>OY856187.1:206635950-207011822 GCA_963693315.1 Diogma glabrata
TTTTTTTGAGTGAAAAAAATTTTTGAAATTTCTGATAAAAAGTTTCACTCTGAAAATCTTGAACTTTTAGAAAAAACGCTTAAACTAAATAATTATCCGATAAAAATGATAAAAAATGGCATCAGAACTGCAAATTGTAAACATAGGTTGTCAGCTGATAAAGTACCCGTAGACAATGCGGAGATTACCAAATACGTATCCTTGCCTTATGTGAAACATATGTTTGAAAACATAAAATCGTTATTAAAACGACATAATATAAAAGCAGTCGGTAGATCGTGTGTATGTTTGGGCCAATCAATTTTTACCAAAACTAAAAACAGTGACCCAAAAGGAAAGCAATCATTGGTAGTTTACGAGATAGAATGCTCTTGCAAAGAAACATATGTAGGTCAAACCAAACAGTACATGGAGAAGAGATTATACCAACATACCCATGATTCTCCTCCTGATAATAGTTCCCTATCGAAGCACTTAAAAGAGCATAACCATACAATAACGATGGATAACGTTAAAATTTTGGAAAAGGAATCCAACTTTAAGAAAAGACAATTATTAGAGTTGTTAATGATCAAAAAACGTAAATCCACTTTAAACAAACAAACGGAGTCAGATATTTTGCAATTTTACAATAATATTTTATTATAACATAGCGCTTTTCTATTCATCGAATATTGACCTTGTTGTTTTTACGTTAGGAATTATCAGCATGTACATGAAATGAAAAAAGAAAAGATCAGTTTAACCTTATTGATTTTGTGTGTGTGTGTTTCATAGGAATTGTTTTCTATGGCGCTCAAGTGATTCATACAGTATGAGGAGAGAAGTCTATATATATATTAAAAATAATTACTCTCAATTTTCAATAAGATTTCTTTGTTTTTGATGTTTCCTCTGTACATAATAATTTTTTCATAATTTATTTGACAAATCAAAAATATTGTGCTTTTAATTAATTACAAAATAATGTTTGTTGATGTTTAGTGTATCCTAAGGATTTTTAATTTAATTTATATGTGAGTTGTATTAGCCTTTTAAGTTTTTAACGTTTTTGTTGATTATCTAATAATTTTGTGTTAGAATAACTTTTGACAAATTATATTTTTATAGTTTTTATTTTTTATATTATTTTAAGAATTTTCGCCTGAAGATGTTACGGGAGACGTAACGAAACGCGTAGCGCCAATGGTTTTTATAATACATACATAAAAATTAAATTTTTAGAGCTAAAAACCGAATATCGTTTTTTATTACAATATATATATATATATATATATATATATATATATATATATATATATATATATATATATATATATATATATATATATATATATATATATATATATATATATATATATATATATATATATATATATATATATATATATATATGTTATATATATATATATATATATATATATATATATATATATATATATATATATATATATATATATATATATATATATAGATATATATATATATATATATATATATATATATATATATATATACATATATATATATATATATATATATATATATATATATATATATATATATATATATATATATATATATATATATATATATATATATATATATATATATATATATATATATATATATATATATATATATATATATATATAAAATTCACGAATTTAAAAATTTTATTTTTTCAAAATTCTAAAAATATTGCAAAACTTAAAACAAAATAAAAATTAAAACTTTTTCTAAAATTCAAAAAATATTGCAAAAATTATAACACAAACAAAAATACAAACTTTTTTCAAAATTCCAAAAATATTTCAAAAACTATAACTAATGCAAAAATTTCCATGTCACAATTACGTCATACAAACAGCTAAATTTTTTTTTTTCAAAAAATTGGTTAAAAAAATAAATGAAATCATTTTTTTGACATACTCGACAATATATTTTTGACAAACTTATAATGCAATAAAATTCTCAATAATAATAATATCATTTTCATTACATTTCATTTCATCCAAATAACTAATTTTATTATTTTGTAAAAAAGAAATGAAAATCATTCTTTTGACACACTTGACAACATTTTTTTGACCAACTTATAATGCAATAATCTAGTTTTTGGTCTCACATATCAATCCCGACCATTAAAATTTCTTCAAATTCAATGTTTCTATTCGTAATCACTTAAAATGAACGTTTTTCAAGCAAAAATTATGCAAATTTCCTTGTTTTGACACACTTAACACATCGTCTTTTCGGCTCTTCCCATTGAGTATATCTATTTTTAGAAAAAAAAAAATAAAATTAAAATGTGGTTTTTTGTTTATGATATAGAAGTATATCATAAATCTGATCTATCTGAGTACTATTTATACTGTCTTTTGGTAATTTTTATATTAAAAAATACCTATAAGCATTAGGTCGTATTTGAACTGTGTTCAGTTTGTTTTATTCATCAATCATATATTTCGAGGATTTTTTGTCCTCTTCATCTACGAGTGATCTTCGAGAAAATATATTATTTGTTATCAGAATAAACTAATTCAAGTACTAAACTAATAATTTAGGAAATTAAATAATTAAATAAAACTAGTTTACCTTACTCTAAAAAATATAAATTATGAAATGGTCCTAATATGGTAACATCTAATCAACATATAAATATACACTTCACAAATAATTTAATTAAAATCGTTAAAAACATAACAAGTTAAAAATTGCAAGAATATTAAAAGATATTTTTTAGAAAATTCAAAAGATGTCAAGAACAAATTATATTACTTTTTAATTTAAAAATGAAATAATTATTAAATTTTATTTTTGTTAATTGATTGGATTGTCGTATAATTATGGTTTGATTGATTTTATGTATCCAAATATATATATTCAATTATATTTTAAATAAAAAACATATTCATTTAAAATGAAATAAAAATATTTTATTCCGACTAGTTTCGGCTATACTGTTTGAAAGCCACTTTCAAGGAAAAATGTATTAAGTGTATGTATAACATAAAAAAAAACATTTAATATAAATAAAAAAAAATAAATTAAATTGTCACCAAAGAATTAAATATTCTTATATTAAATATTCTTATAAACTAGTCGGAATAAAATATTTTTATTTCATTTTAAATGAATATGTTTTTTATTTAAAATACAATTGAATATATATATTTGGATACATAAAATCAATCAAACCATAATTATTAAATCTAAACTTCCGCCAATCTTATGATTATTATTATTGTCTTTTGGAAAATTGTTCATGTCAATGTTATATGTGGATGTTGTTTTTTTGTTATTTATTGTTATCTGTCGTTATGACTTTAATTATTTAATTTCCTAAATTATTAGTTAAGTACTTGAGTTAGTTTATTCTGATAAAAAATAATATATTTTCTCGTAGATCACTGATGAAGAGGACAAAAAATCCTCGAAATATATGATTGATGAATAAAACAAACTGAACACAGTTCAAATACGATCTAATGCTTATAGGTATTTTTTAATATAAAAATTACCAAAAGACAGTATAATAGTACATTATATACCGAGGTGATAAAGTAAATTTTCTACATTGAGGTGGAAACTTCGTTTCTCGCGAATTAAGCACCGAAATGGAGAAAATTTTCTTCACCGAGGTTTATATACTATTTTTTTACTACTTGATATAAAAAATGCACTAAAACTCTTAATTATTCACAAAATAAAATGTCAATTAATAAGCAAATGGTAAATAAATAAAAATTTTGATTCGGTGAAACATTGTTTATCATATCATTGGATTGCGTATTGGATATTTATTATTCAGGGCTGCTTAGTTAGAAATTTATTTTCAATGAATTTTCTTAAAAATATATAAAAATCAAAAAGTCAAAATAAATAAGTCAAAAATAAATAAAAGCTATATTTTTTAATGCAAAGCATATGTTGCATTAAAAAATATAGCTTTTATTTATTTTTGACATGAAATTGAAAATCTATTCAATATTGTTGAGCCAAATTTAAAATTTTTTTAGTCTACAACTCACATTAAACTAAATTTCAACAGAATTCTGTTTAACACGAATTAAAATTTCAAATAAACTAACCTATAGTTGCAAAGAAGTTTTTGCATTCATTCATTATTTATTATTATTAAAATAAAATCAAAACGCTTATTAATTTTTAATTTATTATTATTATTTTAAAATTCAAAGATGAACTCAGTTAACAAACGAACAAAAATTATATTTTCATTATTTACGAAGGTGCTAAAATACTTATTATCAGATGTGGGGAATAATTATTAGTAACCATAGCTGAGAAAAATAACTTTTTTCTCCGATAGACAGCAAATATAAATTTTGCAGACTTATTTCAGTCAGCAAAGTTTTTTTTTTTTTTTTTTTATTGGAAGTTAGGCATGTTTAGTGTTAATATAATTAATTATACATTAACGTCTCTGAATATCCGAAGATACCATGCCAACTAGGGATTATAATCAATTGAGAATTAAGTTTCTTTTAGAAATTTATGAACGCCGACTTTGAACTTTTGCGGGTTAAAGTTATCAGGGAAAACCCACGAAGGTAATGAATTCCAGAGATGGGAGACTCTGTTGAAAAAGTCGCGCTGGAAGGCTACAGTTCTACATCTAATTATTTGAACCGTAAAAGGATGGGCCGCTACCGATGCTCTGGTATGACGCGATAGGTTTGCAGACTTAGGTAAAATCGATTTGATCTCTTCAGAAACCCGTTCATCCATGAAATATTTGTAGAAAATCGTCAAATCAGCAACATTTCTTCTATGCTGCAAGGAATCAAGGTCATTAGTAAGATTTGAGTTACCAATCAATTTAACTGCTCTCCGCTGTACAGAATCAAGACACTTCAAACTACATAAGTATGCTCCACCCCATATGTGAGAACAATATTCCATACAGGGACGTATAAAAGATTTGTATATTAAAAGAAGCTGTTCGCTACTGAAAAACTTCATCGACATCGTCCCAAAAACCCCAATTTTTGAACAGCGCTTTTTGCTAGGGTAAAAATATGAGAATTCCATTTCATATTATTTTCAACCTAGACTCCTAGAAGTTTCACGGACTCTTTCTCTATCAAAACGTTGGAATCAAACTTCAATGGAAAAGGGTTAGGTGTTGATAATCTTGAAAAATGGCAAACTTGTGTTTTGGACGTATTGAATTCAACACTGTTAGTAACACCCCAATCAAAGATAGTTTTAAGATCAACGTTTAATGAATCTATCAAATTTGATCTACAGTTATTAAGCGCTAAAGGCGAATACGATCTAGGTGCAACATGAGATGCATGAAGAGTGCTAGCATCAGCAAAGCTATGGATAGGATTAATTGTTGAAACCAACAAGTCATTAATATAGATAAGAAAAAGAGTTGGGGACAAAGCGGAACCTTGAGGAACGCCTGCATTAGTCGAAAATACATCCGATGAAATACCGTCAACATTGACTCGAAATTTTCGCTCAGATATAAAGCTTTGTATCCAGGAAATTAGTGGCTCATCTAAACCATATCATCTCAACTTGCATATAAGATTTTTGTGCCAAACTTTGTCAAATGCTTTGGAAATATCAAGAGCAACACCGAAAGTCTCACCAAAGTTTTCAAGGGATCTGTTCCAAAGATGAGTAACAAACGAAAGCAAATCTCCTGTTGCTCTTCCTTTTTGGAAGCCGTATTGTCTTTCATTAAGTAATTTGGAAGACTCTAAGAAGCTCATTAAATTAAAATTTATATATATCTCAAAAACTTTAGACACTACTGACCAAATTGAAATGGGTCTGTAATTGGATGGGTCAGTTTTGCTACCCTTTTTTGCTACTGGCTGTACACTAGCAATTTTCCATATTACAGGAAAAATCCCTTTCTTATAAGACAGATAAAATATTTTAGTGAGGATAGGTGCTAGCTCCCTAGCAAACGTTTTAAGTATAATTGGAGGAATATTATCAGGCCCAGATGCCTTGTTGGTATTAATTTGAAAAAGCATTTTTCGAATAATGTTTTTACGAAAAATTATTCGCTTCATTTTGAGCGATGCTTTAGGAATAGGTCTAGGTTGGAAATTGGGTTCGACTAAGGTAGAATTTATAGAAAAAATATGTCCTAGCAAATTAGCCTTTTCTTTTGGGTCAATAATAGGTATATCTCTATCAATAAGAGGAGGAAGAGAAGATTTACAGAAATTGCCTTGGATAGTCTTAGCGGCTTTAAAGAAGTTACGCGATCCAGTTGGGTGCTCAGCAAATTTAGAAGCTTTTTTCAAATTAAATAGATTTTTCTCTCCATCTATTAGTTTCCTACATAAATTCCTCTCTTTTCGATACTCTCTAAGGTTTTCATCAGTTTTGTTTTGGAAAAACTTTCGAAAAGCCTTTTTTTTAGCTTTAATTGCTTTTTTGCATTTACTCGAAAACCATAGGTCAACCTTCGGAATGATCAATTTATTAGGAATAAATCTACGCATGCCTTCACCTATAATTTCAGAAAAATTAATAGCAGCAATGTTTGGATCTTGGCCAGTAAGACAACTATGTTTCCAAGGAAAGCGTTTGAAGAAGATTTTAAGTCCTTGCCAATCCGCCGCTTTGTAACCCCAACAAGACGGGGATTCGCATTAAATTGTTTAGGAATTTGTATATTTAATTTAGTGGAGATCAAATTATGATCTGACCCACCTAAAGGCTCTGATACTTTAAATTGTACTAAGCATGGATCATTTGTCAAAAATAAGTCAAGTAAGTTGCTACTTTGTCCAGGAATGTCAGGAACTCTGGTAGGCTGGTCTATTATCTGAGTGAAATTATGATAAAGAGCAAAGAGCTCAGCCTGTTTACCTATCTCATCAGTAGAGGAGCTGTGTATGAGCCATCCTTTATTATGAACATTAAAGTCCCCTAGAAGAATAAACTTAGCATTAGGATACTGAGCTAACCTATCTATCTTTTCAGACAGATCATGAAATAAATTAATGTTCTCAGGTGAATTAGGTGAATTAAAAGTGGCACTTTTCCTGCCTAGGCAGCAAAGCAAGTACTTTGCTGCCTAGGCAGCAAAATAATTAGACTTCATAGAAATAAACAGATATTGCGATTAAAAAAAAAATTTTTTTAATCGATTTTTTTTTTCATTTTTAAAATTTTGCTTTATTTTTAAAGTAATAATTATTAAATTACATATCATTGTAATTAGTCGGAGAAAAAATTATATGTTCAACTCGGCAGCAAGGTAGATTGACTGCCTTGGCTGAATTCCTAGCCTCGCTCGCTCGGCTATGAACTATCAGCCGCGGCAGTCAATCTACTATGTAACGATCGCAATAATCGCAAAACAATAATAAAACCAAATTCATCTTCGTTTTCAATTCAATAAAAATGCATTTCATTAGTTTCCGTTCATTTTTACATTAATAATAATTTTAAAATTTTCTAAAACTTAACTGCTAGTTAAATTTTGAATATACTATAAAAAGCAAACGAACGTACTAAATTTTTATTTCCAATGCTAATGAACAGACGTCGTTGTTAATCATTTGCTGAATTTCGAATATTACACGATTGATTAGAAGAGGTCAAAAGCAAAATCACATTTTTGCAATCTTTAAATTTGGAAAATATTTTTTTTTCATTCCATTTTCTGCTTCAAAACAATAAAATTGTAAGAAAACGTCCGTAAGTAAAAATAGCGAATAAATAAATAAATATTAAAATAATTTGCTGTGTTTAATATATCATATTCAAGTTTAATTGATTTGAATTTTAAAAACTCAAATATGTGTTCAAACAAAAGTGTTTCTATTATAAACGTGAACCAAAGATTGAATTGATTATAAAAAAATTGTGTCAAAAATTATAAAAACAAATTATTATTTTGTTATTGATGTGAAAAACTAATGGAATACGATTTAAATTAAAATAAAATTTACAAACTTTTTCGCTGTAGTATTAATTACTATAATAGTAAAAATAAGGTTTTATTACAAACGAAAAATTGAAGACAAAAAGAATATGGAAATATTACAATTTGACAGAACATAAGGAAGAAATGATATTGGAAAATCAAAGAAATAACTTAGAACAACCGAATATTGATGACATCAATCAACAAAAATAACTTAAGGTATTTACTATAAATATGTATATTAATTTTAATTTAATTATCCCTTTTAGAATGTTAGAGTAAATTTAGAAAAAAAATAGTGAGAGATTCCCAATCTCAAGATTCGTGTGGGGATAAGCTGTATCCCGCGCAAATTCTATTTTTTATATTAGTAGTAAAGGTCCAATGATTATAACGTGGCTCCGTACCAGGGCCTGCATTATAACGTAGCGCCGAACAAAAAGGGACCCGTTAGCTTTTTTTTAGATATATATATAAATAATTTGGTGGGAAAATATTTTCCAGTTTGGGCGTTGGCAAGCCGGTTTTTTTTTTGAAAAAAAAAACTTTTTTTTTGTGGAACATTTTATATTATTATATTTATATATTTATATATTAATTTTTCAATTTAGATTAATTAATATCTATATATAGTTTATTTTCGCGTCGGTTTATTTGGCTAAATTTTGTTAAAAAGCTAGAGGAAAAAAATAAAGGTTTAGTTTCTAGGGTGTTCATGTGTATATTTATCATAAGTACTCTAAATTTATATTTTCAAAAATTTAAACAATTCCGCGTTTCTCTTTGTAAGTTTTAGGATAAACCAGTTGTGGTTTTTTTTTGGTAATAGGGTGGTGGCAACCGGTTTGGGCCGTGGTTGTCAATCAGCTTTTTGTTTATCTTGAAATAAACCAGTTATTGGTTTCGTTTTGGTTTTGATTAGGAAATTATATATTTTGAATTTTGATATTTTTTTATTTTGAAAAAAACCGTTTTGGGACAGCAATTTTTTTGGAGATTGTTTTTTGTGCTGTCATCTGCTTTTAGTAATACTAATTGTTTTTTATTTGGAAAAAAGAAAACCGTTTTGGGGAAGCAGTTTTTTTTTGAAATTTTTTTATGCTACCATGTACATATTGTACATATAATTGTTTATATATTGTACATATTTTTGGATGATGCAATTAATTTATATATGAAATTAATTGTATGTTTTTTTGATTATGGTTAGATTTAGTAAGTGTTTAGCTGGCTTTTTTCAATGCACTCATACGCGATCCCCATATTCGTCATTGGTTTAATGTGAGTTACAATTCCGAGGTATTGATTTATGTATTATTCACACTATAGAATGGATGTCAATAGAACATGTCTCATTACAGTTCTATAAACTTTTGAACTTGTACGGAAATGTTGAAATATTTTTATTTTGGCTAATATAATGTTCATTTTTGGCCAAAACGACTTCTATTGCAGTACGCCTTATTAGATTTTATGATTTGTACATGAATTATTTTGTGTATCTCATATATATATACAAAATAATTTATGTCAAACCTGAAAGTCTAGGTAGTTTTCCTATTGCAATACAATTCGTTTGGCGAAAGAATTTTTTGTGGTTGAGTCATGTTTTTGTGAGTTTTAGGATGTTATTAACGTAATAAAAGTTAACATTGACCAAACAGTTTTTCAACAATTTTGTATAAGTTTAAATCTTTCGTCACTACTTTCAAAGTATTATTGGGCTGTGTTTATAGAAGTATAATTGAAAATAATTAATTCCCATTAGCTTTATAGAGTGAGCCGGATCCAGATCAATATCTTCACATTTGTCATCATATTGATCCGCTGACGTACGTATACATATCTCGTATGAGTCCATTTTAGTTACCATTTTTAAAATTATTTTTATTGCGATTAATTTAAAAAGTGGGATGGGTATGGAAGTAATTATTTTTAGCTAACATTTATTTTTGTTGTTTGTTTTGAATACAATAAGTAAAGCGAAAAATTTGACCTGAACAAATATATTAGAGGTAATAACTTAAAAATTAGTAAGCTTAGTTTTGAATTTAAAATAATCGTAATTTTTTTTTAAATTACCAATTTATTATTTAGTCTGAAGATTAAATTTAATTAATTTCATGTAAAACTTTATTAACCCATATTATGTATTTCATGTTTCGATTTAGCATTTTTAAATAAGAAATTATTTAGATTATGGATAAGTTATATATATATTTAGGTTTATTGATTCACTTTTCCCAGCGGTAGGCCTAACAAGCCATCCATGGGGCTTATCCCCTTAACATTGATGTCGTTCTTAGATCGCCTATGGCCATCGGGGTTATGCGATCGAAGAACATTGGTTTCTTCTCTTCATTCGGCGAGGAAGTTCTCAGGGACGAGGAGTGGTGTTGCTGTGTTTGTACTTAGGTGCAAACCAGTAGTACCATTCTTTGCTCAGAGGCTTCTTCGGTGTAATGAAGAGAAGAACCAATTGTACTTTGCTTTCAGGATCAGAGGCTTCACCTCATACAAATTCAAAAAACTTACCATTTTTTTCACTTAGCTTTTACAATAAAACAATTTTTCATAGAGTTTAGGTTTTGAAGTCTGGTGCTCGGGAGCGTTCTTCAACTTTCGCATTAGGTTTAGTTGTAATTTATTTGTAGGTTAAACAAGCACAACTGGGTCAGTAGAAATGGACCTAGTGTCTAATCGTGACAGTTGTGATTGTTTTATTAGGTTGGGGAGAATCTGTTCTGTAGAATCTGGTCGTTAGGGGCTTTTCCAGTAGGTTCTCACATGCATTGTTGGAGTGGGCTCGCGAACGCGGGAATTCAAATTTAGACAAAATGGGTATTGTAACCGTGCTTACTTTTTAAATTGTCTCCAGACGAATCTTGATTTTGGGAATCTCTTATGATATTAAATAAAAAAATAAAATAAATCAAACAAATTTTTCAAGAATTAAATAAATAAAATTTTTTATTAAATAAAGTAAATTTTCGTAATTAAATAATTTTAGGTAAATAAATAATTTTTTTAGAATCTAAATAGTTTTAGGTAGCTAAATAAATAAATTTTCTTAATTAAGCTTTACGTCAAGATATAAATAAATATTTTGTTTTTTTTTAAAAAAAAAAATAAATATTTCAAAGTTAGGACGGTGCATCCAATAAATAAACATTCTTCTAAATATTTTTATTTTTCAATTTTCTTTTAAAAATAAATAAATATTCTTAGGGGTGCTATCGTCAATAACTAATTTTAGGTATATATAATTATTTCAGTATATCTGAAATTAAATAAATAGATTATACTTTTACATATATAATGTTTTAGGAATTTTTGTGAAAGATTCAGCAAAGATTGGCTACGACGGTCTTTCTTTTTGTTCCTTTATAAAGTTTGTTTTTACAAGAAAATCTTGTATGTTTTCGAATTGGGCGTTCGTTGTTTTTTTTCGTTTTTGTGCTTTCATCCTTTTTACATTTCCGTCGTACTGGCTCCATTTTTTTTTGTTGAGAGTTGGTTTTACTATTGTTGGTGATTGCGAGTCATGATTTTGCGGGTTTTACCATCGAAATCTCTAGCGTCTGTTTCCTATATACCAAGCCTAAGTTTTTCAATATATTTTTTTTATAAAATTAAATTTAGTGTTAGAATTATTAGTTGTCATAAATTAAACATCTATTCTTAATCATTAGTTATTATAGTTATAAATTTAATTCTCGGTTTTTAGAATTTAAATAGGTGTTATATTTAATATTACTTAGTTATTATAATTTTTTTTATTAGTTATTAGAATTTCTATTATTAGTTTAAGTTTAATAGTGCTTTGGTGGTTTCTGTCATGGAGGGGATGGCGACGTTTTTGTGATTTCAAGAGTAGAAATCTTGGTTTCTACCTTGAATTCATGGTGTAACGATCGCAATAATCGCAAAACAATAATAAAACCAAATTCATCTTCGTTTTCAATTCAATAAAAATGCATTTCATTAGTTTCCGTTCATTTTTACATTAATAATAATTTTAAAATTTTCTAAAACTTAACTGCTAGTTAAATTTTGAATATACTATAAAAAGCAAACGAACGTACTAAATTTTTATTTCCAATGCTAATGAACAGACGTCGTTGTTAATCATTTGCTGAATTTCGAATATTACACGATTGATTAGAAGAGGTCAAAAGCAAAATCACATTTTTGCAATCTTTAAATTTGGAAAATATTTTTTTTTCATTCCATTTTCTGCTTCAAAACAATAAAATTGTAAGAAAACGTCCGTAAGTAAAAATAGCGAATAAATAAATAAATATTAAAATAATTTGCTGTGTTTAATATATCATATTCAAGTTTAATTGATTTGAATTTTAAAAACTCAAATATGTGTTCAAACAAAAGTGTTTCTATTATAAACGTGAACCAAAGATTGAATTGATTATAAAAAAATTGTGTCAAAAATTATAAAAACAAATTATTATTTTGTTATTGATGTGAAAAACTAATGGAATACGATTTAAATTAAAATAAAATTTACAAACTTTTTCGCTGTAGTATTAATTACTATAATAGTAAAAATAAGGTTTTATTACAAACGAAAAATTGAAGACAAAAAGAATATGGAAATATTACAATTTGACAGAACATAAGGAAGAAATGATATTGGAAAATCAAAGAAATAACTTAGAACAACCGAATATTGATGACATCAATCAACAAAAATAACTTAAGGTATTTACTATAAATATGTATATTAATTTTAATTTAATTATCCCTTTTAGAATGTTAGAGTAAATTTAGAAAAAAAATAGTGAGAGATTCCCAATCTCAAGATTCGTGTGGGGATAAGCTGTATCCCGCGCAAATTCTATTTTTTATATTAGTAGTAAAGGTCCAATGATTATAACGTGGCTCCGTAACAGGGCCAACAAGGGAATGATTACAACTACTTTGCTGCCTAGTTAAACAAATAACTATTGTCTTGGGTTTTTGAGTAAATAATTGAAATTTCTCATGCAAGTAGTAAAAAAATAAAATTAAAATTTTTTCAAAATCCCTTCAGCGGTTTTCGAGATTTCGTCGGTTGTGACGGCCGGCCGGCAGACAGACATACATTTTTTTTCTGCTGTTTTACAATCAGTAGGTCCTAAAACGTCGAGAAATGTAAAAAAAAGTGGGGGTAAGAATTTCACTTTTGGCTCATGAATTCAATACTTTGGTTTTTTTCAAAACCGAAGTAAAATTTTAAAAAAATAACAAAAAATATTAAAAAAGCAAAAACAAGTTTTTACGAAAAAATTTTTGTTACGAAGCCTGTAGCTATAACTTGTTTTGACTAGTTGGCTACCTAGTCCTGATGCGAAATAGTAGACTTATTTAAAGTTTAACTTTTCATATAGCCTCGAAACTGTAAAAATATATGAGCGCCAGATGTTTTGTTTTTGGCTTTGGCATTTCTACAGAGTTTTACTCACTTGTAAACCAAATAGGAAGTTGCACAATGCAATATGTCTGATTGGCCACATATAATGTGTCCCCAAAATTTCCTCTGTCATGAGGACTATGATATCAGCATTCTCGTACGTCTTAATTGAAGAATATTGTCAGAATTTTATTTACCACTAGAGAGATAAGTCATTCAAGGGATGATCCTTGCCATGTCGGCATCTTCTAGTGGTGGTAAGCTAATCCGTCATGTTGGCATCTTCTAGTGGTGGTAAGCTAATTTTTAATATCCATGCTAAGTTGCGAGTACTCTAGTTCTCTTCATTTCACACATACAATTTGTTGTTATGCACACAACATTTTGGTTTTTTATAACCATAATGCAAGTTCTTCACCCTGTTTCTGTAAATGCAGGGCTCTTGTATTAGCGTGAGACCCAGATACTTTTAGTGAATCTCTTGGCTACTAAAACTACCCCTTCTAAGCCGGAGAACGTTCATGCGCTAGTTTCTAGAAGCCGTTATTTATAGTTTTTTAAGAGGCAGCCGTGCCTCTTCTTTAAATAACAATCTCTGTTGGTATTCCCCGTTATTCTTAGCAATGCTACTGAGAATTTTAGCAGTAGCTCACTTCGTCTCTCGGCAGCGGATGCTTCGGGATCCCATCAACTTGCATTAAGTAGCTCATGCTCGGTAACCTTGCCAAACCGTTGATTTAGGATAGTATCTTATCAATATAGCTTCCTTTGGTCTAGTAAGTCAGAAGCCAGAATAACTGACCATAACCTAATGGTAACAATAACTTAAGGTTCATCTCCACAGTTTTTCGCTACAGAAATTACGAGAAATTTCTTGCTGGTCTGGCCAGTTCTTCTCGAGAGAAAGTTGTTGATAACCTTGTGGCGCATGGTGTATCAATTGTTGCATTTTCAATCACGGATCACGCCACAAGCAAATGCGTAACTACTTCTATTTACTATATTACTATAACGAGTTCGAACTTGGTTAATTGCATGCTTGTCGTCACTCGTCGTACTCTCCCAATGCAACCTGGTTTGATATGAATACCTTTAAACCCAACTTTGTGACTGCAGTCTTTTCCCAACAGTGCCTTCAACGCTTCTTAAACTTTCCTTAGCTCGATTCTGTACTAATCATGATCTAGTTTTGCGTGATGTGGCTTCCTCTGGTACGGATGGATGAGCTTTCTGGCTTTCTTTGTCATACTGTCTTGCTGCGTTGTACCCTCACTTATGACTTATACTTACTGTTCTAGTAGTTGAAGCTTCCTCTTTCCGATGTGGAGCCACCTTTCGTGTTTTTTTTTTCGAATATAGCCACTAAGTAACTACAACACTAAGCTCTCGTGTCAATGGGTTGTCAAGCACTCTTGCCTGGGTTTCTAGTGTATAGGGGAGGGTCATATGTTCTTTTCTCACGTCTCTATTGGCATGGTGTTTATCACCTTAAATTCGCTACACACGGTCACAACAGTGCTCCCAGCAGTTGATACCTTTACATTAGCTACCTATGAGCACCTTTTTATTTTCCACGGTAACGAGTCAAAGCACTGATATTTTGGCAAGGCAGTTTACATTAGGACGTTGCTTAGTATGCATGTGACTTCGTTTGGAACTGACATACTTAAATGCTTTAAGTCAGCATTATCAGGCTCGCCACGGGGCGTATGATCCCACTGATCCAGCCCACTTACAGAATCTAAAGCTGTAAATTAGACGTTGACGCAAGGGTGTAAATCGACGTCAAAACCAAACAAAAGCAAATAAAATAAAAAGAAATGAATCGAATTCCATCTACTGGTTTTTGAGGCAATTTCGTTCGAAATCAAACAAAATGATTTACCTTTATTACAAAATTGAATCAAAGCATATATTAAACAACAAAATAAATTTCGTTAATATATAAAGTATGACTTTTTGCCGCCCGGACGGCGGCATGAACCAGAAAAAAAACAAAATAAAAAATAACGTGTGTGTCATGCCGGTAAAACATTTTGTTTGTTTTTTTTCCAGTTTCTTTTTCATTTTTTTAGATATAAAAAACATTATCTTATTATTTACACATGCTTCCCTGTGTTTCTTTCTTATACGTACATAAACGTTGTATTATTCGCTGATTTACTTTTACCAGCTGATTCAAATTGACTGGTTTATTTGTTCTTCATATATATTCGTTTTTTATGTTTTTTTATTATTTGTAAGTCATACAAATTATTACGTCTTAGGCTTACATACACACATACTCTAGTTTTTTGTATTTTATTTTTATGCTTATGATTTTATATTATGTAGAATTAGCGGAAAGAAATAATATAGATTTCATTCAACCTTCAAAAGGTCGTTTTGAATTTTATGGATTTTTTTCTACCGTCTTTTGTATATTTTTGTTTTTAAATTAATTCATGGTAGAACGAAAATATTAAAATCAAAAATAATTATTTTATTTGGTAAAAAGAAAGGGTTGGTGGTAAATGGAAGATTATGCTTTAATTTATTTTTATTTCTATTTTCAGTTTCAATTTGTTTTTGAGAATGAATTAATAGTATATTGCACAACGAGTATAGAATGATACCAATCTCACCCAAGTATGAAAATTCTACGAATTATTTAATTATAACTAGTTTTAAGTTAACATGTCATGAGTCATGTCTATGATTCTGATTGTTGTAAATATATTTGATTGTCTAAACTGTTATAATATCTGCTTTATATTTTATGTGAAATGGGGAACTAGTTTTTTTTAGTAAAATGTGTTGTGTGTCAATATTTGTCACATCCAACAACACATAAAAACCTTTCAAGACCAAGGTCATACAACACCATGCGACCAAAGGTGTTGATAGGTGTACATTTTTTATGTTTTTTTAAAGAATGGATAACTGAGCAATAAATCATATTACATATTAAAATATGTCACAGTTCGATATTACTAAGCAAAACTAAAAAACTACAATAGGGTTGCGAATAATCCAGTTTCTGGCATATTTCTTGATCATATGACTCACTATCTTTGTCTTGAGATACGAATAAAATAACCTTTCTCCATAAGTTGGTGGGTTAAAAAATAGTTAAAGTTGTTTTCGTCTGTTTTACAAGTTTGCGATAGGCCTTTAGGAAAATATATTTATCATACGAAAGGACTCTTCAGTACTGCTTAAAAATGTATTTAGATGTAAAATTATGTCCGTGTAATCCGACCGTCTAACCACCCAGTTAAGTCAGAGTTCTGAAGACGTTCAAAAAGAAACTCCATCGATATAGACATTCCTGGACCTTTATGAGCTATTTGAAATTAAGAACTTCAGATTGAGGTTGGATAGAAATTAAAAAGCTTTTTCATCGTTTACTTGCATAACTCAATTACTTGCAACTAATTTCGGTGCACTTGTCAGTTTTGCCACATTTTTTCTTTAAAAACAATTGTTCACACTTTCTCTGTCCACAGTTTTATTCGTTGATATATGTGGGCAATGCTATTCAAACATCATGGCATTGTCTCTTCATGTTCTCGTTCTGTAGTTTATGTGTGGTTGAACTACGGACGCAAATTAATGCATTTGATCCTACTTTATAACAACAAAATCAAAATTACATAATAAATGAATTCTTAAAACCAACACACAATCATAAAATAATATATCAAATTTCACCTATTCAAATGTCAATCACTTTGACCTATGATATCTCTCACAAGTCAAAATTCATTTATATCCAATTAAACAAAAATGCGTTACTGATTATAAAATATGAAGAAAATACTAGATTGAGTTGATATGTGGCTAGTTAAATTGCTTGTGATTTCCGGCTTTTGTATTTGAATTCTACAAACATAACTAAGATTATTAATCATTCCACTCACCCTTGTAAATAAAATACATATAGTATGTTACACAATCACTAACAATTTATCCAATCAACATATATTGTCCATCCAATTGTTTATAAAAAAATAAAATTAATAATAATAAAAATTAAGAAAAAGGAAATGTTGCGTGACTCTTGCTTTTCTATCTTTAAAATACTTTAACTGGACTTACTTCTTATACATATCGTATCCGTTGTTTTAATTTTGTAATTTGTAAGAAAAGTTGATAATTGTTTAATTTAAATAAAATGATTGTTGTTAAAAATGGTGTAGTAATTTATATAAGTGGTGAAGTGGTTTCAATTTATATATACTTACTTTACTTGTAACATAAAGAATGATATTCAAATGTACGATCGTGTTAAATTTGTTTGCTTTCATTCGAAAGTCAATTTGATTGTTGTTTGTTTTAACACTGTTTTTCCGTTTTGTAATATAACCTTTTAATAATATAGAATGCTTAAAAGTGTCTACTTCAGTGTTTGCAAGTGAATGTTAACTAGTGAGCCAAAAAAATTGCTACTGGAATTAGTGTGCCAAAAAAATTGATACCAAAAAGTTGCTACTGGGATTTTATCACAATAATTACCACTAAGAAAAAAACTAGTTATACAATGTATTGCTACCAGACGAATCCCAGGTTAAAAATCTCGTTTTTGGAAAAGCCTTAGATAATAGTTATTGATTTAGTAACAAAAACAAGAAATCATTGAATATTCATCATTAAAAGAAAAAAACAACTAAACAAAATTATGTAATTCAAAATAACAAAAAATAAGATACATTAATAAAAGAATCAAAGTTGATGAAGGACGATCCAGTTCTTTATTGTAAAAATTTAATATTATTATCCCTATCCATCCCCAGTTAATATATATCCCATTCAAGTCAAATAATAAATATATATATATATATATATATATATATATATATATATATATATATATATATATATATATATATATATATATATATATATATATATATATATATATATATATATATATATTTATATATATATATATATATATAAATATATATATATATATATATATATATATATATATATATATATATATATATATATATATATATATATATATATATATATATATATATATATATATATATATATATATATATATATATATATATATATATATATATATATATATATATATATATATATATATATATATATATATATATATATATATATATATATATAAATTATATATATATATATATATATATATATATATATATATATATATATATATATATATATATATATATATATATATATATATACATATATATCCAACCGATTTTCTAGTCAGGTATTTCATCATTATCCAAACTCCACTGTTCAGATGAGAAATGTAGTTATTAATATAAATAGAAAATTATATTATTTATAATAAATCTTGAGACGAATCTTGAAAACACTGAATCAACTTGAACAGCACGATTAACAGGGGTCAAACAGGAACTGATAAACAGTTCGAAAGTAAAACTTAACGCACGCCAAATCTGTATATATAAGATTGTCCCGGATCGCTTCACAGTCAATAATGTCCATCAGTATTGTCAGATACCCGATTTGAACTAGATGAAAAATGAACCCCAATGAACAAAAAAGATAAAGAAAGCTGTAAGAAGCAGTGCAGAAAGATTATGCTTGTTCATGTGTATACGTTGGTAAAATCAATGTTTAGTATTTTTTATTTTTTATATCTAAAATAATCAATATTTTAAATTTTCGTATAATTTAGTTTAAGCCTTTCCGGATTATTTAAGCTAAATTTTATTAAAGTCAAATGAGTAGTTTCGACGTATACGTTAAACGAAAAATATAATATTTTTTAATTTTCCTAAACCTCCAAGTAGCGTGAACCATAATATCAACGGAAGTTTCTTCAAAACATAACTGATGACATTGTTATTCTTTAAAAACTTTCGCTCTAAGAGAAAGGCAGCATAATAATTTGATGATAATGAAAACTTATACTTTTAAAATAGTAAATTTTGAATTCTCAAGTAACTAATTTTAACATCGAAGAAATTCTGTCTAATAATTGTACCTCCCCAACTTCTTTTGCGAAAAAATTTTTTCACAATATTAATACATTTGAAAAAAAACTAAAGAACTCGAATTTAAACTTAGAAGGGGTATATGTTTATTTATTTATTTATTTATTGTTTAAAAAAGTCCAGCTGAGCAAGCTCAAAAAGAGGACAGTTACATAAAAATACTATAATATTTTATATTATTAAAAGTTACTTCTATCATAGATTAATTAGCTTTAGAATTAATTAAATTTATATAGAACAACAGCACGACGGCAATGTGCTTTTGATAACGTAGAAATAAGTTTTCGTAAAATGTTTAGAAAAAAATTAGATTTAAAAAAAAAAAAAAAATTGTTGTAAACATGAGAATAACAGAATAAAAAACGAAAAACATACAAAAACAATACAATAGAAAATAAAAAAATAATAAAGAAAAAAGAATAATAAAGAAAAAAGAAGGTATACAAATACAGAATCAATAAAAATAGACAAAAATACTAGTAAATCTAAATATACAAAAACAGATTAACTACGCACAGACGTTCCTAGAAAGTTACTAAGTATATAATGTTTGATTGATAGTTTGAAACTATTTTTATTGAGTAACTTCAGATCTTCTGGTAGTTTATTATAGCCAATGATTGAAGAATATATGACTGACTTAGGATGAATGCTGCTTACATGTAGGCTGGATGATGATCTCGTATTGTAATCATGAATACTGTTGTTAGAAGAGAATAATGTTGTCGTATGAATAAATTTATTTACTATACTATGAGTCACCATAAGCAAGCTTTGTTGATAAACCAATTCTACAGGTAAGAATCTATAGAGTTTGTGTATGCTTATGGTACCAGAGCGCCGATTTAGACCATACAAATTTTTTATCGCCTTATTTTGAGCTATTTGCAAATGTTTCATTTTGGTTTTGTTCACAGAGCCCCAGATTGATATTCCATACATTAATGTGCTATTGAATAACGCAAAATAAACTAAACGTTTGGCGTGCTCATTTAGAAATTTTGAGATTCTTCTAAATAATCCTGCAATACTAGAGAGCTTCTTTACAAGTGTATCAGCATGTTCATGGAAACACATCTTTTTGTCTAAGATGACCCCCAGGTACTTAAATTCCTTAACTTCTTCTATTTCATTTCCATTGTAGAAAATATGAAGTGGAGTGCTATTATACATGAGCATGTATTTTGTTTTCGATGTATTTAATGTTAATTGACTGTTATTGAACCATGTTGCCAGTAGTCCCATATCATGGTTAATCGATCCCTGCAAGCCAATGGGATTGTATTCCTCATATACTATTGCTATATCATCAGCAAAGAGTTTTAATTTGCCACGCAGCTTTAGTTGAGTTATGTCATTGATAAACAGCAAAAATAATATGGGACCCAGTATACTACCTTGAGGCACCCCATGGGTAGTATTTTCCATTGACGAATTTATACCATTAACAGCTACAAATTGTTTGCGGTCTCTCATGTATGATCCAAGCCATCTGAGGCCTTCCTCATTCATTCCAATATTTTTAAGCTTCTTTAGTAGAATTTTGATATTAATGGAGTCAAACGCCTTTTGTAAGTCAATAAAAACGACACCTACTTTACGTTTGCAGAATATAGAATTTTGTATATCAGCGCACAGATCGTATAGGGCAATATTCGTATTAGAATCTTGTAGAAAGCCATACTGCTCTTTACATATAATTTTATTAGCTACCAAAAATTTCATTAGTCTTATCTTAAATATCTTTTCAAATATTTTTGATAAAATAGATAGAATAGATATTGGCCTATAATTGTTTGGATCTTGGCTGCTTCCTGAACCTTTATATACTGGCAGAATTTTAGCTTGTTTAATTAGCTGCGGGCAGACACCTTCCTCAAACGATTTATTGATAATTATTGTTAGCCCTGGTGATAAAGATTCAGCACAACATTTTATGAGTTCTGTATTGAGACCATCTATACCTTTAGAGGTGGTATTTTTTAATTTATTTATAGTTTGTCGAACTTCTTCTTCATTTGTAGGTGCTAAATCAAACGGATCCGTTATGTGCCGTTTATTTGTGTCGATATAAGATACACCAGAAAATTTCTTTGAGAGATTGTCACCAATACTAATGAAATGTTTGTTGAAGATATCTGCTACATCCTTCTTATTACTGACAATAGAACTGTTACAGTTGAGTCGAACATTATCGGCATTACATTTCCTCACACCATCATTTAGAACACATTTAATTCCATCCCATATTGTTTTGGTGTTATCAAGAGGTCCGCTAAACTTTTTACTGAAATACTCCTTTTTTTTAGTTTGCCTCAATGCACTGAATTTATTACGCCAGTATTTGTACTCATTTAAAATTTGCATTTGATCGTAAACCGGAACATTTTTTTGTAAAGATTTTTTATGTTTGTTGTACCAATACTGTTTATTATTTGAAATTTGTGTCAATTCATTGTCGATCCAAGGTTTTAGAGCGGTATTCTTTTGTGGTATGATAACATCTTTAGATTTTGTAAACATATTTTTCCTATGAGTTAATTCAGTAACAAAATTGTTTAGCATTTCATCACAGTTTTTATTTACTTCAACGGTTATGGGGTTTATCGAAAGATCCTGCTTAAGTTTTTCTAGATCAGTGTGAATTTTTGTTAATTTACGAGGTGCGTTACGATTTATTGTTATTTGTTTTGAAAATTCACAGAAAATTGGGTTATGATCCGATATATCACTGCTGATGTGATTTAAAGTGCAATTCATCGTAACATCGTTTCCTATTATGTGATCTAACGCTGAATGCGATGCAGGCCTGGTTACAGTTTCATCACTATATAAAAAATATGCGTTTTGGTGCAAAGTGTTTGTATACGAATTCAGCCAGCTGTTTGTTTTATCTATTAGGTTTATGTTGAAATCACCAACAATGACATTTTTTTTGTGTGAATATTTATTTAAAATTGGTTCGAAGAAGCTCATAAAGTCATCAAAATCTTTTTTTGTTTATGTAGCAACCAGTCGCAGAAGCTTGTATCTGAATTGTTGTAAATCCGAAAAATTATATTGTTTTGCAATTAAAAATGTAAGTCTTCACACAACGCCTTCGCTTCGTTTTTGTAACCGTCGAACTGTGTTCTTTTCCCGTGTTTCTCTTAAAAATAACTGATATGTAGGATATGCCCCGTAATTTTCCCTTCTCTTGTTTCAATAAAAGCCTTAGATGCATAGTTTTGTTAGAATGTCAATTATCATATATCGTAGGAACAAGGAATTATCCATCCAAATCTAGCCTCTTCCATTCATATAGTTCTTGGAGGGCTTTAGCGATGAAAAACCACTATTTTGATTCAGAGGCTCGGCGGGGTGAGGGAGAATATGGAATTGGACTGTTGTCGATTTTCGGCATATCTGCCAATACCATCCCGTCCGCATGTTTTTTAAGTCCGTTGCGAGGATGTATTGGACTTCTGACACCAAAATCAACCAGGCAGCAATGTTTCTCCAACTTCCTAATTTTATTATCACTCTTTCATTCAGTCCTGCGCTGTGAATGTACCAGTGTCAAAAATATTACATCTGGCGTCCATTTTTTCAAATGTGAACCAAATCAAACAAACAAAACTGACATAATGCCACGCCTCTGTGATGGAATAGAGCAGATACTTTGAAATCAGCAACTTTTTGAGTGGATTGAAGAAATTTAACCTATACTGTTTTATTATTTCTTAAATTTTTTGGAAAAATTGGTCCACTCTAGTAATTTTGCCATGACAACTATGAATATGTTTCGTGAAACTGACATCAAAGTTATTTAAAGTAGATGATATTCAGCGGAAAAGCATTGACGTAAATGCTTTGCCGCTGTCTACATGTCAAAATAATATAAAAATAGCTGTATTCGATCACTAAAGGCAAAAATATTTAAAAAGTGCATTGATCTTCAAATCTTTTGTCTTTTGTTATAGAGTGAAAGTTTCTTTAAGGAATAACATCGTTATCATAGAACAACAATTGACATCAAACTTTTAAAAACAAACATTCATTACTTCGGTCTGAAAGACCTAAGTATTACATTCATGAGCTCAAAGTGAAATTCTTACCCCCACTTTTTTGGCATTTCTCGACGTTTTAGGACCTACTGATTCTAAAAAAGCAAAAAAAAAATGTATGTCTGTCTGTAGGCCGGCCGGCCGGCGTCCGTCATTACCTACGCTGCAGGGAAAACGGCTGGAGGGATTTTGAAAATTTTTTTTTCTAAAAATAGGTATTCACAAGGGACAAGTCCGAAAGGACGCTGTGTTCGATAACTGTACCGAAAGTGTGTCAAAAAAATCATTATGTGTGTCAAAAATAGCAAATTTTCATATTTTTGGCTTAAAAAACGTTCATTTTAAGTGATTACGAGTAGGAACATTAAATTTGGAGAAACCTTGATGGTTGGGATTGGTATGTGAGATCAAAAACTAGATTATTGCATTATAAGTTTGTCAAAAAAATGTTGTCAAGTGTGTCAAAAGAAAGATTTTTATTTATTTTATTACCTAATTTTTTGGAAAAATAAATAAAATTAATTGTTGGTTTGAAATGAAATTTTATTATTATTATTGAGAATTATGGCATTAAAAGTTTGTCAAAAAAATGTTGTCAAGTGTGTCAAAAGAAAGATTTTTATTTATTTTTTTACCCAATTTTTTGGAAAAAAAGAAAATTGTTTGTTTGAAATGAAATTTTAATATTATTATTGAGAATTATGGCATTATAAGTTTGTCAAAAAAATGTTGTCAAGTGTGCCAAAAGATTTTTATTTAGTTTTTTACCCAATTTTTTGGAAAAAAATAAAATAGTTTGTTTGAAATGAAATTTTATTATTATTATTGAGAATTATGGCATTATAAGTTTGTCAAAAAATGTTGTCAAGTGTGTCAAAAGAAAGGTTTTTATTTACTTTTACCCAATTTTTTTAGAAAAAAATAAAATGAATAGTTTGTATGACATGATATTTTATTATTATTATAGAGAATTATGGCACTATAAGTTTGTCAAAAAATAATGTCAAGTGTGTCAAAAAATGATTTTATTTATTTTTTTAGCCAATTTTTTGGAAAAAAAATGTAGCTGTTTTTATGACGTAAATGTAATTTAAAATGAAATTGGACATTGAAATTTTTTAATTTGTTATAGTTTGTGAAATATTTTTGGAATTTTGAAAAAGTTTGTATTTTTGATTTTGTAATAATTTTTGGAATATATTTAGAATTTCGGAAAAAAGTTTTGATTTTTGATTTTGTAAGAATTTTTGGAATATTTTTAGAATTTTGAAAAATTTTTAATTTTTGATTTTATTATAATTTTTGGAATTTTGAAAAAATTTTCAATTATTGATTTTGTAATAATTTTTGCAATATTTTTAGAATTTAGGAAAAAGTTTGAAGTCTCAAGAATTTTGGAAATATTATTGGAATTTAGAAAAAGTTTAAATATTTGTTTTTATTCTAATTTTTGGCATTTTGAAAAAGTTTGATTTTATTTAATTTAACAATATTTTTGGAATTTTGATTATAATTTTCCGGCAACGTATTGATGTTTCGTGTTAGTTTTATAATAAATTTTTAAACAGAGATAAAAAATCCTTGTATTTTAACAAAGAGTTATGTTTGATATACATCGCTGCCCAAAACTAAAAACCATGTTTTGCCAAAAACTATATACAAATCCTTAGCCCAGACCAAAGTCTTGATATTTTTATGTACCAAAATCGAGTGGTAAGTGTTATATAGTTATTACAGTTTCAAATAAACATTTGTATGAGAGTCCTCCCTCACCCAAACACTTTATCCTGTTTGACCCAAAAGCTTTCAAAACTATGGGAAATCACATCGAAACTTATTTACTAAGTTCATCAAAATAAAATAACATGACTTAATATTATTGAAGCTTAGAATAAGTAGTTCTTCGTGACTGGTGTCCACACTTTCTTCTATTTTTTAACCTAACCAGACTTATGTATGAAGTATCATTAAAATTAAGTGACGGTATCAAAAAAAGCATTAAATTTAACAATTTATGAGAGTCGCCTCCTCTTAATTATTCTGACAAAAAGCTTACAAAACTATATGAAACCACACTAAAAGCTTATGTACTGAGTTTCATCAACATCAAATAACATGGGTAACTAAATAGGTGTTTGGGAGTCCTCTCCAATTTCGTCCAAAGTATTTCAGATCACCACCATCAGCCAAAAAACCGTTAAAAATTATTGAAGTCGGCCAGGAGATTCCGTTGTT
This sequence comes from Diogma glabrata, assembly GCA_963693315.1. NCBI lineage: Eukaryota > Metazoa > Arthropoda > Insecta > Diptera > Cylindrotomidae > Diogma > Diogma glabrata. The sequence continues at coordinate 206,661,574 of OY856187.1, forward strand.
ATAACTTACCGCTTGCTGACTATAAACTTCAGCGATCTACTCTAGGATTTCACAAAGAAATTTGGAGGTTTATTCGAGTGTTCAAGTGTTAAACACGACTCGACTAGTTTATTTATTTATTACCCAATCAATTAGGAACTTGTAAAATCCAGTACGATTTAACATTATACAAATATGATAAATATATACAAATTTAAATTTACAATTATACAAAACAAAACGCCTGAACTCATTTCTCGAAACATTAAAGTCAAAAACATTAGCAACACAATTGAAAAATTTAACCATCATGTTTATAGGCTTATTACTTCCGTATCCCGTTCCGTGAAACCTTTTCACTAAAAAATCACGATTTCTTAAATTTCTATTAGGAACATATAAATTTATACTTCCTAAAAGGTAAGCACTGTCAATGTATGATAAAAGCAGATCTCTAACCAAGACAACATGAGCTCGTTTTCAATGAAATAAGTTTACACCGTTCCTCATAATTACCTACAGAACGAATATTATCCCATGGAGATTTTTCAGTATTATAGATCAATAACCCAGTTTTCCTCAGATAAAAACTCATGAACGATTTTTGTACACTTTCAATTCTCTTTATATCACATTGCGTATAAGGGCTCACAACACAAATAGAACATTCAAGCTGTGAGCGTACAAACGCAAAATACAATTTTTTGAAGACATCAGAATCATTGAACTCTTTCATGATTCGTTTTAAAAATCTAACATAGTCATTGATTTAGCAATTATAAAATCGATGTGACGATTAAATTTCAAAGATGGAACAAATATAACCCCAAGATCTTTAATCTCAAAGCATCGAGACAAATATTCACCATTAATTATGTATTCGTCTAACATAGGACTTTTTACGCGATGAAAAATTAAAATTTTACATTTTTTTATATTAAGGTTTAATTTGTTTTTATAACACCAATCTAAAATAGAGTCCAAGTCTTGCTACAGAAGTTTCGAGTCATCAGCAGAATTTACAGCACGGAAAATTTTAAGGTCATCTGCGTAAATTAAACATTTTGAAAACTTCAACTTCTCATTAATATCATAATTGAATAGAATAAAAATCAGAGGCCCCAAGTGAGAACCTTGAGGTACTCCGGAATGGACTGATATTAATTTCGAGAGATGTCCTTCAATTTTAACGAATTGCGTACGGCCGATGATATAGGATCTTAACCAGTTTAATAGAGGCTCACACAAACCGTAAGCTGTAAGCTTTGTTATTATAACCTCATGGTCAATCGAATCAAACGCCTTACTAAAATCAGTATAAATGACATCTAATTGCTTATTTGATTCGATAATATCAATGGCTCTATTAGAAAATTCAAGTAAGTTAGTTTGTATAGAGCGACCGCGAAAAAACCCATGTTGTTCCTCTCAAATAAAAGTCTTGCGTTTGAAGTACAATATATCAGAGACAATCGATTCAAAGAGCTTTGGAATTGAAGATAGTAGCGATATACCACGGTAATTTGATATATCACTACGTCTACCAGATTTAAATATGGGAGTTATTTGGGATATTTTCCAACAGGATAGAAAAACCCCAGTTGAAAGTGATTGATTAAATAATATCGATAGAGGCAGTGATAACGTGGAATTATGTTCTTTCAAAAATTGAGCAGGAATACCATCAGAACCACAACCATCCTTAAAAGATTTTAAGCCATTCGAAATTGTTTCAGCAGTAATATCTGGGATTGAGATATTATCTTCATAATTAAATATTTTGAAGTGATCAGTAATTTGAGAATGATCGATTTTATACACACTCTGGAAGTAATCGGCAAACAAACTACATACTTCTTTAAGATCAGAGCTTTTATTACCATTATAAGTCATAGTTGATGGAAAGCCATTTGTTTTGCGCTTGCTATTCACAAATTTCCACAAGTTTTTCGGATCATTAGATATTTTAGACTGAATTGACATCAGATATCTTTTATAGCATTCACGCTGGTATGCAGAGAATTCGTTAGAGAAACATAAATAACTGTTTTTATCATGATCAGTTAAACTTTTCTTCATCTTGCAATAAATTTTCTTTTTTTGATTTTTAAGATTTATTAATTTTTTGTCAAACCACGGCGACCGATTAGGGTTTTCAATTTTAGAATTTATGATATGAACGAATTGTTCTAAGCCCGAATTTAGGATATCATAAAATGTGTTAACATTTTGCTCAAGATTACCTGTGAAACAGGCGATCCAGTCGAATGATTGAAGATATGAGTTCAGACCCTCATTATCAGCATTTTTAAAATCTAAAAAAGAAAAAAGAATTATGTTTATTAATTAAAATTGGTTGGTTAAAGTTAAAGTTGGTTGACTAATGACTACAGAGTTTGACGCAAACCACGGGCGATCATCGGTAAACCAAAACCAGCTTGGTAAGGTGAATAGTAAATAGTTTTTAGTATACCGAGCAAAATCCCCACTAAAGATTTTGCTATACAATGTTAGGTTGGTTCACGGTTGTGTATGATTATCGGATATGTATTGAATAATTCCAGTGATAGAACTCTGGTTCACTCGTTGGCAGCATTAACTTTTTTTTTACTGAAAGTTATAGGCATGTTTACCGATTAGTATTAATATAATAAATTACAAATAACGTTTTTGAATATCCGAAGATACCATGCCAACTAATAACTAGGATCGAGAATTAAGTTTTTTGAGAAATTTATGAACTATGACTTTAAACTTTTGAGAACTAAAGTTATCAGCAAACGTTACGAAGGTAGTGAATTTCATATATGAGAGACTTGATTGAAAAAGCGTTGGAGGTCTACAATTCTTCATCTAACTATTTGAATCATAAAAGGCCGCTACCGATACTCTGTTGTGACGTAATAAGTTTGCAGACTTTGGTAAAATCGAATTGATCTCTTAAGAAGTTTGTTTATCCATAATATACTTGTAGAAAATTGTCAAATCAGCAAAATTTCTTCTATGCTGCCAGGAATCAAGATCACAAGTAAGATTTGAGTTGCCAATTAATTTAACTGCTCTCCACTGCACAAAATCAAGACATTTCAAACTATGCTTCATCCCATATATGAGAACAGTATTCCATGCAGAGTATAATGCGTGTAAATAAAGAACTGTAAACGTGAACGTTTCAACCGTTAATCAGCCAATCTGTGTCTGTCAATCCCACGTATATCAACATTTCAGGGCTTAACTATTTCAGCCCATAAAATTGTGTTTTGACTGTTTTGCAATTTTACATCAAGGGATATAATTTTAGCATTCCTTGCCATTTAGCGTCAAGTCAGCAATAGAAACGATGCAATCGATGAAGGGGTTTGTGCGTAATTCAAGCGTAATTTTAGACTTAGCAAAATTAATAATATAATGAGATAGATAACAATAGCTCTTTAAGGGACAACTAAAATTTTGAAAAAATAAAAATTCCAAAATTGGGAGCAATTCTTAAGAAATATAAATAAACTCAATTAGTTAATTTAACAAGATAATTTAAGTTGTAAAATAAATTTAGTAAGCGGAAATAAAATATTTGTGGACAACAAATTTTGTTATTCATGAAAAATTGTATGTATTAGTAGCGTTCGGTAGCGAGTGCAACCAAAAGAATAATAGAACAATAAGAAGAATAAGAATAATAATAGGTGTGTTCGATTTGACTGAAACAACTGAAAAAACAACAGCAATTGCATTTAATTTTTCAGTTGCTTCAGTTGTTTCAGTCAAATCGAACACGGCTAATATTAAATTATATCTTGGAATGTGATCTGTGGACGGTGGAGCGGGTCTCGAATATCAAATCGCTCGTTCACAACAAGTTTGTTCTCCTAATAAATCTATTTTCAATTCACAGTACACATTTAAACCCATCTTCCTAACTCGGGGTCATCCGTTCGTTTTCTCTATATAACGGATTAAATTATGACCGATGACCATTTAAATCATGTTTTTTATAGTTTACAATGACTTTACATTATTAAGAAGTTGATGAATCCAAAATTGCTTTTTGAGTTGAGTTCCAATAAATTTGTTAATTTGGTTTTTCTTCCATTAAAATACAACGCAGATTGTGTTCAAAATTACTTTTTGGGTAGATACACTGAACAAATGCTTAAACATTTTCACGCCTAAGGTTGCATTTTTTGAATATGAATTATGTTCTACATTCAACTGTTTGTCATAAATTTTGCAAGTTGTCTGATGGTTCATCATATGTCAAAAAAAAAAGAAAAGAAAAAAAAATTTTGCATCCAACTCCACTGAACGTGGGTTGTAGAAAAAGGGTTGAAAAAGGGTTGCAGGTGTTGTTTGTATGTGACACATACTGTAATTTCTATTACACATCAAATTTTATTTTAAAAAATAGATAGAAGCATATGCTTTTCCAACTATGAACTATTTATTAATATTACGAAAACATTCGTTATGTTAATAAATTTTTCATTGAGTCAACGAAAGAAGCGTTTATTAAATGTTGATATAACGAACAGGAGTATGGATACTTTTTAGTGTTTAATTTAATTTTAGTATGACATGTCTTCCAAAAGTTAATAATATTGCTGCAATATGATATTGTTTATAAATTTTTTCATCAACCTGTGAGAATAACACGGGTTCGATTCCCAGTCAGGTCAAAGTGTTTTTCAGTAAAACTATAACAACATGTCAGTTTTCCAGTAACCGAAAGTCAGTCAATAAGATCGATAAATTGGAAGATCGATAAGTTTATCAACCATATAAAACTAATCGATTAAATTAGGTAATCAATTTAAATTTGACCTAAAAATTGGTATAATTGTTAAATTGAATTTTTAAGGGACACTTGAAAACACCTCTATATTGAGAATCAAAGGCAAACAAAAAAGCACAAATTACTAAAAAATACATAACACATTTAAATTTATTTAAATAAAATAACAAAAAATAACGAATAATGTGAAATATGTACATATTCTATTATTCAATTAGTTTTCTATTATCTCGATTTTCTTCAGGTACAGAAACGGTTTTTACTAATATACTCCACTTGCACAGACGATTTTTAAATGAACAGTGTAAGTTTGATATGCCTATTATACTTATTGTATTAATAATGACTTAAAGAATATATAATAACTGTCATCATAAATATTGAAATATTACAAGTATTATCGAAATAATATAATGAGTTAGTTGATTTGGAAAAAAATTGTATCAAAGATATGAAACAAACCATCCCATTTAGCTTTATTCAGTTCAATAATCTTACAGAAAATTATTTAAGCAAATATTTATCAATCAAATCACTTACGTTCGATTTAATATATTTTGTTGTTTACAACATCTTTCAAATAAAATTAGAAGAAAGTGAAAATGTTGGAGAAAAGCTACGAAGCCGTTGAGAAATTTTTAATGAAACTGAATCTAAATCTCGTCGTTACTGTGTTCCTTATGTAATAACAACGTATATTAAATAAAACAAAACTGCATCTTAATAAGAACCACTTAAGAAAATTCGTTATCAACTTTTAACTACAATAAAATAAATACATGCAAACTTAAGTATGATAATCATGAATATATAATTTAAAATAAATCAATAAAAATGTTAATAATAATTATCATAATAACGCCTTTCATTCAATACACTTAACACCAGAAACATAAGTATTCGAGCACTTTAAACTACAAGACATATTTCCCACGGAAAATAAAATAAATAAAAGAAAAACGAAAAAAACATTAAGATAAAGATTAAATTTCAATCACAAATCATAATATTTCAACAATTTAATTTAGAGAAATATTTTAACATTACATCAATATGTATCACAAGATCAAATAACCTTTTTGATTTATTAATTATATAGGCCATTACTTAATAATGAAGATTAATATCTTAAAGAAAAATTGATATGCTAATAAAGAGAAAATCTACATAATAGAAATCAATATTTATTACTTATAAGGTTTGATTAATTTTATGTAAATGGAAATAATGAAAGACTACAACAACAAATTTAATATTTAATACTAATAGGAATTTTAAAGAATTTAAAAAGAAACAAATTCTGTTTATATTCAATCCATATTGTAATTACATCTTTGTTTATTTACTGCAACTCATTTATACAATTTTGTTGTTTACAAAAATAATACATTAATGCTTAGAATATGTAGGTAATGCTTATTTTTAGAAGTTTACGTTTATTGCAATTAAAACAATAGTTTATTTTCTAGATATTTTAGTATTTTCCTCTAATTATATTTGCAACCTCATGGGGCTGAGTGATGAAGATTGCGGTGTATGCTAAGGACTGCTAAGAAACTGAAACAGTACAACTGCATTAGTATTATTACACACTTTTATTTAACTTGGGTTTTGACAGTTGTGTTTAATTCTACCTATTTGGTGATCAATTTTTCAGTAACTTTCCAAAGGGATTTAGTCTCAAATTTAAAAGACAAGTTCGTCGAAGCCTTAGATTATAAAATACACAGGATAAGTAATATTGTTATAAGTTGACGTTATTTTAAACATAAAGTAGTGTGCGAATTTAACGTGATAGTATTTGTATTAAAAAGATACAGTAGCCTAGAAATTTAAATATCATTAAGGTTTTCCGTATCTTGACCAAACATGCCAACGAAATAACATACTTATGTAGATGTTTTGTATTTTACATATTTGCTGATCTGAAAATGCTCAAACTTATTTACTTTTATTATATTTTTCTCAAAATTATTTCGATTTAAATAAAACTGATAATTTGATCCTAACTAAAATTTTATCATGTACGCTTTGGTTTTGTTTTCAGTAGTAATAGTCCAGTAAATAAAGGTTAAAAGGTCGCAAAAATCCTGTCGCGGACGGGACCTGGCGGAAATTGTTGGTCTTACCGAGCACTTTGACGTGAGCAAAATTACCTTGGGGTTCCGACCCTGTGAGCCTGGAAAATGGCCCTCAAAGTGTCAGAAGTAGTTTCCGGGCCATATCTCCGGAAATATGGCAGTTAGGGTATTCCTGTTTAGCCAGAAATGAAGGTGAGCTAATTATCTACAGAAATGGTCCTAATCATTTTTATCGTAAACCCGATAGTTTCCGAGATAACGGACTCGAACCTTGTCCTGCATTTTTCTCTTCATCATGGAGTCAGAACGCCGCTTTACACGTATTTACTGAGGAGCGGCGGACAAATTAGCGGATAACTCGGTCAAAATTCTATATTTTTCGATGATTCAAAATGCATGTGCAAGAGAAAACCCGTACCTGTCACATTCTGTGATAAAATTCCTGTTATCACGTTTGTAAGCGAGTGCAAATGGCGGTCAAAGTTTCTTTTTATCCGGTTTTCTGACGCTGTTTTAAATTTATTCATATTTTTTTTATAAATTGTGTTTTTATATGTTTCTTTCTTGATTATTGTACCTCGGGGGGTCTTGAAACATCTCAGAAAGTTTGCCACAGTGGCTTTCTCGCACTTTTAAACAAAAGGGAATTTATTAATTTCCATTTTGAGGACTTTCATGGAGTTTCGGAAAGTCCGCGGAAAATCATTAATAAGAGATTTATTGTCTTTTAAAGTGCCTCATAAGTTACACCAATTTGTAGCTTAGAATGTCTAGTTTTCGATCGTATTTTCCAAATTGTTTAAAAATTTCCAGGGCTCTTTAAAAGTTGATTTTACGCCCACACGGGAAAAAAACTGGCCAAATTTTTCAGACACTTTTTTTTCTTTCCGAGGAATGTTTTGGGTATTGTTACTTATATAAAAGTAAAGCTGAGGTTCTCAGCTTTCCATTGATATAAATAATGTCATTGTTTTTAATCCACAAAAAAAAAAATAGAAAAAGTTTCTCTGAAATTATTTATGATAATTTCCTCTTTTTTTCTGCTTCACGTGGCGGCGCGTATATTACGTGTATAATATCGGTCCGCGCAGGCGCACACACATGGCACACACACACTGGCTTCACGCGTCCCTCGTGGACTTATATTGTTATTGTTTATCGTCAATAATAGTACATTATGATGCTAGGACGTAAAGCTAAAGATTTTGGACGGATGTGGAGTATGCAAATCGAGGCGATAGCCGAGATTTGCACCCACATTAAGTCCAAAATAGCTTACGTCCGTGCATCATATACTATTTTTTATTCGCCGCAAGCAAAATATTTTAATAAAATTTGTTTATTCTAAATTAAAATTATAAATTTTCATAAATTTTAAAATAAAAATATGTGGAACAAGTAACCTTTGACAAAATATTTATTATTTTTTTCAAATTATTGTGTAGCTATGACAACAAATGATAACAACTATTTTAATTGGATAATGAAATTTTGAATTTAAGGGTTGCTTTGATAAAAATTTTTATTTTTCATAGAATTTAAACAAATGCAAATGCTTTTTACTTTTTTGGACGTAGCTATGACAACAAAATAAATAGTTGAAAAGTGATACTTTAAAGCCGCAAATCACAGTAATAAAGTAACACTTTAATATGTAGGCGAATAAAAAAACATTTTGTAGACCATTTGATTGCTGAAAATTTTCTGTTTTGTTGGAAATCAATATTTATAAAAAAAAAATCTGGACAAAAAGTGGACTTTTGGTGCTATTTGGAAATTATTTGGTGCTGTTTAAAAGTTAGTGTTGCTGTTTCAATTTTTGGAGCAAGGGTAAGGAACAGTTAACCTCTTTGATTGTCCCAGAGGTAAATTTGTTGAGCATTACAATGCTGGAACAACTTTATCATAAATGAGTGCAAGTTGAAGTTTGAAAAATTATAAAAGTGCTTGAACATGAAGATGAGCTGAACGAATCTTGGTGAACGCCGGCGTCCAGCAAAATTTTCCAACTCGTTTTGATTCCAATGTTTATTTTCAAGGGCCCGAATGAACGGAGTGCAAGCTGAAGGGCGGTAAGTTATGAAAGTGCTTGAAAAGGAAGATGAACTTGAAGAATCTTTTCTGACACCGGCGTCTACTCGTTAGAAGCAACTTTAATCTCCGAGTCAAGGATTCACATGTGTTTACATTCAAGAGGTCGATGACCAAGAGGCACAAGAGGTCGATGACCATATCGAGAAAATATTGAGCACCCTTTAGAGGTTTCAACTTATGTAAGACAGCACAGCCAGGAGTTCAAGAAGCCGTAAGGTGGAAAAATTGTTTTTGCACAATTTCTATGAATTTGCGAGTGGCCTTCCGGCACTCGTAAGCTTTATGATGAAATAAAAAGAAGTTGGATCCTTATTTCCAGAAAGAAAATTAAATTTTCCTTCTCAATATTTGCACGGCGACTGATCCTTCCTATGCTCCTATATGGCCGCGATAATTTCGCAAATACAACGAGGAAGCCATTGTCATTGGTCAAATTTTTCAGGCCAAAACATGAAGCTGTGGGCATTTCCAAGCCCTCAGTTCTCAAATTTGATGAGAATCTGGCGTTTTTTCATGGTCTCAAATTTGACAATTTTTCACTACCCGTTTTTGCAAAAAGTATCAATGTTGCGAAAAAAATGATTAGGACCATTTCTGTAGATAATTAGCTCACCTTCATTTCTGGCTAAACAAGAATGCCCTAACTGCCATATTTTCGGAGATATGGCCCGGAAACTACTTCTGACACTTTGAGGGCCATTTTCCAGGCTCACAGGGTCGGAACCCCAAGGTAATTTTGCTCACGTCAAAGTACTCGGTAAGACCAACAATTTCCGCCAGGTCGCGTCCGCGACAGGATTTTTGCGAGCTTTTGATCTTTTTCGACCTTTATTTACTGGACTAGTAATAACCCAAGGACATTGATAATTGTTCGAAAAAATTTTATAACAGATTTCGAAAGCTTGTTGCTTGGAAACAGACCGTCGCCGTAGGCGGAGGTCTTTTGCCTATAAGCAACAAGCTTGAAAAAGTTGTTATAAAATTTTTGAGCATATATCAATGTTCGAGGGTTATTCGGATAGAAAATTGTTTGCTAATTATAGAAAAAATACAAAGTAAAAATAATTTATTTAAAGGTGCAATTAACAAAAGAATAATTAGAAAAGTTTAATGAAGATCCAGACGTGTTAGTTTCTATAACTGATGAAGATGTATTTCCACTACGCATGTTGTTAATAATTTGATTATGATGTTCTTCGTCAATATTCAAGTTGGGTTTTGTTGAGTTGGCATTGTTGTGACCCGTAATTTTTATAAGCTCTTGCTCTTGTACACCACTTTTGGCCAATCGACTAACCGCGGTCGATCTATTGTCCAGTGATTAGTAATATTTTTCCTTGGTATTCAAGCCAATCGCATATTTTTTCCAATGGGCATATTATCATACCAGTAATCATTTTCGGATTTCCAGTGACGATTTGTTCTTAGAAATAATCTGTTGATTTAATATTTGGGCCCCTTTTTGACATCAATTTTTTAAATAATCTGACAGGACAAACGTTGTTGTCGTTGTTTTCTATTAAAAATTTGCTTTCAGTACACATTCTTGAACCACCTTGGCAAGTCTTGCTGAATATAGGGTTATATTCAACGATTCAGAACCATCGTTGTTTGATTCGATTCGATACAAAAAAAAGTCAGTCAAGCAAGCAGCGCTTCCCCACCTCACCAAGCTAATTCTACCGCGGTTATGTCATAGAATTTCCGTTGCAGCCTTAAGGGGTATTTTCCTTCCATAAATTTATCATTTTCGTTATTTCTACGGAACTTAATGCTGCCGAACTTTGTTTCCTTTTACAAGAATCTGATTGCAGTTTTCGTCGTATAGAATCGCGGGCAGCTCGCGCTTGTTTAAATGGGTCAATAATAACTTTCATTTCTTTATAATATTTTTGTTGTAACAGCTTACTTGTTAGATTCCACATGGTTTTGACCGTAGCTCCTTTAAACTCTGTACCATCTTTTCTTCTCATGTTCACAGCCCAATCCTTTAAAATCGACGCAAATTCTTCGGCCGTCCGATTTCCATCTAATTGATACTTTCTATCATTGCAAAAGTCCATAAATATTTTCCATACAAATTTTTTACTGTAAACGGTATTTTTTGGTATGTTTGATTCTATAATTTCATTAATATTCTCGTCAGTATTACACCAAATCGTGACATTTTGAAATATAAAATATTTGAATCGTCAAAATCGAAATAAATAAATTTTTATCCATAGCAACATGATAGAGTGAAAACAGCCCATGGGATCTGTTTTTAGTATAATGTTGTACTGATTGGTTGTTTTCAATCAGATGAATTCAAATTAATTGATTTCATTGGATTTCTACTTGAGCAAAAAATTTTCATTTATACTAAATTTAAAGTGAAATGGATATTGTTTGCTGGTTTACTGTTTCTGGTTTTGTTTTAATTTAGAATGAAATTAAAATAAAATATATATTGTTTGGCAGTTACTTCTTTCTGGCAATAGAAGAATAAAAATATATTTTTTTTCTATAAATGGAAAGAGATAAAAATGCTGCATGGGATACTGTATTTTTGTGTTTATTTTTACAGGAGCCTTTTCTTTTGTAGAAATTATTTTCAATATAAAATTTGAATTTAAAAGATAGCTTCCATTTTTTTGTAGTTTTACTAGCGGGACCCGGTGTGCTTTGCTACGCCTTTAAATAAAGTTTGTGTGTATACATTTTGTTGACGTAGTAGCAATAATTTCAAAGAGTAGTAATGAGAAATGATTTTCTATATTGGAATATTAATTTTTGGGCGATTATGTGAGTAATTATTGCTCAAAGTAATTATTAAAAGTATTATTCCCGATAATAAGTAATTATTGTCGGGATTGAACTCACACTGATCAGAGACATCATAGTTCAAAGCCATCTTACAGACTCAGTGTAACGTTCTTCAGGAAACACCCGAATAGAATAGTAGAATCAAAATCCTTTTTATTATTTATTATTTACAAATTTATTTTTTTCTCTAATAATTTAAATAAAGGCTAAGTTTATATAATTGTTAGGTTATAAGTTAACTAGTCGTCAAAACTCATTTTTTCTATGTTAACGTCTCCAACGAACACTGTATTCTTTTCTGAATGAACGGAGATTTATAAATGAACAATTTGGGTGGTGATCAGACTTTTTGCTATAATTGAAAAACTTTGCGAAATCGATGAAAACTCACTGAAGTAAAAAGACCAAGGAAATCTAAGGGAATTTGTGATGCAACTCAGATAAACGTATTTGAAGAACCTTTAGCGTGTGGGAGAATTCAATAGCTAATGAAAATGTCACCTGTTAAATTGTGTGGAATGTTTCGACCATCAACAATAATAGACGAAGGAACACAATATCATAAACGTAAACAATACATCCGATTGGCTTGGTGAAAAAATTTAGGCGAATTATACAAAACATCCAATATTCAAACCTAATTAATACAATCCGATTGGATAAAAGTTTGGTGTAACAACATTTAGGCGAATTATTCTATATGAAAAAAATATATTCAACATACAGTTGAACGGTCACACCACAGAGGAGAAATAATTGTAAAAAAAAAATGTTAATTGGGGAAATTGTGAAAACCTGTTTGATGAACAAAATGCTATATAAACAAAAATTTATCGTACTTCGGTCTATTCTGTTTGGATCAGCTATTCTATTTGGATCTACTATTCTATTTGGATGGGCTGTTCAATTTGGATCTTCTCTTCTACGTCGATCTTGGTTGTAGTTTTTCTCAAGAGGCAAAAAGGCGACGTCACATCTGGGCAGAAGAAGGAGATAAAAAATAATCTCGGACGTCAACAATATATTAAAAAAATGAGTATACATTTTATTTATTTATTTAATTATTATTTTGTGTAATAGGTTTATTTTTTTTGTGGTTTAAATTATTAAAGTTAGTGTTAAGTTAAGACTTTTTGAAAATTTATCTGTTTAATTAATGATCAATATGATGAATATAGTTTTTTTTCTTTCCTGTTTGTTCATATAAATGAACATTAAAATTTATTATATAAAAGTTTGAAATAATTCTTATTAAATTAATAAAATACATAAATATATAAATATTTATAACATGACATAAAGAATTTCTTGTGTAATTGTTTTTTTTAATTGGTGTTAATAGTTTTGTGCAGTATAGTGTCAGTTATTAAAGAAGAAAAAGAAAGAATACAAATTTGTTGAGAGGAGATAAAGCTGCAATTACGAAAGTAACATTAAACAAAGGCCCGATCCCCAAAATTTTTAAGCGTGGCGGCAAAGGTTCGTTACATCAGCCACAGTGGATGAAACAACAATGAAACATATTTTAATTTTCATGTTCAGATAATTTCTAAATTAAAACTTCATTATCTCATATTTTTATTTAAATTGAATTCTCCATCTGTGATTATACAATTGTAAATTGTATTCGTTCCCGACACGAAACACACAAAAACTATTTTAAAGAAGTTTTTCTGAGAGAAAATAAAAAATGCTTTAAAATTGCAAAATTCATGTGAATTAAAATAATTACTTTAAGCTTAATCACTCTAAAGATCTCTCAAAACTTTATTTATTTTACAACAAATAGTGTAAAACTTTTGTATATTTAACATTATACCTGTCGCATATTGTCGGTATCTCATAAAAAAAGGAAATTCAAGAAAACTCGTTTTGATAACAGCCGTGTTCGATTTGACTGAAGCATTTGAAACAACGAAAAATGTAATACAATTATTGTTGTTTTTACAGTTGTTTCAGTTACACTAAACGTACCTAACATTCAATTTACATTGTATCATTTTTATGCAACAATTATTTATTTTAATAAGGAAAAAATTTCAAAATGTTGTTTTAATTCTATTTCGTTATTCGTGTGCTTGTGGGCACAAAATTATATTTTGTGTTTTCTGTCTAGATGCGTACACGAATAAATCAGAAGGTATTCCGACGTTAGATACAGTTGTCCAGATGTGAGAAGTACGGATTCTCCAAATCTACCTAGTCCACATCCTTGCAGCAATTGTCCTTGTGCTTTGTAGATGGTCATTGCAAAAGCGACTCGCACTGGAAACTAAACGTTTGAATTAAAATGCCATATCTGTTGGGATCATTGAAATGCGTCACTTTGGCTAGTGATATCTTACTGCTATTGCCAGTGGTATACGATATCTCAAGCTAACCCCTTTGTCAAATAGCAGCGACCTAAGTACGCGGGGTTGTCACACCCATAGATCAAAAATTTTAAATTTTACAAATCTTCCTGCGGGAGTATCAAATTAATTCTTCCAAATTCATTAATGAATTCATCTCATATTTTTAACCTAGCTAAGAACGCTGTTCAAAAATTGGGATTTTTGGGACGATGTCGTAAGTTTTTTAATAGCGAACAGCTTCTATTAATTTACAAATCATTATATTACGTCTCGCATTGAGTACTGTTTTCGCTTATGGGATAGAGCTTATTATATAGTAATTTGAAGTGCCTTGATTCTGCTCCGCGCAGAGTTATTAAACTGATTGGCAACTCAACTCTTACTAATGGGCTAGATTCTTTAGACAATTTTCTACAAATACATTATGGATGAACGAACTTCTACAGAGATTAAATCAATTTTACCTGAACAAACCTATCTCGTAACACCAGAGCAAATTTTGTAGCCCATCCTTTTACAGTTCATATAAAAAGGTGCAGAACTGTTGCTTTTCAACGTGATTTTTCAACAGAGTCATCTCTGGAACGCCTTTCCTTCATGGGTTTTTCCTGATAGCTTTAATCCTCAAAATTTTAAAGTTAGCGTCCTTAAATTCCATAAATTTCTTAGAGAAACTTAATTTATTCAAACGTAATCCCAATCCCTAGTTGGCATAGGACATCGGATATTCAGAGAAGTTAATTAATTATTTATTATAATTACCATTAAACAATAAAAAAACACAATGTATAAAAAAAAGAAAATTAAATTAATGTTTATAGAAATAATTTCTTATTATCTTTATCGGTTTTAAAGTGAATCTAATATTGAATAGTAAATAGTATTTTTGTTTTCTTTCGATTTCAAAAACTACTGTTTAAACTTAATTTTACGTGACTAGAACTACTTAACAACTATTTAAAAAAATTATTTAAATTTTTAGTTTGACGATACACCACAAAGTAAATCCGGCATATTTTATAAGAATTTATTAAATTAGTAAAGAACATTAAATTTAAGGCAAGTGATTTAATTACTGGCTTTACTGTGATATTAAAGTGGTTAACTTATTTTTAGGTAAAATAAAATTCAAAAAAACTGACTCAAAAAATGTATATGACTTCAAAACTATAAAATACAAAAATAAAAACAAAAATAAAATAAAAACCTACAAAAAATAATTTTAAAATAATTTTAAAAATAATTTTGAAAACGATCTAAAAACTAAACACTGAATTTTGCATTGACACAACATGATGTTCCAAAGAAACGGAAATAAGGAAATTTAATGTTTATATATTTTTTTTAAACAATTTAACACAGATAGCAAAATTAAATGTACGGATTAGAATACTATTTAATTAGAAGTTTTGTTAGATAAATAATTTTCCGGTACAGTTTTTTACAAAAAATAAAAGTGGGTGTCGTAGTAATATTAGAGAGGCAAAAAATAGAAAGGCAATAAATATGTAAAAACTATGCAAATTCTAAATGCTAAATCTTAATTAAGCAATGAGTATAATAATTAATAAAATTTAATTCAATTATTTTAAAGCATTATAAATTACTATAATAGTACAAAATGATGTAAAATACGCTCAATACGCTGACTGCGCCACCCACTTTTATTTTTTGTAAGAAACTGTAACGGAATTATTTATCTAGTAAAACTTCTAACTAAATAGTGTTCTAGTCTGTACATCTAATTTTGGCATATGTGTTAAATTGTTTAAAAAAATATATAAACATTTATTTCCTTATTTCCGTTTCTTTGGAACATCGTGTTGTGTCTTGGTAAAATTTATTTTTTAGTTTTTAGTTCGTTTTCAATAAAAATGTGTTTTTTTATTTTTTTCTGTTTATAAATGCATAACAAAATTAACAAAAAACCTGAATATGTTTTCTTAAAGTTAAAACAAACCCTATAGTTCCTGGGCACACGCCGATTTCATTTGATGATTACCACATAAAAATATTTAAATAAAATTAACAAATTTTGGAAATTTAAAAACGATTATAATATAATATCTAGAAGCTTGCATAAAGAAGTTTCTGTTCAATACGCTCGAACAAAACACATCGCAATCAACATTTTATAATTCAGTTAACATTTTATTATTTTGTTTTTGCTATTTTCTTCACTGTTTTTGTCTCTCATAGAATCAAAGGATCGGATTTGATAATTTTATTTACTTAAAAAAACAATTTAGAATGAAACCGAAACCTTTACAGTACCAATTTGTAAAATTTCGCGCCTTCTGTTGAAAGTGAAACGTGAGGTCGATTGGCCAACTTAATGGATTGATTTTACGGTCGATAAAGTGTTTTTCAATTAAGACGTGAAGTTATCTGGCCTCAAATATAAAATATGAGAGTTAACTTCAAAAAGACCTAAGTATAAGTAGACCTATTTTTAAAATCTTTCGTTTTAAGTCATTATAAAAAAGCAAACAAAAAATGTCTGTCTGTTTGCCGGCACAGCAGCCGTCCGTCAAAAACCTCTGGATTTCTAAGAATATGTTTAATAAATAAGAAGAGCTGAGAGAACGATCGGAAGATCTTTGTACCAGAAGTGTTTGCATATAACAGGATGGGATTGGATAGGATTGAATAGGATTGGATAGGATTGGATAGGATTGGATAGGATTGGATAAGATTGGATAGGATTGGATAGGGTTGGATAGGATTGGATAGGATTGGATAGGATTGGATAGGATGGGATAGGATTGGATAGGATTTGACAGGATTGGATAGGATTAGATAGGATTGGATAGGATTGGATAGGACTGGATAGGACTGGATAGGATTGGATAGGATTGGATAGGATAGGATTGGATAGGATTGGATAGGATTGGATTGGATTGGATAGGATTGGATAGGATTGGATAGGATTGGATAGGATTGGATAGGATTGGATAGGATTGGATAGGATTGGATAGGATTGGATAGGATTGGATAGGATTGGATAGGATTGGATAGGATTGGATAGGATTGGATAGGATTGGATAGTATTGGATAGGATTGGATAGGATTGGATAGGATTGGATAGGATTGGATAGGATTGGATAGGATTGGATAGGATTGGATAGGATTGTATAGGATTGGATAGGATTGGATAGGATTGGATAGAATTGCATTGGGTAGGATTAGATAGGATTGGATAGGATTGGATGGGATTGGATAGGATTGGATAGGATTGGATAGGATTGGATAGGATTGGATAGGATTGGATAGGATTGGATAGGATTGGATAAGATTGGATAGGATTGGATAGGATTGGATAGGATTGGATAGGATTGGATAGGATTGGATAGGATTGGATAGGATTGGATAGGATTGGATAGGATTGGATAGGATTGGATAGGATTGGATAGAATTGGATAGAATTGGATAGGACTGGATAAGATTAGATAGGATTGGATAGGATTAGATAGCATTAAATAGGATTGGATAGGATTGGATAGGATAGGATTGGATAGGATTGGATAGGATAGGATTGGATATGATTGGATAGGGTTGGATAGGATTTTAGAGGATTGGATAGGACTGGATAGGATTAGATAGGATTGGATAAGATTTGATAGTATTGGATAGGATTGGATAGGATTGGATAGAATAGGATTGGATAGAATAGGATTGGATAGGATTGGATAGGATTGGATAGGATTGGATAGGATTGGATAGGATTGGATAGGATTGGATAGGATTGGGATAGGATTGGATAGGATTGGATAGAATTGGATAGGGTTGGATAGGCTTGGATAGGATTGGATAGGATTGGATAGGATTGGATAGGATTGGATAGGATTGGATAGGTTTGGATAGGATTGGATAGGATTGGATAGGATTGGATAGAATTGGATAGGATTGGATAGGATTGAAAAGGATTTGATAGGATGGGATAGGATTGGGTGGGATTAGATAAGAGTGGGAGGATTTAATAGAATTGGACAGGAATGTATAGAATTGGATGAAATAGAATTGGAGTCTTATAAATATTTCTGTTTTCTGTTTTTCTAGCAGGTTTTCGAATACTTGATAAAAAAATTCAATAATGACATGTTATATCGGTTTTCTTTATAGATTTTGGAATTTCATTGTGTAATATGAAAATCGCGAACAAAGGAAATAACTGCATATTAAATTTATTAATTTGCGTTTTATTGTCAAACATTTTCCTTTAAATGGAATCTATAATTGATCGAATGTTTCATGTGTTTATTTTGCATATAAAACTGAGACAAACTACCTACTAAAATCCCACATTACCTAACACGTTAATCCCATTAATCTTCTCATAATCTTCTTTCAAACGTATTCGCACTTGTTTCATATAAAAGTAATAAAATATGAATGAAATTATAAATAGTAATAAAAAAATATATTATAAAGAGTAAATTAATGTTATACTAAATTATAAATCCTTTTATTAGGAACACCCACATTCAATAAAAATAAGAATTTATATTTTTATTTGCAACGCACGCTGTATGTCCATTTTGCATACATTAAATGTTTGAATATGAATAAAATAAAACTGAGTCACAAAAATGAGGTGAATGAATTTACCCTGTACGTAATCGCAACAATAGTTATATAAAAATTATCCTTAGTCGACAGTGAAACTAATTTTTTAAAAAGCTTTCAGAATTTCAAATAGAAAACTGAAAAAACTTTTAAATGGTGATATTCTTAGAAACAATTTCGAATAATTTCTATTTTCGTCAGCATCTTATTTCCTTTAAATCACTTTTAGTCAACCAAACCCTTAAATTAATAACACTTTAGTTTTAAAACGAATCCCTTTATCTCCATGAAAACGAAAAACGTTCAATCGATGAGAACTTTTGATAGTAAAAATTTTCGCTTTCTATTAAATTTGTATTTAATTTTCTATTCTCGAAAAAATTAATAAAATTCTGTCGTATTTAAAAGTTTTAAGATTGAGGTCATATAAAATTCAATTAATAAATTTTTCGTTTTCAAGATTTTATTTTTATTAAAATTTATTTGTGAAATTTAATTCTATTTCGTTTAGTATGGCAATCATTTTTAAGGATCTGTGACTTTCAAAAGTTCGATGAGGAATCTTTAATCACTGACACTGACTTTAATCACTGTTAGATGTATATACATTTATTTTTTGTGTCTCCTTGCATCTTACATTAAATTACTATAAATGACAATTTCTAGTTTTGTCGTTGGAAAGCATATCGTTATAGCTGCTTTCTTATAATGTACACGATGCATTCCAGATAGTGGAATCACTATCAGAAACATTAGAGGAATTACGTGCCTTGAGATTTTAAAATTCCGACAAGGGCAGTCTATGAATTCGATTGTATTTTCTTTCAGTATAAATGCTGAATTGCACTTGTGGGTGAATTACATCACCCACACTACCACAAAAATAATTATTACATTTAAATTAAAATTAAATTAAATTAAAATGTTGCACTCGCCCTATAATATGTACTTGATCCAACTCTGGGTCCAATTCTTCATGCCGCTTCTCCACTAGCCGAGTATAGTGAATAAACTATAAAATAATACAATACAATACAATAATCCAAAATTGCGCCAATGTTGCCGGCGATCGTTGAACATGAATAATAACGTCAATAATGCAATATAATATAAATATCTTTGCGCCTGATGTAAATGAGATTGTTGAATCAAAATAATAATATCAATCATGCATTATACCAAACGTCATGTATTGATTACAAGACTTATTAAAAACTGATGCAAAACTTTTCTTTCTATCGAATGCTACAAAATTCAATTATAGAGATAGAAAACATACAATATGTCGTTACACATTTAGTTGAACATAAATGCAATGAATATTTTGTTGTAATTAGCCGATGATATTTCACTTTGCAGTAGCTCACCAGTTACTTCGGTCTGGAAGACCTAAGTTCCTAAGTTACATTCATGAGCCAAAAGTGAAATTCTTACCCCCACTTCTTTGGCATTTCTCGACGTTTTAGGACCTACTGATTCTAAAAAAGCAAAAAAAAAATGTATGTCTGTCTGCCGGCCTGCCGGCTGTCCGTCCGGCCGTCCGTTATTATGTAGTAAAACAAATTACGTGTTTTACCACAGCAACTTCCCAAAACACCAAAACTCAAAACTAACATTTCTTCATATCTCCACAATTACTTCAAAATACCTTATTAATTATAATTACCAAATATAAATTCAAAATAAATAGTCCAACAAAAACGCAACACTGACCTAAACTCTAGTTTTCCATTTCAATCGATTATAATTATATATCAAAATTTCATAACACCTTTTCCCCAAATCGTACATTTATTCCAATTTTATTAAAACAATATTGCCACGATTCCATAATAACCTAAATCTTTATTTAAATTAAAATTAAAATAAGCGTTAATTTCGCGAAATTACATTATGTAATTTTTAATAAAATAAAATAAAAACAAAATACTAAGGTTTGGTCAGTGGATCGATTTTATAGCAATACTAATTAATAATAAGGTCAACGAGTCATCATTTTTTAATTATATAAGTAATATTTGATCAACAATAACGCAGTCAGTTTTGCACAAATCAATCAAAGTAGTCGTTTTTTAGCAATCTAACGCAGTTAGTCTTTTACACTAAATCAGTTAAACAGTCGTTTTAAAATTAAAATCAAGTCAGTCTTTTACACTAAATCAGTTAAACAGTCGTTTTAAAATTAAAATCAAAGATCAATAAAGTTCAGTTAGTTAGAGAGTCGAGTCGTTAATTTAATTTAAAAACCAATCGTTTCCGAAAAAGTGATTTCAAATCTGTAATCAGAGCAATTCCACGTCATCGCAACAGCATTTGTTCTAGCATGTGACCTGACCCCCTCTGATTTCGATAAAATTTCATATACAGATAGCCAATAAAAAAATAAAAATATCATTTCTTTCAAAAAATTAAATTTCGCTCTAGGGTGGCGGCAAGTTTTAGGGGTTGGCGAAACATGAGTATCTTTGAATATCGATTGCTAACGATTGACTAAACCGATTTAAGTCATTTATAACTCATTGGAAAGGTAATTACCTTTACCATTACCAATAGGACTTATATAAAAAATTACTTAAAATTTTTTAATAATTTTTAAAAGTGTGTTAAACGTAAAAAAAAATTTCAAAGTTGGCGCTGTTGGGGGTACCCTCACTTTTACCACTTTTTTTTCAGAAAAAAAATGTTTAATTAGTTCGTAATCTAACACGAAAGTTTCTCAGGTACATAATTTCTCGTATTAAAAATAAAATTCTTACAAAATTTTAATTTTCGTTTTTTCAATTTTTTGTTTTTTAAAAAATGCATTTTATTTAACTAAAACCGCCTGAATTCTTGTTTTATAGAAATTTAATTATTTTGAGGATACAAGTTAAGTATTTGAGGGTGTGGATGCTTTTTACATAATTGACTTTTTCTCCCATTTCTACCTGTCCGAAATTAATTATAAATGAATGTACCTGAAATATATTAAAACTGATGCTGAGAAGTAAATAGTGAGAAAAATTATGTGAAATAAAATGCATGTTGTATAGAATTCATATAATAATTAACTTTTTATTTTTACTCTAAGTTGTGTAATAAAAACAATATACATTTATTAATAATATAATATAACATAAAAGAAATTAAAAACATAAAATAAATTTACATTGCATATTAACGGCTTATCTGAAAAATCCTAGTTTTAGCTGAATCAGAATATTTTTTTGTGAGCAATATTTTTTCATATTTGGGTATAAACGCATGAAATGATTGTGTACCTTTTATAGTTACAGCCTCTCTGTATTTTGCTTCTAGCCGTGACTTCGTTTCTGTATAATAATTTTTACTGGTAAAACTTTGCCGCCACCCTGTGTCATCCCTAGAGCGAAATTTAATTTTTTGAAAGAAATGGTATTTTAATTGGCTATCTGTATATGAAATTTTATCGAAATCAGAGGGGGTCAGGAACATCGATGTTGTGGTGACGTGGAATTGCTCATCAGTAACTAACAATTATTCAGTCAACAAGTGGAGTAGTAAATAAAAAGTAGAAATTAAACAGTGAACAATTTAAATCGGCAATAAAGTTCTACTATTTTATATAACTAAAATAAGGAAAGTTTTACATTCTTTGTGTTTAAGTGAAATTCTAGTTATAAATAAAATTAATGTTAATTAAAATAAAGTTCTCTCCAATTAAACGAACTTACGAGTGACCGTAATCTAAGTGCCTACATGTAAGTAAATTTATTATTACTAAATAAAGTTACACATGAAAGAAAACTACTAACTCCTGTGTGTATTAATGTGTTCAAAAACAATCGAAGTGAAGTGACAATAACAACAGTACATCGTTGGTCTAAGCAAATTCCACTATACTATATTATCACTATTAACCTAACGGAGTGCCAATTAAGTTACACCACAAACTCAAATATAAGTAGTGAATCGAGAATCAATTACACTACATCATTTTCAAGTAGTGTTAAATCAAATATTCACACTACACATCATCACATAGTAGTGTAAAATAAATAATTGCACTATATTTTACTAAGTAGTGCTAAGTGAAACCCTTTTGCACTACAAATACCTACGAGATCTAGAAAACCGCTGGAGGATTTCAAAATTTTTTTTCTAAAAATAGGTATACTCAAGGGACTGGTCCGAAAGAGCGCTGTGGTCGATAACTGTACCGGAAGTGTGTCAAAAAATCATTATGTGTTTCAAAAATGGCAAATTTTCATATTTTTGACATACAAAAAGGGTCATTTTAAGTGATTACGAGTAGGAACGTTGAATGATTTGATTCTTTGATTGATTTTTTCTTATTTTTTTACCTAATTTTTTGGAAAAACATAAAAACTAATTATTTGTATGACATATAGGAAATAGAATAGAAATTTTTGAATTTGTTATAGTTTTTGAAATATTTTTGGAATTTTGAAAAAAGTTTGAATATTTAATTTTGTCATAATTTTTGCAATATTTTTAGAATTTTGGAAAAAGTTTTAATTTTTGTTTTTGTTATAATTTTTGGAATATTTTTAGAATTTGAAAAATTTAAAATTTTTGATTTTATAATAATTTATAATTTTTGAAATTTTGAAAAAAGTTTCAATTTTTGCAATATTTTTTGCAATATTTTTAGAATTTTGGAAAAAGTTTTAAATTTTTGATTTTGTTATAATTTTTGCTATATTTTTAAAATTTTGAAAAAAAAAATAGAATTTATATATATTTTTAGAATTTTCGACCGACCTCACTTCCTAACAACGATAATGTTATGCCAGAGTCGTAGTTTAAATAATTCTGCCAAACGATCCCGAAATAGAACTAAAGGCATACAGCTGCACTATATGAGAAGTGCTAGATCACGTAATACTTCTCTCAGGGGTTGCAAGGCGACCCTATCGCAGATCCCTTCTGTCGCCCAACCTGTCTTCCCGTTCCATCCAATAAACTCTGTTTATTAGAACTTTCATTATGGAACTTCGAACGGATACCGCCAGCTCCTGGCCTCCCTGTTTACCATGATGTCATCTGTCGCAACCAACTCCTATTCCCTAAGCAAATCCAGAGTATGGGGCCGCGTTAGTGGGCTTGCCGGTTGTTCCTCCACCCAGTTTCCCCCATGATGATTATTACTTGAGCAAGAATTTCGCGATCGCAAGTCCTCTCCAACAATGGCATGTAAGATCTGGTTTGGTTTGGTCACTTACGACCAAAATCTACAGACTAGACCTTCCACCAACATAAATGAGGGAACCAATACCTGTTTCGGTTTGGCCCTTACAACCAAACTAATAACTGTTTTGTATAAATAATAATAAATTATTATTTATAGTAAACTAATAATTAATGCCATTCTTGGAGAGCACTCTCGAGTGCCATTCTCTATGTGTTTTAGTTCCAATGGTCATAGTTACTATTGCAATCTAATGAAACTAAAAAAAGCATTGAATATGTAAAATTGTGACGTCCAGCCAGAAAATATTGGTTTTACGTCTCCACTTATCTTAATTGAAAGAGTTTGAGGTGTTGAAGAGTGGAACCACTGGCAAACGCCCAAAGTGCTTTCAGAAAGGCAACCGCTTCTACACATCCCAAAACTCCTTCGAAGATAAAAGGAGACCAACACCAATCGGTCGGTCGATCGCATATCCATAATAGGACATAAGCGACCTGTGAAAATCTGTAATGTAAAAAGGTGAAGCCCCATGTATGGCTTCTTAAGCCTTGCATATCAAAGACAAAAAAATATAAAATTTATTGTATTCACTGGCGGCAAAAAAATATAATAAAAACATGTTATTAAACAAAATAAAATTTAAAATTTAATCGAAAAAAGTTTTAAATTAAGTTAAATCAAAAACAGTAAACCTAAACCTTTAAAAATTTCACTAAATCACTAAACCGTAAAAGAGGTTGTCCTGTTTCGGCGCCAAATTGTAACAATGAAAAAACCAGATGGGCCTAAGCGGATTCGAGTTTGAAAAGCCCTTATTTAAAATTTAATAGAAAATTTACATTATCAAAGATATCAAGCATAAATTCAAAAAATGAATAAAAAATTTAAAAAACACACTCTTTGAAAAACAAACTAAAAAGTAAAACATAAATTTTGCATTGACACAACGTTATCTTTCAAAGAAACAAACGATATGCTCGTATAAACATTTTCAAATATCAAACAAAAAAAATATTTTAAATAGTATTTAACATATCTTACCACAGATGCAAACATTAGAATTTTGATTATTAGTATTTTTCCCAATCTTTAAATAAACTAGAAGCGTTTGCACGAACATATCGTTTGTTCCTTTGCAACATAACGTTGTATCCATACAAAATTCGTTTTTCGCTTCGTTCGTTTTTCAAAAAGTATGTTTTTATATTTATAATTTTATTTTAGTGTTTTAAGCCGAGGAAACCAAAGTTTTTTTTGATTTGGTTTTGGCTTAATAACAAAGTTTTATTATGGTTTTTGGTTTGGCTTCGGTTTCTTGATGTCTGAAAACTTGGTTTTGGTTTGATTCGGTTTTGGTTCAGACTCATAATTTAGGTTCACATTTTTATTCTAAATTGATTCTCGATATTCAAATAAAAACAGCTTTATTCCACCAATAAGTCGCATTAAAGAGATCGTGCAAGGCACACTTGTCTTATCTTAACACGAAGGTAATTGATTATGATTCTGTTCCGACCATCGATAAATCTTGATCCTACAGACTCACTTAGTGTAGTTTCTAAAAGAAGTGCGTAGATTTTTAGGGTTCCGTTTTTTATACGGAACACTATTGTGAGAGTACAACGTGTTTTTCACATTATTTCGATTATCTCGTGAACCATTAATCCGATTACTTTAATTTGAGGTGCTTATAAAACTAACCTATCCACACAAGATGGTGGGTTGAAAAATAATTAAAGTTGTGTTCGCTTGTTTTAAAGAGGTACGATGTAAAGCCTTTGAGAACATACATTTTTTATCGAGAAGAGTAGGTTATCATATGAAAAGGCTTCGTTTCAGCATTATTTAAAAATGTATTTTGGAATTTTACACCATTTTTTGTATAATTTTGAAAAATGACGTTTTCTCGATGTTTTATTGCCCCGATTAACTCGGACCCTACTTCATCGAAAATCTTGAAATATATTTGGATTGATAGAAAATTGAGTAGGTTTTTAATGAAAAATATAGAAAAGCGGAAGATTTTTTTTTTTTTTTTTTTTTTATTGGAAGTTAGGCATGTTTAGTGTTAATATAATTAATTATACATTAACGTCTCTGAATATCCGAAGATACCATGCCAACTAGGGATTATAATCAATTGAGAATTAAGTTTCTTTTAGAAATTTATGAACGCCGACTTTGAACTTTTGCGGGTTAAAGTTATCAGGGAAAACCCACGAAGGTAATGAATTCCAGAGATGGAGACTCTGTTGAAAAAGTCGCGCTGGAAGGCTACAGTTCTACATCTAATTATTTGAACCGTAAAAGGATGGGCCACTACCGATGCTCTGGTATGACGCGATAGGTTTGCAGACTTAGGTAAAATCGATTTGATCTCTTCAGAAACCCGTTCATCCATGAAATATTTGTAGAAAATCGTCAAATCAGCAACATTTCTTCTATGCTGCAAGGAATCAAGGTCATTAGTAAGATTTGAGTTACCAATCAATTTAACTGCTCTCCGCTGTACAGAATCAAGACACTTCAAACTACATAAGTATGCTCCACCCCATATGTGAGAACAATATTCCATACAGGGACGTATAAAAGATTTGTATATTAAAAGAAGCTGTTCGCTACTGAAAAACTTACGACATCGTGCCAAAAACCCCAATTTTTGAACAGCGCTTTTTGCTAGGGTAAAAATATGAGAATTCCATTTCATATTATTTTCAACCTCAACTCCTTGAAGTTTCACGGACTCTTTCTCTATCAAAACGTTGGAATCAAACTTCAATGGAAAAGGGTTAGGTGTTGATAATCTTGAAAAATGGCAAACTTGTGTTTTGGACGTATTGAATTCAACACTGTTAGCAACACCCCAATCAAAGATAGTTTTAAGATCAACGTTTAATGAATCTATCAAATTTGATCTACAGTTATTAAGCGCTAAAGGCGAATACGATCTAGGTGCAACATGAGATGCATGAAGAGTGCTATCATCAGCAAAACTATGGATAGGATTAATTGTTGAAACCAACAAGTCATTAATATAGATAAGAAAAAGAGTTGGGGACAAAGCGGAACCTTGAGGAACGCCTGCATTAGTCGAAAATACATCCGATGAAATACCGTCAACATTGACTCGAAATTTTCGCTCAGATATAAAGCTTTGTATCCAGGAAATTAGTGGCTCATCTAAACCATAACATCTCAACTTGCATATAAGATTTTTGTGCCAAACTTTGTCAAATGCTTTGGAAATATCAAGAGCAACACCGAAAGTCTCACCAAAGTTTTCAAGGGATCTGTTCCAAAGATGAGTAACAAACGAAAGCAAATCTCCTGTTGCTCTTCCTTTTCGGAAGCCGTATTGTCTTTCATTAAGTAATTTGGAAGACTCTAAGAAGCTCATTAAATTAAAATTTATATATTTCTCAAAAACTTTAGACACTACTGACAAAATTGAAATGGGTCTGTAATTGGATGGGTCAGTTTTGCTACCCTTTTTTGCTACTGGCTGTACACTAGCAATTTTCCATATTACAGGAAAAATCCCTTTCTTATAAGACAAATAAAATATTTTAGTGAGGATAGGTGCTAGCTCCCTAGCAAACGATTTAAGTATAATTGGAGGAATATTATCAGGCCCAGATGCCTTGTTGGTATTAATTTGTAAAAGCATTTTTCGAATAATGTTTTTACGAAAAATTATTCGCTTCATTTTGAGCGATGCTTTAGGTATAGGTCTAGGTTGGAAATTGGGTTCGACTAAGGTAGAATTTATAGAAAAAATATGTCCTAGCAAATTAGCCTTTTCTTTTGGGTCAATAATAGGTATATCTCTATCAATAAGAGGAGGAAGAGAAGATTTACAGAAATTGCCTTGGATAGTCTTAGCGGCTTTAAAGAAGTTACGCGATCCAGTTGGGTGCTCAGCAAATTTAGAAGCTTTTTTCAAATTAAATAGATTTTTCTCTCCATCTATTAGTTTCCTACATAAATTCCTCTCTTTTCGATACTCTCTAAGGTTTTCATCAGTTTTGTTTTGGAAAAACTTTCGAAAAGCCTTTTTTTTAGCTTTAATTGCTTTTTTGCATTTACTCGAAAACCATAGGTCAACCTTCGGAATGATCAATTTATTAGGAATAAATCTACGCATGCCTTCACCTATAATTTCAGAAAAATTAATAGCAGCAATGTTTGGATCTTGGCCAGTAAGACAACTATGTTTCCAAGGAAAGCGTTTGAAGAAAATTTTAAGTCATAACTATATTTATTAAAGGGGTGGGAATGTTAAGGGGTAACAACATCATTTAAAACCAGGTCATGTGGGGTGTCATTTTAAAGAGCACTTGATTTTAGAAATATTGCCATTTTTTTAGAATTTTGCAATGCATAGTTTTTGAATTATTATCAATAAAGTGACACAAAAAGTTAGCTGTAACTGTAAAATTTGAAAAAATTCACAGAGACGGAAAGTTTAATAACCGCTGAAAGATAATTATAGCGAACTCTCAAATAATTATATTGTTATGCTTTTAAGGGATTGGGGTGGGGAAGGGTGAAAAAAAACTTTTTTGACCCAAGCGAGTGGGGTGTCATTTGAAAGAGGACCAAATTTCAGAAACTCTGCAATTTTTTTTAGAATTTTGCGGTGCACAGTTTTTGAGTTATTCTAAAAAATGTGCAAATTCCAGACCGTTCCCCCACCCTCCTACGTTTCGACACTGATAGACAGAAAAAATTGAAAAAATTCATAGAGACAGGAAGTTTGCTATATTTTGAACGAAAATTATAGCGAACTCTCAAATAATTATATTTCTGTGTGTTTAGGGGATGGGTGTAAGGAGGGTAAAAAAAACTTTTTTTGACCCAAGTGAGTGGGGTATCATTTGAAAGAACACCTAATTTAAGAAATAAAGCACTTTTTTTAGAATTTCACTGGTCACAGTTTTCGAGTTATTGTCAAAAAAGTAAAACTTTCAAACCGTGCTCTCCCTACGTTTCGACATTGATTGACAGAAAAGTTTGGAAAAATGCATATAGACAGGAAGTTTGGTAAACTTTAAATGACAATTATAGCGAGGTCTCAAATAATTATATTTCTGTGTTTAGGGGATGGGTGTGGGGAGGGTAAAAAACTTTTTTTTGGAGCCAAACGAGTACGGTGTCATTTGAAAGAACACTTAATTTAAGAAACATTGCAATATTTTTTATAATTTTGCGATGCACAGTTTTTTAGTTATTGATAAAAAAGTGCTATTTTATAGAACAAATATTCCCAATTTAAACCATTAAAAAACTGGCTAAATCTTTCTTTAGTTAACATAAACAGCTATGGATAAGATTTGACCTCAAGTAACATTTTTTGTGTCATTTTTGATCAATGTAGATGTGATTGACATTTACTTTTGACGTCTACGATTAAACATTTATTTTGTTATGCGTCCAAAGTCTGGCGATATAAAGACTTTACAACATAACTTTATGTGATTCATTGATATTGTATTCTTTTACATTCACGGAACCCTTGGCGAGCGAATTTTATTCGCACTTGTCCGACTTTTTTCAATTTATGTAGGTAATAGACCAATTTTTTTTAATATAAAACCGAGCCGTGAACCAAACAGAAAAACATTGGCTTATGGTTCTGTTCAACTTTTATTTTAACTGGTTTGGTGTTGGTTTGGTTCAATCAAATCATTTTGAAAACGGTTTAGTTTTGGTTTTGGTTCGGTGAAATTTCGTTGGGTCTCAAAACTTCGTTCAGTGGTTTTGGTTTGGTTCAAACGAGCCGGTCTCCGTCATTGGCTCAATTACTGAAAATTTAATGATTTTGGAATTTAAAGTAATTTTAATAAGGTATAATTTATTCAGTGTTTATTATATACTATAATATATAGCAATAGCTGAATGTAGTAATTGATTGCACTATTACAATTGTAATTATGTTATTTAAACATCCAGTATAAAATTTTAGTACGTTTGCTTTACTCATTGTTTTAATTTTAACTTCTATTATTACATATAATATGGTGCGTCTATTTCCATAATATATTTTGTATCTAAAATTTGATTCATATTTTAATTTGATCAATTTTTATTGATCAATATTTTAAATTCTGAACTTCGATCATGCAAATAATTAAATATTATAGATCAGAAAATCAAATTAAAAATTGTCTAAAATTTCCATATAAATTTGTATGGAAATGTCAACAATTTTTTTTATGTGCTTACAATACAACATTTCTTTTAACTAACTACCAGCGCATTCTATTTCCTGATATATGAATTATAGAATAGCATGAATATATGACGGAAAGCTTTGTACTGAAACAATGCATGAAATTCTTTAATTTTAGATTCATTATTTATAATTTAAGGGCATTTTCCATATAAAAATGACAAAAACGCATAATATGTCATCGAGTTTAATGATATACCCAGTATAAGCCAAATCCCAACGCATTTTCATTAAATTCTTTCAAACATGTTGACAACTTTGCAACTAGATCTCCTATATTCATGGAAAATGATTGAATTGTTATATTGATTTGGTCTTCGTTCCTTATTTTCTTGATACATATTCTATGAGTTGTTGAATTTTAAACTAAATAATTTCATTTTGTTAAAAACAAGCATTAAATGTATCTATAAATATTAAGTGAAAATTGTGATAAGTAGAAAGCCGGCTCGAAGGACCAAAAAATATGTTGTTTTATTATTGCGTTTATTTAGTTCATATTTTGTACTCTATAGCTGTATGCTAAAATTTGCAAGGTTCTTTAACTTCCTAAACTGGCAAGGTTAAAAGAATCTGATGATAATAAATTTTATTGGAAAATAACAGC
Organism: Diogma glabrata; assembly: GCA_963693315.1. Classification (NCBI taxonomy): domain Eukaryota; kingdom Metazoa; phylum Arthropoda; class Insecta; order Diptera; family Cylindrotomidae; genus Diogma; species Diogma glabrata. The sequence continues at coordinate 206,692,254 of OY856187.1, forward strand.
GTGGTAAAAAAGTAATCAAAATAACTTCAAAATCGCATCAAACCAAAACTAATCAAAAATCTGTTTTTCCAATGACCGCCACTCACTTCTATCTAACCTTATCCATCCTTATCCAATAAAATTCGTAAACCTGTTCGAAATTTGTAGTTTTATGTTTGAGGTGCTAGAAGTAGTAGAACGTGGTTAGGAAACCCAAACATAAATAGCCATAGATATCGCCACTACAAGTTTTCGAAGCGGTAAAGCTAAAATTTACAAGTAGTTCGGTCTAATATGTTCTACTGCATTGTTTTTTTAATGACATTGAGTGGACTGTTATCGGAACCATACCATCCATACTAGCACTTGACCAACTGTTTTAGTGCTATATTTGAATAAAATATTTTGATTAATTAGTTTATTCGTTGCAAATTGTGATTGAGTAAGAACTAAGATTCCATTTATAGTAAAGCAAAAAAATATTTGAAAAAGGTGAATCTGATTGACCGTTGGTTGACTGAATAATAAATATTTACATTTCACATATTTAGGTTTTTCAATGTCGAATCCATGTTAGTGTTTCCTAAACTAAAAAGATAATAATCACAATTTACGTGTCATTCATTCTATTAAGTTTTGTTTGCTCTAACCTTAATCCAATTACATTTTTTTTCTTAATCCATAAGAAACGTGCGCAATCTGTTTAACATTTGAAAGAATAAAGTTTATTTTTTATTAAGTTTTGGCATAGACAAATAATAATTAAATTATTATTTGTCTATGGTTTTGGACAGTTAACTATGTAGATTTTTTTTAGCGAATACAAAAATTAGTTGTGCGCATATCGGGATGCACATTTTTTTATTTATTGAGTGAGCGAATATTCAGTGTCTCAGATTAAAACATTAAAAAAAACTGTCGGGATCCCATTGAAATGGAGAAAAAAACGCATAAAATTAATAAATTACTATTGTAATTCAACCAATTATAATAGAAAACCAAAAACTAGTAAAAATATTAATGATTTTATAGGCAGTATAACAAAATTTTGATAATTAAAAATACTTATAATAAAAATAACGACGCCTATGTAAACAAGTGTCACAACAAACAAATGGTACGAACTAGGAGTAGAACTTTAACTGATGTAATTGTTTTCAAAACAAATTCATCCCAAAACAAATAATACATCTCTGTTTTACTTTTTGTCTCTTGCTGCGTGCTATCTGTCAAAAATTCATTGGTAAAAAAATTCTACTATACTTCTATTAACAAGGAAAAAATCTCAATCATAAATTACTTGTTAAATCTAATGTGTATATGTATGAATCGTATCGTACAGAAACGACATAGATAGAGGAAGAAATTGAAGATGTTTTACTTAGTTTGTTTATTAAAATTAATGCATGGATATAATTTCGTTTGATTTGAGTAGGTTGGTAACGGAAGGTGTAGGTTTCTAAATACATTATTGTTTTCTTTTTTTTATAGTTTGATTGTATAAATCGTAAATTATGGTCATGGTTTTAGTTTATTCATAAATGAAATTAAATTCGAACTGCTATTTTGTGTTTTTCAGGATGTGTATTTAGTTTTGTTGGGTTTGTATGCTATTTCATAAAATTTAAATTGAATTAAAACTAGAGAATTTGTTTATTGTGTGTGTGACTGTATACTTTTTAATTTAGTTAAAATTCAATCTTGGATTTCCATATTGACTTTTCATTAGCTTTTTCCTCCTACATCTCAGCTTTCTAATTTTTATGCAATTCTATATTAAGAGGTAAACAAAACAGCATGAGATATTGTGATCTATGAACAATCCAAGTGTTAACTATGTTGTGGGTGAGAAAATTATTAGAAAAGATTTTTTAAGGTAAACATTTTTCTTGTCTTTATGACAATTGATTACTAAAGTTTAATTTCATTAGTTTCACTTTTATCAATATCATTTCTTTGATTTCTTATTTCATTTTAATTAACATACAATTATTTCGAAATTGGGTCGGGCGGTATGTGGTTGGTAGTCGATTTGAATATTTGTCCAATGTTATAATATTTGCTCACTGTTACACTAGTGTCAGCCACCAGTGAACTAAATGTATCGCCGCTGGAGACTGAATTGAATCAATTTAATGAATTCAATTAATTTAATTCACATTTAAACATTTAATAAAATGCCTTTTAACCTAAATTTCTATTTCATTTCTAGCAAATCATCTAACAACAAACAATTTATTTCTGATCTTTTTCTAATGAATAATTTTTAAAATCCCATTTCATATGCTACAGTTCAACAAAACAACAACAAAAACAGACAATCGTTTTTAATTATAACATTTGAAAATGTTAATTTAAATCTCTATTAAATTGAAATATGTACAACAAAACACCCAAACATATCTTAAGCCTAATACGTGTATCGTGTAATGTGTCAACATTTTTAAGTTAAAATATCTGTCTTATATTTTAATTTAATTTCTGTTTTTTTTTTGAATATAATTTAAATAATTTTTTATTAGTAGATTTGAAAATTTATGTATTATTGATAAACTCATCAAAAATGGAATTTAATCAATATACTAAAATAAATCGAATAAATCTTTAATATCTTTGGTTTTCTTGCAAATCATTTGCTATTGTTAGTGATGTTAATAAAAATGGCATCACTCATTTTATATAGTCGATTGATGTATGAAGGTGAGGTAGGAAATTTAGCTTATCTTTTTATATCGTGAACGAGCAAGCAGCTTTCTCGATGGTCAACTCCAAAACAGTTCAACCATAATATTAAAAAACGAAAATAAATATTTAGCAAATAACTAAATTATGTTTTTTCTTTTTATTACAGATATTAATGCATCTTAAAATCTAACCAAATAACCTATTGGAAAAGATAAACAAAATTCTTTTGGATTATTTACTAAAAGGTAAAACAATTTATATTTACATAAGATTTAAAAATGACGTCTGAATCTAAATCGCATTCGTTTCTTTTGATATTTTGACAAATAATTTCTTTAATTTCGCGTAAGTTTTGTTCAAATGAGCACGTATTCATATGAATTGAGGAATGTTGATTATTATTTAAATAAGAAATAAATAAACAAATAGCCTACATTAATATTAATGTCAGGCGATTGCTTTTATTTATTTTTAAGCTATTTTTAGATATTTTATCTTTTCAATAATTCTAATATGAAGAAAAAAAAATTCGTAATTTACTTCCCAAAAGAAATTAAAATTATCTTGTATGGCAGTACAGAAACACTGTTTTTGTTCCGTTTCGATTATAAATGCGCACACTGCTAATCACATTAAGAATAGGTGAAAAATGTCTAAAACATCTGAAAATTACCAAAAATTACCGACCCAAAAATGGGTTGATGGGTGAATTTTTGGGAAAGGGTTACTTTTTTGACTAAAAAATTAAATCCTTCAAAACGATCAATTTTCTTGAGTCTTTAGCAGCTGAAATATAGTCCGAAAGTTACTAGATTCGTTGTTTGATAGTATTCGTACTTCTATTCCGGCATTTCCCTGGGAATTGGGAATTGAGAAAAAAGTGCAATAAATGAAATAAAGAAATTCGAATTTTCTAAAACGAATTTGTTATTTACCGCGGCACGGAATACTACACCTTTTCCAATTGTAATTCAGAAAGCGTCAATGTTAATTCAGAAAACCTCAATTGTAATTCAGAAAGCGTCAATTGTGATTCAGATTAGTCAATTGTAAGTCAGAAACCGTCAATTGTAACTCTTATTAGTCAATTTTAATTCAGAAACGGCCAAATGTAATTCAGAAAACGTCAATTGTAATTCAGATTAGTCAATTGTTATTCAGAAAACGACAATTATAATTCAGATTAGTGAATTGTAATTCAGAAAACGTCAGTTGTAATTCAGAAAACGTCAATTGTAATTCAGAAAACGTCAATTGATATAAAGAAAAGCCAGTGAAATAAAATTCGCTCGCCGAGGGTTCCGTGAATGTAGAAGAACAAACTTACAAAAATAATTTACATAAAGCTGTGTTGCAGAGTTTTTATATTGCCAGACCATAGGCACATAACCCGACAGACAGTTTCACTATTTGTAACCGTAAAAAGACCGAAATGTTACCGGTAACTGTTATCGGGCACAAGTGGTAACGTAACTGATTTGTTACAGTATTTTGGTCAGACAATAGGTGGTAAGGGTTACCGAACGAGAACCGTGTCGGTTACATTTCAATCTTCGTATAGTTATAATTTCAGTTACTTTTCAGTTGATTTTAGTAATTTGACGGGCACAATTACGTTATAATATTTCAGTTATTAGATGTTATTTGTGTCGGTTACGTTTTGGTTATGTTTGGTAATTTGACGGATATAATGGTGGTTATATTTCAGATATTAGATGATGTTTTCGTCGGTTACATTATGGTAATTTTTTGTCATTTGACCGACACAATTACACGTTGAACCTGTTACAATGAATTCTGACGCGAACGAAACAAAACGAGCTGAATACGTACAATCCTTGAACAAGTACATACAGCAAGGGAAACAAGTTGTTTGGATCGTCGAACGAGAGGCCGTGCAAGAGTTGAGAAATGAACAGTACAACACCTTCCAGCATCAAAAGGTCATAACATTCATTTAATTGGAGCAATTTCAACTACAGGAACCGTTTACATGGAACGTAGAAAGGGATCATTTGCTGCCCAGTTAGCAAACGATTGGGTAGTTGTTTTAATGCAAAAGTGGCAAGATGTGGGAAATCAACTGGAAGAATTTGTGATCGTTGTGGACAACGCACCTTGTCATTCAAAAGAGTGATCGATGGTGCCAGCTTCTCTTTTGCGGTTAGAACCATATTCTCCGATGCTAAATCCCATTGAGAATATTTGGTCTAAAGGAAAATCGTATGCCAAAAGCAACATTCGTGTTCCAAACGTTGCAGGTCCTGGCGTAATGTAACAAATATTGATCTACTACTTGGAAGATATTATACATAGATCATGCAACGAACACCATAACCGGGGGTGATCGCGCTCGTGCTATGCAACACTGAACAGTTCCCCAAGCTAGCGCCTTGTTAATGAATGACATGGTGGTCGGCCGATAATTTATTTAAAAAAATACTAAGACATACTATGCATATACTTGGAACTTCATCTCAATTTTTCGCTATACTAAAATAAAATATAAAGTTAATAAAATGTGTTTTATTTCTGAATTACAATTAACGTTTTCTGAATTACAATTGACTAACCTGAAATACAATTGACCCTTTCTGAATTACAATTGTTGCTTTCTGAATTAAAATTGACGCTTTCTGAATTACAATTGACAAATCTGAATTACAATTGACTAATCTGAATTACAATTGATGCTTTCTGAATTTTAATTGTGGTTTTCTCAAATAAAATTGACGCTTTCTGAATAACAATTGACTAATCTGAATAACAATTGACTAATCTGAACTACAATTGACGCTTTCTGAATTAGAATTGGAAAAGGTGTAGTTATGAAAAAATTGCTATAATTTTTTTCTCTCTTCTATTTCACGACGTAAGGGAATAGGGCTACGGATGGAGTAGGACTCCATCCATATTAGGACTAGGTAGTGTATTACGGCAACATGTTTACCATTTTTTAAATATAATATTTCATCTAAATTTTCACAGTATTTTTCGTTGAATGTTAAAATTATATTGTGTCATAGTAATTCTAGTTTATATGTTTTGACAATTATATTCAACAAGTCAGCCCATTTAATTTATTGAAAACTTCGAGACATGTTTTTGACATTTTAAAAAACATATTTTAATTTCTATTAAATTGATTTATGTAGAATTTTTTTACCAATGAATTTTTGACAGATAGCACACAGTAAGAGATAAAAGATGAGACAAAAAGTAAAACAGAGATGCATTATCTGTTTTGGGATAAATTTGTTTTGAAAACAATTACATTAGTTAAATTTCTACTCCTAGTTCGTGCCATTTGTTTGTTGTGACATTTGTTTACATATAGGCGTCGTTATTTTTATTATAATTATTTTTAATTATCAAAATTTTGTTATACTGTCTACAAAATCATTAATATTTTTAACTAGTTTTTGGTTTTCTATTATAATTAGTTGACTTTCAATAGTAATTTATTAATTTTATGCGTTTTTTTGTCTATTTAAATGGAACCCCAACAGTTTTTTTTAATATTTTAAACTGAGACACTGAATATGCACACATGCGCATTTGAATATGCGCACATGCGCATATGAATATGAGCACAACGACCAACTTTCGTATAAGCTGATAAAAAAAAATACTACTATATATTGCGTTCTGCGTGTTAATGGTCTTCCTGTTTGCGTTTCTATTTTTCTATTGATGACAAGTTACAATTTATTTCGGAATACAATAACAATATATATTTGTGATTATTTAGTTAAATAACGAATAGAAATTTTTAATTTATAGAACTGGAGTACGTAACAATTAAAGGGTAGTGAAATCCGAAATTCTACGTCCACGCCGTGCTACCTGGGTAATGCTAACAGAATTAGGTTGGTGTAGTTGAGAGGGGCAGAGTAAATACTGCTTATACTCAATGATTCTGCACCATGGCGAGTCATTGGCGCCACAAAACCAATGCAACTCAAGCGTCTGTTCTCCATGTTAGGGGCGGCTTGGAGCGGGCGTCTGTCTTGGATCAAGCGGCTCGCTATATAAACGTGTAGCAAGCGTCTGTTCTCCATGTTAGGGGCGGTTTGTAGCGGGCGTCTGTCTTGGATCAAGCGGCTCGTTATATAAACATGTAAAAAGGTTGTTTCTGGTGATCTTAAGATGCAGAACGAACCCATTCACGAAAATTTGGGTTGGGCGAAGGGCTAACACCCCATTTCCGTAAAAAATTACTTGTCATGAATTCTGTACACAGGCCTCGGATTATCTCGGATTCATTATTAGAACGACCTCGGAAACTGTACCCGGACTACGATTTAAAAATGGGAACCTGGAACGTGCTAAGTCTTAGAAGACCAGGAGATCTACTAAAACTTACAAACCAAATCAATAGCTATACACTGGATATAGTGGCGTTACAAGAACTAAGATGGCCAGGTAGTGGAATCCACGAAACAGCCAAGGGATACACTCTCTACTATTGCGGTCATGAAAACGGAGGAGAATTTGGAGTTGGCTTTCTCATACATCGTCGCGCGAATCGACTTTCGCCCAATTAATATGCGGATATGCACAATGAGAATCCGTACGCAAAAATTTAATGTAACGATCATCAATGTTCATGCACCTACTGAAGACAAAGCAGATGACATTAAAGACCTGTTCTTTCTAGAACTCGAAGAAGTCATCAATAACATCCCGCGGCACGATATAAAAATCGTGGTAGGTGACTTCAATGCGCAAATTGGTATAAGTGCAGAACTTAAAACACATGTCGGCCCTAACAGCTTGCATCATACTAATAACAATAACGACTTTCGCGCAGCTGAACTGATGTATGATCTAGTAATTTCTACCACTTTCTTTCCTCATAAGAGAATCCACAAAGCAACGTGGAAATCAAACGATGGAAGAACTGAAAATCAAATCGATCACGTCATGATTTCTAAGAGACACTCTACAAGTGTAACTGATGTTCGATCATACAGAGGTGCTGATATGGACACCGATCATATGCTTGTCATCTTTAAGTATAAGTGCAAATTATCATCTACATTTAATAGGCAAGCAAAAAAGACCGTGCGCTGGAATGTCAAAGCATTTAAACACCTGGAAACACTATATAGATATCAGGAAATAGTAACGCAAAGCATAGAAGAGCATGACATCCCATCTGAGATGCCATTAAACATACAAGAAAAATGGCAAACGCTTCAATCAACCATCATATCCGCAGCACAAACTACAATCGGAAAACGACCACCGAAATCACGTAACGAATGGTTTGATAACGAGCGCCGCCAATCCGTTGAACATAAACAAAAACTGCGAGAAAAATGGTTAACAAGAAACACCCGAAGCTCTCAAACTGATTATCTATGCGCCAGAAAAGCCTCAGCAAAACTCCTATGGAAAAAGAAACGCGAACACATGAAGAGCTGTATCGAAAACATCAACCAACATGCGGCTAATGGAAATTCGAAAGAGTGTTTTGCCAATGCGTGGAATCTGACCAAAGATTTCCACCCAAGATCTACAGCCATCAAAAATGGAAACAACGAGCTTACAACAAGTGAACGTGATGTGCTGGAAGTATGGCGATCCCACTTTCAAGACCTACTGAATAGGACGAATGAAGTTCATCCTATTCGAGCAATTGCTCCGTCAATTGAGGAGATTTTTGTCCCTTACCCAACAATAGAAGAAGTGGAAGCTGCCATCAAAAAATTAAAAAACGGCAAATCACCAGGTTTCGATGGAATCCCTGCAGAACTATTTAAGAATGGAGGAGCAGCTCTGGTCTCACGTATATATGATCTGATTCTTGCAATCTGGGACCAAGAAGAACTACCTGCTGAATGGAAAACAGCTCTCATTGTTCCGCTACATAAAAAAGGTGACCGCCTAAAGTGTGCGAATTATCGTGGAATCGACTGTTGAACACTGCATATAAAATACTAGCTAATGTCGTACTCGTGTGGTTTTCGTCCCAACCGTTCAACCACAGATCAATGTTTTACCTTAAGGATGATTCTGGAAAAATGTTGGGAGTACAACATCAGCATTCACCAGCTCTACGTTGATTTCAAGCAAGCATATGATAGTATCATCCGCGACAACCTCTGGTCTGCACTCATATGCCTTGGTATTCCAGCGAAACTTGTTTCTCTGTGCAAACTCACAACATCGGGATCAAACTGTAGAATAGTAATCGAAGGGTTAGTTTCTGACTCTTTTGATATAACATCAGGTGTTCGACAAGGTGATGCACTCGCGCCCGTACTATTTAATTTGGCGCTTGAGTACGCGATAAGAAAAAGCCGCATTGAGACACAAAACTGTATATATAACAAATCTGGTCAAATTCTTGGCTATGCAGATGATATTGTGCTTCTCGGACGTAGAACAAGCGATATCAAGGATAGTCTCTCTCAGCTTGAAAGAAATGCTAAACAGCTTGGATTATGCATTAACACCGGCAAGACTAAACTTTTAACAACATCCAGGAATATACCTCCCGGCAATCTGAATACTGGCGACTATGAAGTGGAACGTGTAGAAAACTTCAAATACCTCGGGTCTGTAATAACATCGTCAAATGACATGCAGGCAGATATTAAAGACCGTGTCTCAGCCGCATACAGAGTTTTCTACGCATACTCAAAACTTTTGCGATCCAAACATCTTTCGCAGTCGTGCAAACTCACACTTTACAAAGCATTAATTCGACCTGTGCTTACCTTTGGAAGCGAAAGCTGGACACTGACTTCCTCCGATTGTAGAATTCTATCAACATTCTAGAGGAAAGTCATACGAACAATTTATGGTCCATGCAAAGTTGCTGAAAATCAGTATAGAATCCGAATGAATCATGAAATCAGACAGCTTCTTGGAGGCTGTGATGTAATCGGATTCATTAAATCTAACCGGATTAGATGGTTTGGTCATGTAGAAAGGGCACCATTAGATAGAATGATTAAAAAAGCGTCCCAACAACAACCAGCTGGTGTTCGTCGAAGAGGAAAACCTAGACAACGCTGGCGTGATGACATCATCCAAGACCTTCGTGATATAGGATGTCGAAACTGGGGTCAACTGGTCATGGAACGAGATGATTGGAAGCTGATTGCACAGACGGCAAAATCCCTCTATGGGATGTAAACGCCAGAGAGAGAGAGTACTTAACAATAGTTTTTAAGATTGCGTAAATTAATTTTTTCAAAATTAGAATGCAAAAATCGCGTGGCAAAAAACATAATTTACAAGAAGAAGCATTCGATAATTTAAGAAAAACTATTTTACATTGGCGTTTTTATAAATCCAAATAATTTCTTTTACATTTTATCCCGCCAGGCACGCTTTAAGAGTCATTTTTTTTTAAAGCTGGACACTTTGTATGAGGCTGTGATAGTTGATGCCTTCGATTTCTCTCAAATTTTCAGGATATATTAGTAGTACTGTGATAAGAAAAAGTGCAGTTTACCACCTCTTAAATGAATAGAGGTCAAAGTTTAAAATCACGGGTAAATCATATAAATTATATGATCATTTTACTTCATAAAACCATAGGTCACCGATGACGTTTTTTTAATATGGATTCTACTTGATACTAGGTAGATATTAGCATAAATAATTTGGGGGCTTACTCATGGCTTTGAGAGCCAAGGTCATTCGAAAATGACGTTTTCGTAATTTATTTCTTTCAAATATACTATTCTTTCTAAAATTTAATTTTTGGTTTTGGAGTGCGGTAAAATCACTATAGTATAACAAATTGGTTTTTCTACTCCCACACAGTAAATTATAAATCACATCACACTATCCATGACATGTAAATTGATTATTTCAAATAGCGTGCGGTAAGTAAAAAAAAGCGTGCGGTAATGGGTTTTCATATATATATTACCGCACGCTTTTAATAAAAAGAAAACTTTTTATTTAAAGAAAAATTTGATTTTTAAAAATTAAATATTTCAATTCATTTTGACACAGAATAATGCAAAGCCTACTACAATTTGTAAACTATTTGCATTTAATTTATAATTAGTAGTTCATTTTTTTCAAGTAATTATATGCGTTTGGGCATTAAAACAAAGTCGTAGAAAAAGTATATAACAAATCTCGAGTTGTAAAGCATTTTCCATGCTCGTGAAGATACTGCACTTGACGCTACGCGTCTCGTGCGCAAAATTTTCCCTCGCATGTAAAATGCTATTTACAACTCTAGATATGTAATATACTATTTTGTATATAGTTGCAAGTTTCCTTTTTGATTTTACATTAAAAAACTATTTTTCAAAATTCAAAACAAATATATTTTTATTTTATTTTAAATATGTATATATTTTAATCTAACTTCTCCAAAACAATTTTAATTTTCTTATTTTTCTTACATGTGTTTCAATCTTTCGATCATCCCCAGAGAGAAAATATTTACATCTTTACAGTTGTTTTACTGTAAAGTTGTAAATATTTTCTCTCTGAGGATGATCGAAAGATTGAAACACATGTAAGAGAAATAAGAAAATTAAAATTGTTTATGAGAAGTTAGATTAAAATATACATTTAAAATAAAATAAAAATATGTTTGTTTTGAATTTTGAAAAATAGTTTTTTAATGTAAAATCAAAACGGAAACTTGCAACTATATACAAAAACCAATTTGTTATACTATTCTTTTCAAATATTTTCAGTTGGCGTTAATTATTTTTAAAATGACAGTTGCTGCTATATCTTCTTACCCATCTAAAATATAGTGACTTTTGTTAAGATAACAATCATTATTAACAGAAAAAAATCCTATCTAACACAACTTATGACAGATCACATATGTGAATCTCAATTAAAGTAAAAATACCTTCTTCAAACCACCCAAAAAGTGCCAATTTTGTTAATATTGAAAACCATTTTTTCATAGTATATCATACAATTTGGCTTTCACAATTTTCTCTAAAACAGAAAAAAAGTTGGTAGTCTATGTTTTGAAATATAATCTACATTCTACACTTACAAAATTGTAGACAAAACACACCATACGTCTGTTGATTTTGCTCAAAGAATAAGTTATTGGAATTTGATTCTTTTAACAATAATATAGTTACAAGCTGTTCGTTGATTTTCGTGGTTGAATGAAATAAATGAAAACCAAAACTTTAAAATAAAACTGAGTAAACATTTGAAGGTTAATGGTCTGAAAGCTTGTGAAATTAGTGTAATTAATAGTAAAAGCGAGATTAGTGAAAATAAAAACACAGATTTAAAAAAAGTTCCAAAGTTTCCAGTGATTGCGTCAAGTAAAATGCGTTAAAAAGTGTGAAGATTTAGTGTTTACAATTTAAATAATTTGAAAGACTAAAAATGTTGATCAAAATAATTTGATAAAAGTGAATCATCAGTTTTAACTTAAGAGATGTGTTTAAAGGTGGAACGACCGCATATTGCTTGGGTAGGAGCTTTCGATCCGGTCGTAAGCTAGGAGCTTTCGATTCGGTCGAAGTTTCATGTTTTACGGTCTTCATCAACAGAATAGGAGAGGATCTTTTTAATAATCCATCCTTGTTCCCACCACCTTACAACCTGTCTCCACTGGTGCATCATAATGCTGCACCAGCATTGCCGTTCGTGAGATATCGGAAGGACCGAAACAGCATTTGACTCGTTATGACTCAAGTTGTGTACCTCTCTTCACTGGTGATAGTCATTCACTGGATGTTCATGAATTTGTCCGTCGAGTGGAAGCGGCGGTCAGGAAGGATCGGATGAACTAGGACGACCTTAGTTCTCCAATACCTCAAGGCGACTGCAGATCGCTACTATTTGAGTATTAAAATCTTCAAAATTCTACCCTTGTAGCCAACATATCCATGGATGAACATTATGACAGAAGTTTGAGACCCTGGGTCCGCACCAGCACACTATAAAAACAGGTGGTCTACAAATCAGTGAACTACAACCAATGGATGATTTTACTGATGAACCACAACCCTCTGTATAATTGGAAACTTACTATGCAAGACCGACTCATGTGCTTCAAAGAGCCATTATGCCGTCAATATCTACTCGGTTTGTACTATCACCATCTACCGATAGAGGATATCCTCTGTTTTGAATGTCGAAATATTAGACATCGGCCACCCGATTGTTCTCAGAAACATATTAAACTATATTGCTGGCAGTGTGATAAACCAGATGTGATTTACCGAAATTATCCTACTTGTCATCCAGACTTAAATTTGAACTACAAAGTGGGGGTACGGTTAGCGGGACCTGTATACCGGGTCAGAATACTGCAGTCACGAGGACCTTAGTGATAAACATGGCTCCCCAAGTAGAACTAAACGTTTCTCAACAGAGAAAACGCTATTGTAACTGACACGAGTGAAGGCTCATTACGTCAAAATGCATGATCTTACTTCTGAAGCTTCAGGAACTTACGAAGGTCAAGGATTATTTTCCGTCCTTTGAGGTCTTAGGTCTTGGAAAGACTACTTTGGTTGAACATGTCATCGTTGTTGGTAAAAAGGTCCCTGTTAAACAGAGGCATTACTCCATATCGCCGGCTGTTCAACTAAAGATCTATACCAACTTGACAGAATACTTCAAATGGGCATAATCAAAGAGTCGAGCAGTTTCTGTTATTCGCCAGTATTGTTGATTCAGAAGAGTTCTGGAAAAATAGGTTATGTCTAGACTCCCGCCATGTAAATTCTCTGACCAAGAAGGACGCTTAACCCCTTCCCTTGATCAATGGCCTATTAGGTCATCTAAATAGCACGAAGTGCATCTCGAGCATCGAAATCAATGACAAATTTTTTTGTCAGAAGCATCCAGAGATAAATTAGCCTTCACAATAAATGCTAATTGTGTTGCTTTAAAATTTTTTTTTTGATTATTATCATCTTTGAAAAATATAAGTATTTAACAGTCAGTGGTACAACATAACCTTACTAATTAATTACATCAAAGTTGAGGAAATGTTTAGTAAAATGAATAAACATCGTAAAAAATTGAAACACAAATGCATGTTTGTTTTGCTATTTTTATTTTTTTCGTTTTACAATTAGGTTATAACAACAGCATATGTCATAGTATCAAGAAAATCGCTATACATTTTATAAATTTGTTAAACTCAAACAAATAAAATGTCAAAAGTCAACAAGCGTGTCCGTTATTTTGACAGTCTGTTGTTTGTGTTCGTAATAATTAACATCCATGCCTGTCAGATTTACAAAATGTGCGTTAAAAATTGTTGGAATGCATATTGATTCAGGTGACATCAGTGGTTATGTACCCGCTTCAAGTGAATCTTGACATGTACCCACTTGAAGTGCGAAAGTCAGAGACCTAATTTTCAACCAAAAAGTCTCGGACATTAGACTATTTATTTTCAACCGTAAAAAATCAACGTCAGTGTTTATTTGTTTCAACCCAAAAGGTCAAATACTTTTCAACCCATCCTTGTTCAGCAAGTGAAAGGGCTAAGAACTTTTAAGACACTTGGCGTGTAGAAATTTTACGGTCGTTCCTAAAATAGCCGATACATTTTCCTGTTTTTTAAATTCAACTCAAGATTTTTTGCGTCTTACGAGAAGAATTTAATTAAACCCGAATAGTTAATTTCAATATATCGTCGTCAATGGAATTTATATTTTTGGCACTCACTCCCAACTCTCCAAAAATTTTTTTCGAAAAATAAAAAGTAATCGCCGTTGATTCAACATACATTATAACATCATACATACAAAATACAACAAACTGATATAAGGAGTTATGTGCCCTCTTCAAGTAAATCTTGACAGGTGATCACTTGAAGTGCGATCGTCACAGACTATTTATTTTCAACCAAAAAGTCTAACGTCAGAGACTATTTATTTAAAATTATATATATTGAAATTACGAAATGGAATTCGCACAAATATACTATACAAAGAAGCGTAGCTTATGTATAATCAAACACGGATAGCAATCATGATTTAAAATAGGGGCACTTAGTCGGCAACACGTTTGCAATAGTGATTTGCAAACGGTACAATACCAATGAATTTAATATATCTTCCCGCCCGCAAGTATATATGTAAAATTTAAAATTTTGGATCTATGGGTGTGACAACCCCGCGTACTTTAGTACCTGCTATTGGCAAATCAGTTAACGTGAGATATTGTATACCACTGGCAATGGCAGTAGATGTCACTGATATGAGTGGATACGGGATATTTAGGGGTGCTAGCAAATGAACTTTTTTCAATCAACGATAGGACCTTTAGTCTTAGTTATGGAATATTCTTTGACGATGATATGCTATTTTTTTCAAATAAAACGTGTTTTGGGTACTAAAGGAATTACAATGTGTGTCATATATTCTGGATTGAGGAAAACAATGCGTTACATGATATTGGTATATGCTTCTAGCACTAGGATAATTAGTAACTCAATTTTAGCTTTGCTTTCCTGCAAATTTGAAAAAAAAGTATTTTATTTTTATTTCCTCCATCCCTATCATTAAATATTGCCCTATGTCGTACATTATTATGTGAAAGGATTTATTATTTAGTTTTCCATTCCTTGAAAAGAATGCTAAAAATCAGAAAAAAAGAAATGTTCGTCCATCTACGTTTTAAAAAGCATGATGTTGTAGACCCTAGGTCTTAAAAGGTTTTTGTGTGTTGTTGTGATACATAGTAATTCAAAATATGTCAAATACTTTGAAATTGCACAATTTTTTTTGAAGTTTTCGGTAAAAAAGATGACGAACAATGTCATTTAAGCTACAATTTTGAATGGAAAGTTCGAAGGGAAGATGTAGTGCTACCACGTATTTCAATGATACCAACAGATATGGCATTTGAATTCAAACGTTTACTCTCCAGTGCAACTATTGCAATGACCATCAACAAAGCACAAGGACAGTTATTGCAAGTATGTGGACTAGATTTGGAGAATCCGTGCTTCTTTTCATGCTTCTCACACTGTATGTGGCTAACGCGTTAAGAAAACCTTCTGATTTATTCGTGTACGCACCAAGCGGGAAAACAAAAAATATAGTGTTCCCACAAGCTGGCATGGTATGATTGAATTTGATCGGCAATTTTTATACAAATCGAAAACACAACGACAAATTTTTTCCGACGTATGATTGAAATGTTTCGTAATATTTTCGATTCTCATATAAACGCACCCATTTAGTACAGAATTTAAAAATGTCAAAACCTTTTAATATTCGTATTTGTCATTTGATTTGTATTGATATTGATAGAATATATAGTTTAAATGGGGAGTTTATTTATTTTATGATTATGGATAGCTTTTCTGTTGTAAAATGTTTATTAAACAAATGTAAAAATGATATATAAAAAAAACATAACGTATAACTTAATATAATTTACAACAAAACGTCAAATATAAATTTCCAATACTTTCAATCATATGCCATTTTAAATTTCCGAATAGTTATAATATTTCCGAGTCGGATTTTTATTCAATCATACCACCACTGTACTCGAATAAATAAATAGAATTAAATTGACGTTTTGAAATGTCTTACCATATTAAAATAATAAGTTGCAATAAAAATAACGCAATGTAAATTGAATGTTATCATAACGAGTTTTTTCGAATTTTCTTTTTTATGAGATAGCGGCAATATGCGACGGGTATAATGTTAAATAAACAAAACTTTTCACTATTTAGTGTAAAAAATAAAATTTTGAGAGATTTAGTGAGTGATTAAGATCAAAGTAATTATTGTAATTCACTTGAATTTTACAATTTGAAAGCATTTTTCATTTTCTCTCAGAAAAACTTCTTTAGGACAGTTTTTGTGTGTTTCGTGTCGGAAACAAATACAATGCATGAGCACTGTGAACATTTGTCAATCTATTTTTGTTCTGTTTTATATAGAGATGACACACCTCTACTATTCAACAAGTCATTTAAATTGTTTTATTGCTTACTTATAAACATATTGGCAGATCGCTAATTTTTCATATATCCGAGCTGATCAGCTAGAATGCTGATTATTTTTCATACATACTTTTAAAAAGAAAAATTAAAAATTACGCTATCATTTCTCATTATCACTTTTTGAAATCATTGCTCCTACGTCAACAAAATGTCTGCACAAAAACTTTATTTATAAGCGTAGCAAAGCACGCCGGTCCTGCTAGTTTATTATAAAAACTACAAAATTATCAAAGGGGGGACCAAGGTAAAATTGAAAGTTTGATCCTTTATAACTTTTGACCCCTCATTTCCGTAAATTTTTTTTTTCATGATAATAATGCAGGGGATTCAATCTTTCTATTTATCTAAAAAAATTGCTAATTTGAAAACGGGATAAAATAGGATTGTACCAGTTCCGTCTTAAGGGGGGGGGGGGGAATTATTTTTTTTGCATTTTTTTTTTTCTGAATGAACAATATGTCGAAAATATTGTGTACAAGTTTTAAGCCAATCCGAGTAAAACCAAGGAGTTACAGCGTTTCAAACGACCGGCCGTGATACCGATTTTCGCGACATTAGAACATTAGAACTCAAAATCTACTGAACCGATCCTTTTGAAAATTTGAACATTACTTCTTCACATAAATCAACAGGAAATCAGGGAAGAGTTTTGTTTTTCATTTTTTTCTATTATTTAATAACAAATTAACTGCGATTTTTTGAGCTAAAATCGCGTTTTTCACATCCAAGTGCTGCAAAAAATAGCAAAAAAAACTCTTCCTAATTACCTCGAGAAATACATCACCTTTAAAATGCATATCAATTTTGTTGATTCAGATGTTCCGGTAACGAGTTATGATGTTCACCGCAAAACCACTTTTTTACAAGGCGCCTCTGGCGATTCAACGTCACCGGCTTATTTATCAATATTTTTCGTTGAAAATTTTTTCTGACATACTTCAAAAGTTGTACAATAATATGTTATTAAATTTAATAAAATTGTATTACTCATGTCACCGCAAAAAATCTCAAAAATATGCTTTTTTTTCGTCTTTAAAACCATACCCCTCCTTAATCCCAATTGAAAATACAACAGAACTGGATAAATTGTTAGTTTTAGCCGGATACTAATCCACCACATATTTCTGAAGTTGTTGAAGAATAGAAAACAATACCAGTAGAATTGACAGTATTAGTAAAAAAAGTAGAGAGAAACTAGAAAAATAGAGGATACCAAAATACAACACCTCGAAGTAAATCGCCGCGGAGTAGCATAAGAAGAAATCCAAAGCGCAATATTTGTTGTTACCAACATTCCAGTACCATGCTACTAAGTTCCGCTTTCCGTAGCTTATGCGGCAACCGATGAATTTTTTTATTCGCCGCCTTTTTATCACCGAACTTGATGTATCGGTCATCTCACCTTTCCACAATAATAAATCAACTGACAAAAAATTTATTCTATTCGCCTAGTTACCCAAGTATCTATTAAAGTATCTATTAAAACTAGGTGTTCGACGAGATTTTTTTTTAACAAGGTTTGGATCGGAAATGTGAACAAACCGATTCTGAGCGTCAATTTTTTAACAAAATACGAGTTTACAGACGATTAAGCCAATATACGTTTGATTGACGTTTGATTGATTCAAACCAGAGTTGGTTTGTTTTAAACACTTTTGTTTTAAACACTGTTTAAAACAGTGTTTAAAACAAATTGTTTTTTTTTTTTTAAATAATGTTTTAAACAAAAATTATTTTTTTTTAAATATTGCAATGCTGCTTATTTGCTATTCAATATAACTGTTGTGCACTGTCGTGTTTTTACCGTTTTTAATACATTTGAACATCTTAAGAAACCTTTTAGCACCTTAAACGTCATTAAAATTTTTAAAATTTTCAGATAATCTAGAGAATCATGGGAATCTTGAAAATCTTTAATAATCTGAGAATATTTAGAATGCTTAATTTCTTTGGAGTTTATTCACTCCAATTACATATTTTCATTTAAAACCAACAAAAACGAATATTCGTAGCATAAAACATATTCAAAACAAAAAAAAACACAAAAAACAAACAAAAAAAACACAAAAAAAAACAAAAAAACTGTTTTACACAATAAAAAACGCGTTTTAAACAAAAAAAACAGTTTCTTTTGTTTTTTTTAGAAAAAAAACAGTGTTTTTAACCAACGCTGATTCAAACACGTCGTTTACTGTAAGTGTCATAGTTTAAAAAACAATCCCTCTTACTTCTCGTTTTCATTGCTTGACCGCTAGTGAAATTTTTAAAAATTGCCCTACTCTAACATAATTTCCTAGATACGACCTTACAGTAAAGCGCAACGTAGTCCATAAAATCATAATTAAAGGACATTTACCTTTTTCGAAACAATATCGGTTGGACATCTCTAAACACAAGATAGCTAGAACTAAATTTGATCGTGCCAGATTGCTATCTTGTGTCACATATTCTTAATTTTTATTACAACTACCAGGTTGTACAATTGTTGTCAAAAAGCGACTTAATGCGCGATTATTATTATATTTCAACCGCTGCCAAAGATAGTCCACCCATTAGACATGCCATCTCGATAATTCAGGTTATTCGAATTCGTAAGAATGCCTAATGGACTGCAAGATGCGATTCGAGATTGCACCACCTTATGGACAAAGTATTTGCAGGTCTTTCTTTCATATTAGTCAATATCGGTGAGCCATATATTAATGGATACGGCAAAGATCAACATTTTCATTTACAAAACATCTTAAAATGATATGCAAACGTTCTTCAGATTTCGGTCTTAACATAAAAGCTACAATATTTCGAGTGATGAAATCCTTCCATCCAAAGCCAAAGTGCAAACAATACAAAATTTCCCAACTCAACATCCGTTTGTCATATTACTGAACAACAAGTACGAAAAGTACTACAAGTAAGAAAATAAGCACTGCCTCAGTTTTTGCCAACGTAATGTTATCTGTCACATTGACATCAAATTTCTTTTCACTGTTCTCATTGTATTAATGAAGCCAGAAACCTTATTTTAGGGAAGAAAATTTGGCATTATAGGAGCATTATATGATTGCCAGAAAATTTAGTCAATGAAACAGATAGAGAAACCATACGATATATTATTACGATTAATACGAAGAGTAATTTGACTTTTCATACATCACCACGTTCGTCAGCACGGTATCGGGTCCTGCCGAACTAAGGTCGATTGCTTATAATCCTAACAATAATTTATTTTGTTTTTTTTACAGTCAACTTGTTCTTAACTCCAGAATAGGATACAAAGTTGTTTGATTTGAATTCTATTTCGTTATTGTTTCTAGCTTATATTTAGCTGTCGTTCTGGTTCCAAAGTTCCAAACTTAAAAATTTGAGCGATATTTTTTATTAATTACCATAATCTGTAGCCCTATTCCGGTACATCGTGAAATAGGAATTGAGAAATAAGTTATAGCAGTTTTTCCATAACTAGTATTCCGTGCCGCGGGAAATAATAAATTCGAATTAGAAAATATTTCTTTATTTCATTTATTGCACTTTTTTCTCAATTCCCAACTCCCAGGGAAATGCCGGAATAGGCGTACTGGTGAGCATTTTTATTTAATTTAGAAAAGCGGAGCTTGCCGAAAGGATAAAAATGAATAGATTAGTTAGAAGTTGAGTTTTAAAAATGGGAATATTTTTGATCAAAACAAAAAGATGTCTCCATCTCTGAAGAAAAATTATGAGAATACACAAAGTTTTCGTTTGAAGGATCATATTTCGGAAGGATCAATTTTTCTATCAATTAGTGCAATCTTATATTATTTTTCATGCTCTCGTTCAAGTTTTACAAAACAGTCCTTCTAAACTTCTGTGTATTTTAATTGGCTAAATTTTTAGTCAATTTCCTATATCTTTCCTTTCCCCTTTACCTAATTACAATCCCCTTTACTAGGTACAATCAAACAACACAGGATGAAACATGTATCTATCTATCATTCGTCACTATTCCATCTAAAAACTATTCCTCAAACAAAAATCCACTTTAGGTAAACCCAAATAAATTGTAAAAAAACTTCAAGATTAAGTTATAAAAGAAATATTGCATTTTCCCTTTTCGCATTGTCGATTTTTAAGTCATACTAAATCTTATACAAAAAACGAAAAGAAGTTTTTTTCTTCACTTTAATTGAAATTTATTGTCCTTAACGTTAAGAATATATAAAATGTTGTAACTGGGTTAGAAATAATTTGCTCTTGTTACTTCCGAGTTTTAGTATCACTTTGGTTTTTTTTCCATGTGGAGATAACAAAAGAGATATAAAAGTGTCAAAATCGACCACATTATGCTTTAAGCGACGTAAATATCTTCCTTTGTTTATTTTAAAAGATATAGTTAAGCTTAATAAAGTTTATTTTATGGGTAATAAAACACTTTCTCGAAGAAGAAAGATTTTTATTATTGAGGTTCTTGCCTATATAATATGTTTGTATTATTGAATTGTTTTTTTATTAAACTTTTTAGTGACACTGCTAAAGATTTTCTCAATTCGACAGGTGTAAGTGTGTAGCTAAGACATTTGTGCTTTCCATCATTGGATTTAAAAAGCTTTTGTTGTTAACTTAATTCTGTAAAAGACAGAGTTTTGTTGGAATTTTATGAGGACAACAGTTTGCGTTTATGCATTCTTGGATTACATGACGGAGTATTTAACCAAAAGTGACAAAGCGGAAATTGCAAAATTACTATAAATATTGAAAAAAAAATTACTATAAAATATCATGCTGTAAGTTTCAACAAAGTGTTATTGAAGTTTCAAATAAACAGTTGATCCATTCACTACTCTCTAAATAAAATTGACATGACGACAAACAAAATGGTAGGTGAAATGACCTTGATAACATTATTAATTCACATGAAACTTGCAAGGAATAATTTCCAGGTTTTTGGAAACAATTAAAAACAAATGAACCGATTTCGAAAGTTAAAAACTAGACTCTATGTTACGGCAAGATATGTCGATTGTGACCATTTCCATTCAAATCGGGTTATCTGTTGTTGAGAAAACGTTTTACAAATGTTTGTTCACATACAACATTACACACATACAAACATACACATATATACAGACTGCCAGCTCAAATAGCCTAAACAGCTTCAGCAGGTCTTGAAACGTAAAGATATCACAAAAATTCCGATTTCAAGAATCGGAAGAAGTTAGGACCGGTTGCTAACGACAAGTATCATCGGTTTCTCGTCTAAAGTACAAACTGTAGAGCTGTCGAAAGTAGTTTGGTCTATTTTGTTTATCTTTGTCTTTTTTTAACTTTTTGTCTATTTTTGACCCAGTGGCGTAGCCATTCAATATTTTCGAAGACTTTTTGTAATAAATTGGTTATGATAAAACTTATGAAAAGGGCTTCCCGCGCACCTGTTAATTTAAAACTTCAATAACATCAGCTCCTGATAATTGAATATAATTGAACTTGTGTTTCGAAGCAGTTGTATCTGAAATAACTCCATCCGGATTTACCGATTCGATATTGTCGATATGATTTCTTATCGATTTTTATCGATTTTATCGACACAATCAATTCAATGGTTGTTTCTTTTGCATTTCTTTCCTCGCGCTTTTTATCATAGTTTTTATTTTTGTTTTACCTATATATAATGGCAAAGTCGATATTAGTCAGTTAGTTCGATTTAAAGTCAGTCAGTTTGATTTAAATTTATTTTTGAGATTTTTTTCTTATTAAAATTCATTTTTGAAAAAATCAACAAACTGCTTATAACAGCATATTGTCACCATCAACAGTGTAACGATTTTTTTATTATTCAACTATCGCCTGTACTCCTGCGCAACTATTGTCTTATGTTGATTTTTTGTTTCGTTACATCAATCGCCTGTCCCTTGGCGCAACCATCGTCATTTTAAGTGCTATAGGTTACTCAGTATGATAGGGAAAAAGAGGGCTAAGAGTAAGATCAAACATGATGAATTCTGCATTTGTACTGGGCTGGGGAAATACATCATCGAATCCACAAGATTGAAATTAGTCGGCATTATACCTAGCAAGGCACGCAGTTCCCCTAATGTTTCTGATAGTGATTGCACTATCAGGATTAATGTTCATTACACTTGGTAAATACGCTTAAAATAAGATTTGTAGCAGTTCTGCATTCCAAATTTCGGTTTTTTACCTCCCGCAATTTTTTGTTTATTTTTTCTATTCGTGCAACAGAATTTATGTCTGTTGGGTCACTACAACTCAATAATCAACTAATTTTACAAAAAATGGAGCCACTTTAGCAAAAGACGGAGATTTATATGATAAGAAACTGATAAGCGTTTGAGCGATATTGGGAAAATTGGTGGGGGCCTTCGTACCACCTGTTTATTTGAAACTTCAATCACATCAGTTCATGATAATATATTTTGATTTGTGATGATACTTAAAAGTCAATACCCGTGATCCTTCACTATATTTCCAGAACGCTATATTGACAGAATTCTGGTGAAGTAAGCCATGACATCAGAATCACCTATAATGTTAAGAAATTAAAAATTCATGTATTTTATATTAAATAAACATAGTTTAACAAATAAAAATGTGAACTTTCACCTAAAATTTGGCTTCTTACAAACTTCAATTACTTGATGCTTTATTTTACAGTATAGCTCCTAGCACTTTACGCCTGAATGTTATACAATGATAACTGTATGTAATACATTTGAGAGTAATCTTTGTAATTATACAAAGGTAAGAATAATCGACCTTTGTGGTAATAATTTTCTTATTACAACTATTTACATTTACCAAAATATAGAATTATACATTGTGCTATTTTCTTTTACCATTATCCATTTAGATATTGGACTAAGTGAAAGGTTGAATCATACTCTGATAATTCTTATCCTCCTCCATAAGAGTATTAGCACGTCTTAAGAACATTAGAAGGTTTTGCCTCAGGTGAGCACAAAATGTTAACACAAAGTTATAATCATTAATCAAACGATTAATTAAGTATATTATACGTAATCAATAATAATTACTCAATAATAAAATACTTCATAAATGATCAAACTAAAGAACGTTCATTTGCATCTCAAATAAAAAAAAACACCAGTTGCCTCTATTACAGGTAGCAGCTATGTTTAACAACCAAGCATAAAACAAATTTTTTAGTTTTAACCATGAAAATCATCATCATTACAAGTGATTAATGTATTAACTGACCTGCATAACCATCATTAGAATTTAATGTGTTTTATTTTTATTAGTCTAATGATCACAGGGTATCGAGTTTTAATCGTTTTATATTTACATATTAAGTTCTTGATGTTTTTTATGTATTTAATATTTATTTCTTTTTCTTTTCAAATCACAGCAGGAATTTTATTCTTTGAGTTTATAATTATATCAATTTAAAAATGAAAAAAAACTGGATGCAAAAAGAGTAAAAAGGTAATTTTAGTATTGACGGTGAATATGAATGACATTGAGGAACCTTAAAACGTGTTGAAAAATAATTAATAATACAGTGGAATTTTATGACAGCAATGTTCCAAAAAATGTAATTCAGCGTTCATTAAAACCGAGAAAATGTTTTCTTAAAACGGTTTTATGCTGTTGATTCCCATTTCTTCTATTAGAAAAATCGCCCAATCAATTAGATTTGCAAAAACTGCAATTGTTGCTTTTGAAAAATGTTAATTTCTTTTAACAGTAATTAAAACAAAATCTTCTTCAAGAACGACATTCAATTATTTTCCTTGTTCAAAAATGTTAACTGAATTTTATTTGTGACAGTCAAAATAATATTTAAAGATAACCTGATTCAAAACTCAAGTCACGATTCATGTATTTAATTGTTTTTTTATTCATAAAGAAAAATCAATAAATTGTTGCAATTATTATTGTTGAAAAGCAATTACCAAATTCTTAAATTGAATTCAAGATTTTAATTGAACTGCATTTTAATTAATGGTTTTGCTTTATGACTTAGCATGAGGGTATACTTATGATTAAGTACCAATTAACATAATAATTCACAGTTAAGTTTAAACTATATTCTTTTTAACACTCGTACGATATTCAATAAACAATTCAAACTTTTCCAAGAAGCCAAATTTTAGGATTTGAAGCTTTAAATGATCCTCTTTAACGAACCGTTTAAACGATTCGTTAAATTATCCACCTGTGAAGTTTCAGTGGTAAAAAATGCCGGGAAACACTAGTCATTTAACTACGGAATAAAAGTGAGATATTTCTAATTAATGACGTAATGCAGTTCAAAACATATATTCGAACCTATAAAAAAGTAAACAGCTCATAAGGAAAACTTGTTGCATGTTGCAAAGCAAAATTAAAAGTGTTTTCTCTCTCTCTCTCTCTGGTGTTTACATCCCATGGAGGGATTTTGCCGTCTGTGCAATCAGCTTCCAATCATCTCGTTCCATGACCAGTTGACCCCAGTTTCGACATCCTATATCACGAAGGTCTTGGATGATGTCATCACGCCAGCGTTGTCTAGGTCTTCCTCTTCGACGAACACCAGCTGGTTGTTGTTGGGACGCTTTTTTAATCATTCTATCTAATGGTCCCCTTTCCCAAACCATCTAATCCAGTTAGATTTAATGAATCCGATTACATCACAGCCTCCAAGAAGCTGTCTGATTTCATGATTCATTCGGATTCTATACTGATTTTCAGCAACTTTACATGGACCATAAATTGTTCGTATGACTTTCCTCTCGAATATTGATAGAATTCTACAATCGGAGGAAGTCAGTGTCCAGCTTTCGCTTCCAAAGGTAAGCACAGGTCGAATTAATGCTTTGTAAAGTGTGAGTTTGCACGACTGCGAAAGATGTTTGGATCGCAAAAGTTTTGAGTATGCGTAGAAAACTCTGTATGCGGCAGAGACACGGGCTTTAGTATCTGCCTGCATGTCATTTGACGATGT
Organism: Diogma glabrata; assembly: GCA_963693315.1. Lineage (NCBI taxonomy): Eukaryota > Metazoa > Arthropoda > Insecta > Diptera > Cylindrotomidae > Diogma > Diogma glabrata. The sequence continues at coordinate 206,717,807 of OY856187.1, forward strand.
TATTACAGACCCGAGGTATTTGAAGTTTTCTACACGTTCTACTTCATAGTCGCCAGTCTTCAGATTGCCGGAAGGTATATTCCTGGATGTTGTTAAAAGTTTAGTCTTGCCGGTGTTAATGCATAATCCAAGTCGTTTAGCATTTCTTTCAAGCTGAGAGAGACTATCCTTAATATCGCTTGGTCTACGTCCGAGAAGCGCAATATCATCTGTGTAGCCAAGAATTTGACTAGATTTGTTAAATATACAGTTTTGTGTCTCAATGCGGCTTTTTCTTATCGCGTACTCAAGCGCCAAATTAAATAGTACGGGCGCAAATGCATCACCTTGTCGAACACCTGATGTTATATCAAAAGAGTCAGAAACTAACCCTTCGATTACTATTCTACAGTTTGATCCCGGTGTTGTGAGTTTACACAGAGAAACAAGTTTCGCTGGAATACCAAGGCATATGAGTACAGACCAGAGGTTGTCGCGGATGATGCTATCATATGCTTGCCTGAAATCAACGTAGAGCTGGTGAATGCTGATGTTGTACTCCCAACATTTTTCCAGAATCATCCTTAAGGTAAAACATTGATCTGTGGTTGAACGGTTGGGACGAAAACCACACTGATAGTCGCCGATGATAGATTCGGCGAACGGGATGAGCCGAGCGAGTACGACATTAGCTAATATTTTATATGCAGTGTTCAACAGTGCGATTCCACGATAATTCGCACACTTTAGGCGGTCACCTTTTTTATGTAGCGGAACAATGAGAGCTGTTTTCATTCAGCAGGTAGTTCTTCTTGGTCCCAGATTGCAAGAATCAGATCATATATATGTGAGACCAGAGCTGCTCCTCCATTCTTAAATAGTTCTGCAGGGATTCCATCGATACCTGGTGATTTGCCATTTTTTAATTTTTTGATGGCAGCTTCCACTTCTTCTATTGTTGGGTAAGGGACAAAAATCTCCTCACTTGATGGAGCAATTGCTCTAATAGGATGAACTTCATTCGTCCTATTCAGTAGGTCTTGAAAGTGGGATCGCCATACTTCCAGCACATCACGTTCACTTGTTGTAAGCTCGTTGTTTCCATTTTTGATGGCTGTAGATCTTGGGTGGAAATCTTTTGTCAGATTTCGTGCATTGGCAAAACACTCTTTCGAATTTCCATTAGCCGCATGTTGGTTGATGTTTTCGATACAGCTCTTCATGTTTTCGCGTTTCTTTTTCCGAAGGAGTTTTGCTGAGGCTTTTCTGGCGCATAGATAATCAGTTTGGGAGCTTCGAGTATTTCTTGTTAACCATTTTTCTCGCAGTTTTTGTTTGTGCTCAATGCTTTCGCGGCACTCGTCATCAAACCATTCGTTACGTGATTTCGGTGGTCGTTTTCCGATTGTAGTTTGTGCTGCGGATATGATGGTTGATTGAAGCGTTTGCCATTCTTCTTGTATGTTTAATGGCATCTCAGATGGGATGTCGTGCTCTTCTATGCTTTGCGTTACCATTTCCTGATATCTATTCAGTGTTTCCAGGTGTTTAAATGCTTCGACATTCCAGCGCAAGGTCTTTTTTGCTTGCCTATTAAATGTAGATGATAATTTGCACTTATACTTAAAGATGACAAGCATATGATCGGTGTCCATATCAGCACCTCTGTATGATCGAACGTCAGTTACACTTGTAGAGTGTCTCTTAGAAATCATGACGTGATCGATTTGATTTTCAGTTCTTCCATCGTTTGATTTCCACGTTGCTTTGTGGATTCTCTTATGAGGAAAGAAAGTGCTAGAAATTACTAGATCATACATCATAGCCAGTTCAGCTGCGCGAAAGCCGTTATTGTTACTAGTATGATGCAAGCTGTTAGGGCCGACATGTGTTTTAAGTTCTGCACTTATACCAATTTGCGCATTGAAGTCACCTACCACGATTTTTATATCGTGCCGCGGGATGTTATTGATGACTTCTTCGAGTTCTAGAAAGAACAGGTCTTTAATGTCATCTGCTTTGTCTTCAGTAGGTGCATGAACATTGATGATCGTTACATTAAATTTTTGCGTGCGGATTCTCATTGTGCATATCCGCATACTAATTGGGCAAAAGTCGATAACATGTTGATTCACGCGACGATGTATGAGAAAGCCAACTCCAAATTCTCCTCCGTTTTCATGACCGCAATAGAAGAGAGTGTATCCTTTGGCTGTTTCGTGGATTCCACTCCCTGGCCATCTTAGTTCTTGTAACGCCACTATATCTAGTGTATAGCTATCGATTTGGTTTGTAAGTTTTAATAGATCTCCTGGTCTTCTGAGGCTTAGCACGTTCCAGGTTCCCATTTAAAGTCCGGGTACAGTTTCCGAGGTTGTTCTAATAATGAATCCGAGATAATCCGAGGCCTGTGTACAGAATTCATGACAAGTAATTTTTTACGGAAATGGGGTGTTAGCCCTTTTCCCAACCCAAATTTTCGTGAATGGGTTCGTTCTGCATCTTAAGGTCACCAGAAACAACCTTTTTACATGTTTATATAGCGAGCCGCTTGATCCAAGACAGACGCCCGCTACAAACCGCCCCTAACATGGAGAACAGACGCTTGCTACACGTTTATATAGCGAGCCGCTTGATCCAAGACAGACGCCCGCTCCAAGCCGCCCCTAACATGGAGAACAGACGCTTGAGTTGCATTGGTTTTGTGGCGCCAATGACTCGCCATGGTGTAGAATCATTGAGTATAAGCAGTATTTACTCTGCCCCTCTCTACTACACCAACCTAATTCTGTTAGCGTTATCCAGGTAGCACTGCGTGGACGTAGAATTTCGGATTTCACTACCCAAATTAAAAGTGTTGTGTAATAAAAATTAGAATATGTGTCAAAACAACTCATAGATACCTTTTAAGACCTACGTCACACAACAACATTCGTTTTGAGTTGTTGATGGACGTTTTTTTAACGTTTGTGGATTGAAGTTACTCGAGATTGACTCGGAGAAAGTGTTGAATTTAAACGCCGTCTGGACAATGAAGCCCCTTTTCTTTTTGTCACTATGAGTGTGTGATTTGAAAAATTTATTTCGATCCTTGTGTATATTTGGCAGTGTTTCTCCCGGCGTAATTTATTCGTTCTTACATCTAACTCTTTGAAGATAAGGGGACGAATGACTTGTACAATGTACTATCATTGGGTTACTGTTGAATTTTAACTGTTCGTTGATATAAATTAAAAATAGATTGGAGGGCAGAGGCTTGGCACGTTTCTTAATTTAGACTGGATAACCCTATGCATACTGAAGTAGATCAATTAGTCAGAAAATTTTGAATCAATTTCACGACTGCGGAGTGAAATTAATACGCAACGAGCTTGTTGATAAAGTTGGCATGCCTTATTCGATGCAAATGTTTTTGAAATATCTTATGCGATAACGTACGTTTCACCACCTCTATGTATACCAACGATGTGCTACATAGCTCAATAGATTGGTTGTTAATCTTTTATTTCAAAAACTGGATTAGCTGTCAGATATTAAATGGTCGGCTTCCAAAAATTTAGACATTTGTGAATTGATATAGTGCTGATTCATTTTAGACTGGATTGAAATTAAAACTATTGATCTTTAATTTGAAATCTCATATTTCGCAGACTGGACATTTTCCAACTTCCAGTACGAAGGAAAAATACCAAATTTATAAGAGCTGTAGATAATTTTAGTTTAAGTGGATTTAAGTTCTTTTGAAAAGGTTTTTAGAAAAAAAAACGCGGCATGTGGTCCAGAACGAAAACTTTATTAATGTTTAACCCCCTTATCAGTTTTTAAACAATTTGGGTTTGAAATGAAGTTCTGACATATATTAACTCCTTAAGACTAAATTTGGGGTATTTCTTTAGGAGTTTCCAAAACAGTTGAGTTCGAAGAAAAATTCCGCGAAACGAGTGGCTCTTCGTTGACATTAAAAAAAGAATGAAACAAGAAGCTAAAATCTAAAGGCTTTGAGATATCAATACTTATGTCTGTGTTAAGGCTTTTTATACAGTTTTCGGCAAAAAGCTTTAATGAGGATATTGTTTTTAGATTTGGGCAGCGATGTATATTGAACATAAAATTCTTTGTAAAAGTACAAGTACAATTTTTTAATTTAAACTTTTTTCAAAGTTCTAAAAATATTCTAAAAATAAATCCAAAATCAAAGATTGAAATTTCAAAATTCCATAAATTATTAGAAAATTAAAAATTCAAACTTTTCTCATAATTTTATATATTTCAAAAATTGTAATAAAATTAAAAACATCAAAAATTTAAACTTTTTCCAATATTCTAAAAATATTCCAAAAATTATTACAAAACCAAAAATTGACAAATTTTTTTTTAAATTCCAAAAATATTGCAAAAATTATAACAAAATCAAAAATTCAAACTATTTCCAAAATTCCAAAAATACTGCAAAAATTATAACAAAATCAAAAATACAAACTTTTTTCAAAATACCAAAAATATTCCAAAAAATATAATAAAATCAAAAATTTAAACTTTATTCAAAATCCAAAATCAAAGATTAGAATGTTTCGATAGCTATAAAAATAGACAACAAAACTTAGTTAAGTACCAGCTCCAGTTAATCAATAAACTATACATAATTTGTGATCACCTAGTTTCAATTCCCAGCTAACTAAGCAGTGGATACAACCCCGCTGTAGTTGGATCACACCTGCTACAAACTATTTTGGGGTTTTAACAGCACCATCAGGTCCCATTCATTAAGGCATTGTGGAACCTAAAGGGACGTTTACATAATTATTAATGCTCTTTAGCAGTAAACCTTATAAAATTTATTTTTAATATAACTATTAATGTCGCTAAGTGTTGGTCGCCTGAACACTAGACCATTTGAATGCCGAGATGTCAAGCGTGCATAATTGGTATTATTCCGCTGGCGCCGAAGCATAAATAGCTTAGTGTCATTGAAATTGAACGAGAGGTTTTGAGTTATCACAGCTAGTGTCACAATTTTTAATCTCCCTTCTCTTAATAAGATGAAATCTTTTTTAATCTTTGTTTCGAAGTCTTAGCACATGTGAAAAAAATTAAAATTCGTATGCGACTAATCCCGTTTAGGAATTTTCTATCTTTTTTATTGAAAAGATACTATTGAAATTATTAGCGACCAAGAAACAGAGCAAATTACTTGAAAGTAATTGTTTTTTTATGACAACATGGGTTCTTTATTATTTCATTACGTACTAGTGCCGAGAGCGGAATAAATTCATTGTGGCGCTGTTACCCAGCTGTTATAGATAACAATGACACGTACCACGTTAATCAACTAAACAGTATTTAACCAGTGACTTTAGCGGTAGCACTGAATTATGTTTTAACTAAGTACTTCCTATTCCCATGTTTAAATAAAACAATTCCTTTGCATTAGCTCAATCAGTTACAAGAGCAAAATATATTTTTGTAAATGAAAGTCATCCAAAAATTGTTTGTACTATGGATCTGTAAAAAATATAAATTTTAAAATCTTAGTATCAAAAGAATTCATTTAATGTCCCTTTCAGGCACGAGTAGATTAGTTGTTGTTTAAATAACCGTCAAAAACCTAGCAGAGCATAAAGTTGCATTTATTTTATTTGTTTCTTTAAGATTAAATTTAAAGTTATGACGATTATGGAAATCATATTATGTATAGAAGTATTTCAGCTCAACAGAAGTTCTATAAAATATAAATATTCTTCTTAATGAACGAAGGAGCTCGTGACTTTTTTTTGTTTTGTTAAAAATGAAATAATTTTTATAAAGTCATGACTTGCTTTAATTTTCTTATAATTCCATATAAACAAAAACTTAAAACTATATTTTATTTGTTGCAAGCATATTTTTTGCTGGAAGCGATATGGATTTGACTGTTAAAAACTATATCTATTTATGTAAAAAGGCGTTTTAATAATAATATTATAACAAAATAATAATTTAAGTCTCTGTAAAATTATTTTTAGTCAATTTAATTTTAAATGCAAGAAAAAAAAAACAAAGTGAATAATGTTTTCTTAATTCATTTATGTAATTCCAATTTGCGGAAATATTTTTCCAACCGTGAGCAAGAGAATGAAAGTAATATTAAAACTTAACAAACTGTGAAATTATGTTGGTGAGATTTCTGCATTTTATTAAAAGTCAATCAATTGTGTTAATTTTCAACCAGTTTTAAGTTTTAGTAAAGAAATAAGATGTATTGACCTTTGCTCTATGAAAATTGTTTCGGTTGTAAGATACTGACTGGAAAACGGACATCATTTATAATTTTTACAAACTGTTGTTGTAGTGTTTTAAAAATTTGAAAGAATAAAATGTCTCAAATATTCTACTCCGACCAAATGCAAGGAGCCACTATATTTAAAAGAGTATTATTTTTGTATGAATGACATTTAAGGAATTGGTACAAAAAATTCCATTGCATATATAAATGTGTAAGCAGCAATAAGTTATAAGACCATCTGAAACATATATAAAACAACTTCAAATCTATACTACCGCGAAAGAACATCACTAAAAGATAATGCAAAATTTGCTGCTTTATTTCTTAAACAAATAAATTTCTTGCAGACAAAGAATAAAGTTTTGTAGAGGTTATAATATAAACCACTGCAGATACCTTAAAAACAGGCAAAAAATAGAAAACATTAATAGCAGCATGAAAACTTTTGGACAAGGAAGAAAATATTGCGCAAATGATGGAAAACATAAATTAAAGGTGATCCGAGTTACGAGGGTGAGCTTTTAAGGATAGAAACTGGTTTTTTACGATTTTCAGCGAAACTAGACCTTCTATCGAAAAAAGTTTGAAGTAAAAGTTGAAGGTAATAAAAAGGCCTATAACTTTTATATAAGCCATTTTTTCACATAACCTAAAATTTGCCGCGAAAATAGAAAGAACCGAGAAAAAAATGATTTTTCGTTTTTAATTTTTATCCCCCACAAAAAAAAAATTTTTTCTCACTATTTGGTGATTCAAAAATTCTATTTTTTTCAAAATTCTAAAAATATTGCAAAAATTATTACAAAATCAAAACTACAAACTTTTTTCAAAATTCCAAAAATATTTCAAAAACTATAACAAATTCAAAAATTTCCATGTCCAATTTCATGTTCAATTACATTTACGTCATAAAAAACACTAAATTTTTTTTCCATAAAATTGGCCAAACAAACAAATAAAAATCTTTCTTTTGACACACTTGACAACATTTTTTTTTGACAAACTTCTAAAGCAATAATCTAGTTTTTGATCTCACATACCAATTCCGTCCATACAGATTTCTCCACATTCTTTGTTCCTACTCATTATCACTTAAAATAAACGTTTTTTAAGCAAAAATATGCATATTTCCTTGTTTTGACACACTTGACTTGACACACTTTCAGTACAGTTATCGAACACATGTTCCTTTTGGCTCTTACCATTGAGTATACCTATTTTTAGAAACCAAAATTTTTTAAATCCCTTCAGCGGTTTTCTAGATTTCGTCGGTTGTGACGGCCGACCGACCGGCAGACAGACATACATTTTTTTGCATTTTTGGAATCGTTACGACCTAAAACGTCGAGAAATGCCAAAAAAGTGGGGGTAAAAACTTCACTTTTGGCTCATGAATGAACTTAGGTCTTTCAGACAAATGATGAATATTTTTAAACAATCATTGAAAAGTAACTCTTTAAAATCAAGTTTTTTCGCATATCCTGGCAAATGTATCCGTGTTTATGTTATGTTAATGTTTATTTTTTTTTTACTATCTAAAAGTAGACGTTTAGACGTTTCAACAAAAATAAATATTACTGATTTTTTTTAAAAAACTGTTTCCAGCACAGGAGAATTTTCGTCTGAAAATGAGGTCACTTTTTTGGTTTAAAATCAAAATCAAACGTAAAAATAAATATTTTGATTTCAAAAAATTACAGCGTATTGGGATATAATAAGGTTCGTTCTCACTAAATTGTGTGAACAAATTTTTTTTTGTGGGAGATAAAAATTAAAAACGCAAAATCATTTTTTTTTTCTCGGTTTTTTCTATTTTCACGGCAAATTTAAGGTATGTAAAAAAAATGGCTTATATAGACCTTTTTATTACCTACAACTTTTACTTTAAACTTTTTTTCGATAGAATGTCTAGTTCCGCTGAAAATCGTAAAAAACCATTGTCTACCCCTAAAAGCTCACCCAATTTCACCCTCGTAACTCGGATCACCTTTAATTTATGTTTTCCATCATTTGCGCAATATTTTCTTCCTTATCCAATAGTTTTCATGCTGTTTTTAATTTTTTCCTTACAAAAAGCTATTTTCACTGGTCCATTAACATATTTAAATTCAAATAATTAATTCATACAAACATTAACGAACATCTAGTTCACGCGTGACACGAGCCGTCCAAACAAAACAGCATTAGTCTCACTTTATTACACTGAAGTAAAATGTTTGGTGGAAAAATTTGAAGAAAAATGCAAATAGAGATGAAAACTGTAGACCTTTTATTGATTTCTTCAAACGCAGCAAAGACGTTTTACTTGATTATATAAACGTCTACGCTTCCATTCTAAAAGCTCACTCAACAATGATCTCAGGATTATAACAAATTGAAAACCCTTGTAGATAAAAGTTGGGGCTGGGGTTTTTTACGAATTTAAAATATCACTTCTTTGATACACATGTTGGTATAGTAGCAAATCACTATAGGAAAACGGTTCCATCACGATATCAAAGGTATGCAAGAATGATTTCAGGTCTGATTTTTATTGGATGTTGAAACCTAAGTCAATTAAAATACTTATCCATTTCGAAGCTATTAAAATTGTACTTTATCCATTTCGAAGCGTTATTGAGTTATATAAGGTTAGGATCAAATCAGTCCGTGCATTCCCAATTACGGTGCTATACTTAGATTCAGTATATGTCAAAATACATAAGAATACATGGATCTCGTCCCCAAATAAAAATATATTTTTAGTGACTGTAATATAGCGGTATTAAAATATTGTTGCTTATATATTATAAATAAATTTACTAACAAAATGTTAACCATAAAGAACCGGGATTGATCAATTAAAATGCAATAAAATTAAAATTAAAGGAGATTGATTGATCATTTTCGTTTTGGAACTCAACAAAGCCACTATATAAATAAAGATTAAAAGTTAAACGTGTGCCAGTATTTTTTCATTTAATTATATTTTCAAATAATAAAGATATTACAGTGAGGAGTCTGTAAAAAAAGACAAAAAGAGAAATATATTTGATTAAAATTGGAACGACTGTTTATTTCGAATATTTCTCTAAAAGTAAGAATATTCATATAAAACTAAATTCGCTAATACTTTGCCAATTTATTTCAGTTCCAGCCATTAAAATGAAACTGACTTAAAAGCATTGATATATAGCAATAATATTTTAACATATTTTTTAGTTAATTGCACTCTATACTAGTTAATAATACTCTTTTGTGTCTGCCTCTATGGTTTTTGCTATGTATTATATTGTAGATGTAGTACACCTGTTCAAATTTTTTTAGTTTTAGGAAAGTTGTTTTGATCGGATGATATATGGAGGGAGAAATTGTTAAAATGATGAAAGAGACAATAGGAAAAGAAACAAAAAACTGAAAAACTTACTATGTATATATATAAGAACTGAATCTAAAAAATTATGGTGCAAATTATGAAACTTTTTGCAATCCATACAATTTTAGAGCGATCTAGTTTCGAACCAATGAGAAAATTTTAAACTTTAAAACAGTTTATCATTCTCATCAGGGCTAGCCGACTAGAACTTACCGAACTAGAGCCGACCGAACTAACTTTTTGCAATCCATACAATTTTAGAGCGATCTAGTTTCGAACCAATGAGAAAATTTTAAACTTTAAAAAAGTTTATCATTCTCATCAGGGCTAGCCGACTAGATAAACTCTACCCAAAAATGTCAACGCTAATGAATATAAACCAAAAATTAGGTTACAACTCTACTAATAATTTGCACCATAATTTTTTAGATTCAGTTCTTATATTATTCTTGATGGGAGATTTTCCATCGGGGTGATGTTATATCACAAATAATTTACTGAATTAATTGTTGATCATGTGTCAATAGACACAAGTGAAGACTAGTCATCTTCCTCTCACCGATACAAGTTTGTTATTCAATACTAGAATATCTAAAGTATAACAAAACAGTGATCACCAGAGAAATTAATTGACTAAACCTGAATTTATTAAATGTATGTTTATGTAAATTTTTTGTTTTTACACTTCGCTAGAGTTGTAACCTAATTTTTGGTTTATATTCATTAGCGTTGACATTTTTTGGTAGAGTTTTTCTAGTCGGCTAGCCCTGATGAGAATGATAAACTTTTTTAAAGTTTAAAATTTTCTCATTGGTTCGAAACTAGATCGCTCTAAAATTGTATGGATTGCAAAAAGTTTCATAATTTGCACCATAATTTTTTAGATTCAGTTCTTATATTATTCTTGATGGGAGATTTTCCATCGGGGTGATGTTATATCACAAATAATTTACTGAATTAATTACTATGTATATTCTTGATCATTTTGATCCAGAATAGATTACGTAAAACTAACTCAAATAAATACACATTTACTTGTGATTTGAGCATGCAATACCGGGATCCTGAAACCCGGTTCTTCGGGAATCCCGGACATTTGATCGGAACGGAAAACCGGGAATTTTTCTAGTTTAAATTCCGATTTTCAATGCTAAAAAATTGCTTTCTTAAAGTCTATTTAAAATTAAATTAAAATACTGTTCGTATTAATACATTCGTATAAAATACATTTGGTTTTCAAATTTTCAACTGTTTAGATAAAGAACACTGCTTCTGACGAGTTTGCAAAATGACAAAAATATATAAAAAACAATTCAAGACTTTAGGTGGATCAACAAGTGCCCTCCATAAACATATAACATATATTCATCAGATTGCAATTAAACCTGTTAAGAGATTGCCATCTAAAATTACAGAAACAAAATTAAAAACAGCACAAGAAAAGCGCAGCAATTTACAAAATTCTACAAGAAAGACATCGATAAACACGATAATCTTTCTTATCGTTCGTGACAACACTTTTGAAACGGTACTGGCTCGTACGGCAGCCAATGATGGTTTACTATTTAATTTGCTCATGCAATTTATTTAGCATTGTTGGATGTCTTTTCAAACATTCTTATCAGCCCGATAATAGCTTCAGTAACCATGATTCTGATAGAGATGATGAGACGTAGGATTCCAGCTTGAATTGAATCTGTATGTACCAGTGCAGAGTACTAGCCCTTTAATTTGAATAACTTTGTCCGAAAATCAAAAATTATAGGCAAGCTATTTCTTAAATCAATAACTAAGAACGACAGTATTTATCGAAAATACATAAAAAAGAATTGCTTACTGGTGTAAACAAGATGGAATAGCCTTAGTATCACGTTCTAACGATTTCGTAACCAAAGCATTCAAAAAAATTTTATCGATCTTAGTAGAATATTATTAATGATCTGATGCCTACACTCGAACCTATAAACTAAGTTGCAGAGGCTCTATACCGCCAAAATGAGTTGAGATTATTCAGACCTAAAACCAGACTCTTGTAAACTTTACACGTTTAACAAAAACACAAAAACATCGATTATAAACATGATCATTCGCCTTTTTATTTCCTGTTCAGCAACGGTTCCGGCACCGGAACCGGGTTTTAAAACTCTATAGCACCGAAATCCCGGTTATGAAAAAATGTATCGGTACTGAATGCTCTAATTCTATTTCTATCTTTGTTTTGTTTTTATTCAAATTTATTCAGTATATCTGATTCTATTTGTGCATAAATTTGTTCGGCAATAAGATTTTAACGAAAAACGTAAATTTCATTTTTCTGGTAAAAAAAAAATCAGTCATAAAAGAGGTAAAAAAATCGAAAATATACTAATAATTTTCGTCTGGAATTTCGTTTTTTTGTTGATCCAAAAAATTAATAATAAATTATTTTAAGTTAAAAAACTTCAACTTATCGATAAATTTTAGTGGGAAAATCACACCTGGAGCAAAAATGTAAATAAAAATGTATTTAATTAATTCGAATTTTTTTTAATTAACTACTCAGGGCACAGTAGTAAGTATGTAGAAATAATACATAAATCAAAATCATTTCACAGTTTACATATTTTATTTTATTTCATTATAATTTTTTTTAGGAATTTCTTATGCAAATAGAAAATGCAATTTCTTTCGTTCAAATCGAAAATATAAATAAAATTCTATTTTTGCATTAATTTAAGTAAAAAGAAAAAGTAATAAAAAATGTCTATAATTAAATGAGGTTTTATGACTCTTTTTGCCATTTTAGTATGTTTGTGTTAACTGTTAATAAGAGCATATGCTAGGATCATTTAAATTATTTTATCGCTGGTAATTACGATTTTTAATTGCAGTAAAGGTGTTTTTAATTGAAAAATGAAACTGTATTCCACTTAGAAGTGTTCTATTCACTCCGCACTGTTCTGCTCCATTACAGAGTAACTCAAAAGTAGCCTTATCAAAAACCAAGGTCAAGAGAGGCGCGGAGAGTGATTGCCGTTTTAGATAAAGAACTAAAGACAACCCTCACGTTTCGCTAGACCCTTATAACACAGCCAATAACTATGATTTTCCAGTAGGTTTTTGAGAGATTATACTCTATAATATTTAAGAATATATTGTTTTATAATAGGTCGGTCAAATGGCCTCGGGATCTGGGCATTTTCAGGGCTCAAACGAGCTGATATCCCAGGATAGGCTGAAACTCGTTTAGAACGATACAGACCATTCATCTTGGTTTTTCCCTGCTATCCCATTTTTGACCCAAATGAGTCATAGGAAAGAGCGAGAAAATTTTGTTGAACTAGTAACAGACTTAAAGGTTTTAAATGACAAATGTAGATAAGAATTTAACAAAATTGTAAAAGGACGGAATGAGAAGTCTTTGAAAATATGGATAAACACATTTTCGAATAATGCGGATAGTATTTTACTATCTAAGAGGAAGATGAAAAGTACAGTACATTTTCCGTAATGCTGGCCGGCCGTTACAGCCCAGGTAACAATTTAACCTAGGCAATCATTGAGTAAAGCTTTAAAAGAGAAATTTAAAATGGAAGGGGAAATTTAAAATTCTTGAACTATGCATGAGAAAAGTTTTATACAAGCTCTACTCAAGGAGAAAAGGCGTATGAAAAAATATTCTTTATTCGAGAAGACATATATAATGCTTTATACATGTTTTATATAAGTGTTTGAATAAAGTTGTACAAAAGTTGTTATTCATGGCTTATTCAAATACTGTCAAAATGATACTTGAATAAAGTGCTTGAGTAAATCTTTATCAAGAGAATTACTCAGTGCCTATTCAAGAAGCGATGCCACTGAAAAAAAAATTGGTGATTGTTTCCTTTAGTTATTTTGGTTAATTGCTGCTATTGAGTTAATCTTTTATCGGAAATTACAATTTATTTTACACATTTCGCATCTTTACAAACGCCTGTAGCAGGGATCGAACTCATAACCTTTGATTCTCCAGGACCATACGCTATCCACTTCTCTATTTAGCAGCTATCATAAAGAAAATTGAAACTTAATCACTATTGTTTAACAAATTATTTGTACACATTTCAAGTTTCAGACCACTATGAATTAATTTTTATTCCAACATTTTGATTAGGAATGCATATAAAAGTGTACTAATGGTTTCTTAAAATGAGAATATATGGGTTTTTGTTAAAAATAATATTGGTTATGATTGAGGACAATCTCGAAATGAAAATAATTTTACGTATTCATATACGATATCTACGCATATTCCATTCAATTGTACGATTAAAAATGATTAAAGAATAAAAATAAAATAAAAAAAAGGAAAATAAAATTCATAAATAAAAATGTACCTGGCAGGAATCGAACACAGGCCCTATAACGTCTTCCTCATCTTTTACCCTTACGCACTCGTTCATTAAATCAATTTCCTCGACAGGAATAAAACGTTACTCAATACAGAATAAAAGTATTACTCAAGCTTCGTAAGGGGTATAGTATACTGTGATTGGCATTACTTTTAGTTGCACAATTTGACTGGTTAATAAATAAATGTTAAATGATCATATTAAATAAACATTCTACGTTATATTTTCCATAAGTCAGTTGCAATCTGTTGCAAGTTTTGATATAATTTTTTTCCCAAGCAAATTGCGCACAATAATTGACAGATCGATTTGTTGTAAATCTTTTAATATTCATTGAAAACAGCCGTATATAAGAAATATTACTTTAGTAACAATTTTGTTGAATACTACTAAAATTATTATACACACTGAAAAAAAATTGAAGTTCATGACAACCTCATCTCGAAGTTGGCAGTTGATTATTCATGCAAAGAAAAATTATTTGCAAACAATTCACTGTGATTGGGACAACTGCACGATAACATTTTCCTAACAACAGAATAAGGGTTATTTAAAATATAAAGTGTTATATCCAATATAACAGTAATTGAATAAAGATAATAACTATTTCCCTGAACAAAATTTTCTTTGGCCTTAATCATGAATTTTTCATTTTAAGGCTTAAGTATTTGAGATTAATTGAACTATATTTTAAATTCAATTGTGTCGACTGTCGGCACTTGGCGAAACATTTTAATATAAATTAAAAACTAATAACACTTGTTTTTATATTTCGCAAATATGTTTTTATTTTTATTTTCTAAAAATTTTTGCTCAATGCATTTCGGCTTACGCCATTATCAAGAGCGATTCAAAAAGTTTAGGGTGCTAACAAATCGGATATTGGCGTCGTTAATTAAAAGAATGAAGAAATAAACCGACGGTAGTGACCAGTCATGTCTAAAAATGTTCTAATCTGTTTCACCGTTGTTGGCACGTTGGACCTTTGAAAGTAATAATAAAATTAAAAATAGTTTATAAAGTTTATAACGTTTACGAAATCCTTTTTTTTAATTTTCTGATCTAGTGATCGAACCGAATATCAGTTACTAGGCCAAAAACGTACACACTACGATCGTAGCAAATTTAAAGGTAACCAAACATTTTGATATAATTCATGAAATTCGAAATGGGATGGATCGCGATCCCGATTCATTTTCGTGAAACGATTTCTAATTATTTTCTATTATATTAAACGATACGTAGCTGCTGATCAAGAAATAACGAAACAATACCAATACCGAGATGGAAAACAATACCAATACCGATTGCAACTAAAAATTTGAATTTGTAATGAAAACGCCAACCAATAGATTAATTATTAGTTTAAATGACGAATGGATGTTTAAAAATCTTAAAGTATAGTTAACGAATATAACATAATAAAATAAATCGAACGTCATTCAACCAGATTATGAGTTAATTCTTGTTAATTTTTTCAATCCAGTGAGCTGATCTAACTTAGATAACACGAATCAATTCTATGACTTAAGGGCATTGAAAGCATTTTTAAAACTAAAGACTATGGTAATGTTCTACATCTGCTCTCTGATTAGTTCTTCTCTTTCAGTTTTATGTGTATCAAGCATTGCATATCCGATACAACGCGTCTGATCCAGAAGTTCTGCTGCGCTTTGCCGCGATATGAGTGAAAGTTTCAGTTATTAAAACAAAAGTTAGTGTTTATATAAATAACTTTGCATTTTAAAATCTAATATCATTTGTAAGCTAGAATTCAAAAAACAGTCCTGTTCTTGGGTTCTTACTCTTATCGTTAACCGTATGAAACATTGTTAACCTTGTCAACTAAACTTTTACCAAACATCACAAAATTTAATTAAATGGAGCATTTTATGATACCCGATTTATTTACATATTATTATCTATCAGACACTCCAACATAAAGGTGTATATTCATTCACATATCACTGTTGTTAAATTTAAAAAGTTTGTTTCGGCCAATAACGAACAAATGATTTTTTGTTTTGTACTTATATCAAAAGTCAAAACCGTTGATATACAAAAAAAACAATAAAACGAATTCAATTCAAACTTTTCATCGTGTATTGAAATAAAAATGCTCTAATGGGGTTTTCGTGTATTTTAAATAATTTAAATTTTATTCGTACTCGAATATATTGATACAAAAACTACTATCGTATCCATTTGGTTTATTCGTTTTTAAAATAAAAAGTACATATGAATATGAAAATGTTTATGGAAGCAAATTTTAAGATGCATTTAACTGATACGACAAAAATTATATTCGAAGATGTAACGTAAACTTCAGTTTTTTTAAGGAAATTCAATAACCGATACACTTGAAACAAACAACTTAAGGCAATAAACACATACAAATGTTTGTAATAAATTCAGAAACTAGATTTCGTTTAGATGTGATAATGACTATCCTATGTTTATTATAATTCTTTGAATACGAAACAGTTTGTTGAATAATTTGGAATGCATTCATTGTAACGACAAATTTTGAACCTATTTTATTTTCATTTCCCTATATTTCAAAAAATTAACTCAGTCATGCAGATAGTATAAAAAATAACTTTAAAATATTTAATAATAAATTTTATTACATAAACATTGAAATAAAATTAATAATTACAATTCTGGTTGACAGTCATGCTTGATTCATATTCCCTCACTACAAAAACTTGATTAACAGTCATGCTTGCAGGTGTATGGGACCCGTACATGTTAGGCTATTCTATCTGCGATCTCGACCATTTTCTGATCAGTATAAGTTTTTATTTGACCTTTTAAGTGTCTTTGACTATCTCAACCTACGGCTCCAGTTCTAAACCAGAAATTAAATAGTTATATCAAATTCACATCCGCTTGTAAATTCAATTAAGAACAGCAACTTTTGTTTTTTAAATTTAAGTTTGGGATTTTCTAGATCCACTTACAAGAGTTCCTAACAGGGCTTGTAAGCTCCTTATTAACCCAATTCTTAGTAAGTTATCGTAAAATAAAGTGGAGTATTTAAATAACTTCTACAACACATTTTCTAAAATCTAAAACTCTACAAGCCGAGCAAATTCGTACTAAATGTAGCACTTTTGCATCAAGTATACAATTATAAAGTAATAAATGAAAGTGAAAATCCAACTTTATGTGCTAATTTTAGTTCAATTCAATAAATATTTACATAAAAACGTTCAACGATGTACGAGAAAATTCCAATAAAATTCTAAATAATTTCGAATTTAATTGCAAACAGATTAAATGTTTAGATTTTTATTATGATAATAATTGAAAAAAACAGAAAACAAAAATGTTGACAAGCAGTTGATAAGTTCCTATGCAAATAACTAAAATAATACATATTGTTATTTTGAAATATTCAAATTAATGTTGTTCTTTTGTTTTTCTTTCTAGACCTCACCACTACTGCTTCACTAAATACCAACAACCAAAATAATTTCCTCATTAACATCATCAAAAGCTAGCTAACCATCATTATACTATTTTTTCAATTTTTCCAAACATTAATTTTCTGTTCTAAATGAAAAAGGCCAGACAAAAAAGTAATTCCAAAAGAACATAATCGTAAATACTTTTGTTTTAATAACGTAACAAAAATTGAAAAAAAAATTGGTAAATTTAGATAACAAAAAAGTGCAAAATCTGATAAAAATGACTCGTTAATAGAAACAAAAATACCATAATTAATTGTGATAGCTTTTAATTAAAACAAACAAAAAAAAATTTAATTAATTAATTAAAAGCAATAATTAAGTGAACACATAAAATGTCATTAAATTTGAATAAGTTAAATTTAATTTTTGTTTTTATATTATTTTTGTGGTTAATTCAATTTCTTGAGGCGGACTATATAGATGATACATATTATCGACCGCATCGGAGGGCACGAATGTCTGGACATGGTGGTGGAGGAGGGAGGGTTAAAAAGAGCGGCGGTAGTAATGTTAATGGTGGTGCGGGAAGTATACCTGAAACACCTTTTAATTTTTTACCGATTTCTGCAAGAGAAAGAAAACCAAATATAATTTTAATTTTAACGGATGATCAAGATGTAGAATTAGGTGAGTAGAGTTTTGTTAAATTATTTATTTATGATTTACATTGTTTGGTTTATTTTTTATAGTACAAAAATATCTATTGGAACACTGAATTATATGATGTTTTATATAATAAAGAGAACTGCTTGTCCTTTCCCCCTCTCTCTCTCTCTCTCTCTGTCTGTCTCTCTCCCCCCTCCCTCTCTCTCCCTCTCCTTTCCTCTTTTTGTCTTATCTCTCTTTCGCTCTCCCTCTCTTTCTTTGTTTCCCTCAAAGCCAAGTCATCAAATATAGATAAAATTAGCGAATTCGATTATTTACATTGCAGCATGCAACGAATTGGAGATTCGTTTAAATTTAGACCAGATGTCAATATCAATTCTTTGGAGCGCTGCAAGTCTAATCTGGTCCTGATTGGCCTACTTATTTTGCAGGTGCTGATATTTGACCATCGGTTATCGGTTATTTTCTATCATAAGTTAGTTGTTTGTAAGAGGTTAGGGACACGCCTAGATTTTCTTTTGTAGTATGAGGTTTGTCTAGTGTTCCGTGAAGGTCAACCAGTGGGTCGTGCACGCGAAACACACCCTGCCGCTAACACGTGGTTCTATTGAACAACCTCACTCACAAGAAAATTTACAGAAAAACATATCAAATAACGCCTAAATAATACCCCAAACACCACCCAGGTTTGGTGTGAGGCTACCCTGCCCTGCCACCACCCTTCCCAAATTAAAATTACGTTAGCAACTCATGGCAACACTATCGTTAAACTCATACAAATTACAATAATAATACAAAAAAACCTTCCCTGTTGATGGTGATATCCTGACGATGTTTTAGTTCTTCTAGAATTTTATCACGTATTCATTTTCCAAAAATAAACAATTAACTTAATAGATTGACTCCATACTCTATTTCCTTTAACGTTGATACAATTTCTATTACAGTTAATATATTGGTTTTTCTCAATCTTAACTCTAATACATGAAACACTTAATTGAATTAAGTAACCAACGCTTTTACTTATTTTCTTGCAGTTTTCATGTTTGTGCCGATCTTAACTCTCATTCTTTAATAGTTTAATCATTCACAAGTTTTAACATTTAATTTCTTTAACGCGCATCTAAATAAGTTTCACATTTATTTCTAGTGATATATACTTGTCATCTTTCACCAAAAAAAACTTTTGACTTTTTCTTTTTTAAGACAAATCTTTTATAAGACTTATCTTTAATAAGACAAAATTTCGAACACACAAAATTAAGAAATTAATATTAAAATTATAGTAAAATTTTTTTTCTTGAACTTTGCAACATCTACGGTTAACTACTCGCACTCCAACTTGCTAAATTCATCCAATACCAAATCAACTCCTCTCCACAAAATTCTCAAACTGACTGTCCAGCTCAACTGCCAACCACCATCTTTCCAACACAATCCACAAAACCCAATTGCCTGAAAACTAGCAAAATTCGAAGGCACGAGTCAAATGAAAAAAGCTCAGCAACGTCCGCATATTTTATTTTATATTAAAATTGTGTATGTTGAAATTCAGTAATGCTCTTCCATTTTTCATATTTAGGTAAAAAGTGAAACAATTGAAAAAGAAGTTGATATGAGCTTCCGGTAGTCTCGGAATGTTTTCAAATAATTGTACTTCGGAATGTTTTCAAATAATTGTGTTCTTACACAAGTGGGTTGAGAAGTTAATTGAATTCTGAGATGTCTATAGTATAGTACTATAGGTAAAGGAAACGGAAAATTGTAGTACACCTGATAAGGAACATCTTGCCGATTACATCTTTTCTTGCAGAAACATCTTTTCTTCTAGCTCGCTATACAGTGCGTTCGCTATACAGTTATTTCTAACTCCATTGTGACCCGGCACCCATAGAGTATGGCTATCAAACGCTTGTCCATCTCATTCAAAGATGAGCGCCTGTTTTTTGTCACTTTTGAAGTCGTTGCTATTGTGTCTATCGATTTTAATGCAGTTTAGCTGTCCACATAAGTACTGGTATCTCTAGTTGATATTATATTATGCTTCAACCATGCCAAGGCTTCATTTATCGCGATCAGCTCGGACAAATGAACACTTAGCTGGTCCGGAAAACGATAAAAGATGTTATTATTCAACTGTTCTAATAACATTCCTCCTCCCTTGTACTTTTTTAACCAATTTCAGGATACTAGCATTGGATAACGACAGTCCACTATATCACACCGTACATTAACATCGGTCTGAACACAGATGTGTGAAGCCATTGAGATATAAGGGGTGCAAGACCTCATCTTTTTCTTTTGGAAAATATAGAAAAGTGGCAAATACTCATAACTATATTTATTAAAGGGGTGGGAATGAGAATAAAAACATCATTTAAAACCAGGTCAAGTGGGGTGTCATTTGAAAGAACACTTGATTTTAGAAACATTGCAATTTTTTTTAGAATTTTGCAATGCATAGTTTTTGAATTATTGTCAAAAAAGTGACACAAAAAGTTGGTCCCCTTAGATTTTGAGCTTAATTGACAGTCAAATTTGAAAAAATTCACAGAGACAGGAAGTTTGATAAACTCTGAACAAAAATTATAGTGAAGTCTCAATTAATTATATTTTTGTGCTTTTTAGGGATTGGAGTGGGAAAGGGTGAAAAAAAACGTTTTTGACCCAAACGAGTGGAGTTTCATTTGAAAAAGCACCTAATTTAAGAAACATTGCATTTTTTTTAGAATTTTGCGGTGCACAGTTTTTGAGTTGTTCTAAAAAATGTGCAACTTTCAGACCGTCCTACGTTTCGACACTGATTGACAGAAAAAATTGAAAAAATTCACAGAGAGTTTGCTATATTTTGAACGAAAATCTTAGCGAAGTTTCAAATAATTAAATTTCTGTGATCAGAGGATGGGTGTAGGGAGGGTAAAAAAAAATTTGTTTGAACCAAGCGAGTAGGGTATCATTTGAAATAGCATCTAATTTAAAAAATAATGCAATTTTTTTTAGAATTTTGCTGTGCACAGTTTTCGAGTTATTGTCAAAAAAGTAAAACTTCCTCCAACTGTCATTGTCCAACGGTTCCTCCAACTGTCAAAATGTCATCAAAATTGATTAATGAACGAAGTCTTCCAGCAAACTTTAAAAACAAAGTGTGAAAAGTCAGCAGTTGTATGGTGCCACACTTTGATCAGTTGGTCCCAAAAGTTGATCATTGTTTTCTAACACTAATTGAAACTTTTTTCATAAGTTTGTCATAATCACTTCATTATTGTATACTGTAGTATTAAAGAATCTGAAAAAAATGCAAAAAACACTTTACCGGAAGTGAAAAACCGAAAGTTGGGATGCAGAACTGTTGTGAACCGTACTAAGTGCTTATGTACCATCCAATTCGATTATCAGGTACCATTGTTATTGAGCTTTCGAAAAACAGGTGCTCGGGGGAACCCCACCACTTTGTTGAATATCGCTCAAAAACTAATCAGCTTTGTGCCATACATATTTGCATCTTTTAATTAAGTGTCATTAAAATTCACTTACGAACGAATGTTGTATGCTCATTAAACATTAAAAATATAGTGAAAAAAATACCTATTGTATTGTGGACCTCCCAACCCTTTGTCTAATCTACCTCAAAAACTAATGAGATCTTTCTCATGTTAAAACCTTTTACCAACGATTCATGAAATTGGTCAGAATCGAAAATCGATGTAACAGTAGGAATAAAACTTAAAAAAACTTTTTAACCGGAAGTGACAAACCGGAAGTTAGGATGCAGAAATATTCTCAATAAGATCGAAAGCCAGGATTAGAAGTTATTAAAGATTCAAACTTAGAGGTGTTTGGGCGACTCTCGCCAGTTTGCTTAATTTTGAATTTTCGAATTAACCTGAATCATATACCAAAGTTTTATCAAAATCCTATGCAGCTTTGTTCCATTTCCCCTTAAAAATTGTTTCCCACCACATGATTTCAAAATATCCAAACAAGTTTTTCAATTAAACAACAAAAATGTTAATAACTTTATTGTTTTGGTTTTTAAATAATATTAGAAAATAGAAATGATGCCGTAATAGTATATTAAGAAACTAGTTTCATAATCGACGATTTTATCGTACGCAATCTGTTTAGAAAACGACCCGCGCAGCGGGGAGATTTCTAAAGGATAAGTGCTATAAAACGTCTTATGAAACGAGTTTTTTATACTATTTTTTCTATTTTGCATTTTTTGTCTTGAAATTTTAAGAAATGTGTATTTTAATAAAAAATATTCAATTTGAAATTTTGTTATTATTACTAATTATTTTAATTAATTAAAATATTTAACACTAATTTAGATATTTTGATTAATTTTATTTACATAATTATTCATTTTAATGTTCACTGACGTTTGTATGACCAATGTGACCAACCTTGAAAGACAAAACTTTTGCGTATCATAATGAAATCCATTTCGATACGCATTTGGGTATCGAAATGACTTATTTTAGACGCAAAATAGCAAAAATATTTGTTTGAATATAACAAAAAGGAACGACGCAAATATCATAGTGACAACCGAGCGTACTCCAGTCCCTGGCTTTGACATATGAGATAACGTGAGATATCACATACCAATGGAAATAACGGTGCTTAATCACTAGCCAAAGTGAAATCTTAGAGGTGCTGGCTGATGAACTCTATTCATTCTGTGGTAGCAACCTCAATCAATTTATTTTTACATTGTTTCTGTAAAAACAACAAAAACACCTTAAGAATGCTTGCTGCTGTGGTTCCTAAGTCTAAAAAGGTTAATTACGCATACACAAGAATGTAGCACTCGTTCAGTATTGTTCATTACTGGTGACCAGTAATGCAGAAATGGGGTGAGCACTAGCAACCATGACTGGACCATTAACATAATTTCGCTTGGATGATAACTTCGAATTTAAATGGCTGCCGTTAACCATTAATGGACCAACGTTTGGTAATATTTCAAAGTACGCAAACCCTGTTTTATTTTTAAAAAAATTGACTTAAACCAACATGGATATTGAATTTTCTCTGAGTGTTTCTAAATGTTGTTTTTCTGGTGTGAAAGATCTCCTTTATTTTTCTTTTAAATAGCTTATGTTCGAGATAAAATTCAAACATATTTCTTTTTATTACAGGATCATTAAATTTTATGCCACGAACTCTACGATTACTACGTGATGGTGGTGCAGAATTTCGTCATGCATATACAACAACACCAATGTGTTGTCCAGCCCGGTCATCACTTTTAACCGGTCTTTACGTACATAATCACCAAGTATTTACAAACAATGATAATTGTTCGAGTACACAGTGGCAAGCGACACATGAAACCCGATCGTTTGCAACCTACTTATCAAACGCTGGTTATCGTACAGGATATTTTGGAAATATTTTGAATAAATATAATGGCTCATATATTCCACCAGGCTGGCGAGAATGGGGTGATTAATCATGAATTCAAAATACTATAATTACAGCATTAATATGAATGGACAAAAGATCAAACATGGCTTTGATTATGCAAAGGTAATTACTTTATATAAATATGTAATACCGATGGAAAAAAATTGTTGACATATCATTACTTTCCTCATAATTACTGTAATTTATAAAACAAACACCCTTTAAGCGTTTTTACGTTTTTTTTAAAGACAAATAATATAAAGCTTTAGCGTCTGGTAAACAAATCAACAACGACGAAGAAAAAGAAAATGAAAAATTATACATTTGTATGCACAGATGATCGTTACAAACTTGAACAATAAAAATCATAATTTCTTATATTTGTCTTTGTCAAACATAGCACGCGATTAACTTATTCACATATTTCGTGACATTTTTTTCTCACGTAGGAATAAAAAGAAGAAGGAAAAATAATAATTTTTTTTGTGTAAAACTAAAGTTTATTTAATGATCGTTGTTAGTTAAGACCAGAAATAATTGATTTGTAAATTTACTTTAGATTAATTCTTGTTAACAGACATGAAAGTGAAATCTATTTTTCTTCTTTTCATTAGGATTACTATCCAGATTTAATTGCAAACGATTCGATTGCGTTTTTACGACAATCGAAACAGCAGAACCAACGAAAACCGGTTATGCTAACCATGAGTTTTCCGGCACCACATGGGCCGGAAGATTCAGCACCACAATATAGTCATCTATTTTTTAATGTAACAACACACCAGTAAGTAGACACTGTTTGTTAATGCTATTTATTTATTTAAATTTTAAAATTTGGTCAACAAAATTTGCTGTACAAAATTTTGTTACTGTACTAATTTTCCTTTGTATGGCGCAGCTTTAGACAATTTTAGTGAAAGTTTAACGAAATAATTGTGTAAAAGAAAAATTTTAAGTAGTAATTTACTGGTTGTAGAAATTTGTTAGTTCAAATCTTTTTTGGCAGGGTTTGTTTTTGATTTAATAGCACTTCCTGTGTTAATTTTAAGGTACGTCAGACTATAATTTAATTAACCTTCAAAAACTTTTAGTTTAACCTTCCAAACAGTCTGAAATAAATTTATTTGTTCGTGCATTTCGTGCAAATAAAAAGTTTACTATAATTTGATTAAACAATTTTAGCATAATTTTAACAGAATTGAAACACAGTCTTACTTTAGTTAAGATTTAAATTTTTTTATAAATATTTTGATGTGTAACATATAGTTTTTCGAGTGTAATTAATATTTTTGAAGGTGAAATCTACTATTTGGGAGGAAATAGTTATAAGTCTATGTGTAACAAACATATTTTTGGTTATTTTATTTTAGTGTTTTAAATTGAAATTGAATATTTTCTATAAATGTTTTGTTTTCTATTTTTCTGATATTTTTGTTTGCCTTTTTTTAGTTTTGGAATTTATTAACCGATTTGATTTCTTCCAATTTTATTTATTTATTTGTCAGAACTGCGTATGAGCGGAATGACTTACCGGAATTAGTAAAATTTTAATCTATTACCTCATAGCTGGGTGCCAATACACACTTCTATCGATAATTCTTTATTTTTAATAGTTTCGTTCATTGACTATATCTTTTATTTCCTTCTGATTGACTGGCAATAAAATATTTGTTTAATTTTTCACTCTAAGTGGGGAATTATCTTAAATGATGGCACACTATTGCTTACTCGAGGAAACGAATCTTCATATAACTCTATATCTGGGCTTTAATGTTCATGGTCAAGTTCAAGGAATATGCCGCTAGCTGATTATTGGCAACCCCATTTTAGTTTTGTTCCTGAAAATTTTTAAAACAAAATCACTTTTTATGCCTAATTTTATTTTTGCTCACTTTTATTTAACTTGTGTTTTAACAGTTGTGTTGGCTTCTATTGATTAATTTTTCAGTAACTTCCCATTATGGGAGTAGTGTCAAATTTAATAGAAAAGTATAAAACTGAGAAAAAAAAATTCAATTTTTAAATTATTTTTTCTACATCTATAAAAGCTTCAACATTTATATGAAAAGCCATATACATTCTAAATGACTCACTTCCCGCGTTTGAATATGGCTAATACTGGATATATCATTATAATCGTGGACATATTATGTGTTTTTGTCATTTTTATATGGAAATTTGGAAATGGAAATACATTTTTTTCTTCAAAACTTTCCGCCATTTCGTGCTATTCTATAGTACATCTATCAGTATCAGACTGCGCTGGTAGTTAGTCAAAAGAAATTTTGTAGCCTCCCATCTAGAAATCCCCCTTACTAAATCTTTAATTCTTTAAAATCGCTCCTCAAGATGGGCGGGGCTACATCCCATAACTACTCGGCACCTAGTTCCGATCAAGGAGCATCACAAAAATCATCGAAAGGTGCTATTCCGTCGCTCCATTATTTTGGATAAAGAAGCCGTTGCAACTGGCCTCACTTCTTCAAATTTGTAACGTAGACATAAATGATTACCCGAGCTTTTTATACTTATTTACCAATGTACTATCTGAATCCAAAAAGCATATTGGTTGCCAGATCTGAAACTTTTTCGGCTATATAACCCCACTAGTAATATACAAATTACGTTATTATTGATCTTAGAACTTGTTTTTTTTGGTTTTGCTTATTTTAGAATTTGGTTTGGTAATTTTTAGAATCTGGTTTCGGTTATGGTTTTGGTTTTGATTATTTTTAAAATGTGATTTTGGTTTTACTATTTTTATGACGTGTCTGGTTTTTGCCAGTTTGCAACCCTGGTTGTAATACTTACTACACAACACATTTTATTTAAAAAAAGTCAAAGTGGCAGGTATATCCGCTAGAAATAGGTAGATTTCGGGACCAGACAGCTTTGTGTACAAATAGAATTGGATGTGTCAGATTAGTTTAAATAAAAAATTTAAGTAGAAACAGAATAATCCAAAAAATTATCAAACCAACCAAACTAAATACATAAACGGAAACTACTTTATCAATGCAATTTGGGAACAGTTTTGATTAATTTGGTTAAAACTGTAGTAAAACCAATTACAAAGTTTTCCTACAACAACTCTCCAAAAAACCAAACCAATATCCAAATTAATTAATTAATTAACAAATATAAATTTAAATCCAAAAACAAATAGTCCAACAAAAACGCAACACTCACCTAAACTCTAGTTTTTCTTTCACTCGATTTCAATTGTATATCAAAATTTCACAACACATTTTTCGCAAATCTTACATTTATTTCAAGTCTATTAAAACAATATTTTCGCGATTCCCTAATAACCCAAATTTTTATTAAAATAAAATTAAAATAAACGTTAAATTCGCGAAATTACATTATGTAATTTTTAAGTACAATAAAATAAAAAAAAAACTAAAGTTTTTGGTCACTGGGTCGATTTGATTGCAATAATAATTAATAATAACTTTTCAACGCGTAATCAATTTAAAATTTTAAAACGATTTTCAATTAATCGATGAAGCAGTAAGTTGAGAGTTACAATCAGTCAGTCAAACGATAACTACGAAACAGCGAGTAGTCTAAAATAAACGGTAACAAAAGAGTCTTGAGCGGTCAATCAGTACATTAAGTTATTAAACAGAAACAAAAGTGAAACTTATTATTTTATTCGGTCGTTAAGAAAAAGTGTTTAAAAGTCAGTCAACAAGTGAAGTAAAATTCTCGATTTGTCAGTTTGAAACGTAGATCAACTCTACTGGATCTAAATTAATTACAATATTTGTTAATATTAAGTGAAAAAAAGTAATAATTACCATATCTTCCACCTAATGAGAGGCAATTATTAATAAGTACTAATCTAAAACCAAAATTGAATTTGTAGTAACAAATAAATAATATTATAAGTGACTATAAAATGAAAATACATACCAAATAATTGTATATTTATGTAAACATTAAATAAATACAAACAGTTTAAAGTAGTGTTGTGAATCTATTAATTAAAACAACATATTCGCCACAATTGCGGTACCTTACTTTACATTTGGTAGTGTTCGTATATAACTCTACATTTTATTATATAGTAGTGTTGTTAATATTTGCACTACATTTCATCATCAGTAGTGTTCATAAACATTTTGGCACTACAATTTAAACAACAATTGGCACTACATTTAATTACATAGTAATGTTTTTATAAATATTTGCACTACAAAACTACTTCATAACATATTAAATCCTTTGGTGGATTAACGTTCTAACTACGTCACAACTACAATTCTACCACACATAATTTATAATCAAAAATTATCAAACAACTTTTACACCTCAAATAATACAAATATCTATCAATTTAAGAAAACTTTTGAAAATGTGAATCAATGTACATATATTTATTTCAACGAAACCACTTCCAAATATTCCAAATTTCCGAAAAAAATATTCCTTAATTCAAAACAATAATGACTCAGCTTTGTTTTAATTTTCTTTTTAAATTTTTGACAAAAAAAAATAAAAACTCAAAAAAAAAGAAACAAAAGAAAATTTATTTAATATTTTCTATGGGATATTTTTATGAGATTTGTTGTTGTAATTGTATGGCGTGAGAGTGGCTTGCATTATGTTAGTATAATGCTAATTGCATTGGAACTTCTTGGGTTAGAAGGCTGAAAATCTCTGAGGTTATAGTTGAAAAGTTTATCTAAAAGCTAGTATTAGTTTCAACAAAATAAACTCAAAAATGATGAAAGCATGGCCGTTTGCGTTTGTTTTCGTATTAACAGCCCCAGGGTCTCAACCTCTGAACTTGAACTTGACCTTGAATTTTTTTTTTAATTTTTTAAAGATTAATGTTGTATCTAGATGTACAAAAGTTTTCAAATGTAAGCTTGGCCATTTTCATCTAGACCAAGGACAACAAAGTTTAGTAAATTTTTAAAACAGCATATTTTTCAGGAACCCTGAACTCCAAGGTTGTCATTCGAACAAAAATGATAAAAAAGGATCAAATATTCAATATTTATAAATTTTATTTCAACGTTTTGATTCAAACGGCCGTTATAACGCCTTAGATTATTCCAATTTTAGGGCTCTAGCTGCTTAAATGGTACCCGTATATGGCCAGTTCGCGAACTTGTCCAAGAGATTGTTTCCCGCAACATACACAGAAAATATTTCAGAAAATATTGCGCGCGTTGATTCATGCACAAGAAGTTGTTTAAACAAATGATTTTTTTCCGGGGAAAACAGATTTCATCCCTTCACAGTGGTCAAGTTGTCACTTTTCATGAAACAAAAACTATTTACATATACGAATATGTTAGGAAAACTTTAAGAATTTTAAAGCTGCTGAGATGGTATTCCAGTAATCGCTAACTGCCTCGAAATGTTGTTTTATGAATAAGTTTTTATTGCATAGTTGTTATCATCCCCTTAAGTATATGATAAGAAAGTTTTACAATCCTTACCTTCTTTTTGTACTACTTCAAAAGTAATTCATAAAATTAATGTTCGTAAACATAGAAAATTAACAAACTCATAAATTTAAACTTTTTGTGGAATATTTTGAACCATCAACTTAGTTTTTATACTTTTCCAAACCACTTCAAAATTTCTAAAGAAAACCAAAAACTTAAAGAAACCTAAAAAAACCATCAATAATCGAAGTTTAAATAACCCATCTGAATTTTTCTATTCATTCAAAACTACTTGAACAAAACTCATCTTCTTTTATACAATCAAACTAAAAAGTAAAAACTACCTTTAAAATTAAAGTTTACAACTATCGAGAAAAACAAAAAAAAATATAAGTTTTATTATCTAACAAACTTTAAGTCATCGTCATCGGTTAGTTAATAATAACATAGACTATGAACATATTTGCTTGAAAACTTTTTTAAGCTTTTGTTAGGAGAGTAAAAATGTAAGTTGTTATCTTCGGTTAAGCTTTTAATATTTGAACTTAGTTTCAGTTATTGTTTGATGAAGTAGTAAGCTTTATTCAGTAATTTTATAGAGGTTTGGATTTTGTTAAAACCATTACTTAAATGCTGATTTGGTATATATATGTACAACAAAAGAAAAGTTGTTGAAAAAATGAAACTAATAAGGGAGAATTCTATTCTATTTTGATTAAGAAGTATTGTGTTTTTGTACTAATCGTATGAAGGTATAATTGCTTAGAATTTTTGCTTCAATTTGTTGTAGTATATGATATAAAGTATATAATTTAATAGTGCAGCAAGCATGGCTAAAGGTTGATTTCATCTTTTTTTATCATTTTCACACCATGTTACGAGCGACAGTAAAAAATACTACCGACGGACTTTTTACCTTTTACTTTTTACTTTGCTTTTTATACTGCCGCATTGGACCAAGCTTACGATTTTGAAAAAAAATATAATAAATAAATAAATATAATAAATAAAAAAATATAATAATACAACTACAGACAACCATTCTACTTTTTAATAATTTTGAACAATCATATTATATTTGCATATAATATTATGACAAAAGTTTTACATAACAAACTTCTTTATTATTCATGTAAATACAAACATGTATTACTGCTTATGTGACGCAACAAAGCAATTAACAGAGAAAATGTTAAAAATTGGTTGGTGCTATTGTCCTACTGTAGCACACATAAAT
Organism: Diogma glabrata; assembly: GCA_963693315.1. Classification (NCBI taxonomy): domain Eukaryota; kingdom Metazoa; phylum Arthropoda; class Insecta; order Diptera; family Cylindrotomidae; genus Diogma; species Diogma glabrata. The sequence continues at coordinate 206,747,912 of OY856187.1, forward strand.
GTTTTTATATTTGTTGATATGGATTATTTGAATATAATAAACTGAAATAAGGCCGAAACCTAAACAAAATAATAAATCGTTTAGAGAATTTCTTTAAATATAAATATTCTTGTTTTAGAGTAAAACTCGAAATATGCCTATCGTTACAAAGGCGACGACGCTTGTTTTACCACCTTTTTCAAGCGGTGTCTACAATAGGATGTAATAAACAGGTTTTCTGTTTCTACCGGGAATATTACAAAAAAATTAACATATAGCCTCTGGCCCAAGGAAATCTTCAATTGAAACAGAAAAAAATTCACATACTCATGTTGGGAAAACCAAAATTATATATATAACAAAACTAAAAGTTTTACTAAGAAAAACGAATATGGAAATAATAATAAAATAAAAAAGACTTAAAATGTTGATAGTTGTCCAACTGTATATGCTGTTTGCCTACATAATATTGTATTTCGTCCACTGAATTTTACTTTGAACAATCGATGCTCCTGGATCTAGATTTAAATGAAAATGTTGACTCGTATTTGCTAAGAAGGTCAATAAATTAAATTTGGATGACATAAACCAAAAGTATCCCAGCTGTTTCGGGATGGCAATATTTCGTAATAGGACGCACGGTTTCTTTTTCTGCGGTATCCAATATTTGTAATTTTATTTACCTATCATCAACTGCTGACATTCGTGCTCCACACCAATTGTTAAACTACGCCCTATTTGCAATCGTACATCATTAAAATAGAGTGGTAAAAACGCTAACTAACGCCCAAATCTCCACTGCCGATGTATCACTACATCATTAGTTTTTGTGAAACAGATAATAATTTAAAAAAACTTAGATTTATATCTAGTTAGTTTATTTATTATTCACCAAAAGTTTAATAATTTTAACATCCACAATTTCACAATCTTGTATACAATGTGTGTTAATTCAAAATTTAAAAATTTCAACTCAAATTATGAATCGTTGACCACTCAAAAAACATTATGTTTAATGCTTAGCGAAAGCTCAAAACGAAAGCTCATAATGATCTAATCAAAAAAATTAAAAAGTATGGTTATCACCTATAATATTGATCTTTTAAACAGATTTCCATTTATCTCCCTCGAATTGGTTTTCATAGCCAAAAAACAACAAAAATTAACCCATACATTGAAAATCTACCGTGTATAAAAAAAAACAAATGAAACAGACAGAGAAAAATAATTCAAATAAACGCCTCATACTATCCAATTTAAAAAAAACAGTGTCTTTCAAAATTTAATCAATTATTAATATTTCGAACATATTTCAGTTAAAGCATTATAAAATGAAGTACTTGAAGAGCAGAATCAACTTACTTTACCTTGGTTTTAGTTTAAAACAAGAAAAAATATATTTGTTTCACATTGAAAAAATAAAATAAAATAACAATAGACTATACACGACATGTAAAAACCGTTAACTGATTTAAAATGAAAAATATACATTACAGTGAAACGTCATAAACAGACAGATGTTATTTTTGAAACGAACCTAAAACTATTTGATAGTACGATTAATGTGAAGACTGTCTGTTCCTGATTTAACAAAAAATGTCTACTGAACAGACTTTTGTTGGTCGTTACAAGGATACATAGTATTGAGTCTAAATATGTTTTTACATACGGTTCACTAATAAAAAAATGAAACGATTTGGTAGCTCCTAAAATCGTTTTTGATATTCCGACATAAAATTCGATTTCAAACTACATTTGCTATATATGTTTAGGATGGTTTTCGGCAGCAGTTTTTCTAAAAACAAAAGATCTCGTTCGGTTGATATTTTTCTACACAGATATTGAAACTTAATCTGACAACTTTGTTGCAACTTATTATATTTATTTTCTACAAAGCCCTACGGTGATGAATTAAAACTCAATCATACCATAACTGTAACAACCCAATCATATATTCTAAATCAAACCCTTTTAAACATTCTAATCTAAACACAAACACAAAATATTTAATTTCAGTACTTTAATTGGAAAACAATCCATCAATCAATCAATACGTTACAAAAAAAATTTCAATTTTAGAAATAGATTGATGATAGAAATTATTACTTAGTTTTGAAAAAATGTGTTATTAAAGTGTGAACTAATTTAGTTTTCTTGTTTAATTTAATGATCAAATTGTTTTATTTTTTTTTTATGACATAATCACGTCAAAAAAATAATTGCCGTTTTCATTTTAAAATTAATTTAATTGGAATTATTTTTATTTACAATCAATACCACATTCGTTAAAACTTCATAGTTCAATTATTGATATGACATCAATTGTTTTAGTAAAGTGTTTTGATCAATATAACTATAGCGGATGAGCGTGTTCCATATGCTATTTAGTTACCAATTCAAAATCATAAATAAATCATGAAATGAAAATGCTTAATCGCATTGATGATTTTATAAAATATTATTATTACATTAATATAAGAATTAGCATAAATTAACCTAAGCCAGAATTAAAATATGCAAACTATGAATTGATCTTTTATTCGTCTTTCCATCTTCTTTTTAAGCTGAATGTAAACAGTAACATAATAAATTTTTTTTATTGTGATTATGCATAAAATGCTTTTAAAATATTGTAATTAACAGATTAACATCTAGGTTTTGCTTCTTTTAGCGTCAGAGACTAATCAGAATGATTATGTAGTAGTAGTAACCGTGTGAGTTTGTTTGATATAAATCTGCTCCAGTTTATATTGGAATAAATTTGAGATTAAATGAAAATGTTTTGCATTTAATGGTAGTTAGTTGATTTGTAAACAATGTGAGGCTTATAAATGTTTGATTGTACAACAGGTGTTGTTTATTTCAGTTTCATGATTAAACCAAAGTTATGAAGCTTGAATTAGTCAAGGTCGTTTTATAGTTTTTATTATCATCTTATCATAATCATTTAATATGACGGTTAACGATTAATGCTGTCATTTCTTGAAACTAGTTAGCCTTTGATCGTATGTTTGATGAAAGATATTCGTCCAGAAAATTTAAAATTGTTGCCACCTATACCATGGTCAGATTCATTGCTACAATAATTGCTCCGGAACACTAACTATTCATAGGTGCTTCTTAATTGAACATCAAAAAAATTTAACTCTACAAAATGTGTCTCAAGTGTATAATCGGATTAGTCTCAAATTTTAAAAACAAGTTAGTTAAACCCATGTGCTAAAAGTTTTAAAACTGTTATTAAAACTAAAACAAAATAATTGTTGAATTATTTTTTCTCTATAATTGAAGCAATTTAATAAATATTAATAATTAAAACAGGATTGGACAAAGCATAATCGTTGACTCGCTAAAAATCATATTTTGAGCCTCGCGACCTGTACCAACCTCTGCTATCGCCTCGGTTGATAGCCAGTGGGTAAAATATAATATTTCGTATCCCTGATACAGCACCAATAAATAATGTTTGTCTCCTACTATGGTTTAAAACTAGCTTTGATAGGGAAGTGATATGGTGCTATTCTTTCTAGTTCAAAGATAAAGTTCTATGCAATGAAACCAAAATTGCACAAGTTTTTTATTTCTGTTTATAAATGTATGGTATTAGTTTTTATTACAAATATATTTACCAAGTTTACCAAAACGCGACTTTGATGGGCGTTTTAGAAATTCCTGCTGTTGAAGTTTCAAATAGACAGGTCTATGCCAAAAGTCACCACTTTGTTCAATATAATCCAAAACTAATTTGTACTTTGCTGCACAGATGTAAGTATAGATACCTATCTTTTTTTTCATCATACTTGAATCATGAACGAAGGTTTAGTGTGCGAATATTGAGTAATACAATATGTGCAATGAGTGTATGCGTTCAAGGGATTAAATATCTGATTTAAGTATGACATCTGTATCGTACACCCTCCTGAATGTCAGAAGTGTCTCACCTGCGTTAATAAAGAAATCATCCATAAATGCTTATGTCATTACACAACCCTCCTCTCTGGCTAAACTCATTTTAACCAGAAGATACAATCGCTCTAGAAATAAAGACCAATAGTCAAAGCGATGTCGTATACAAAAGCGTGCGTGGTTCCAACATGAATTCCGAACCGTCATTCATTAGCAGTCTTGGACAACGACCACAAAACCGTTTACCTGCCACTCCTAGCGTGAATTCAAACCTGTCTTGCGCAAGCACCCTCACGTCTACAATTTCATTGCCCACTTCTAAATTCAATCCAATCCTTCAAAATCCTCGGGTCATTTGGTGGACCGTTAGAAACCGGTTTTTGGTTTCTACCAGGATATTATTATTTATCACAAACCAAAAAAAAATATTTAAATAGTCTCTGGCCTGGAAAAAAAATCTCACACTCGATATACTTAATGAATCATGTTAAACCTCAGGAAAATTGTATATACATATATAAAATTAAAAAAATAACAAAAGTAATAATATAACAAACAAAAAAAACTTAACTAAAATTTGTTGACTTCTCTTGTATGTCCAAACTCCAATCCAAGATCTTGAATTTCTTTGCCTTTGATTTATTTCATCCCATCATAAAAAAGGTACCAAAATAATGTACTTTTTCACTTGCAGCTTGTCTTAGTATTCACAATTCTATTAACAGTGACTATACACACACACACTGTTACAACGACTTTATCCTGTTTCCTTCAAGAAATTCCAACTACAATACTGCATAAAAAAGAATTCACAATTTGAATTCTATTTGACCTTTATTTTGTTATCTAAGATATCTAAGTTTTCCTCTATTTATATCAATCACAGAAAATATAACTTTTAGTTTTACAATTATTTGTGTTTTTATTTTATATTTAAATCAAATCACGGAAAACATAACTTATTTTTTAAATATTATTTTTAATTTCATTGACAAAAAAATCAAATATAATCTGCACAATTTAACTAGAAGTCTAAAAAAATATTTGATCCTTTTCAAAAAATAAAGTGTGCTTTTTCTACCTGATCGGTAAAAAATTTCCATCCATCTCATCGTATCGGATGTCCCTCTTATTAACACAAAAAAACCATAACACAAGGTTACTCAACATTCGTATTACACTTTTGACTTTACCAAAATAAACGATTGCAACAAATTCAATTACAGATGAATGGGTTACCGACATAAGGCCCAGCGACAAAACGTCCCCGACAAAACGCCCGGCGACAAAATCCCCTTGAGGACAAAAGGACAAAGGATAGCCCCTTCCCCCCCTCCTGGGGGACTATCTTTGATCGAAGGTCTGCAAGGTCGCAGGAGCGAGTCAAATAAAATGAATATAGAAACCAAGAATTATATAACCCTATTCAATAAAATTAATATAAAAACTAAGAATTATAGAACCCTATTCATAATTTTGACTAAGGATGGAAATTTTAGAAAGGGAATAACAAAGAAAAGAGGGGCGCGGGTGGGGGGTGCTTCATTTGATCGAAGGTCTGCCAGGTCGCAGAAGCGATTCAAAAAAAATTAATATAGATTTTGAAAATTAATAGAATATTATTTTTCGATTTTTTGGATGACTTTTTGTCCCGGGCGTTTTGTCGTTGTGGGAATTTTGTCCCGGGCGTTTTGTCGTCGCGAGCCTTTTGTCGCTGGGGATTTTAGGAGCGGGCCTTCCGACTGCCACCCCAAATGAATCACCCTGTGAAGCTATTTTGATTTATCAATTCTCTTTCGTTTCTTCATTTAATTTAAATATGTTTCGTTTTCTCTGTATATATGTAAAACAAAACCAATAAAAAATATAAATCTTAAGTTATACATAAGTATGACAAGGTAACGTGAAACGTTGAAGCATTTAAGTTACACAGTGATACACATAATTGCGAAACGAATTTTGTTTTAAATTACAACAAACCGAAGACATAAGTTTTGATGTTGTTATAATCATAGAAGACAAAGGAACATTATTTGTGAATACAAAAGAAAACGCAGTTACTTAAAGTAAGCATAGAATTTGGCGGTTTCAGTACCCTCAATAGCTTACAGAAGGGTAACAGGAAAGTCTCTCTTTTTTGGTCCTGACTTCAAACCCAGACGTCCTGTAAGAAGTTTGAGACTACAAGGTTGGCCTACTCTTTCTTCAACATCAATATTGTGTATTAAAGTCAAGAACTTGCTTTTGCCTATGTCAAATGAACTTGGAGGTTGATTGAGATCTAAGTTCTACTTCCTCATTCCATCGAACTTTATCCTCCTTCAAATCAAAGCATTGTGCATAACCTTTGGAATTTGTTTTAAGTGTTGAGCGAAGAACTCGAACTGAAGCCCAGATATTAGGTAATCTCCTTAGATTTTTCTGAGTAACCCATATGTTAACTATAAATTTCTTCCCAAACATAATGCGCCATAGTTCAGCTGACCAGGTGCATACAGAGAGTAATACTATGATGTTCCAACCTTCCGAACAATACTTGCCAGTCAACACACGGAAGACAAATCTCTCGGAGAAAAGCATCTTCCACCGAGCTCTTCTCAACCAAAACGTTCCGCTACATCTACGTGCTACACCAAATTAAATTCAAACATCTTTTTCTAACTTCCAGGCATATTCCACCTTGTGGTTTTTTGTCATGACATGGTAAAATATAACATGTTTTTCTTTCTCATATTCACGCATTTAGTGTTGTCCGTTAACCTTAAATTCCTTAACGCCCTCAACTGGTTCAAATTCAGTGCAGTTTAACTTACCCTTTGCAGTCATAATTCGTGGCTGAAGATTTTACCTCGTCCACTTGCTCATCACACCACTCTAGTTTTCCTACTCCATGTGCCTTTAAGGTTTTCAAGTTGCCTTGCAAGTTGTCTTGCCTTTCAAGTTATTTTCTGCATTTGTTTATCTGCATCTGAATATTGTGATGGTTTTACATAAGTATGGGGAACGCTATGAGAGTGTTAACTAGACTTAATCTTGACCTCTCTAATATTTTCTGTTGCTATGTTAATCGAATCAATCGTACTTTTAAGGTGACTGGCTTCCGACTGGCTAAATAAATACTGTCAGCGCAATTTAGTTAATTTTCTTTTGTCTAGAGATAGCGACACACATTTGTGACGAAGGATATTTCGCGACACGCCACTTTTATGCTTCTTTGTACTTAGTTTGCAAATTCCAGTTCTCCTGAGTAAATGTACAACGTAATCAAATTGATAGTAATCAAAGAATGAGTATTCGATCTTTTTGAGATAACATCATCGTGTTTGAAAAGATGACAAAAAACTTCAAATACCGACCTGCTGTACCATGGTCAAACGGCATGTATCTGTAAAATCCTATCAACCTTCGGGAAGAAGGTTATATGAACAATATATGGTCCATGTAAAATTGCTGACCAACAGTATAGAGTCCGAATGACTCATTAAAATCACACAACTCCTTGAAGGTTGCGATGAAACCATTACATCTAATCTGACCGGTCCCCACTAGGAAGAATTTTAAAAACTGACCCAACAAAAACCACCCCCGTTGTTCGTTGGTAAGGTATTCCCAAACAATGTTTGCGTGATGACGTCCCTCAACATGTTCGTGACACAGGATGCCAAACTTGGAGTCAATTAGCGATGAAATGAGAGCTGTAAATGACAGGGCGAGAGAGATTTGTTGGGAATTTTGTTATTGTGATTCGAGAAACGTTATTAAAATTTTTACCATTACACTTTGTTTTAAAACGAACGTACGACAGGGATGAGAAAGTTTGAACTGCAAATTACTTACAAATTATCATCAAACTATTAAATGCTAGCTGTCCCGAATACAAGCTCCTAAACATTAGACATATCAAAATCAATATACATTTAAAATCAGATAGATATAGGGATTAGGGATCAATCACGTATTTTTAAAACAAAACACATGCTATCATTTCGACACATAAACCTTCACCCTCCCTCTATTCAATAATTCAACATATTTCTTCCAATTCTGTATTTTTTGCACAAAGCTCAAATATCCATGAAATTGAAAATAAATTGAGTTCGTAATAAAATAAATAAAATTTATTGAAATTAGTAAAATCAAACATATGTGCAAAGGCAGGCATCCAAAATCCAAAAAATGAAATTGTGTATTTCACATACTTCCACAAAGAAACTAAAAGAAAACATATTTTTTGAGGAAAAAGAAATAAAAAAAAAGTGAACAATTTCTTCTTACATACATATATCCATTTGAGTTAAGTAATAAAATGAAGGAAATTGACGATTTATTATTTGCACGAATGCGGTATTTCGATCCATGACAGGAAATTTAATTCAAGTGAAAATAAAACATTAAATGTAAACCACTTAATTGTGTTCGGTTATTATAAGGATGGGGAAATAAATCGTTGAACCTTTGGCTCAACAGTTTATAGAAACTTGGTTTTTTAATTCAAACTCATTGCTATCCCACCCTCGTATACACAATCATATTCGTGTACTGTACATATATCAATCTTGGAATTTATATATGTGAATTTTATTTTAAGATTTAACCGAATATAAATTAAGACGATACTTTTATTTTCTTACTTTTATTATTTTCAAGTTATTTGAATAAACTTTGTGAAATAAAAAAAATTATAATTACATAGTAAAATAATGTGAATTGGAGGAAAGTCTAATAGATTTATACAGTGGTTTTGCCTGTAGCTCCGTTTACTTTTAAATTTGCAAGTTTCCTTTCCTAAATAAAGCAATAAATTTTAAAACTATTTAATTTATCTATTATTACTGAAACTACATAATTATAAGACAAAATTTATGAATTAATTAACATTTATGAATATTCAAACCCATTTTCTACGAATGTTTAAAAATTAAAACTTAACAATCGTAAATTACGTTCAAATTTGATTTATTTGTAATCGTTATGTTCAAAATTGTTATTGAAACTAAAAAAATTTATTGGTAATCTTGTGTTTTTTTTAATAGTTTTGTTTAAAATATTAATTGGGACAACGAATTCTAAATGTTGCAGAATTTTAAAATTGATCTGGGTTCGTTTTAATAAATTAAAATAAAGAGTCTGAGAGTTAAAAAATGTCAGATATTTATAAATATGTGCTTTTGAAAAATTAATACAAAAATATTATGGGGCTGAAATCTCAAGGATCTGAGATATCAAGACTTCGGTCTGGGTTGAGGATTTTGATTTTGAACACTTTTATGAGGACATTGTTTTTAGTTTTGACCAGCGATGTATATCAAACATAAACCTCTTTGTTAAAGTACTAGGTCATTCAATAAGTCCGTAGGATGACACATAGATGGCGTTACTAGAATTTTTTCCATATGATTTTTATTTAGTACTAACCTTCAAACGATACGTGTATAAATTTGACAGCAATCTGACTATTTATTCGTGAGTTATAGCATTTTGTGTGAAGCAACTTTTGTTTTTGAAAAAAAATGGAAAAAACTGAATTTCGAATTTTAATAAAGCATTGCTTTTTGATGAAAAAAAATACAGTGGAAACCAAACAATGGCTTGATAAACATTATCCAAACTCTGCTCCATCGAGACAAATGGTAGAGAAGTGGATGGCTGAATTTAAATGTGGTCGTACCAGCACAAAAGATGCAGAGCGCAGTGGACGCCCAAATGAGGCTGTTATTCCAGAAAACATAAAAAAAATCCACAAATTGGTTATGAACGATCGCAAATTGGAGGTGCACGAAATAGCTGACATTGTAAAGGTAGCAGATGGTAGTGTTTTTACCATTTTACATGAACATTTGGGTATGCGAAAGCTCTGTGCAAATTGGGTGCCGCGTGAGCTCACAGTCGACCAAAAACAACAACGAATCGATGCTTCGGAGGAGTCTTTGGCACTGTTAAACCGCAATAAAAGGGAATTCTATCGTAGATATGTGACAATGGATGAGACATGGCTTCACAATTACACACCAGAATCCAAAAGACAGTCAGCTGAGTGGACAGCAGTCGACGAACCGAATCCAAAGCGAGCAAAGACGCAACAGTCGGCCGGTAAGGTGATGGCGTCTGTATTTTGGGATACGAACGGAATAATATTCATCGACTATCTCCAAAAAGGAACCACCATCAACAGCGAGTATTACTGTGAACTTTTGGATCGATTGAAGGCTGAAATCGCAAAGAAACGGCCACATTTGCAAAAGAAAAAAGTGTTGTTTCACCAAGATAATGCACCGTGTCACAGATCGATGAAAACGATGGCAAAATTGAATGAATTGGGATTTGAATTGCTTACCCACCCACCATATTCTCCAGATTTAGCCCCCAGCGACTTTTTCCTGTTTTCAGATCTCAAGAGAATGCTTGCTGGAAAGAAATTTAAGTCCAATGATGAAGTAATCGCTGAAACTGAGGCCTATTTTGACGAGAAAGAGAAATCGTACTATAAAAGTGAAATAGAAAAGTTGGAAAATCGCTATACTCGTTGTATCGCCCTCGAAGGCAACTATGTTGAATAAAAAAATCGAGTTTTGTCAAAATGTTGTTTTTTTCTTACTTATCCTACGGACTTATTGAACGACCTGTTATTTGTTAAAGTATTTTATTTTATTTTTTACAAATTTATTACAAAACTACCACGAAACAGTAATACGTTGCCGGAAAATTATAAAAGATCATAAATTGACATAATTTAGTGAAAAGATGGTACAATCACCAAACTACTCAAAAACCTCTCCATTTAACGTTTCGAGAAAATATTACAAAATCACAAATTCATATTTCTTTCAAAATTCCAAAAATATTGTAAAAATTAAATAAAATAAAAAATTAAAACTTTTGCCAAAATTCTAAAAATATTGCATTAACTATTAAAAAATAACAAATACAAACTTTTTTCAAAGTTCCAAAAATATTCCAAAAACTATAACAAATTCAAAAATTTCCATGTCCAATTTCAATTTCAATTACATTTCATGTCATACAAAAGCTTAAGCTTTTTTTCCAAAAAATTGGGTAAAAAATAAATGCAAATCATTTTTTGACAATATTTTTTATTATTTTTTTGGCAAACTTATAATGCAATAAAATTCTCAATAATAATAATTTCATGTTCAATTACATTACATTTCATACAATTAACTAACTTTTTCCAAAAAAATAAATGAAAATCGTTCTTTTGACACACTTGACAATAATTTTTTGATAAACTTATTATGCCATAATTCTTAATAATAATAATAAAATTTCATGTCATACAAATAATTAATTTTAATTTTTTTCCAAAAATTTGGGTAAAAAATAACTTTTTTTTGCATTTTCGGAATCGTTATGACCTAAAACGTCGAGAAATGCCAAAAAAGTGGGGTTAAGAATTTCACTTTTGGCCCATGAATGTAATACTTTAGGTCTTTCAGACCGAAGTAATACGTTTTTGTAATAATTCAAACAAATCTGAAGTCAAATAGATCTGGGTTCATGAGGTTAGCTAGCTGAACAAAGTTTCAGATCTGGCAACCAATGCGCCAATGCCAACCAATTTTGTATTCAGATATTACATAAGTAATTAAGTGAAAAAGGACTGGGACACAAACATGTCTGGCCCTCTAGCGGCTTTGATGACGTAATCAATACGGGCGCCAAATTTTTGTGATTCGATTTTACATTTCATTGGTTTTGTATTTTGATATTAACCTATGTTGTTATTTAGTGATTATTAATCAGAAGAAAGCGCGCGGTATATAATTTAATTTAATTTTAATTTCTGCGTAATTTTTATTCATCAAAAAATTACCTTACGAACGGTATTGTAATAAACTTCGTCCAGAATGGGTTAATTTAATTTAATCATAAATAACCAATACGTTCCGCCTAAATGTTTTCTAAATTCTATGGCAAAGATGAATTAAAAGTTAACTCCCTTTAACTAATACAAGTTGCATAAATTAATGTAAATTAAATTTGTTTACATTAATGAATTAAAAGGAGGAGTGGCCTATTGTTTCTAGAAACAACTACAGTGAGTACCAGAATATTCTGCTTATTTGTTTTTGAATATAAATAAGCGAACAATATATGAGATAGTCAGTTTTAATTTTGCAATTAAAAGTGTTTTATAAATATTCGCAAGTATAAGGAATAATCGGTGGTACTTGAGCCTGTGTACTAATAGTGAAATAATTTGAACCTAGCGGAATAGTAAATACAGATTTTGCGATTCCGACTCTCATTGATTCAAATTGTGGAAAGCGGTGAAATCTATCGTACACAAATTGGAGACCCTAGATTTTATTGTAATTAAAATCGGAAGCTGCTGTAATTTATTGACAAATAAAGTTTGAGATTTTGTTAACCAAAGATCCGTCTTTTTACTGTCATATTTGTTCAATAATCGAAAAGAACCAACGAATAGTCGTTACAGTGGTGTCAGAAGTGGGATTATTGAAACAATGGTCAGGACAGTAATATTAGTGATCTCAGCCAGACCCAGCTGAAGGATGAGTTGAAGAAAAGGAATGCTCCAATCCATGGAACGAAGGCAGAACTTGCATTCCGGCTGCGTAAAGTTTTAGAAGAAGCAGGCCAAAACACAGAGGTCATAGAAATAGAGCCGGAAGAAGCTCCGGCTCAGAATGCCCCAGCAATTGATCCGATGATGGTGTTGATGAAAGAAATGATGGCACAGCAACAACAACAACTTGCTGAAATCATGGCCCGACAAGAGAAACAGGCAGCAGAACAAAAAGTACAGCAACAACAACAACTTGCTGATATGATGGCCCGACAAGAGAAACAGGCAGCAGAACAAAAAGTAGAGCAACAACAACAACTTGCTGATATGATGGCCAAACAAGGAAACAACCAACAACAACAACTTGCTGATATGATGGCCCGACAAGAAAAACAGGCAGCAGAACAAAAAGTAGAGCAACGACAACAATTTGCTGATATGATGGCGAAGCAAGAAAGTCTACGTGAAGTAATCGAGTCACGTATATCCAGTGCAGAGGTGAAAATCAACAACGTGGAAAGGGAGCTGCGGAAAGTTACCGAAGAACATGAAGAGAAATTACGCAATCTTTCGAATGAATTCCGCCAAGAAATAGCGCAAGTGAAGTCAGGTAACATGATCAATCCATCAACTAGTTCAGCTCCAGCCAGAGTGAAAATACCCGCATTTGATGGATCTACATCGTATCAGATATTTAAGATGCAATTTTAAAAGATAGCAACAGCTGGGTTCGATCACCAGCAAAAAGCAAATGCGCTTATATTGGCATTGAAGGGACCTGCTGCTGAAATTTTGCAGACACTATCAGCGACAGAGCGTGATTACAACAAGCTAATGGAGGCCTTAGAAGTAAGATATGGGGAAAGTCATATGCAAGCTCTCCATCGCATGCAGCTCAAGACGCGAAAACAAGGAGTCAGCGAAACTTTGCAAGAATTAGAGGCTGACATTGTGAGACTGGTTAATCTATCATATCCGAATTATAACGCTGAAAATCGAGACGAACTGGCAGCTGATACATTTATCAATGCTCTTCGAGATGTGCAAATGTGAAATCAGCTGTATCAAAGCGGGAAGAATCTACCTGCGGAAGTCTTAGCATTGGCCCTTCAAATGGAAGCTGGAAAAAGAGCGTATGGCTCAGATAGGGTACGTCAGATGGAAGTTGCTGAAGAACCTCTAAAAGCAGCGCTTGAGGAAGTGATCATGCGTGTCAAAAGTCTGGGAGATAAGCCTGAGCGAAATCAACGAAGTAGGTCTAGCAGAGTAAGATGCTGGAACTGTGGGAAGTTGGGGCACATCCGAAGAGAATGTAAATGGGAGCCACACCCGGAAGACAGAGGCCGCGTTCCGGATTCGGGAAACTAGATTGTGCCAGTTTTGAAGGGCGAAAGCTGGCTCAATTACAATGCCCTACATTGGTGGTATCACAAGTAAAAAGAGAAAATAGTAGTCTAGTCTTAGAGGCAACCGTTGGAAGCAAATCGTGCATGTTGACTTTGGACACAGGTGCTTCGAGATCGATAGTGCGTCCAGATGTGGTTTGTGATAGTCAGATCGATACAGCAAGACGATTCACCCTAAAAACAGCTACGGGTGAAACAGTTCTAGTTCATGGAGAAAGCGACCAAGAGGTTCACCTTGGAGGAAATTCATTTAGGCACCGATTTATTGTAGCAGATATAGAAGATGAGTGCATAATTGGGCTTGACTTCATGAAAGAATACAATTTTATATTAGATCTGGGAAGCCACGTACTGAGATATGGAAACACAGAAATAGTGCTACACGCCACCAACGACAATGCTGAGGTCCGTGTTATTAGTGATGGACCAACTGAGATCCCGGCAAAATCTGAGAAAATCATTTGGACTAAGCTACTAGATAAAAGTGACCAAAATTCACCTGTGATGATTGAGCCAGCTAACAACGACTTTGGGGGAAACATTATGATTGGCCGAACGCTAGTAGCAGCAAAAGAGGGGGTAGTTCCAGTGCAACTGATTAACTTCTCAAATAAACGAGTGGTCATCAATCATGGAAAAGAAATCGCCAAATGCAGCATCATAAAAGAGATAATCAACTGTCAAGAAGAGCAGAAGGTCTTCATGCAGAGAAACAATCCCGCATTAGCAGCAATACTTCAAGATCTTAGTAAAAGAATGAACCCGGCCGAACTCAAAGAAATCAAGAGGGAATTAACGAAGATGAGCAGCGTTTTCTCTACTGGAGATGAAGATGTTGGAAGAACAAACATCGTGCGACATAGAATCAACACTGGAAACGCTCATCCTATCAGGCAGCCTCCTAGAAGACTACCACTAGCTAAATACGAGGAAGTGCAAGGAATGCTGGACAAAATGAAAAGTGATGGCGTCATCAGGCCATCTAAGAGTCCATGGAGCTCACCAGTGGTGCTAGTTAGAAAAAAAGATGGGTCAGCTCGTTTTTGTGTAGACTATCGAAAGCTGAATGAGGTAACCATTAAAGACAGCTATCCACTGCCACGAATTGATGACACACTGGATACACTATCAGGGGCCAAATGGTACAGCACATTAGATCTGAAGAGTGGCTACTGGCAAGTTGAAATGCATCCAGAAGATCGACGAAAGACAGCATTTTCTACTGGCAATGGGTTGTGGGAGTTCAATGTGATGCCGTTTGGTTTATGCAATGCCCCAGCAACATTTGAACGTCTAATGGAATGCGTGTTGCATGGCTTAACCTGGAAGGCCTGCCTCGTTTATCTTGATGACATCATTATAATGGGTCGCAACTTCGAAGAGCATCTAATGAACCTCGAAGAAGTACTCAGAAGAATAAGTAATGCCAACATGAAGTTGAATCCGGTAAAATGCAATCTCTTCCACAAGGAAGTGAAGTACCTTGGACACATCATTGCAGAAAATGGAGTTAGAACCGATCCCGAGAAGATTGATGCTGTAAAAAATTGGCCAGTACCGAAGAATGTTCATGAGCTACGCAGTTTTCTTGGCCTATGCACCTATTATCGTAGATTCGTGGCGAATTTTGCGAATATCGCCAAGAGTCTACATAAATTGACAGAGGCAAATACCAAGTTTCTGTGGACAACCGAATGTAATGAGGCATTCTGCCGTTTAAAAGAAAAACTATGCAACACCCCTATCCTAGCCTATCCAGAATCCGGAAAGATGTTCATTCTGGACACAGACGCAAGCAATGTAGGAACCGGAGCTGTTTTGTCACAGAAAATTGGAGACGATGAGAAAGTGGTGGCGTACTTTAGTAAAGTTCTGTCAAAACCGGAGCGGAATTACTGTGTCACGAGGAAGGAGTTGCTAGCCATCATCAAGGCTGTGAAACATTTCCACAAGTATTTGTGTGGACAGCCATTCCTGATTTGCACGGACCATGCTGCTCTAAAATGGTTATTACAATTCAAATTTTCTGAAGGACAAGCAGCAAGATGGATAGAGATCCTGCAGAACTACGACTTCAAAGTTGAACACCGCAAGGGAAGGATCCATGGTAACGCCGATGCCCTGTCCAGAAGACCCTGTATTGAGGAGTGCAAGTCATGTAGCAGAACTGAGGGAAATGAGGCAATGAAAGTGAGCCAAATCAAGTTCCAAACTCCTGAGGATTGGTGTACCGAGGCAGTTAAAAGAGAGCAACTAGAAGATCCAGCTATGGCTCCAATATTGAAATGGAAAACCGAGGGAAGGCGACCGGAGTGGAAAGAGGTAGCACCTTTAAGTACGGAGGTGAAATGCTACTGGGCGCAATGGGACTCACTATTGATGGACAACGGGATACTAAAAAGAAAATGGGAGTCTGCTGATGGAAAGAAAGTGTTGGAGCAGCTGGTGTTGCCATCAAGTCGAGTGGGAGAGGTACTGGGAAAGCTGCACGGAAGTATGTCTGGAGGACACCTGGGAGTCAATAAAACCCTGGCTAAAGTAAGGGAGAGGTTTTATTGGGTAAGGTATCGAACCGACGTAGAGCAATGGTGTCGGCGATGTGATACTTGTGCGGCGAGCAAAGGACCAAAAACTAGAACTCGAGGAGAGATGCAACAGTACAATGTGGGTGCCCCAATGGAGAGAATTGCTATAGACATCGCGGGGCCATTTCCGGAGGTAACAAATACATCATGGTGGTCATTGATTACTTTACAAAATGGCCGGAAGCTTATGCAATACCGAACCAGGAAGCAGTTACGGTCGCGGAAACATTAGTCAATGAATGGGTTTGCAGATATGGAACACCGCTCGAGTTGCATACCGACCAGGGAAGGAATTTCGAATCTCAACTGATGGAAGAGCTGTGCAGAACACTCGGCATTAGAAAAACACGAACTACACCTATGAACCCACAATCGGATGGCATGGTAGAGATGGAAGAACATTTGTCGAAGGTAGTGGAAGCCAATCAAAGAAATTGGGACAAGGATCTTCCGTTATTCTTGATGGCCTATCGTAGCGCAGTGCACGATACGACATGTGAAACGCCCGCGAATATCATGTTCGGAAGAGAACTACATCTTCCTAGTGACATCGAGTTTGGCATCCCTGGAGGTCTGGTATCCACGAAAACAGATTATGTGGGACAACTAAGGGAGAAGATGAATAAAATCCATCAACAGGTTCGAGACCACATTAAGATTGCCAGTGACAAAATGAAAACCAGGTACGACATAAATGCAAATAGTGGCGGTTTTCAAGAAGGAGAATTGGTATGGCTATACAACCCCAGGAGAACTAAGGGAAGATCACCCAAGCTGCAGCCAGATTGGGAAGGTCCATATAAAATAATCAAACGAATTAATGATGTTATCTACCGCATCCAAAAGGGATCCCGTACCAAGATGAAAGTGATACATTTGCAAAGGTTGGCACCGTACCAAGGTAACAGTACCATTGCAATAGCTGATATTGTTCGGGACGAACAAAACTAAATGGAGGGCAGTGTAATAAACTTCGTCCAGAGTGGGTTAATTTAATTTAATCATAAATAACCAATACGTTCCGCCTAAATGTTTTCTAAATTCTATGGCAAAGATGACTTAAAAGTTAACTCCCTTTAACTAATACAAGTTGCATAAATTAATGTAAATTAAATTTGTTTACATTAATGAATTAAAAGGAGGAGTGGCCTATTGTTTCTAGAAACAACTACAGTGAGTACCAGAATATTCTGCTTATTTGTTTTTGAATATAAATAAGCGAACAATATATGAGATAGTCAGTTTTAATTTTGCAATTAAAAGTGTTTTATAAATATTCGCAAGTATAAGGAATAATCGGTGGTACTTGAGCCTGGGTACTAATAGTGAAATAATTTGAACCTAGCGGAATAGTAAATACAGATTTTACGATTCCGACTCTCATTGATTCAAATTGTGGAAAGCGGTGAAATCTATCGTACACAAATTGGAGACCCTAGATTTTATTGTAATTAAAATCGGAAGCTGCTGTAATTTATTGACAAATAAAGTTTGAGATTTTGTTAACCAAAGATCCGTCTTTTTACTGTCATATTTGTTCAATAATCGAAAAGAACCAACGAAGAGTCGTTACAGTATATATGATTTCTCTTTTATCGAAAGGATTTACTGCTGTAAATCTGCCAAAACAATGTAACACATTACACAGCACAGCTAGACATTATGGGAACAATGCATTTAATACGAGATCTAAAAAGTAATAGTGCGGCTTATGACTTTTTAAGTAACAAATGTAATTATTGTAATTTATCTGATGTATGGCATTCTTTTACAAAATCTGGGACAAAATCTGACCAAACACATATTTGATTTGGCTGAAATTTTTTTAACGGTTTTATATCGAAAAAAAAATATATACGTGTTCGAGGATTTATTTTTGAAAATAGAGCGGTTGTAAATATCAAGAATTTCTTGATTTTTGACTTGGAGACTTATTTTCAAAAATTCATAGCTTTGGTTCTATTAAAGATAAAACCTTCTAGTTTGTTTTATTTTAAAGTTAAAAGATGCTTTTTCCTACGATGCTACAAATTCCTATTGTTATATACAAATAAAATGTTAAAATCGATTCTTAGTTCAATTTTCTATAGAAAACGTATTTTTAATTAATGAAGAAATGGTTTCTACTGTAACATATAAATTATTTTTTGAGCGCGGGATGACAAAAATTTCATAATTGGTCATTTCTTTACATACCGAACAGATTAGGACAAAATCTGACCAAAATATTTTTGATTCAGCTGAAAAATTTTTTACGGTTGTATATAAAAAAGATATATGTACGTGTTTGAGGATTTTTCTTTATTTTTAGTTTAGAAAAATAGATCGGACCTAAATTTCGCGAGTTTCGTGATTTTTGGCTTGAAGACTTATTTTCAAAGATTCATAACTTCGGTTCTGATAGAGATACAAACTTTTTTTTTGTTTTATTTTTAAGATGGAATTTAAAAAAAACTGTTAACTGTTAAAAATTATTAACAAATTCCTATTGTTATAAACAAATAAAATGTTAAAATCGATTTTTAGTCAGTGTCGAACAAAACTAATGAGTGTTTAGTACAACACCGTATTCTACGTTCAATTATCTATAAAAAAACGTATAAAAAACATTCAGCATAGGATCTTGATGAAACTTTTGGCAAATGATCCAGGTTCACTTGAAAATTGGAGATGTGGATTCATTTCAAATTTGGACAAAATGGCGGGGGGGCCTCCCGAACACCGATAAGTTTAAATTGTCAATAACTTCTAATCCCGCTTATGATCTTATGGAAACTTGGCATATAAGGTATTAGTATTGTTTCCAATATTTCTGCATACCAACTTTCGATTTGTCACTTTCGGTTTAAAAGTTTTTTTTTCAGGTGTTTATCCCTACTGTAGCCTACAATTACCGATCGTTTTCCATGAAACGTTAGTAAAAGCTTTCAAGTAACATGAGAAAAATTTTATCAGCTTTTGGAGTACATTGGATAAAGGGTTGGGGGTCCACCATGGAACAGGTGGTTTTTTCCACCATGTTCTCAGTGTTTGTTGGGAGTATACAAAATTCGTTCTTGAATTAATTTTGATGACACTTTGGAAAAAGATGCAAATATGTCTGGCTAGGAATTTATTAGTTTTTGAGCAATATTGAACAAAGTGGTGGGGGTCCTTCGAGCACCTGTTTTTTTGAATGTACGGTTCACAACAGTTCTGCATCCAAACTGCCGGTTTTTCACTTCCGGTAAAAAAAATTTTTTTAATTTTTTGAATTTTTTTTTCAGTGTCTGTATGTGTACAACACCCTACAATAATGAAGTGAATATTAGTATTTATTTGAAACTTATGAAAAAGATTTAGATTAGTGTGAAAAGATAATGATCATGTTTTAGAACACATTATCAAAGTGGCGTCTACCATACAACTGCTGACTTTTCACACTTTGTTTTTAAAGTTTGTTGGGAGCATACAGACTTCATTCATTAACCAATTTTAATTTCACTTTGAAAAAAGATGGAGACTTAAATGACAAAGAACTGATTACTTTTTGGACAATATTGGGATAAGTGGTAGGGTCCTCCCAAACACCTGTTAAATTGAGTCACCATTTTTTTCAAAGTTTGTTGGGAGCATACAACATTCGTTCGTGAATGGATTTTGATAACACTTTGGAAAAAGATGCAAATATGTATGGCAAGGAACTAATTAGTTTTTGAGTGATAGTGAACAAAGTGGTGTGGGGTCCACCGAGCACCTGTTTTTTTACAGCTCATTGACATCTGTACCTGATAATCGAATTGGATGAAACTTGGTACATAAACATTTAGTACGGTTCACAACAGTTCTGCATCCCAACTTACGGTTTTTCACTTCCGGAAAAAATTTTTTGTTTGCTTTTTTTAAAATTGTTTTTAGTGTCCTTATGCACATTACAGTCTACAATAATAAAGTGATTTTGATGAAACATATGAAAAAGGTTTCAATAAGCGTGAGAAGATAATTATCATCTTTTGGAACACATTGATCAAAGTGTCGGGGGTCTACCATACATTTGCTGACTTTTCAAACTTTGTTTTAAAGTTGGTTGGGAGCATACAGACTTTATTTATTAATCAATTTTGATGACACTTTGAAAAAAGATAGACTTAAATGACAAAGAACTGATTTGTTTTTGGACAATATTGGGATAAGTGATGGGGGGCCTCCCGAACACCTATTTATTGTGTCACGATTTTTGCAATGTTTGTTGGGAGCATACAACATTCGTTCGTGAATGAATTTTGATTACACTTTGAAAAAAGATGCAAATATGTATGGCAAGGAGCTGATTAGATTTTAAGCGATAGTGAACAAAGTGGTGTGGGGTCCCCTGAGCACCTGTTTTTTTTTAAATCTCAATAGCACCTGTAACTTGGTACATAAGCATTTAGTACGGTTCACAACAGTTCTGCATCCCAACTTCCGGTTTGTCCTGCCTTTAAAATTTTTTTTTACTTTTTCTTGTACTATAGAATTTATGTTTGTTGGGATACTACAGCTTTTTATAATATTGATATAATTAAACTACGCGAAATCTATAACATTGGTTAGTCATTAGTTAAAGTTTTTTTTAGATAATAGCTCACTATATATCCAGAACATTTTGTTTCCAGAGCTGTGGTGAAGTTAGCCTATGCATCAGTGTCGCAATATTTTTTTTTCGGATCGTCAGAACAAATTAAATAAAAATGTAAAAAATAAGAATATGTTCTTATGAATTTAAATAAATTATTTTCGTTGGAAATTTGGAAATGTTTTCGATGTAATAATGGTAAATCATTTACACCTGGTTTCATCTATTTTCACCAAAAAATTCATGAATAAAAATTGATAGATATTTTTAGCGTTTTTTGGATAAAAATTGTTTAATAAGTTTTGATTATAAATTATATGTGATAATATGGTAATTGTGTTTGAATCTGCATATGACGTTCATTTGCTCTTTGGTGGATTTGATATGTTAGAACTGATTTTAAACAAATTAACAAAAATTATAATATAAACTTACATAAATCAAGTAGTTAATATATTTAATTTGATCTATAAAATTTGTTTGATAATTCTGGTTCTATTCAACTTCTCTAATTACAGTAATATGATATTTTCGATTCTAATTAGCCCAGAAATCTACCTATTTCTAGCAGGTATCCTGCCGCTTGGACTTTTTAGTTTTAAAAAATATTACAATTTCAAATTTAAAGAATGACTATAATATTATTACGATGGTCAAATAAAGTTTTTAGAAATTAGAATTTCTTAGAGTTAGCTGCAAAATAATACACGTCGAAATTTTAGTTTGAGTTGTTTCTGTTTGAGAAATTTTTTTGTTATATTAAAAAACTGGCAAGTTTCTATCGAAATTTACGATAGAGACTCTATTAACAAATGGGAGTACAAAATAAACGAATTGGAATTGCTTCAGTGAATAATAAAGATATAAAAAATAAAAGTGGAAAGCCAATAACAATAACAAATTGGTGCTAAAATATCTAATATAAATATTCATACGTCGGATTAAACAAAATGAACATTTTAAATATAAAGCAAGGAATTTTAATTTTTTTCTGCAATCGATCCCCAGTTTAATGAGAATAAGTTATAAACCGTACACTATTCCCCATACTTTGTGTAAAAGAAAAGAAATTTCGTTGTTTTTGCAAATAAAAAAAATCGGGTCAAGTGCGAATATAACTCGCTCGCCGAGTGTTCCGTGTATATAATAATATGAAAAAACAGTATTTGCTAATATAGTTTTCCGTTGGGTTGAATTTTACCCATAACTGTTTATGGTGGCAAATTTTTTTAATTTAATTCATTTATTAGTCAAACATAAATACAGTTTTTCTCGAAATCATTGAGATTTAAGATGCGTATAGCGAGATTTAGATGCGCATACCGATAACAAACGGATACAGTTCTTGGACCATGAAGATTACTAAATTGCAATGGTCAGCCCGAATAATGTTTTTTTAAGCCGAGTTCATCCGTCTAACCATAATCTATTTAAGACTATTTCAGAACCTTAATATTATAAAATATTTGCTAAATTCCGTTAGATTGAGTTACTAAATTATACATTTACTGCAAAGTAACAAAATTGATCCTCATCAAAGAATTCAAAATTCTACGTGAATAGTTGTCCCACTTGTCAAGGTCAAAAATAATTTTTTTTTCGAAATTTCTTCTCTCAACCCTCTTAGGAACATTTAAAATAATGAGCTAACCGCTATAGTTTTCGTTCAATATTTACAACATTACCTATAGCCTTGAATTTTTTCAATTTTTCGCTTCTGTAATGTTCGAAGATAAAGAGGGGACAGAAACAAATTTTCACATTTTTAAAAAAAGTCGAAAACCGTGTTCTCGAAAATTACAAAAAAATTATTTTGAGCTACAAAAAAAATCACTTTTCATACACACTAGTCCAGGTCAAAAAAAATTTTTTTTTTCAAAATTTACCCCCTCCAAAGAACATTTGAAATTATAACGACCAAAAAAAATTTTTCATTTTTTTTGCCAAGCTCATACAACCGTGAATTTTTTTAAATTTTTTCTTTTGTAATGTTGGAAGATAAGTGGGGGGACAAAACTAAAATTTCACTCTTCCTAAAATAAGTCAAAAACTGTTCTTTCGAAAATTACAAAAAAAATTGTTTTAGACTAGACTAGACAAATAACCTTTCATATGATACCCCACTTGACATGACCAAAAGTATTTTGTTTTCGTAATTTTTACTCTCAACCCTCTCCAATGAACATTTGAAATTATAACAACCAAAACAAAAAAAACGGTTTTTTTATGCAAAATTCCTACAACCTTGAATTTTTTCAATTTTTTGCTTTTGTAATGTTCGAAGTTAAGGTGGGGGACAAAAAAATAAACACACGATTTTGGAAATAACTTATAGCATTTTCGATTGAGAACCAGTTCATAACTAGTTTTTTTTTCAATACAAAAAAATTATTTCCCCTCCAAATCATGTTCGATTGAAGCAAAATAAAAAAACTAGTTCTGAACTAGTTGTGCATTTTTTCCCCTTTTGAAGAACTAGTTTTGTTTTCAGTTATTTTTGAGTTTTACTCATACTATGACAAAAAGTATACACTAAAAACGTTAAATCAAAGCATTATAATTATATAAACTAATAATTTTATTTTATTTTTAGTTATTTAACAGTTAATATTATGAAATTAGTTTTTTTCACAAAATGTATTGTTTTTTTATTACTTTTCAAACAAACCATAATAAAAGAATTAATAAAACAACCAATTCAATTTACTCATACAATAACACTGAATGTTTGCATGTTCGATTGAAAAAAAGAACTCGTTAAGAACTAGTTATTGACTAGTTCTTCAATCGAAAACGACATTAAAAACTAAGCAGTCGATAATTCATTGAAATGTCTTTTTGAAATATTTGGATTTTTTTTGATTTTTTTAAACCAAAGTCGATTCCTTAAAAAAACTTTTGTTTTACCATTTCCTTATCAATGTTAATAAAATATTGATAAAAACAAATATACATATTTTTAAACCGTTTTTAATTTTTCAAAGTACGGAACCCTAAAAACAATATACTTATTCACTATTCAATTTGCTAGAAATGTTTTATTTTGATTACTCCCCCACTTTTGTTTATTAAAAATGGCATAGACAGATTGTTTTTGTAAAGTGCCAATAAAATACTAATTTGATGTGTGAATTTAATTTAGTTTTTAGTTTCTAAGTCTTTAGTTTTATTAGTTTTACAAACATTTCAGTTATAATTTTTTTCGGTAATTTTTTCGCTTTTATAGCCTGTTTTAAAAATACCTAAAACTTGATAAAATATGTGTTAATTTTATAAAGATTTTTGGTTTAAAGTTGGTATAAATCTACATATTATATTATATAAAGGACGTGGTCTATGAAATTTGAGACCAAATGCTTTGGTGTGGGTGGGATGGGTATGAATTTATCTTATATTTAGGTTTTAGGCTGTGTGCCTAAACGAACTAAACTAAATAAACTTTTATTGTTTCTGCTATTGTTTCATAGAAAATGACAGAAAAGTTTATTTACGAGGTTACTTTTTGATGACTATTCATGATATCACTATTACTATTAGAAAAAAAATTCATTAATAATAGCATCTAATTTCAAGATAATCTCATTATGTAATTCAATCAATTAAATTACTTTTGACGTAAGTCTCCGTTTATTTTTATAATACGTATTTTGTTTAATAAACGGCGTTTCACAAATAACAATAATATATTTGCTAATAATAGATGCGGCAATGTCATTATTATGGCATATAATTATTTAAAAAAAACTTCGTTTACATATTTTGTAATTCTATAGGATATATAGTTAGAACTATTTTGAAACACATATATACAAAACGACTTTGACGTTTCCTTTAGTTTAGTTTAATCAAATTAACAATCACAAATAATGAATTTTGTACTAGTAACATCTATGTATAAATTGTATCAACTGTGTTTAGTTTAATTAGTCAACTTAGTCATTTGAGGCACACTACATAAGTTAGTTTTTAATGAAAGTGAGTTATTTTAAATATTTTTGTATTTAGTTTTTTTTCATTTTTTATTACAAAAAAGCAGATTAAACCAAGCAAAACATATAGTCTTAATATCACATTTTAAAACAATCTTAATAAAAAGGGCTTATACTTGATCGAATGGCCGAAAAAAAATATTATATATGAGTTGTAAATAAAAAACTGAAAAACTTTTTACCTTCTTATATTTCGCAAGCGTAATATATTGAGGTGAGAGTTGGACCTTTATAAAAATGACAAACCTAAAAAAAAAATTATCTTCATAGATTGTAAAGGTTTCTCAATACTTCGTAATGTGTAGTATGTAGGGTTTCTTCATTACGAACATGTATTATTCAGAAAGAACACTTTTTTGGACACAAAAAGTTGACAATTTTTATTATATTTTGATGTTAAAATATTAAACAAGAAGTCCTTAGCTTTGTATAGAAAGTTGTAGTTGTAGTCTTAAATATCAATTTTGTGAAAAAGCCTGCAAAACTCATTAAACCACCCTAAAATAATCGTAAATAACAAGCATATTCAAAACCATTACTATATTGCAATTTATACCAAAATTCTTGGGACAAAACTACAAAACATTCTATACTTATTCAAACTAATAAATGTTTTCAAAATCACCACAATCCCACAACAAGAATCATACATTAAACATTGAAAAATTATTTCCTCGTTACACTCATGCATTAAATCGTAAAAAAAACTATAATTTGCTTATCACCATTCAAAACAGACACTCAGATTTTTTCCATTAAGAAAATAATAGTTTTTCTTGTCTTATACTAGTTTCGTGACTTTATGATTATCTTAGGGTTTTGTTTTCTTTCAAGTACTTGCAACATTCTTTTTGTTATAATTATTATAATTATGATATTTAATAGTTATAGCTGTGTTGTTAATGTTATTATATGGATTATTACTATTATCTTATTATAAGTTATAATGAACGAGGATTTCTCATGATCATCAACAAAATTATATCCACATTATTTTTATCCGATTACGATCCATGTTACCCATATATATAATTACATTTTATATTTTATAAAAGGAGAAATGTAAAATAATTTAGATATTGTGTTGAAAAACATAATCCCAATTTATAACAGCAAGCAGTGACAAAACGTTATTAAACGGAGACAATTTATATAAGAGTTATTCAGTGGTGCCGTTTTATTCAAGTCTGTAATACTCCGGTATACTCAAGTATTGAGTGGAGTGGTATTCGCATCCATTCACCAATTTCAACAAAACTCAATTTTTTATAGGAGAAGTTAAATGGATTCATTTCTGGCACATCTGAAAACAACTATTGTGAAAAATATGAAATGTGATTGGGAAATAGTACTTTGTGCTACAAGTTTTGAAATAAAGATTTTTTCAGCACTAGTCCTACGTTTTCAATACGAGCGAAGCGAGTATTGAAAATTAGGACGTGTGCTGAATAAAATTCATTTCAAAACGAGTTGCACACAACGTTTTCTGCACTTGAGTACCACAATAAACAAAAAATAAAAAAAAATTACAAAAAATCACTACAAAAAAACTACGCGAAGTATTGATCGATAAACAATGCCTTGACAATATGCAAGTTGGATTATATGCAAGAAAAAAACGCCATTTGTTCTTGATTGTTCCCACACTACAAACGTGTTTTCATTTCGCGCGTATTTTATTGAGAAACTGCAAAAACTGAGCTCAGGGGAGGATTCCGATTTGGAAGGAGCAGCAGAAAGAGCTTTGCAAGTGTTATTGCCGGTAATATCCAAAGAAAAATACGAAAAAACGTATCGAGCGTTCAAACAATGGTGCAGTGAAAAAAAAAATTAAAGTGATTGACGAAAATAAGTTGCTTGCTTATTTCGATACCGAGATGAAACAATTCCAATCGTCAACTACATGGATCATTTACTCAATGTTAAAATCCACGTTGAACGTGAAGGACAACACCAATAACTCAAAATTCAACAATTTGCGAGCTCTTTTGAAGCGTTAAAATTAAAATTATTTTGCGAAGAAATCAAGAATCTTCACCATTGAAGAAATCTACAAATTCCTGAAGGACGCTCCCGACGATGTTTATTTGGCTACGAAGGTAAAATTTGCTGATAATTTTTTTGTTTCATTTCCCTAACCTCACAATTTTAAGGTCGCCCTTATTGTCGGTGTCTATAGTGCTTGTAGACGAAGCGAATTGTTGAATTTGAACGTAAAGGATGTCGAATACATGGACAATGGCATTAAAATTACCGTACCGAAAACGAAAATCAAAATCATTCGACAATTTGTCATCAACGAAGGAAGTGATCGGGACGTATTTGGTTGACATTTTCAAGATGCATTCAGGACTACGTCCTCATGGCGTTATCACCGACACATTCTTTTTGGGTTTTCGTAAATACTTGTGATTGTTAACAACCATGTGATCTGCAACGGATAAATGCCTAAATTTTTTGCCTTGATGGTCTTTGGGGTTCCTTATATCTATGACTTAATTTTCTTCTTGTTTGTCCAATATATTTATTACTACATTTTGAGCATTTGATTTCATATGCACCGGATTTATTAAACTGATCAATTTTGCTTTTATGTTTGTTTGTCAATATTTTAATTTTGTTAGAGCCTTTAAAAGATAATCTAATATTAAGTTTATATTTTTTTTTAATAAATTATGTTGTGTAGTAGGAATAACAATATGTTTCACAACAACACATAAAAACCCAGAGTCAAAAAAAAAATTTCCCATCTACTCTTACTCTTAATCCTAAAAGAATTTTGATTTTCCTTTCTTCATATCTTCATTCTTTTACGATTGAATAGTGAGTTAAAAAAAATTTTTTGTACAAGATTTGCTCTTTGAATTGTGAATAAATATACTTCATTGTATAAAGACTTACTCGTCACCAACAAAAATTACTTACTCTCACTCAATCATAAAATTTAAATTTTCCAAAAGTAATCGATTTTTTTGCTGTTAAAAATGTTACATTTATATCATTCTTCTATATCGGACGTCTTCTATATATACTACTAGCGGGACCCGGCGTGCTTTGCTACGCCTTTAAATAAAGTTTGTGTGTATACATTTTGTTGACGTAGTAGCAATAATTTCAAAGAGTAGTAATGAGAAATGATTTTCTATTTTTTTTTTTAAATATGAATGTAAAACGATCAGCACTGTAGTTGATCAGTAAAATATAAAAAATAGTATTATATATAAAACAAAGGATATATAAAAAATACTCGATCAAATAAGTTTTCAGGTGTGTAAGGTTTCAGGTGTGTCTCTATATAGAACATTATACGGAACAAAAATGGATTCATAAATTTTCACAGTGCTCATGCGGTTTAATATACGCTTTCTTTACCGGCAGGTTACTAAAAACGTTGCAAACAATTTTGATCGTTATGTCATTTTATGATCAGCAAGGGCTGTAAGAATAGCGACAATACATTCGATGAAGGTATAGAAGAAGTGATGCAAAAATGGAATAGAAGAAGTGATGCAAAAAATCAAAATTCTTTGGAAGTTTTTGTATTAGAATTCATAGAACGTGAATTCATGGGATGAGAAATATTTCTATTTAGTAAACATCCTAAGTCATTTTAAAGTCATTATGGATTGTTGCAAATAAATGCGAAACTAATATCTTACACACGGTCAATATAATAGCATATATGTTCCCTATATAGACAACATTAATGGAATATTAGTTTTTGGGCGCTTTTGTGAGTAATTATTACTCAAAGTAATTATTAAAAGTATTATTCCCGATAATAAGTAATTATTTTCGGGATTGAACTCACACTGATCAGAGACATCAAAGTTCAAAGCCATCTTACAGACTCAGCCACAGTGGATGAAACAACAATGAAACATATTTTAATTTTCATGTTCAGATAATTTCTAAATTGAAACTTCATTATCTCGTATTTTTATTTAAATTGAATTCTCCATCTGTGATTATACAATTGTAAATTGTATTCGTTCCCGACACGAAACACACAAAAACTGTTTTAAAGAAGTTTTTCTGAGAGAAAATAAAAAATGCTTTAAAATTGCAAAATTCATGTGAATTAAAATAATTAGTTTAAGCTTAATCACTCTAAAAATCTCTCAAAACTTTATTTATTTTACACCAAATAGTGCAAAACTTTTGTTTATTTAACATTATACCCGTCGCATATTGTCGGTATCTCACAAGAAGGGAAGTTCAAGAAAACTCGTTTTGATAACAGCTGTGTTCGATTTGACTGAAGCATTTGAAACAACAAAAAATTTAACACAATTGTTGTTGTTTTTACAGTTGTTTCAGTTACACTAAACGTACCTAACATTCAATTTACATTGTATCATTTTTATTGCAACAATTATTTATTTTAATAAGGAAAAAATTTCAAAATGTCGTTTTAATTCTATTTCTTTATTCGTGTGCTTGTGGGCACAAATTATGTTTTGTGTTTTTCCGTCTAGACGCGTACACGGATAAATCAGAAGGTATTCCGACGCTAGATGGCCACATACAGTTGTCTAGATGTGAGAAGTACGGATTCTCCAAATCTACCTGGTCCACATCCTTGCAGCAATTGTCCTTGTGCTTTGTTGATGGTCATTGCAAAAGCGAATTGGGATCATTGAAATGCGTGGGAACAGTACATCTTCCCCTTTGAATTTTCCATTCAAAATTGTAGCTTCAATGACATTGTTCATCATCTTTTTCACCGAAAATTTAAAAAAAATTTGTGCTATTTCAAAATATTTGACATATTTTTTTAATAAAATGTGTTGTGTAGTAGGACTAACAATATGTGTCACAACAACACCTAAAACCCTTTAAGACTTAGGTTCCACAACATCATATTTTTTAAGATGATGAACGCAAATTTCTTATCTTTTGGTTTTTATATTCTTTTTAAAGAATGAAAAACTAAATAATAAATCCTTTCACATAATAATAAACGATATAGGGCAATATTTCATGATAAAATGGAGGAAATAAAAATAAAATACTTTTTTTTTTCAAATTTGTAGGAACAATTAACAAAGCTAAATTGGGTTACTAATTATCCTTATAGTGCTAGAAGCATATACTAAGATCATGAAAAACATGGTTTTGCTCAAGGATTAAACCCGGCATATTTAATAGTTATATGGAAGCTCATTTCTTCGAGCAAGCGAAAAAGTTCATTCTTTAAAAAAATATACAAAAATAAAAAATTTGTGTCCATCAACACCTTAGAAAGCATGTTGTTGTGGGACCTTATTCTTCAAAGGTTGTTATTTTTTGTTGTTGCACACATTGTAATTCGTACAACCCAACACATTTTATTTAAAAAAAACAATAGCGTGTCATCATCATCATCAAAGAATATTAATACTATAACTAAGACTAAGGGTGTTATCGTTGATTGAAAAAAGTTCATCTGCCGAAACCCCTAAGATATCACTTTGGCTAGTGATATCTCACTGCTATTGCCAGTGGCATACGATATCTCAAGATAACTCATATGCAAATAGCAAGGACCTAAGTACGCGGGGTTGTCACACCCATAGATCAAAAATTTTAAATTTTACAAATCTTCCTGCGGGAGTATCTAATTAATTCGTTAATGAATTCATTAATGAATTGCTACCGTTTGAAAATTACTATTGCATACGTGTTGCCAGCTAAGTCTCACCATTTTTAATTAGTTTGTTGTTGTTCATCATGATTGCCATCCGTGTTTGATCAACTATGCTTCTCTGTATAGTATTTGTGCGGCTCCCATTTCGTAATTTTGAGCTTTAAATCGATTTAATCGATTGTAAACTCGGTGTTTATGAACTATCTTGTGGTGATTACTATAAAAATATTATACGGGAAGACGCGTAGGGTTTTGAAGAAACGCTTTAAGGCAAATTCTGTATACATTAAAACAGACCAACCAAATAAATTTTTCAATAGATAATATGAGGTTAAAGAAAGAGGTACACGACAGCAATAAATTGGATGCTTTTGAAAATCCTTTACATTCATAAGAACATAAACGCAATTAATATCAACAAAGGCAACATAAATTCAAATTTATTTAACTTATTTACTAACCACACACGACAATTGGACAAAGCAAGCGTAGTGAATTTTCAAAACTTTGACATTAAAAACAACATTTTAAATACAAATACGGCACCATCTATATTGGCTAACCCAAATTTATGAGGCGTATATCACACTATCAAATATATTGGTCAATAAAAAAAATTTGACATGAAATTGGAGAGTTTAAAGCATTGAATAAATATATAAGGAAGAATAATTACGTGTGGCTACACGAATATTTTTTATATCTGAGCGTTCTTTATCCATGACATTTGACATATTTCGTTTTGTATTTTAAAATAAAATGATAGCTTTTATCCGAAATTCTACTTTAAGATATTCAAATTAAACAAAATTTATAAAAATTAAAGTTTAAATTAATGTTTTACAAAACAATTATTAGTATTTGTGCAGTAGTTTGTTCATAAAATTGAAGTTGCATTAAAATATGTACAAAAAATCTTAAATACACTGAAATTTGATCATCGAATTTCATATCCATGGTTAGAATATTTTTACTAATACTACGCATAAAAAGGGCTTAGAATGATGTTTTAACAAAAACATAAAGTATTTGCTTACAAAAGCTGTTGTTTTCTAGTTTAATTTTATATTTTAATTTTATATCTTATTTTTACCCTACATAAATGTAATTTTTCTTAATCCATCGTTGTCAAACCAAATTTCAAACGCTATCACAGCTGAATATAAGCTGTTCTTAAAGTAATTCAATATGATTAAAATTTGTGTTGTATGGACAATTGGAAATATTTATATTTGGAAATATAAGGAAATATTTTATTCAAACATATTAGGCTTTTAAATTTATATGTAACATTTATTATTTCTTTTATTTGATTTGAAAATATGAATATGCAAATTGTAAACAGTACTACCCAGCTAGAGTGCAAACACTATCAAACTTCACCAATACTAAAAATTAGAAGCTTCACTCAAAATGTCTAGTTACTCTTCCTTAGATTTATTCAATGGTGTAAAGGTTGTAAAATAAACTTCGCTAGTTTTTCATCCAGTTTTGATGACAATTTTTTTTACCTCTAATCGTTCTATTTTAATAAGCAATACAAATAAGAGTATTTTTCAATTTGATATTGATATTTGTAAATTAATATTGAAGATCAATGAAAAATTTAAAAAAATAAATTTAAATTATTGTTTTCTTTAATTTTTACTCTTATTTTTATTCAAACCTTATAAAAACCAATACAATAATTTTTTTACAGGTTTCGATATTTTTTAACACTTCTATAATTAATATATAACCTCCACAAAATTATCAATAATCTTTGGTAACGTAATTGACTTAGCATAATATGCTTTTCGTTTATTATCAAATAAAACAAAACTTTCTTTACTAAAACATATTTGATAGTCTAATAATGGCCTTATCCAGATGTTGAAGCTTACTATCAATTGAATAAATTGATTTACGCTGCCATCTGAAAGTTGGCATATGAACCATCCATATTTAACATTTAATTTGTAATTTAAAAAAATTTAGGCATTTAATCAAGATAAAAACTATCTTATCTCTCAAGCTGGACCAACATACACACATTGTACAAAATTTCATTAAGATTGGTTACGTTGTTGCGGAGTTTATCGCGGACAAACATCGTGACACGTGAGTTTTATATATATAAGATTTATTTATAATTTACATCCTCAAATCTAAATAAAACAAACACAGAAAAGAGTAAGAATAAGCAAAACAGTTTAAAAAAAGACTCACGGTATTGAGATCAAATTTGTTATTTAAACGAAGATCAATCATAAGCGAAAGAATAAACAAAAAGAGTAAAAGAGGAATAAGTTTTATGAATTTTCATTATGGAATGAATATACAAATTTAAAGAGCGAGTTTTGTATCACTAAAAAACCTTTAAATACCAAGGTCCCACAACAACATGCGTTCTAAAGTGTTGATGGACGCAAATTTGTTTTTTTTTATATATTTTTATAGAAGGGCTAACGAAACAATAAATCCTATCACATATAAAGTATGACATAAACCAATGTTTTATAATAGGACTAGCGGGACCCGGCGTGCTTTGCTACGCCTATAAAAAAGTTTGTGCGCGTACATTTTGTTGAATTAGCAAAAATAATTTCAAAGAGTCGGAATAAGAATAGAAAGCGTATTTTTTAATGTTTCTGTTTGGGAAATATGAATAACAGAGAGCATTAGCATTCTAGCTGATTAATCTAGATGGATTGAGAATCGAACGGCATGTCAAAATTTGAAAGTGATTGGTAAAGAGTTTTGGAGAAATTTTTAAGCTTGTTGTCATCCAGCATTCTAGCTGATTAATCTAGATGGATTGAGAATCGAACGGCATGTCAAAATTTGAAAGTGATTGGTAAAGAGTTTTGGAGAAATTTTTAAGCTTGTTGTCGAATTTGCAATTCGATTAGCATTCGCACTATTAATAAGTCACAAGGCCAAACAATGTCAATTTGTGGGCTGGACCTAGAAACCTCGTGCTTTTCGCATGGTCAATTATATGTTGCGTCTTCAAAGGGTTGGAAAACCTTCAAGTTTTATCGTATATGCCCCTGAAAATATTGCAAAAATTATAACAGTTTCAAAATTTGAAACTTTTTACAAAATTTCAAAAATTATAAAAAAATCAAAAATTCAAACTTCTTCAAATTCTAAAAATATTCCAAAAATTCTTACAAAATCAAAAATTTAAGTTTTTTTCAAAATTCTAAAAATATTTATAAAATACAAAATTCATAAATTCAAAAATTCAATTTGTTTTCAAAATTATAAAAATATTAACAAAATTAAAAATACAAACTTTTTTCAAAATTCCAAAAATTATAATAAAAACAAAAATTTAAACTTTTTCAAAATTCTAAAAACATTCCGGAAATTCTTACAAAATCAAAAATTGAAACTTTTCCAAAAATATTGAAAAAATTTAAAATTCATAAATTCAAATTGCATGTTCAATCACATTTCATGACATACAAATAATTAATTTTATTTTTTTCCAAAAAATTGGGTAAAAATTAAATGAAACATTCTTTTGACACACTGACAATATTTTTTTGACAAATTTATAATGAAATAATCTACTTTTTGATCTCACATACGAATCCCGACTATCAAGATTTCTTTAAACTCAAGGTTACTACTCATTATTACCTAAAACTGACGTTTTTAAGCAAAAAATATGAATATTTCCTTGTTTTGACACTCTTGACGATTTTTTTGACACACTTCTGGTACAGTTATCGAACATATCGTCCTGACGGCTATTTTAATTGAGTGGACCTGGTTTTAGAAATAAAAATTTTTGAAATCCTTTCAGCGGTTTTCTAAATTTCGTAGGTGGTGACGGACGACCGACCAGCAGACAGATATACATTTCTTTTTGCTGTTTTAAAATCGTTATGACCTGAAACGTTGAGAAATGCCCTAAAAAGTGGGGGTAGGAATTTCACTTTTGGCTCGAGAATGTAATACTTATGTCTTTCAAACCGAAGTAATTAAAAAAAATTGTATTCCCGAATAGTTTCGTTTAATAGCCAAAAAATTCAAGTTATACAATACAGCCACTATTATTGATCTCAATGAATTGGAGGTAGAATGTCGATCAGAATTGATAATCGCTGACAAATGTTATCTACAAATATATTGTAGGTGGTACGAAGTTCACCGAGTGGGTCTTCTAGTAAAAATTTGTAATTTTAAATTAAATCAGTGCTAATCGGTGTACAATATTTTTAGTTAACCTGTTTTTGCTAATACAATAAGATTTGCTGATTTACCCACACGTGAGCATGCAACATAAAGTTGCCCATGGGAGAAACATGGATTTGCCAAGTCCAAGCCACAAATGGACATTGTTTGTCCTTGAGACTTATTTATGGTCATGGCGAAAGCCAAACGAATAGGAAATTGAAGTCTTTTGAATGGTATTGGAGAATCTGATGGTATCAATGGAGAATCTGATGGTATCAACTTTTTATTATTATTTTTTAATACCAGCACAATGCTTTAAACTGTAGCTAGCTTCATTCTTTATTGATCATGAGGAAAAAGTTAAGAAATTTTAAACTTTTTCATTGAGAAAAATAAATCTAAAATATAAATAAAAACCAAAAAAGCAAAAAAAACGGAACGACGTGACTTGATAGCTCACGAAACTTTTTGGTTGATAGCTCATGTTATTGGCCATTACGTTATCTAGACGTATTTACTACTAACCGTAATTTTGGGTATTCATAGAGAAATCATTAAAATTAATAAACTTTAAAGTAGTGTTGTCAAAGTTCTAATGATTTCTAATGAATTTTAATGTTTTTAAGACGTTCGGTAAAGTAGATTTTTTCTGTATTATTTGCCGTGACTCATTTCTCAAAAATGCCGATGAAATTGAAATTTAGTCGTTTTTCGCAGAAATGTTATTTTTGTTTTGCTTTATCCTCTTCTACAAAAATTAAATTACGAAAAAACAAATATTGAAAAACAAATATTACATGAATTTCAACACCACAATCTGGCAAAATTTATTCAAATGCGATAGCAGAGTAAATTGAAATTTTTGAGTCAATTTGCAGATTCAATTTCAATTTCATCGATAATGGGCCACGGCAATTATTATTTTAAATAAAATTATTATTTTTAAACAAATTTATTAGTACTTACACAATTTTAATTTATTCTTGTAAAAAAACTTATTATTTTGAAGTTAAAAATAATAATAATTAAATGATACACAACACAATTCCAAAAAAAATAATTCACAAAATAGAAAGCTATGCGTTAAACTTCAAAACTGTATCATTATAACAAAAAGTTGAAACCAACAGTTTTTTCGGGGCCTACGCTGATGATTTAAAAAGTCCATGATGAAGTTGTGTCACTTACGAAGTTGTGTTTACAAAATACATTTAACATTCAATTCGCAATTAAAATATATTAAAACTTTTAATTGAGATAAAAACTATCCTATCGAGTATATATTAAGCATAATATATAAAATATTATTCTTAAGTCGCTCAAACATGAAAATTGCCAAAATTTCCCATACAAACTTGTATGAAAAATTTAAGCTATTTTCGTATTTCTTTTACGGACAGAAGAAAATAAAGTATTTTATATTTTATGCTCAATAGTGTCAGTAATTGTCAGTAATAGTTCATAAAGAAACTTAAATTATTTAATTGTTTGTAAATTTCATAGATAATTTTTAAAATTATTCAAGTTGTGTTTTGAATTAAATCCCATATAAATTTTATTGAATTTATTCTCTTTTCCCCCTTTTGCAGCGCCAAAAGAAATTTAAATTATTTAATTGTAGCAAAATGAGAAATTTCAAAGATAATTTTTAAAATTATTCAAGTTGTATTTTGAATGAAATCTCATATAAATTTTATTGAATTTCGTTTCTTTTCCCCCTTTTGCAGTGCCATTGCAGCAAACACCGGAACAAAATAATAGCTCAATAACATATTTGATAGTCTATATGGGCCCTACATGGATGATTAAAAAGTCGATAAAGCAGGTTTGACAGTAAATTAATTAATTTACGCCGTCATCTGAAAGTTTGCTTATGAACTATCCATATTTAACATTTAATTCGTAATTAAAAAATATTTAGGCGTTCAATCAAAATAAAAACTATCCTATCTCTCAAGTTGGACCATTATACACACACTGAACACAATTTTATTAAGATTGGTTACGTTGTTGCGGAGTTTATCGCGGACAAACATCGTGACATGTGATTTTTATATATATAAGATAGCAAAAATGAAAATAAAATAAACGGTAAACAGCAAATTTATTTTAACAATTTGCAGTAACAAAACTAAAATGTGGTTGCCAATAATCTAGCTAGTGGTACATTCCTTGATCATGCGACGCACTTCCTCCCTCAATGATTTAAACCCATACATAGGCTGGATTCTTCGAATAAGCAATAACGTGGCGTAATCAAGCAATACTTCAAGGAATCGCATATTTTTACACACTTTTATTTAACTTGACTTTTGATAGCTGTGTTGGGTTGAATTTTGTGATCCATTTTTCAGTAACTTCCCATTATGTGATTGATGCCAAACTTAAAAGACAAGTTTGTTGAAGCACTCAGTGCGTATTTCTAAAAGTTTTAAAGCAAAAAACTTCATAAAACTGAAAAAAAAGATTCAAATTTTTCTCCATTCTATAAAAGCTTTAACAATTGCACTGAAATCATCATAATCTGGTTGACTCATTTTGAGCGTAGGAATTTTGGCAATACTGTGTATATCATTATAATCATGGATATCATACACGTTTGTGTCATTTTTATATGGAAAAATGACCTTATATTGAAAATAATGGATTTAAAAAAATCAAAATTTGACATTTTGTTGTAGTTTTTATTAAGCTTTAATTTTATTCATGATTCGTTTCGTTAGAATGCGCTGCAGCAAGTCGAAAGAAAAGTTTTATTGTATATGTCAAAACCCTCTATATCCTAAGCCAGTTTGTTTTTTCGCACAGAAAAACGAAGGTTCATCGTATTTTGCATATTTTTTTTTTTTTTTTATAAAATGTGTTGTGTAGTAGGAATTACAATATGTGTCACAATAACACATAAAAACCTTTTAAGACCAAGGTCCCACAACAACATACGTTCAGAGGTGTTGATGGACGCAAATCTTTCTTTTTTTGGTTTTTTTTTAATTTTTTGTTAAAGAATGGATAACTCAACAAAAAATCCTATCACTGACAAAATATGACATAGGCCAATATTTTATGATAGAATAGAGAAAATAAAAATAAATTAAAAAGTAAATAGCAAATTTTTACAAAAATTTGCTGAAACAAAACAAAAATGTAGTTGCCAATAATCCAGCCGGTTGCATATTCCTTGATCCTGTGACGCACTGTCTTTCTTGAATATTAAAGCCCACACATAGTTATATGAAGGCTCGTTTCCTCAAGGAAGCAATAGCGTCCCATCATCAAGGATTATTTCACAGCTAAGAATGAGGGTGCTACCGCTGACTGAATACAGTTCATCCGCCACCACCCCTAAGATGTCACCTTGGCTAGTGAAATCTCACTGCTATTGCCAGTGCTATGTGATATCTCACGTTAACTCGTATGTCAATAGCAGGGACTGGAGTCGATATCTATTGTATTTTGCATACAATCAGACTAGAATATAGTGACGGTTTTGATATTTGTATAAAAGAGTTTGATGTTCCAGCTTGCATTGGAAACCCGGTACAGATAAGAGATAAGTAAAAAAAATTACATAGGTTACAATTAAACAACTTTAATTTGTTTATAAATAAGTATTATTGACTAAATATTAAACATAATTAGTCTTAAGTATAGTATAAATCAAAACTGATATTTTTATTTTAGAAATCTGAAATCTGAATTTGATTTTGTTTATGACAAAGTACAAACCGTCTTTAGTTATAAGCCTACTAGACGCAAAATTCAAAAACAATAAACCTTCAAAGATGTATTATTTAATGATTTTAAGAACTTTATAGAGTAAACAGAATAATATTATAGGATTTTGTAGTGTAAATAGAATAGAAATATAACATCATGAATAACTATATGTATGGATATATAAAAAATTAACGAAAAAAACAATAAGGCTTGTAATTAAAGACAGCTATGTCTTTGACATAAAAATTGGATAATTTATTCATTTTGAGTCATCTGTTTTTTAATAGCATAAATATAAATACACATATACAATTTTAATTTGTAACAGTGTATGTTTTAAAATGTGAATTGTACGTAATTATAAATGAAAATGTTTAAAAATTAATAATAATTTTTAAAAAAGTAGTAGAAATAGTAAAGTCTTCTACTCGTCGAAAATCATATTTTGAATCTCGCGACCATTACCAACCTCGGCTATCGCCTCGGCTGGTAAACTGTCCTCTCGTTTTAAAATATGCTGTTTTCGGCATCGTTGAAGAATATACTATTATTTCTAAAAAATAGTATGCTTTATATTTAATTTGATATTTTCCAAAAATATAAAATTTTAGTTGTTAAAAGATAATCCCTGAGGATGCTAACTTAGTTAGCGAAATATACATATATTGGAAATTGGAAAATCAAAATATAAAATAATTGTGAAATCAATAACAGTTTTTTCTTAAAATAACTCATTAATAATATCATAGGATTTATAGTTTACAAAATATTCGATATTGGATAGTCTAATAGCCATCGTAACCACTAGGAACAATTTTTCAAAATGTAAATAAAAAACAAATGTATATTTAATTTTTTAGTATAAAATGTAAATATGTATAGACAAGGCAGACAGTCAACTTTAATCCATATTGCTGAACCCTTAAACATGTGGAAAAAGACCTTATCCAACAAATACTTTATGGTTCATTTACGACCTTTTTTATGCATTCCTCGCAGTCAAAGAATTTTTTGATAAAAAATACTGCTACGAATGTGAAATTCCATACTCCTAAATTTCAGTTTACGATCAACCATAATCTTAAGCCACAACAGAACAATATTTTACATTCATAACTAAAGATGTTTGTCTTCTTAACCCTTCGTTACTAATGTTTGTGTGGAATCAATCTACTCTGTTGTCACCATTGCAAAATTGAATGTTAAACAATCCCATCTAATTAACCTTAAGTTGGTAATTTTATAAATAATTCAGCAAGAATTTATAAAATTAGTAATAATGATATTATGAAATTGCACTTATAACCATTATTGACCAAAAATATGTAGTTGATACAAAAAAACTTGCAGACAGGTTTTTGTTGACTATTAATGTTTATATGTTTGAGATAAAAATGAATAAGTTATAAAATTAGTACGTTAGTGAAAAGAATTAAAGAGATAAAGGGTTAAGATATGTGAATCTAGACAATTCAGCATAAACCGAAGTAAAAAAAGTAACATTAGTAACAAAGGGTTAACGCATATAACAAAACAGAAATAATTTATACGTAGGCTGCTGTTAAAAGTAATTTAAATATTAATAAAAAAAATATAATCAAGGAACGTGACTAAAACATTGTTATTAATGAATTGTACAATAAAAACATTTTATAGGAGATTTCTTCTATACAAATTGTTCTTAGAAAATTATTAAATTAAAAAGAAGAAATTATTTTATCATTGACTTTGATTTAATCAAATCAATGAAATTAAGCTTAATCTCAATAAAATTTGATTAATATATCGCCATAGTTTCATAAATCGTCGCCTTAATAATGAAATAACGTATGCCATATATACTTTGTTTTTATATAATGGGTGCGCTGCATTCCCCATAAGGATGTCTATAAAGTGGCATTTTAACATTTTTCAATTTTTTTATAACTGGGGGTGAAAATTAATATATTGTTAATTAACGTACATGCAAATTTGAATTTGGTTAAATATTGAAACAGCGTAAATGCATGTACGATATTTCAATTCCTACAGAATAATAACTTGGGTAAAATCAGTGTCGTATACTTTACATACATTTCGATCGCCACCCGAAATGGTAAATCTAAAATATTGTATAAGCACCATTCATGACTACATGATATGCCGGTTCATATAAATAAAAAATAGTAAGAATATCATGCGTTAGATCAATAATATTTAGTTTTAGGCTTAATGGAAGTACATGCAAAATAAAATAACGTATATGAAATTTGAAATAACGTATAAGGTACCTGATTGACTTTTCACCTCTTTTTAGGTAGAAAAGCCAGCAGGTACCAATGTGAAATTTTAATATGTTGTGGGGAAATTAGTCAAGATTAATTAGTATAAATTTTTTTTCCAATATCTTTATTCATTCAATAGTGCTGCCGAGTTTACGAAAATCAGAAAATCGAAAAATCTTTAAACCCAATTATCTCGCAACTACACTTTTGCGAATACGTTGTTTCATTATTAAAGCGGCGAAATATTGTATCATGAAAATATTAAGGAAACTAATTAATTAATGGATATCTTAAGAAAATTTCTAAGAAATTGGGTATAATATAATGTAGATTGACTGAAGTAGACAATTACTTATTACAAGTCGAGTTTCACCTTTTTCAGTAATCGATCAGAATGTTTCCCACACCGTTGTTAACTTAAAATTTTTCTAGTATAATAGTTTTGATGATGGTGATGAACTTTTATAATGAGGTTATTTGGAATAGTTTCTTGAAGTTTGTCCTTATGAACACTAGCAGATCCTGGAGGCTGCATGCACCCAGTTATTTGAATTTAAATTAAATTAGACTCGGAAAAATCTTGAGAATCATTTCTGTTGACTCTTTATCATTGTAACTATTAGTTAGTTCAAATTATAAACGAATAGCCTTACTCCCAGTTCCATCTAAATTGTATGAGCATTATATTAATGCACACATATCAAATCTTTTGGAAGACAACTATTTGATATCTGATAGACAATAAGGTTTTCGAAACAAAATATCAACAACCGATCTATTGAACTATGTAGCCTTGCAGCAGCATACTTACAAAAGTGGTAAAGGTATGCCAATCTGATCAACAAACTCGTTGCGTACGGATTTCACTCTGCAGACGTGAAACTGATTCAAAATTTTCTCACCGACGAATACATTTCGGTATCCATAGATAACTTTTTATTTTAGTTTAAATTAATAAACGGTGGTGTACCACAAGGCTTAGTTTTGTCCCCTATTCTATTTTTAATTTATATCAATGAACTGTTCAAAATCAACAGTAGTAATTCAATGAATAGTTTTGCTAGTACGCTAGTACGCTACACAAGTCATTCGTCCTCCTATCTTCAAATGGCAAAATGCACGAACAAAAAAATACCGCCCGAAGAGATACTGCCATAGATATAAAAAACAAGCTAACAAAAGTCGCCAATCTGTTGACAAAAATTATTTAATTTTAATTCCACCATTACACATCTATTGATTATTTCCAGAATGAAGGCCGAGTTAAACAATTTTATAATAAGTCAGGAAAAATTTTCATTCTTATTTAAAATTATATGAAAACAATAAATTCAAACTAATACGCATGTTCTTCTCTCAAATAAACAGCCAAATGCTTATTATGTGTTATTTGAATTGAGTTTTTAATGTGCAAAACATTAGTTTTAATATGATTGTTTTTTGGTTTCTCATTAGTGCAAAATTTCATACTTTTCGTTGTAGATCATTTCATTTTGATATTACCACTACCACACAATCCAAAATTGAATAAAATTTATTAAATGGTGTGGCATTAATTGTTAACAAAATATTTATTGTTGTTTTCTTTTACTCGTTTTTTTTCTCTCTAAACTCAAAAATAATTTAAGTTGAATTAAATAATGTTGCTGGAGAAAATGTAGTATTGGTTTCGTGATGAATGAATGATATTTATGCCTCGCTTGCATTGTAAATTGCTGTTCGAGAATAAAATATATTACTAAACACTTACTCAATAAACTACTATTTTTAAATACCGAGATGCAATTAAATTCATTTATTAATGTGTTGCCATACCTAATGCTATAAAAGAAATAGATACATACAAATTCATCATTTTTCCCACTGATGATTTCATAAAATTTGCTTTTAAAAATTGACCACCAAGTAACAAAGTGTTATGCATTTTCCTCTTCCTTTATTGAGATTGCAGATCGTATACAAACTTCATTCATTTTGCTTTATTGCGTGTATTGAAAATCAATCTTTTCCTCTTTACGGATTCTTTGTCATTGCACTAATCTGGCACGTTGAGGTAACTAAAATTACAGTACTCGTCATGATATTGTCATCTTAAAACGTATAGGTAACATGTCCACCCAAGATGTAATGAGCCAGATATTATTGGTGCCAACTATATTTCAACTTCCCGTGTTCTTTAAATGGGCTATTATTTTGAAAACGTACATCGAAAAAAAAACAGCTATTTTTTAAAAATCTGAAATTTTGATATTTTGTTGGTATTGACGAAAGGAAAAAAGTAATTTCTGCTTTTATTTTTTGTGTACTCTGAATCGGAGTTATGCGCGGTTGAATTTTGAGGCTTTTTCACGTAGTTTTTGGTAATGGTGGCAATGTTTTGTGAATAGGTGCCACAAATTTCATCCGACTTACGTATATTTTTGCAAGTTAAAAGGAAAACAATTGAATAATTGAAATAAGTAAGTTTAAAATTAATAACTTTTCTCTTTTCCCCTAGGCGGCGCGTAAAACCTTGGTTTACTTCAAAGCTCATATCTCAAAAAGTAGGCTTTTTTTTTTTTGTTTTTCACAATTTTAAAGTAAACATATGCAGCTATGAAATTGAGAAATAAAAAGTCAGCAATTCAATATGGATTTTTTCTTACGATTTTTTAAAGTTTGGTATATGCAAAATTCACATGTGTTTTTTTATTAAGTTAATAATCCTGTACTAAATGTGGATCTAATAAATTAAACATTTCATATTTTAACACCTGCAATAAATTTGAACCATTTTCTGTGCGGTTAAATGGTTAAAAACTTATTAAAAATTAATTTAAGTTAAGTGGTAAAATAAAGGAATTTAAATTATTAAAAGGGTGTGTAAAATGTTTATTCATTTTAAAAGATGTCTATTCAGCCCCTTTTTACTAATTAAAATCTCATTAGAGGCTCATAATTTAACATTTAAAATTTCTAATGACGCCCACAAACGATTGACCAAATTATACTTGCATCCAATCAAAATATATTAAATTGTACCTACCTAATTTTACCTGTTTCTACCTATGTCAAAACTATTTCAAGGGTATATATATTGATTGGATTGCCTTATAATCAATTATAT
Organism: Diogma glabrata; assembly: GCA_963693315.1. Classification (NCBI taxonomy): domain Eukaryota; kingdom Metazoa; phylum Arthropoda; class Insecta; order Diptera; family Cylindrotomidae; genus Diogma; species Diogma glabrata. The sequence goes on from OY856187.1 coordinate 206,791,805, forward strand.
TCCAAAATATTTAGAAGACATAACGTTTAGGAAAGATAATAATAGAAATGCCTTTCATATTGTGCTGTAACTTGTACGGTCTCAAAAATCATCAGCGGACATCAAAAAATGTGAAACTGGTCACACCAGCTGTTATTCAAAAAACTGTGACCCTAAATTTTACTTTGCGTGATGACCAGTTTATATGTGAAACATGTCGCACTTATATCTATAAAAATAAGGTAAATTTAATTATTTTATTAAAATGAATAAAAATTCATATGCAACTAATATTTTCTATACAGCAGCTTTCATGTTCGGAAACTATCGATAGTGAAATTATTTCTATAAATCAGGATGTTGAAAATGTTCCAACGAACGAAAATATTCAAATACCTCCAGCATCTTTAGATCCATCACCAGTTTCGGTTGATACTATATCTCCACCAGTTCCTGAACTACTTAATGACATTTTAGAAGATATTAACAATGTTCTTGGAAGGTTAGCCGAATCTCCTATCAAACAAAATCATATTACAACAGGAAGTTATAAAAAAATTGCAAGTGTCACATCGGCAATAAGTCAAAGAATATTTCAAGTAGATTCAGTTAAAGTGTTATCACCAAACGAGGAATGTGAATATACATCATGGCTTATGAACCTTAAAAAAGAGTTTAAAGATGCCAGCTGTAAATCAAAACAAGTGTTTTTGTTGATAACTCTACCACGTAAATTTTGGTCAAATCAACGTATCCAGGATGAATTTAATGCATCAAGACGACTGGTAGAATTCGCCATGGATCTGTTGGAAACAGTAGGTCCTTACAGTTGGCCTCAAAGCAAACAAGTGCACAGTTTGTCACAAAATATAGTAAAACAAATTCAAACATACTTCTTATCAGAGGAAATTAGTAGAACAATGCCTGGCCTTAAAGATGTTGTTACTATTACAGAAGGATCGACAAAAATTAAGAAATCAAAGCGGTTGGTGTTATGGACCCTCACCGACATCTACGAAATGTTCTTGGAAGAAACCAAAGAACTCAAGGATTCCACTGTTTTTTACCGGATAACACTACACCCGATAAAATAATTGCCAAAATGTTTTCTTTTTCTGATGATCATAAATATTTCAATTTAAAGGCAAAAAAAAATATATAAATTAATTTTTTAATGTATTTATTTATAATATTGCTTAAATTATAATGTTTATAGGAAAAATATTTTTTTAATGTTTTTTTCTAATGTTAGTATTGGTGATGTTGAAATTATAACAAAATCTTCGATCATTGGGATCTCCTATTCTTATTCTGAATAAAAACCTGTTTCTCAATCAGAAATACACAAAAAATGGTTCAAATTTATTGTAGGTGTTAAAATATGAAATGTTTAATTTATTAGATACACATTTAGTACAGGATTATTAACTTAATAAAAAAACACATGTGAATTTTTCATATACCAAACTTTAAAAAATCGTAAGAAAAAATCCATATTGAATTGCTGACTTTTTATTTCTCAATTTCATAGCTGCATATGTTTACTTTAAAATTTGTGAAAAACAAAAAAAAAAAAGCCTATTTTTTGAGATATGAGCTTTGAAGTAAACCAAGGTTTTACGCGCCGCCTAGCGGAAAAGAGAAAAGTTATTAATTTTAAACTTACTTATTTCAATTATTCAATTATTTTCCTTTTTACTTGCAAAAATATACGTAAGTCGGATGAAATTTGTGGCACCTATTCACAAAACATTGCCACCATTACCAAAAACTACGTGAAAAAGCCTCAAAATTCAACCGCGCATAACTCCGATTCAGAGTACTCAAAAAATAAAAGCAGAAATTACTTTTTTCCTTTTGTCAATGCCAACAATATATCAAAATTTCAGATTTTTTAAAAATCAAAAATTTAAAAATCAACAAAAAAATATACGTTTTCAAAATAATAGCCCAAATATAGTAATACACTATAGCGTAGTTCGAAATTGTATATATATACTTTCAAATACTTTTCAACCCATTTTGTGTACAGCACACTTATTTCTTACTAGTACATTTGACACTGCCGGGAAGACTGTCATATATTGTTTCTATTTTTGCATTTATTTTCGCATATTTATGTGGAAATAAAAGACTTAATTATTTTTTGTTTTTTTTTTTGGTTAATGAGTTAGTTGGGGTTTGGAAAGTTGTAACGACAAGTGTGTTGCCTGAGCAGTGGAATTTCGAGCGATTGGAATTGCATTTACTTGATTAAGTACAATTAACAAAATAAATGATAAATTTAAAGTTAGAACGGAAAATAATTAAATTAGGTTAACAATTAAAGAAATAAAAATCCATCCGTTATTTGTGGTGCTTAAGGAAATGACGATAAAACTCAAGAATGTTACTGTTATAATAACAATAAACAAATTACACAAACAAAGTTTTAGTGCCATTGTTTTATTTCTGTTAACGACAAGGAACAACGAAGAGAAAAGGAATACATACTATGCACGCTAAAAATTAGGAACGACGCAGAGGAATGGATGATACCAATGGGTGAGTGTTTAAATGAAGGGTTTTTCTTGTTGTTAGAGTATAGCTGTATTTGGTACAAGATTACTAATATAATATAAATAATTTAGGTAGGGGTTGAGACTCAGCAGTGCACTCTCCTAGAGAACCTGGGTGGGATGTAGAGCACGTGGTTTGGTCGATTCGTTTTTGTTTATATCTTAATTTTCTTCCAAGGAGAATTGAGATTGGTCGGAAGAACCTTCGCTCAAGAGAGCTACCGACGGAGTGAATTGATCGTGCAACGACCAACTGGTGAACTTTCTGGTTCTCCAGACCTCCTGCAATAAAGGTAATTGTTTCAATTTTTGCTATGCTTGTTGGTGGATATTTTTTTCCACTCGCTTCGTTTGCAAAATTTAAATGCATTTCATCTTCACGGAAAATACTCTTTTATAGCGACACCCAAAATATTTTGTTACTAATTGTTTCTTCAGCAAAAACTCTCGGCAGTCTGTCCTACGCGTAACCGAACAGTTTACATACATAATAAAAATGTAGTGTGAGCATTAACAGGTATTTACGGCTCCGTCATGCTTTGAGAAGTATAGCATATAGTTTAGAATTTGGCTTGGCAAACAGAATATTCTTTTAAGAAAGTATCTGCAATTTTATATCTTATATCTTTTGTTATTACATTTTATTTCTTTTATATTTCTCTTCACTTGTCCCGTATAACACAAAATAGATGTTGAGTTGATACTATTAAATATAAAAAATTTTAGATTTTATGATTGTAAAATTTCTGGCTTTTCGAAGAAGGCGAATTAATACCATGTCATTCCATCATTTAAGTCATTTATAAACAGTGCAAAAAGCTTTAAACTCACTACACAGCTTTGCTGATTTTCAGTAGCACTTAAAAAAACTCACAAAACTTCTCCATATTCAGGATTGGGGAGGTTAGCCAATGTTATGCACTGATGACAACAACTCGATGAAACCTACAAAATTGAAATTTGCTTACTTATAGACCTATTTCCAGTTTAATATGCATGAGTATAAAAGGTCCCCATTGTTTCTATGTCCCCTCATAAACAGAGCATCATTTATGCTTGCTCTTGTAGCATATTAAAGTTATAGTCACAATCTTTATCTTTGCATAACTTTTTATGCTTTCAACAATTTTAATATATTTTAGTCGAATTATATCAACTGTTAAAAAAGCTGGTGAATACACTTATTGTTTGTTCATATAAACTTGACTTCTCCACAAACCCAAAAAAATTTGAGTAGTAGTTTAATTGATTCTTCCTGCATAAGTGAACAAAAAAAAATAATGTAATGACAACCTCATCTCGAAGCCGGCAGTTTATTATTGAAACAAAGAAAAAATATTTGCGTAAAATTTCACCGTGATTGCGACAAATACGCGTTAACATTTTCCTAATTTTCCCCATTTTCCGACAAGAAAATGAAGTTTATTTAAAACATAAAGTTTTATATCCAATATATAGTAGTTGAATAAAGTTAATAACTATTTCCATGAGAAAAATATTCTTTGGCCTTATATCAAGAAATTTCCATTTCAAAATTGAAGTATTTAAAATTAATTGAACTAAATCTAATTTTCACATAAACATTACATGCGGTTGTCGCATATGACGAGAAAAAAGATTTACTAGTATGAAAAGTACGGTTTTCGACCATACGTTGTATTCCTTAAATGGAATGCTAATATATGTATATGCTGTAGCGTCAAATACAACCTTAAATTTACGGTTTCATAAGAGGAATGCTGGCTTGTGGTAATTCCGTCAATTACTATCCTTGTTTCATTAGAATTTCACTCTACCTTAGTTGTTAAATCTTCAGAAACAATTTTGAACTATGGAAACATTCCACCCACGCCATTTCATTCTGTATCCATCTCCGCTTGGAGAGTTGTGACTAACTTTTTTACATCTGGTGATCTCCCTAGTATCATCCAAATGAAGTGACAACTTTAAAATTTTAGATCAAGATTTATGTAATCCGCTTATTGTACAGTTTCTTCAAAATAAATGGAGACATTAAACTGGAATCAAGTAGTCTGATAACTATAAACTTATCTAAAACATTGGGTAACATTATTGGTAGAATAATTCACAATTACAAAATAAAAAGATAAAACAAAAGAATATATAATTTGTACAGGTTTTGCAGTCCAAATTCACCATTTTGCAAATCAAATTCAACATTTTGCAATTCAAATTCAATTTTTACATTTCAAATTCAAGTTTTTGCAAATCAAATTCAATATTTTGCAAATTAAATTCAAGTTTTTGCAAATCAAATTCAATTTTTTGCAAATCAAATTGAATATCAAAAAATTGAATTTGATTTGCAAAAAGTTGAATTTGATATGCAAAATATTGAATTTGATTTGCAAAAAGTTGAATTTGATTTGAAAAAAATTGAATTTCATTTGCAAAAGTTGAATTTGATTTGCAAAATGTTGAATTTGGACTGCTAAACCTGTATAATGTCTTTATTTATTATTTTATTTGTTTTCTAATTAATTTTGTTTTCTGATTGTCATATTTCTCGAAAAACTTTTGTTACTGCAATGATACATCGGGCAAGAGGGGCCATAATGCGATAAATTAAAAAGTGTTTACTTAGTTTCTAAGAGTATTTTTTAGAACATTTCAACCCATAGTTTTTTTTATCTTGCAATTAACAAAGATAATTTGATGATAATATTCAGTTTTGTTTTATTTCATTAAAATTTTAAATTTTAATTTAGAAGACGAATTAATTATCAACATCTTTCCCGTCCATTCTAATTTCCTCAAACTGATTAGTTGACCAATTATCACAATATCTTATATATCCGTTTCATCTAATTATTATTCCTTTTTATTCTAAGAAATCTGAATGCAATTTTGTTAACACACATAACACAACAAATTGAATTATCAACTTGAAGATAAGAATCATAAAAATTAAATTAATGAACATGTACATAATTCAATGTCGTATAAGTCAAGGACGCTATCTCTGTTAGATATTCATAAATTAAAATAAATTTAATCAACACATAAATCAACAATAAATAAAATGTAATATGATTAACTTTAAATAGTTATCACTGTTATCGTTAGACGTTATGTTTTTAAACGTTTTGAAACGACGATTTGTCATAAATTTTTTTGAAGTTTTTGTATTTTCAAACTAAAGTGAAAATGATTTCATTCAAATGTCAATTTTAATTTAAGTTAATTGAATTAGACATAATATCTTAGTGGAGATATGGAGTTAATCTTTTTAAATTTTTTGAATTTAATGTATGAATGCATTTTTTTATGTTATAATTAAATGAAACTTAGTTTTTACTATAAGTAAAAGATTTTATTTTCTAGGGGTATTTAAGTAGTCCTTATATTGACAATTTTTTCTTTTCTTTTTCTTTTTTACAGAATATATATGGGGCATTCTCTGTCAAGTCGGCCACCCCCATCTGCCCTTAAAATTAGAGCAACCTATGCAATTCCAGTTAGGCTCATTTGTTTGCTATAACCTTCTAGTTTATTTTTAGCAATGGCCTTTTTGAAAAATTCAAAATGGCGGACCAGTATGGCGACTGCAAGTCAACCATCTCCATATGAAAGAATAGTTTTTTCGATGTCATACTTGTAAAAGCCATCGAACCATTTAATAGAAAGCATTTTCTATTGTATCTTAGCTTGGTGAATACAAATATAATCTTTTTTGTGTTAGAAGCCTCTATTGTGTCGCTAGCCTAAAAAAACCTTCAAAATACTGTGGTTTAGAAAAATGATCATACAACTTATAATAAAAATTTTAACAAATCTCACTGCGACGTATTTTTATTTTCTGAACACGTATATAACCTGTCCATATACTAAAAGTTTCATATGTCGTCTTTGATCTATACAAAAACTCCCAAAAAGGATTTGTTTTTTCACAATGAACACCCCATTTTTGTAAAACTGTTAATAAACCTTATTTCGATGGAGTTTGGTTTGCTGAGCACGAATTTAACCATACTTTATACTAAAAAATCAACTTTTCGCTCTTAACCCTCGAAAAACTATCAAAAACTTTGTTTTGAGTTCAACGATCTCGAAGACTTTGTTTTGAGTTCAACAAGTTATCTTGAAATTTGTTGTTTTTTTCATCTGATTGACACGAAAAGTAAGGGTATTTTCGTATTCAGCACGCAAAACTACAGTAAAAATGGTTTCTGATAAATGATCTGATGGCTATTACAAGTATGACATCGAAAAATCTATTTTTTCATGTGGAGGTGGTTGACTTGCAGCCGCCATACTGGTCCGCCATTTTGAATTTTTCAAAAAGGCCACTTCTAAAATTAAACTAACTCTAAAATTAAAAAATGAGCCTAACTGAAATTTCATAGGTTGCTTCAATTTTTGGACAGAAGGGGGTGGCCGAGTTGACAGAGAATGCCCCATATATTTCGGATGTACGGATATACTCCTTCTTCAGATATTTTCTTAACTATAACAATTTTACTAAAATTAATTCCTTATAGGTACTATTTTTCTATTTTTATTTTATAAGAGGTTATAGATTAGAGCAAAGTCCCCTAATTGTGAAGTTATCGTTACCGGTGACTTCAACGTCCACAACAAATCATGGTTGGAATTCTCCAAATCGACCGACGATGTTGACAATAGTGGAAAACTGGCAGAAATTTTTGCCGCGTCTCAGTGCCTATTCCAAATTGTTAAAAACCCAACTTTCACTCCCCGTAATGGCGGTGAAAATAGTTTTCTTTTAGATCTCTATCTTACCACAATGCCAGATATTACGAGGGTCGATGTCGCTAAAGGTAGTATTGGAAATTCTGATCATTATTTAATCTCATCAGTTACTGAGTTACTCATCAGTTACTGATTTACTTAAAACTAAAGCTCCAAAACCCCGTAAAATATTTCACTACTCAAAAATGGATAAGAGTGGTCTTCAAAATTTTTTCCATGGTTTCCCTTTCGACCGTCATTGTTTTTACACTGACAATGTAAATGTTTCTGCTCAAAACTTTACAGAAACCATCCAATTTGCTATCAATAAATTTGTCCCTTTCTCCATAGTAAAACCCAAACAAAAATACTTGTATTCGAAAGCTGCCAAAACGGCACTTAGAAACAAACGTAGATCATTTAATATTTGGATTCATAACAAAACTCCCACTAATCGATCCCAATATCTAAAGGCCAACAAAATATCTAACCAGATTATCTCAAACGAAAAGTCTGAAATTGACAGAGCGAAAGCCTCAAAACTTACGTCTATGTCTGTTTCTGACAAGAGTTTCTACAGTGCCATTAATTCTTTAAATTCTGGTACAAAATTTTCTATTCCCCCTATTATTGATGGTGATTTAATCGTCAATGATCCCGCAAGAAAAGCTAACTTGTTCGCTGAACGCTTTGCTCTGAACTCCATTGTTTTGGAAACTTCTAAAGAAATACCCCAAATCCAGTCTTCAGGAGTTAATATGAATGAACTTCACTTCAAACCCAAAAGAGTCGCTAAACTTTTAAAGGGGTTAAACATCAACAAAGCCTCAGGAATGGACAATATTCCACCCATTATTTTAAAAACCTTTTCCAAAGAACTTGCACCAACTTTGACTAAAATATTCTACCAATCCTACAAATCTGGTATATTTCCCTCGTGCTGGAAGTTGGCAAATGTCCAGCCCGTCCCCAAAAAGGGACCAAAATCCGATATCTCAAATTATAGGCCAATAGCTTTACTATCGGTCCTATCCAAAGTCTACGAGCATTATATTAATACACATATTTCAAAATTGGAAGAAAATCATTTAATATCCGACAGCCAATACGTTTTTCGAAACAAAAGATCAACTACCGATCTATTAAACTATGTAGCGCATTGTTGGAACAGCATACTTGTTAAAGGTGGTGAAACATACGTTATCGCCTTAGACATCTCCAAGGCATTCGATCGAATCTGGCATGCCAACATAATCAACAAGCTCGTTGCGTACGGTTTTCATCCCAATGTTGTGAAGCTGATTCAAAATTTTCTATCCAACCGATACATTTCGGTCTCCTTCGACGGATATTCTTCTGAATCTAAACTAATTAACGCTGGTGTACCTCAAGGCTCAGTATTGTCCCCAATCCTATTTTTGATTTATATCAACGAATTGTTGAAAATCACCAGCAACCCAATAAATAGTTTTGCAGATGATAGTACTCTGCACAATTCGTTCGAGCCCCTTCCTTCAAAAGGTAAAATGCACGAACGAATTAATCCTGTCCAACGCTGAGGAGACGCTCTAGAGACGCTGCCATAAACGTGAACAAAGACTTGAATAAAATCGCCGACTGGGGTGACCAAAACCTTGTCAATTTCAACTTTACCAAAACACAGCTGTTGATTGTTTCCAAATTAAAGACCGAGTTCCCCAAAAATATTTTAGTAAATAAAATAGGTGAATGTAAAAACATTCGTTTATTAGGTGTCACAGTTTCAAATGACCTACTATGTAACGATCATGTAATGGCGATGGCAAAAAACGCGTCTAAAAAACTCGGCCTCCTAAATAGATGCAAAAAATTTTTCACTTCTTACCAATTGCTCCATGTTTATAAGTCCTATATTCGTCCCTGTATGGAGTACTGTTGTCAAGTTTGGGGTGCTACCTCTGTTTCCATCTTGGCCCTCTTGGACTCTGTTCAAAAACGGGCTATACGAATTGTGGGTGATCGAGCTTTGACATCAAAACTTGATTCCCTACAACTTCGTCGCACTGTTGCTGACCTCGTTGTTTTTTACAAATATCGTCATCAACAGTGCTCAGATGAAATCAGCGGCATCATGCCTCAAACTAATTCTTACCCCCGTTCCACACGGCAATCGGCTGCCGCAACCAATGAAACGGTAAAGATCCCGCGCTGTCATACTGGCAGATCGCAGAGAGACTTCTTTGTCCGAACTGCGTACAAATGGAATAGTTTGCCGGAACACTTAGTCTTAGGTGGCTTCAACCCGCAGAGGTTTAAAGAGGTTTAAAGAAAGCGTTAATCGTTGAAAGAGGTTTAAAGAAAGCGTTAATCAACCTTATGTATTCGTAAAATTTATTTGTTTTTGTAATTATCTTCTCATTTAGTAAATTATTAGGGTTTTTGTGTTTGTATATGTGTAATTCTTCAATTCTATCCATGTCACTCCCCTTTTGAATTTTGTGGATGATTTTCAGATTGTGGTTGATGTCAGTGTAATTATGTTTTTCATTTTTGATGTGTTGAGCAAAGTGTGATTTGGGATTGTCCTTATTTGCTTCACTTATATGTTCGGTAAATCTTATTTTGAAGACCGCCCCGTCTGGCCTATGTCAAATTTCTGGCAATCGTTACACGTTAATTTGTAAACACCAGTTTCACTTTTTTGGGTTTTTCTGGTTTTTATTAGATTTCTTATTTTATTGTGGGTTTTAAATGCAGGTATGTGTCCAAATTGTTTAAAAGATTTTTGTATGATTCTGTATGTTGTTTTATTGTAGTTAATGCTAATATATTTTTTGTCCTCTACCTTTTTTTCTTCTTTCAGAGTTGTTTGGTTTTGTAAATATTTTTTGTTTTTATGTTTTTTATTCAACGTGTCTATTAAACGTTTTCATATCCGTTCTTTTGGGGTATATATTTTATGTTATTTAGTTCTTGATAATCCTCTTGACTCATTTGTATTACATTTAATCTGTTGATCATGTGGTTATATGCTGCTATTTTGTGCCGAGAGAATTTGAATCCGTGTTTTGAATTGTTGTTTCTTATTGTTAAATCCAAGAAATTTATCTGCTTATTTTCTTCTGATTCTAATGTAAATTTTATTGATGGATGTATGTTGTTTATATATTGATGTAGTTTATTCAGCTGTCTGTTGGTTCCTTTAAATAGAATTAAAACATCATCCACATAACGATGGCAGTAGAGTATGTTTTTCTGTGTATATTGATGTCATTCAAAATGTATTGACTTTCAAGATTGTTGAGGTATAGTTCTGCTAATGTTCCTGATAGTGTGCTTCCCATTGGTCATCCTTGTGTTTGTTTGTAGAACTGTTGGTTATGTGTGAAATAGTTTTGTTGTGTCATTTCCTTAATTATGTTTGTTATTTTTGTTACATCTTTTGTATTAACTCCATTTTTTATTAATAAATTGCTTGTGATCCCTATGGTGTCATTGATTGGTATATTTGTTTACATATTTGTTATATCAAAAGATGCTAGTTTTGCGTTTTGTGGGATTTTTATTAATTCAATTTTGTTTACTAGTTCTATGTTGTTTTTTACGGAGTGATCTACGTCGAATTTCATGTGATATTTTAATAATTTATTGATGTGCTTTGACATTTTATATGTTGGTGCTGTTGTAATGTTTATTAATGGCCCGATCGGTATATCTTGTTTGTGTATTTTGGGTAATCCTCGTATGCTTGGTGCTTCGGGTTTTATCATTTTGTTGAATCTGATGTTTTTATCGCTTAAAATGTTGATGGATTGGTTAATAACTCGTTTTATTTGTGTGTTGAAATCGTTTGTTGGGTCTCTTGGCAGTTTTTCTATGTTGTTGTTTGTGATGTATTCTTCTATTTTCCTATTATAATCTTCAGATCTCATGATGACTAATGTGTTTACTATATCTGCTTTTGTTATTGTAGCGTTGTTTTCTTTTATTTTCTTTTGTATGTTGTTCAATGTTTTTAATTCTTCTTTTCTGCAGATAAATACAGAAACAAATAAATTATAGGACCACATAATAAATAATACATAATAATAAAATAAAAATAGAAAAATAGTGCCTATATATGGAATTAATTTTAGTAAAATTGTTATAGTTAAGAAAAGAACTGAAGAAGGAGTGTATCCGAAATATTTATATTCTGTAAAAAATAAAAATAAAATAAAATAAAAAGAATTGTCACTATAAGGACTATTAATTATCCCTAAAAAAGTAAAGTCTTTTACTTATAGTAGAAATTAATTTTCAAAGTGACAAAAGCACACAAAAACAAGTGAAAAGTATGGAAAACCATATTAATACATATTACATAAATGAAAATGTTTTGCTAGTCGAACAGTATAATTTTGAATGTTCCTTGAAGATGCAAATAAATAGATTTGCAGACTCTAACTTTGAGAAATAAATAAATAAATAAATTACTTTATTTGAAAAAAGGTGCACAACCACATGCGTTCTGATTTGTATATGCTAGCTAATGATTAATTTTATCTAGTATAATAATTATAAAATTATATGCTCAAGCCGTCGATCTCAAACTGAAAAATATATGGGTAGTTCTACACACGAAGGAAGAAAATGGAGCTAATTACGGCACGACATGTTTTTTGCGTATAAGTTCTGCCAACTAGTTTTAGTTAAAGTTGATGACGTTCTTTCAACGTTTCTGAATGTGGTCAAAAAAAAAAAAAAAAAAAACAAAAAAAAAACACAAAAATACGAGAGTCAAAATTAAAAAATATCCTTCTTAATCCTAAATTAACTCAAAATTGTCTCAATATTATCTCAAAATACGAAATAAACATTTAACTAAGTCTGCCCGCATTTAAATCTTCCAGAGGACTGAGAACAGGGGACTGATAATTTATCAGTATTTCGCTTAAAAATGACAAAATTACTTCTAAAACAAAAAAATAAACGGATTCTATACCAAGGCAATTCATATTCACGACGTATAAAATTACAAAATTACCTGTAATTAAAATACTTTTTACGAAAATGCTTGCCAGGGGACTGATAATTTGACTGGACAACACACGATCTTGCTATTAATGATGACTGTTTTGAATGATAAAACCTCGGACTAAGTAAACTACTTGCAATATTATATTTATTGAACTTTAATTAATTCCTGTGACGAGCGATAACTTGATAGAAATATGAATTTCCAATATTCTCAATGTGTTTTGATTGGGCAGGAGAATAATAACAAATTGGTGGGACAAACTTTAATAGGATATATCTAATATGAAATATAGAGTAATGTTATGATTATTTACACATTATTAAAGCATCATTATTCAAAATTATTAATACAGAGTAAATTTGTCTCTACACACTTAGAATCATTGATTATTTAGTTTACCAGCTTTGAATTTCAAGGTGGGACACGCCAGGGGACTGATAATTTGACGTTTTGAATAATTTTTTTTATAAGACGTATATTTCGAAACGGGTTTATTTTGGGTGACCAGCTAGACATAGTTAAGGTTTACAAATTTCATGTGAAAACAACATGTTTTTTTTCATATTAATATACGAAATAAGCAGAGCCGTCCAAAATTCCTATGTTTGTAGAACTACCCATATTTTATTTTCAATCGATATGGTTGTCTCGAACCTCGAAATTGATTCAACAGTATTCAGGTTAGAACGGTGTAGTTGAGTAAACCGCACACATATTTATTTAAAAATTAAATGTAGTTTCAATATATCCAATTCAAATACTTCTGTTTTGAAATAAAAATTTTATGACATAAGGCCAAAGTGAATTTCTTTCTCAGAAATAGTTATTAACTTCATTTGATTTCAATCAACCTTATTCTGTTGCCAGGACAAGCTTTTAGCTGGAGTTATTCCAATCAACGTGAAATTGTTTGAAAATATCTTTTCTCTGTTTGATTAATAAACTGCTAACTTTAGGATGAGGTTGGCATTTATTAAATTTGTTTTTAGTGCGAAACTGGATGTAATTCTGAAACAACTAATTGCTGCGTGCATCATTTCAAATTAACCAAAATAAAATAGATATTCTCTGTGGTTCGAAGATCACTTATACCCATGATATTTGCAGGACATTGCTGTAAAAAGCGCGAAAGTTTCTAAATTCTTTAATTACCATAATGTCTTCGATTTATTATTCAAGAATTTTTCCGACCATGGAACGAAATTAGGAAATGTTGAAACTAATCTACACAAAAAACATCAAGACTCATATACAATTGTACAATCAAAATACAAACTGTAATATCACATCGAAGAAATTGGTCTCTGCATGACAGTCTACAGTCAAAACTAATTCATTTTCATTTTTCAGAATTAAAAGATTTTAATGAATGAAAAATAATAATATTATAAAAACAAAAGTATATGAATGAGATGAAGAAGTGGAAATAAAATAATGTTTTTTTTTTTATATTCCGTTTTTTCTTAAGTTTTTCTCATACATGCTTCGTTTCAAAGTACAAACTTGGAAATGTCTTTCATGTATTTCACAAGTTACAATATCACATGTTTTGGAATATTCATTATTGAAAAAAAACTTGTATCGACAAATATTTCGTTGACAAGTTACTCAAAAAGAAAATTTAGAAATGAAAAATTCTGTTATTTTTCTAGGTGTGGGAAAAGTTAATTGTTAAGAACTTTTGTTGTTATTGCTGGTGTTGTTGTTGAACATAATGCAGGTTTACCGTTTGAAAAAAAAATGTATTCTTGTTTTTTTTAATGAAATGTGCTGTGTAGCGGCATTACAAAATATGTCACGCCCCTGTCAGATCCCACGACAACGGAATTTTTTTTATAGTTTTTTAAAGAATGGATTATGTACTAAACAATAAATCCTATCGAATATAAAATATTACATAAGTCAGTACTTCAGGATAGGATAGAGAAAATAAAACTAAAATAAAATGTAAAAATCAAATTTTTAAAATTTTCAGGAACCAAACTAAAATAAGGTTGCCAATAATCTCACTAGCTAGATTATTGGTAACCACGTTTTAGTTTTGTTCCTGCAACTATTTCTTGATCATGTGACGCGCATTGCTCGTCAATGATTAAAGCACACACACAATTATATGAAGGCTCGTTTTAATTCAAGCAAGCAATAACGTGTCATCATTAAGGAAATTTTCATTCCAGACCCGTTGCTCGATTACGCTCAAACTTCAGTACGGTGCATGCTATGGTCCCACCTTTCAGTCCCACCTTTCACTCGCCATGATTTGCGACTACTCATTTTTCTGGATTTAATAACTGATAACTGCATATTTTGCAAAATTTTTGTCCAAAAAAAATGAAAAGATATATTGACAGGGCGCTAGCACTAGATATCCATGTAATCAAAATGAGTCAAAATAGGACGGTTGCTACGTAAGCAGGCCATAAATCGATAATCACAAATTTTACATACAAAACGAAAATATGCTGCCATTCCCAGACCCTTTGCTCGATTAAGCTCAAACTTCACCACTGCGTGCATGTTATTCCACCTTTCAGTTTATTTGTCACTCACCAAGATATACGACTACTGATTTTTTTTATTAGAAGTAAGGCATGATTAGTGTTAATAATAACGAGTTATAAATTAACGTCTCTGAATATCCGAAGATACCATACCAACTATTATTGGGATTCTAAATTATGTTTCCTTTAGAAATTTATGAACGTTGATTTTAAAATTTTGGGGATTAAAATTATCAGGAAAAACCAAACCCACGCCGGCAAGGAATTCCAAGAGTCTGAGACTCGGTTAAAAAAATTGTTATATTAACCTCAAAAGGATGGGCAGTTGTTGCAGCTCTGGTATGACGGAAGAATAATGCAGGCTTTGGTGAAATCAATTTGATCTCTTCAGAAACCCTTTCATCCATAACGTATTTATAAAAAATTGTTAAATCAGCAATATTTATCCTGTGCTGCAATGAATCAAGTTCCTTAGTAAGATGAGAATTGATTGGTAGAATTTAAGAGGTGTCCTATTATTTTTTTGTTTTTTTTTAAAATAAAAAGTGTTGTGTTATAGGGTTTAGAATATGTGTCACAACAACACTTCTAAGGTCAACGCTTCTAAGGTATTAACGCTTTTTTTAAACCTCTGCAGATTGAAGCCACCTGTGACTATAGATTCCGGCAAACAATTCCATTTGTATGCAGCATTTTTTTTTTTTTTTTAAATAAAATGTGTTGTGTAGTCACAGTAACACATAAAAACCTTTTAAGACCAAGGTCCCACAACAACATACGTTCAAAGGTGTTGATGGACGTAAATCTTTCTTTTTTTGTTGTTTTATATTTTTTGTTAAAGAATGGATAACTAAAAAAAATCCTATCACTGACAAAATATGACATAGGCCGATATTTTGTGATAGAATAGAGAAAATAAAAGGAAATTAAAAAGTAAATAGCAAATTTTTACAAAAATTTGCTGAAACAAAACAAAAATGTAGTTGCCAATAATCCAGCTGGCGGCATATTCCTTGATCCTGTGACGCACTTTGTTTCTTAAAGATTAAAGCCCACACATAATTATATCAAGGCTCGTTTCCTCAAGGAAGCAATAGCGTCTTATCATCAAGGATTATTTCACAGCTAAGATTGAGGGTGCTACCGTTGACTGAATACAGTTCATCCGCCACCACCCCTAAGATGTCACCTTGGCTAGTGATATCCCACTGCTATTGCCAGTGGTATGTGATATCTCACGTTAACTCGTATGTCAATAGCAGGGACTGGAGTACGCGGGGTTGTCACACCCGTAGATCAAAAATAAAAAAATGTTCAAAACAATAAAAACTGATCCCTCCATGCGGTAATCCCTCCATTTAGGCCATTTGTGTACAGAAGCAGGTGTGTTACCAGACCCCAGTCGTACAATTGCAGTACAAAATTTTTCCACTCCAAAAACAATAAAACAAATCCAATCCCGGCTTGCTAAACTATTACAGAAAGTTCGTGCCCAATTTTTCACGTACGGCAAGTCCGCTAAATAAACTATTTCAAAAGGGAGTAAAATTCAATTAGTCTGAAGACTGTGAAGCAGCTTTTCAAACGCTAAAGAATGCAATCCCCTCCAATCCTAACATACCCTGATTTTAGTCAGCCATTCAACCTAACAACTGACGCAAGTAATGACGGATTGGGTGCAGTGTTATCACAAAGAAATGCAGGTGAGAATAAGCCAATAGCGTTTATCAGCAGAACACTCTACAAAGCGGAAAAAACTACACCACTATAGAAAAGGAACTGTTAGCTATTGGAGTTTTTAGCGTTAAAGACTCCACTTCTTGATTAGCTCGCTTCCCTCACCAACTTTCTGAATTTGATTATCACATCGAGTATGTACCAGGACCGAAAAACAGAGTAGTGGATTCCTTAAGTAGAATACCAACAGCCCATAACCAACATAGTGACACTGGATACTAAAGCGAGGCATACATTGACGGAGCCTCTGCATTAGAAACAACATTTAACATAGCCAGATATAACATAGCCAGATATAACATAGCCAGATAACGAAAGAGAAACCAACACTGACTCGGACGATGATGATGATGACACTGAAGACGTTAACATACAAATACTAACCGCACGAGAAGATATCGAGACAGCATTAAAAGATGCACATGATAATCCGTTAGGTGGTCACCAAGGAACAAAAAGAAAATACAAAAGACTAAGTAAACAATTCTGTGGAAAGGTATGGTGAAAGACATTGAAAATTATATCAGAAAATGCTTCTTATGCCAGAAGAACAAAGCTTGCAAACTGAACATAATGCCCATGGTAATAGGGGAAGTTGCCGAGAAACCTTTTGATAAAATATACATGGACGTAGTGGATCCACTACCATAAACATACAATAAAAACACTTGTATCCTGACATTTGAGGACGATTTAACGCGATTTATAGAATGTTATGCAATGCCAAATCAAGAAGCAGCAACAGTAGCCCAATTTTTTTTCGACGAAATTATCTCTAGGTACAGAATACCTAAAATATTAGCCACAGATCAGGGCACCAATTTCTCTTCCGGTCTTTCAAAAAGGTTTGTAAATTCTTAAAAATCAACAAGTTGGGAACGACCGCCTATCATCCTGAGTCAAACGGTGCTTAGAACGAACCCATAGACCATTCGCAGAATATATTTACGCAACTTTGTAGATGAGTCAGGTTGCAACTGGGACCAATAGTTACGTCAAGTCATGCATGTACGCAACAATACTCCACACGGGAACCAAACCGTGTCCCATGGACTGTCTTTTTGGATTTACTTCCGAAATCCCATCTAATCTTAAGAAAACTCCATCACCTCTCTATAACATGGACGACTATTTTCTGGTTTTAAAACACAAACTGCAAAAACTCACTTGATTGCTCGTGAAAACCTTCTAAACAGCAAAAAAGTGTCTAAGAAATATTTTTGACAAAAAAGCACATCCGATAAAACTCCACATAGGGGATCTAGTCTTATTAAGGAACGAACCATGCAAAAACAAGTTTTCCAATATCTGGAAGGGACCGTTTAAAATTATTGAATTAAACATCGACGTAATAACTACAATACAAATAGGGAAACGCATTACCAAGGTATACAATAATCTATTAAAACTATACCACCAGTAACTTCATCTGCAAATTCTTCCTACTTTTATTCTATCTCGTTTTTTTTATTTAATAGCTACAAACTTAGATTACGATGATCCCACGGTTCGTTTCTTTTAGGCATGTATTTCATCACCTTGTTATTCGGTTTAGCGCCAGTAAACTATGAGTCAATTCCAGATTACACTATAAGACCCATCAACCAGAATGGAATAGTATTCGAAGGATTATGTGAAGCCACATTTTACCTTAGAGAATGGGAAATTCTCTACCCAACCCTCAAACTAGCGAATTTTCAGAAGTATTTATATTTATAGAATATAGCGAAAACGAAATGGGGACACTCTGTAACAAATTGAAAGTGAAAAGTTTAAGGGAAAATTCGGCTTGCAGAAATCTAATTCATGACCTTACAACATATGTAAACAAAATTAAAGATCGAGACTCAGAACTTTCGCACCTTTTCATTTCTAGACGTGCTAAACGCAGCCTGATAAACGCTATTGGACGTTTATCAAACACTCTTTTTGGAACAATGGACGAAGAAGACGCCAAAAACATATATGTGGTGAAGCTAGATGTGCTCGAACAAGACGATAATAATACGTTTAAACTTTTAAAAGAATAGATCTCGGTTATAACCTCCAATTATAACTCACTGACTAAACCCATTCTGATAATCAGAAACGAAACAGAGGCATTTAAGACTAAAATAACTGACTTGCATAAAATTATTGACAACTTAGAAACGACGTTAAATACTGCACTTGACGAAGACCGGATTCAAATAAAAATGAACGAAATATCGAATAAACGAAATGAACGAATATACTGTTGAAACAATTACAAATTCAAAAGGAGCAAAACACTGCCATTTCTATGATCCAATCTTTGTGAAACCATCAACTACATCCGTTAATAATAAAGCTTAACACTTATCCGATTTTATGGCAAATATCTCTAAAAAATTTGAAATAAACCAAAATTTTCTGCACTTGCATCATCTCGAGCAAATGATAACTAACGATTATTTGAAATACCTTGACGGATTTGTAATACGAATATTGGTCCCCTTACCCGAACAAACGAATTATAATCTTTTCAAGACCTATGTGCTACCTATTTATGCATCGGACGAGACGTACCATATTCTGGATAAAAGAGGTGACTATTTGGCAAGCACAGATTATAAAAACAATTTCGTAATAATGAGTACATCCGATTATTTATCTTGTAAAACACTAGGTAGTCGTAAATGTTAAAACTTCCTTAAAACTTTGTAAACAAAACAAATCAAAAATCCTTAGCACAACAGGGAACTGCATATTAGAACTTTACCATAATCCGCTGAGGAAGAAGTCAAGTCAACCCGACCTTTTCATTTTGAAAATGACATTTTTGTACAAATGGTACAAGCTAACTCTTGGTTGTATATGATACAACATATTAGGATTATTTATATTAAATGTAGAGATCTCAAACAACAAGAGCAAAACCTCAATAATCAAGGAATAATAATAATACAAACTGTGAACTGTACACTTCAAATTTACTATTTGCCACAACCGGGAAGAGATAAGAAACTTTTGAAATCATTCAACCCGAAGCCCACACAATTTAAACTACCCAAAATGGTCGGATCCGAAATCCGTATAAAGAACCAAAGACAAAGCTGAGGGAAAGAGAATACAGATTCCCAATAACGAAATGTTTAATACAGAACTGATACTTGCTAACCCAGCATTGACAGCTTTACAAAAACACTTAAACCTGACCAAACATGAGCGTTTACTTAACCACCAAGACACAAAAATTAAAAAAAACCAAATCTGGACGTACTCTTTGACAGCCATCATTGTAATTTTAATAACGCTAACAATTCTAGAAACCTGTTGTGTACTTAAAAAGATGAAACGTAAATTCGAAAATCACACACCAAAAGGTTACATTTCTGAAAACAAACAAATCGAAACAATTCCTTTAAAGCCAAGGGCTAAACTTTTCATCCTCACAAGATCCGAAACAACCGTTTTAAACCCAACACCTACACCATAATACTAATCAACTTCAAATAAAATATAATAAACAAAGAAGTTCATAAGTTATTTTATCCACGACTACTAAAGAATATATACTTTCCATGCGTATATCTTTCATTGTAATTGTATTCATTTCTTTCATATATATCAAATTCTTTTTTATTTATTTCATTACGCTTTATTTATTCAAAATTCCCCTAACAAATTAAAAACTTGATTTGTTGGTATAGTAATATAAACGAGATAAAACACGAACAATACATATAAAATAAACAAACATGTTTTATTTTGTTTTTATTTTCATAGAAATATTTCCATATGGCGATATAAACTTTTACAGGAAAACTTGAATGAAATTATTTGAAATATTTGTAGTCGTGGATAAAATAGTATCTTGTATTCGCTTAGGATGAAGGCAATTCTTTACTCGGATAATTGCCTCCACTCGCTACGCTCGTTCCGGGAAACTTCATCCTCGTGAAGAATTGCCTTCATTTTAGCTCATACAAGAATCTACTATTCTTCGGTATTAAGATTACTTTACGTAATTAGTTAAGGCCAAAGTTTGTTCTCGTTTCTTTCTTTCTATTTCTATATTAATATAGGTAGGCTAATTGTAATTAAAATAAGTTAAATAAGTTGTTAGTAAATAAAAAAACAATTTTATTAAATTAATAAATGTAATAATTGATTAATTAAAATAGAAAATCCTTTTAATAGCATGATTATATACTCCAAAAAACATACTCTTAATTTATTGTCTAACTTAACTTAATCATAAAGTCACTATAAATGTTTACCGTAAAATTTCTTTTGTTTCATACATGTATGTATATTTAATTTTCCCAATGTCAAGTTCGATATGGTTAAAAACAACAAAAAAATGTTAATATTTAAGTTTTTTCAGATAAATAAAAATAATAAATTAAATGAAAGCAAAATCGCAAATTCAGCATTAAGTAATTGTTATTGAAATTTCTTTTATAATAAAATAAAATTAAAATTACGTCATACAGTAAAAGCCCAGTTATCCGGAATGCTCGGGGATTGGAGCATGCCGGATAATCGAAAATTCCGGATAATTGATTGTAATTGAAATTTTAGGACAATTTCATGTTATACTTCATATAAATATTTTGTTAGGATTCTCGTCAGTATTTTTTCAAATAATATACTAGAAACTTATTTTTGTATGTGTATTTCAATTTGTTTATAACATTGATTGCAAATAATTTTTTATACAAATACAAAAATAAGTAAATGAAATAAATAATAAGGATATTTTAAAATTTAAATAATTTAAAAGTTAAAGCAAAATAAATTTCTTGTGAATTTCTAAACAATAATAGTATAATATTTTATTAGGAGGAGAAGTATGACTTTCCATGACGCGCCTGCGTTTACCCGCCGAACGCAGTGAGACGGGTAACAGAAGGCAAGCCATGGAAAGTTACTTCTCCTCCAAATAAAATATGTTATTTTTTCTTCAAACGCTTTAAAATGTGCCATGTTTTTGTGGTTTTGATACTCAGTTCTTGTTTTAATTTATGCAAACAATAAATATCTAAGAAGGCGTGATTTATAAATATGAGTAGTTTCGATTGTTTACAAAAAAACATTTTGACATATATAAATTGTTCATCGTTGTTGTTAGTTGTAATTGGCCAGTTTTTTAAATGCAATCGAGTTTCTCAGCAGAAATTGAGGCTGCGGCCAATGATGCCGTCTTTTCTCTTGGACCCACATGCATGATTTTAATTTCCAAAATGCAACATTAAGAAATTGCACGTTTAATATTAGTTTAATAAATAAAAATGACGTTTTAAATTATATTTTGTATGTTATTATTTTAGCGGTATCATAGCAACACTTTCCCTGACTAGGCGGAAAAAGGAAACACTTTCCCTGACTAGGGATGGAAGTTACATTTCTCCGTAGCCAGCTCAGTATAATTATGACCTAATTGTTTGACGTTTGAAGAAAAAACATTTTTCTTGTGAAAAAGGAAAACAATTCAAAAATTTAAAATGCCGGTTAACTGAATATTCGGTTAATTGAATGTCGGATAATTGGGCTTTTACTGTATTAGGATAGGTCAGTTGTAGAACTGATTAATTAGAACAAGAAATATGTACTTTTATAGAATCTGGATTATTGTTCTGTTTCATGAGGGTCACAAAAGTTACGAAAATTATTAGTATTAATATTATATAATGTAAATGTAATTCAGATTAATTTTAATGTTTAATATTCTGAAATACAGTTGTGTCTTCTAAATTTGAAATTTTAACGCGGAAAATTTTCTTTCTGAACCCGTAATTTTCTTCGCAGACGGGAAAGTGTTGTGCACGAGCATTAACACATGCAATTGACACAAATCGAATTTAAACAACAAATTTACTCAATAAAATAAATCCAATTTTTAAACTGTATTTCAAAATCTTGTAAGCGCATTACGGTTTTCATTTATAGTGAATTCTTTTCTACTTGTTCGGTACAAGTTCCGACTCCGAATTATCGAAATTTGTTATTTTTGTATTGCTTTTTTTACAAAAGAATACAAATTTCGTCAATTCTGTGTTGGAACTTGTACAGAACAGGTAGAAAAGAATTCACTATTAGTTTATATATTATTGAAAAATGGATTCGATATTCGGTGTTTGCGAAGTAAACATCAAATTATCAAGTTATAATCAAATTTTTTCAATATTAAAATTTCTAACTGTGTTTTATTTTTTGTTTGGATTTGTTGTTAGTTATAAATTCAAATCAAATTAAAGTTAAACATTGAAATATAAATTGATTGTTTTGTGATTATTGTGTGTGGATGCTCACAAATAAAAGAACTATAAGTCGCCAGATGCGTAGCCTCCCTAGGAGCTCGCTCAGCAGCATTAAACAGATGAGTCAAGGCATTAAAATGAGTGACATCCCAACAGTAAACAGGTATGCAGGTTTACCGCCTAACGTTAATTTATCAAAATATGCAAAAACATCGCAAACTAGTTCTCCGTATGGTGAAAGTTCTAGAAAACCTGTAGAAAAAATTCCTCCAATAATTACAAAATCTTCCTCAACGGAGATTCATAAAACTATGAAGGAACTAAATATTTCAAAATATAATATACAAATAATGTCAATTGGCATAAAAATACTTACATATAGCCTATCAGACTATAACAAAATTTTTACTAAATTAAAAGAACATAACAATGGTATGTTCTCATATACGCTTGAGGAAAATCCTTTTGTTAAATTTGTACTATGTGGGCTCCATGATATGGATACAAATGAAGTTAAGAAAAGCCTCGAGAATAGTGGCCTGAGTCCTGTTAATGTTTGGAAAACTATTCACAAAAAATATCGCCGAAACAGTGAAGATGCCCTTTATTTTGTTGCTTTCAAAAAGGGATCAATGTCTCTGAACCAATTAAAAAATATTAGATTTGTTAATAACACAGTGTGCAGATGGGAAATTTGTCGATCCACCAGCAAAGGTCCTCTCCAATGTTATAAATGTAAAATGTATGGTCATGGAGCGAACGCATGCTACATGAAGCCAAAATGTAATTTCTGTGGTGGAGATGAACATATTGATGATATGGAGTGTCCTTTACAAAACGATATTACTAAACATGTTTGCTGTAATTGTAGTGGAAATCATACATCTAACTCTATAATTTGTTCAGAAAGAGAAAAATACATTCAAATAAAAAATCATCTGAATCTAAAAAATAAGTTGAGTCGACCTTCAAATCAACCAACGTTTTCATTTCAACAACAGGATTTTCCTATTATTCCTTCAATACCTCATCAAAACAACAATAAAAATTTTAATAATAATAATAATAATAATAATAATTTTGTTAACAAAAAAATGCAGTTCAGTACAGTGGTTCAAACAAATGCAATCAATCATGAAAATTCAATTAATATTAATTCAGATAGCACAAATGATTTGTTTGCACCACATGAGTTATTACAAATTCTCAAAGAACTTGTTTCAGGACTTCGGGGGTGCCATTCCAAAGAAGAACAATTTGATGTTATGGCTAATATTGCTATTAAATATGTCTGTTATCCATAATTCTTTAAAAATTTGTGTGCGTTCCGTTCCACACAGGTATAAAAAATAAAAAATTTGAGGTAATTCAGTTTTTAGATAATTTTAATATTGATATATTACTTATTAGTGAAACGCATTTAAAGCCTTCTATTTCATTTTCGATTCCTAATTTTCGATTTTATCGTAATGATGGAGAAAATATTCGCAGGGGTGGTGTTGGTATTCTTATAAAAGATTGCATTAAACATTCGCTTCTTCCTGACCTTAAATTAAATTGTATAGAATCCCTGGGTATTAATATAATAAGTAGTGATAATAATCAACTTAAAATATTTTCTGTATATTGTTCATATTCGAATTCTGAGCATCTCAGAAATGATTTTATAAAAATTTGTAGTGGTAATATTCCTTACCTAATTGGTGGTGATTTAAATTGGAAGCATCCTAACTGGTTTTGTCCTAGAACTAACCGCGGTGGTCGAACTTTATATGATTATTCTATTAACTCTGATTGTGTTGTTATCGCTCCCCAAGATCCTACCCACTATAGTCCTGCTGGAGTCCCTAGTATTATTGACATATTTTTAACAAACAACCCTCAGTTGATATCCGAAGTTAACACCATTCAAGCACTCTGCTCCGATCATCTGCCAGTCCTCTGTTCAATAGTATTTAATAATCAAGTAGATCATTGCCATCGTAAATACTTTAACTATAAAAATGCTAATTGGAGCATTTATCAGAATCATATTTCATCTGAAATTGAAAATTTCAATTTAAGTTCAATTCATACTATTTCAGATGCCAACGTTGCAGTCGATTTTTTGACAGCATCCATTTCTTCAGCTCGTGAGCTATCCATACCGCTTGTGCCTGTTCTTCCAACTGATAAATTGTTATTATCTGATCAAGTGTTAAGTTTTATCAGACACCGAAATTCGCTTAGAAGATCTTACCTCAGAAGTCGCCTTGCTCACATTAAAACCTCAATAAACTTGCTAAATAGAATTATTAAATATCATATAAATATTCTTTATAATCAAAAATGGCAAACGAAGCTTGAATGCTTGGATAATGGTTCAAGAAACTTCTGGAAAACAACTAAACATTTTAAAAACCATCGCAAGTCCATTCCACCATTAGTTACTCCCAACACTGGAAATCGAATTTTCTTAAATACAGAAAAAGCACAAGTATTGGCTGATGTCTTCCTTGACGCTCATCAAATTCCAAACTCCAATATTGTAATTGAAGAACAAGTGAATGACTTTTGCACTAATTTCAATAATTTGGATAACAATGCTCCAATTTCTGAAATTCACCCTTCTGAAATTTCTGATATTTTGAAATTCCTTCCAAGGCTCAAAGCTCCAGGTGTAGATAATATTCCATTTATTTTACTTAAAAATCTTCCTGAAAGTGGAATCCATTTTCTTAAGATAATGTTCGAGTGCTGCTTGAAGCTAGGTTATTTCCCAATTCAATGGAAAAAAGCTAAAATTACTCCTGTTTTAAAGCCTGGCAAAGACCCCACTCTTGCTACAAGCTACAGACCTATTAGTCTTCTTTGTACATTGGGAAAACTCTTTGAGCATATTATCAAAAGAAGAATGGAAGAGTTCATAACTGACAATCAAATAATTATAAACGAGCAATTTGGTTTTAGATCTGGGCACTCTACAGTTCATCAAATCCATCGTGTAGTCAATCATATTAAATCTAATAGATCTTCGCTAAAATCTACTGGAATGATATTATTAGACCTTGAACGAGCCTTTGATAAAGTTTGGCAAGACGCAGTCTGCTATAAATTATTTATATATGGATTTCCAATATTTTTAATTAAAATCATAAAATCGTTCTTAACTGATAAAACATTTTTTGTCCAGATTTTTGATTCCATGTCCTCTATACTTAGCATTCCAGCTGGGGTTCCTCAAGGTGCCGTATTGAGTCCTTTGCTTTTTTGTTTATTCATCAATGATATTCCAAGAGATAGTGAATGTAAATTATCATTATTTGCTGATGACACTGCAATATTTGTGTCAGATGAGCTGGCGGTATCTATTATCAATAAGCTTCAATTGTACCTCACTAAAATTCTCGAATTTTTTAAGAACTGGAAACTTAGTATTAACATATCAAAATGTGAAGCTATTTATTTTACTAGGTGCAGAGCATCCCGTAAACTTCCACAACAACCCTTTCTGATTCAAAACTCTTCTTTGGAATGGAAACCTTCAACTAAATATTTAGGAATTTATTTGGATAAATCATTAACATTTAAGACACACGTCACTCAAATACAACAAAAATGTAATGCACTGTTCAAAAGTCTATATCCTCTACTCAACAGAAATAGTAAACTGAATAGTCATAATAAGACACTAATTTACAAGTGTGTGATTCTTAATATCATACTTTATGGTGCACCAATTTGGTGGGATATTGCTTTGTGTCATAAAAAGAAATTTCAAATTATTCAAAACAAATTTCTAAAAACTACATATAAACGCCCTAGACGTTATAGCACTTTAAGACTGCACAACGAATTAAATATAAAGCTTGTCAATGTAGTTGCTAGAGAAGCTAATGATAGATACATAAATAAATTAAATCATATTGAAAATGAATTGATAAACGCCATTAGCTTTACCACCGCTTAATTTTTGCAACGTAGCTTTTAAGTTTAGATTTAAGTAGGTTAGGTAAATATAAGTTTTTTATTAGTTACTAAGCAGACTGAACTGCATTTGAAAATATAAACATTCTTTTTCACTTATTTTTCGCAATACTCATACTAATTAATTTCATCTGTTGTAAAGCTTACTATTAAAAGCTGATCTCAGTAAACTATTAAATGTATACAACTGTATTATAAAATTTAAAGTCAATAAAGGATTATTATTATTATTATTATTATTGAAAAATTAAAAAACAACATAATCAGTAATATTTTGTTCATAAAATTAATTGAAAATAATTTTTGCAAACTTTTAAGAAATAATTAAAATTGTGTCAATAAAATTGAATAATAAATAATGTTAAAAGCTAAAAATTGAGGTAGTCTGAAGAAAGTAGTCGGTAAGAATTAGTCAGAAGTTTAAGTCTGAGAAGCTAATCTTGTAGTAAAAATTCAGTCCGTACATATAGTTAATAGTCCGTTGTAAATGAAGTCCGTTATGTTTAAGAATAATCCGTTGTAAGAAAAAGTTCGTTAAGTAAATAAAATACTAAGAAAATAAATAAATAAGAAGAATCCGTAGTGATAGAAAAATTAAATCAGTAAGTGAAGTCCGACTGTCGTTTAAGTTCAGTGAATAAAATATTCAGTAAATAAATAAATAAGAAGTGTTATACAAAATAAGAAAAAACAAACTGTTATGAGTGCTTCTATTGTAAAGTCATAAAAGTTTATTAAATAAAAGAAACTTATTCTAAAGTTTTATTGATTCCTTGCAGGCACAACAGCTTTTCGCTGCACAGCATTAATGCCTTTCAAACTCGTTGCGTACGCTCTACCCCAAATATAAGAACAGTAGCCCATGCATGGATGGATAAAAGACCTGTAGGCCAAAAGAAGCTGATCGCTATTGAAAAACTTTTAACAACGTCCTAAAAACCCTAATTTTTGAACAGCGTTCTTAGTTAAGCTAAAAATATAAGAATTCCACTTCTTATTATTTTCAACCTCAAACCCAAGAAGTCTGACAGACTCTTTCGAATTAGGCGAGCATAATCTAGTAAAATGGCAAACCTGTGTTTTGCTAGCATTAAATTCAACACAACCCCAATCCAAATTTGTTTTAAGATCAACGTTTAAAGAATAAAAAATAAGCTTGATCTCGTGTCATTAACTGTCGCGAATGAATATTGATTTGATCATCAGCAAAACTATCGATAGGATAGACTGTTGAATCCAACAAATCATTACTATAGATAAGAAAATGCGTTGGTGACCAAGTGGAGCCCTGAGGAACTTCTATTGGTGATGTGATACACCATGGAATTAAAAAAGGATAGGCTAACCTTTTGCATATTTTGCGAAATGTTTGTCCAAAAAAAAATGAAAACATATGCTGACAGGAACTCTAGATATTCATGTAATCAAAACTTGTCAAAATAGGACAGTCTGTCCGTAAAACTAGCCATAAATATACAGTAAAAAACAGAGAGTGTGCTTAAGACCGCACGGCAGAAGTGAAAACTTCATTGGCAATCGCAATCAATTGATATCGTATTAGTAGTATTTGGATCGTATTAGTAGAATAAATGAGAAACAAGTCAGAACGATAAACCGCTAACTACACACACTAACCTCACAATGTAAACCAATAATTGTCAAAATAGCACTCATATGCCAATAGCAGGGACTAAAATACGCGTGGTTGTCACACCCATAGATCAACAAGTTTAAATTTTACAAATCTTCCTGCGGAAAGCTAAGCAAATTAATTTTTATTAATGCGTATTGTTGCCGTTTGCAAATCACTATCGACTAAGTGTCACCATTTTTAATTATTTTATTTAGCATGATGGCCATCCATGTTTAATCATACATAAGCTATGCTTCTATGTATAGAATTTATTCGATTTCCGTCTCGTAATTGTGAGCTTTAAATCGATAGAATCGATTTTATCAAGTTACAAGTATTAAGTCTTCACTTAATTTTAGAAACATGTATTACATACAATTGCAAAACGACAACATATTTAGTGAAGATGATAAAATTCCAATACATATAATTTTGATATGTAATTGTTTCAGGTTATACAATCTTTCTTACGTTATTTTTAATTTCATAAAGATTATGTTCAACAAAAAAAACATCGATCAAAGCAAACTACCGTTTAAAACGACAGTAAAATAAAAAGCAAAAATTAAGCGTACACAACAACTTCATAAATTTTCTTGATGATTAATGTATTAATGCATAAAGGATAAACAGCCATACATACTTTCAATTTTATATATATTCAATATTTATTTAGCTTGATGACTCGAATGCAAATTGCAGGAGACAGTAGCAATATAACTTTAAAAAACTGCGTTATAGATCAATTTTTTAAAATTCGTATAAAGAAATTTTTATTATTTTTATGAATTCATAAATAAAAAAAATTAATTTTAATGGTATTTAATAAAAATTAAAAAAAAACAAAAACAAATATGTACAACACCAGGGATTGAACTCACTAT
Organism: Diogma glabrata; assembly: GCA_963693315.1. Classification (NCBI taxonomy): domain Eukaryota; kingdom Metazoa; phylum Arthropoda; class Insecta; order Diptera; family Cylindrotomidae; genus Diogma; species Diogma glabrata. The sequence continues at coordinate 206,820,999 of OY856187.1, forward strand.
CTACTGCACATCAAAGAAGTTTTCACTTCAAAAATTTTACATACAAAACGAAAATATGCTGCCATTCCTAGACCCGTTGCTTGTTTAAGCTCAAAATTCAGCACGATGCATGCTATGTTCCCACCTTTCAATTTATATGTCACTCGGCAAGATTTGCGACCACCCAGTTTTCAGGCTTTAAAAAAAGATTGGTTAACCCCTTTTATATTTTGCAAAATTTTTGAAAATAAAAATATACTGACAGGAGGCTCTAAATATCCATGTAATCAAAATTAGTCAAAAAGTCTTCAAATTCCGGGTCAGCAATATTTCTGATAGGGATAGGAATTCAATTACAATCTATGTTACAACAAGACATATTTTTAAGGTTTGGTCTGATAACAACGATATAGTATATGTAATGTATCGTATATTCACAAAATAAAAGAATCTTTAAAAACAATCTCAAAGTCGCCTGAACAAATCTTGATTTATATTTTTCAACTATATACTATAATACCGTCACCTTATAAATAAGTTTTGATCTAATATATTTACTTATTTTTCCTTTAGTTTAAATAAATCTTATTTCTATTTTCTATGCAATACATATGTAATTTTACTTTTGATTTTGCTTTCGTCTGATGAAGATGTTTTGTCAATATATTTCAGGACTCTTTGATATAGTTTCATTTCTATATTTTTTTTTTTTTTAATAAAATGTGTTGTGTAATAGGGTTTAGAATATGTGACACAACAACACATAAATACCTTTTAAGACCTAGGTCTAGACCTGGGTCCCACAACAACTGGCGTTCTAAGGTGTAGATTAACGCTTTTTTTAAACATCTGTGGGTTGAAGCCACCTGAGACTAAGTGTTCCGGCAAACTATTCCATTTGTACGCAGTTCGGACAAAGAAGTCTCTCTGCGATCTGCCAGTATGACAGCGCGGGATCTTTACCGTTTCACTGGTTGCGGCAGCCGATTGCCGAGTGGAACGGGGGTAAGAATAAGTTTGAGGCATGATGCCGCTGATTTCATCTGAGCACTGCTGATGACGATATTTGTAAAAAACAACGAGGTCAGCAAAAGTGCGACGATGTTGTAGGGAATCAAGTTTTGATGTCAAAGTTCGATCACCCACAATTCGTATCGCTCGCTTTTGAACAGAGTCCATGAGGGCCAAGATGGAAACAGAGGCAGCACCCCAAACTTGACAGCAGTACTCCATACAGGGACGAATATAGGACTTATAAACATGGAGCAATTGGTATGGAGTAAAAAATGTTTTGCATCTATTTAGGAGGCCGAGTTTTTTAGACGCGCTTTTTGCCATCGCCATTACATGATCGTTCCAGAGTAGGTCATTTGAAACTGTGACACCCAATAAACGAATGCTTTTACATTCACCTATTGGTTCATCACACATACTAAATAAAATATCTTTGGGGAACGCGGTCTTTAATCTGGAAACAATCAACAGCTGTGTTTTGGTGGAGTTGAAATTGACAAGGTTTTGGTCACCCCAGTCGGCGACTTTATTCAGGTCTTTGTTCAAGTTTATGGCAGCGTCTCTCCGGGCAGGATTAATTCGTTCGTGCATTTTACCTTTTGAAGGAAGGGGCTCGAGCGACTTGTGCAGAGTACTATCATCTGCAAAACTATTTATTGGATTACTGGTGATTTTCAACAATTCGTTGATATAAATCAAAAATAGGGTTGGGGACAATACTGAGCCTTGGGGTACACCAGCGTTAATTAGTTTAGACTCAGAAGTAAGTATATTGTAATCAGACTCAGAATAAAGTAATTTATTTATTTATTTATTTATTTATTTATTTATCCAGTGTAGTTTCACATAAGGAATTCCTTTTTAAACCTAAGTTTATCGTGAACAGAGTTTAATATTAAAAAATTAATTATTCATTGATTAATTAATAAAAAAAAAAAAAAAGAATTAAATAATTGTGAAAAAAAAAAGAATTATTGAAAATGTTACAAAATCAATCTGGTGACATTAATGAACTGCTTTCTTTAATAAATAGCAATTTGAGTTCAAAAAGCCTAAACTTATTGATTATCACTTTTGTGCAATGACCAAACCCTTAACATGAGGAGAAATGAAGCAAGCATTTCCTCTTGAAGTCAGAAGTTGATTCAAGAATTCTAATGCCTGCTTCAAGATTATTCCACAATCTAATACTCTCAACAAAGAACGATGATCTAAATTGTGAAGAAAGGCAACTGTTTGGAAGTTTCAGTAACTTATTTCGTTGAAATCTTGGAAAAATGAGAAGTTCATAAAGATAGTCTGGACATTTATATTTTATTAAATTATGCAAAAATAGACAAGTACGATATTTAAGATGATTTTCAAGAGAACAATTTAAAATTTGAAAAGAAAAGGTAGAAATTGAACTAAATCTGTTTCGATTAAATATATATCTTGCGCAGTTATTAAATGTTACATTTAGTAAATCCCAACTTTTTCTTGAACAATTATGGAAAATATTTGAGCAATATAGTAATTTGGGTATTATTAAAGCTCTAACAAGTTTTAAACGTAAATTGACAGGTGTGAAACTAACTGATTGATAAAGCATCCCTAAGCAACTGTTAACTTCACCACAAATTTTAATAACATGATCATCAAAAGTGAGATCATAATCAAGAATTAAACCTAATGATTTTGTTTTTTCAACATAATTAATGACATTACCATCAAATAAAATGGGAGGAGGATTAATTTGCCATAAAAATGTTTATGAAATGCCAAGATGACGTACATTTATTGCAATAGATAGATTTTTATATGTAATTTGCCTAAAAATCTATAAAAACCTATATAGCACGATAAATCTCACGATAAATTTGTATCGTATAATCATGTTAAATATAATTCTTCCCTTACACTTATAATTCTCTATTGTTGATGATGTTTGTTTCAAACTGTGGATCAGATAAGATTTTTGTTTTCATTTCTTTGGATTTTTTTATTTAATCAAAATACATGATAAGAATCTCTACTAATTTATATTTACACACACTTTGTTTTATTGTCTTTTGTTTATTTATTTGCTCTGTGAGATCTGCTTCACGCAATTTATTATATAGCAGGAAGCGAAGATCAGTTTTATCGAGAACGAAATCTAATTCATTATTCACTTCGTGATTTGTTTTTGTTTTTCTTATTGTGATTGTGCTTTAATAAACTTAAGATGAATAGGATAATAAATTGTTAATATATTGTAGAATTTACACGAAAACAAACAATACACAACTTTATACATTTGATTATTATGAGAATAATTATTTTTTTAACAGAAACTGACAAACAGTAAGCAACAATTATTGTTGTATTTCATTCGTATTGAGATTTCCCATATAAAAAGTATGTTTTGTTATGTACCAACTAGACCGTTAAGCCGCAATTAGACTATTGCAGAACTCAGCAATATTTCTGCAATGGTAGTGTGTAAAATATTCATTGCAGAAAAGTTTGGCAATGAACTCATTGTAAAATATTGCAATGACTCATTGCAATGTTTTGCAATGAGTTCATTGCCAAATTTTTCTGCAATGAATATTTTACACTCTACCATTGCAGAAATTTTGCAGAGTTCTGCAATAGTCTAATTGCGGTTTTAGGCACCAATCTGATACACAAGAAATTACTGCAGAATCAAATGTAGCATCATGTAAGTTCATGCTTACTGATCATAGTACAATGATTTGCTAATGTAAATCAAAGGTACTGCAGTTAAACATGATAATTCATTTATTTAATTTTTATTGAATAAACGCTATATTATTTTGCTTATTAAATTAAATTAAAAACAAAATTCATTCCAAAAAATATTCATGCTCACAAGCATGTTGAAAACTTACAGGATAGGACGAAAGGAGGACATCTTTTAAATTTTTTAAAGATGGCGCTAGGACCAAAAATCAACTGAATTTAATTTCTTTTTTTTAAGTTTTATCCTTTTTTAAAATATGTCAAATTTATAAAGAGGCATTAATTCGTGTTCTTGAAATTATTAATTTTAAAGATTTTTAGTCAGACGAAAATTCTAATTTTTCATTATTTTGTTCGAACAATTTTTATTAACAAAAAATTTAAATCACTGAAGTTCAAAAAATAATAAAAAACTAGAATTTTAGTCGGACTAAAAATCTTTAAAATGAAATATCTCAAGAAAACATATTAACGCCTCCTTGTAAATTTGACATATTTTAGAAAAAGGATAGAACTTTAAAAAAAAAGAAATTAAATTCAGTTGATCTTTGGCCCTAGCGCCGTCTTTAAAAAAGTTTTTTTAAAATTTTAATTTTAAAATTAATTACAAAAACATGTAAAGCCGTTCTTGAGCAACTTAATTTCAAAGTTATATCGGAATTTTCATTTTTCATTTATGTTGGGTACTGTGGTGCCCCCTATTAAATTATTAAACTATGCACTTTAAAAAAAAATGTAAAATCAGTTATATTTTTCATGTTTTCCATAATCTTATATGTCAAGTTTCAGGAAAATGAAAAGTGGTCAAGTTTTCACAACTCGGTCTAGAACACGTTTTTCTTCATAAGTGAAATAAAAAATATATATTTTAAGAAAAATTGTTTAGCTTGAGAACAGGGTGGTCCGAAAGATTTCTGGAATTTTAAATTCAGGATAACTTTGAAATCAAATAACAAGAGAACGGATGATTCGATAAGAACAGTTTTATGAGCGTTGAAAAGGCAATTGACTGGTCTATTGAAAAATTACATAGTCAACGTTTTTTTTTTGGATAATCATGGCAAATTATTTCTGTAAATTTCATGAAAATCTAAAATGGTCGGGTTGAGTGACATCGAATGACCCTATAACAGAAGATCTTAATGCCGATAAAATGCTGGAAATGCATTTCTTGCCTGGTGTCTTACTAAATTGTTTAAAAATATTAAGACGAACCGCGTCTTTGAAGCGGTGAAGTGATAAGGATTTTATCACTTGATCGCAGAAATGTGATTTTTAACTGGGTGCGAAATTGTATTTTTGTAGCGAAGTGATAAAACTTTTATTAATTCACCGCTTCACTGTTACTGAATTTAGGTGGTGGACGACCATTTTAAGCCAACCTATAACTTTGTGATCTAAGAATTATACAATTGCTCACAAGTCTTTGAGAGTCTCTTCAGAAAAATTCTACATATTATTGCCGTGTTAAGCCATGTTTCCTAATAAATCATGAATCACAATATTATTCCAACGGCGTACTAAAAAGAGTCAGGAACAAATGTGGAATGATTTGTTGTTAATTTGATGTTCAATAATCTGACTTACCGACCGCAAACAAGAAAGTTAGGGACACAGTGAGAGATCAAAACAAATCTGACACATCTAAAGAGAACTGGTCACAAAATCAAAAAGCCTAGCAGTTGTTAATAAATTTTTACTGTTCTCTCGTTCATTGCGAAGTAGTATGCTTTCCCGTTTGGATACTTTCCCGTTTAGTATGGAGAATATGCACTACAAGACAGTAAGCTATGAAGTACACACACACAAAACTATACTTGTTTTTGTCACATCACAAGCATAAACATTAAACTCCCTTTTAAAATACTTCATTTATCTGTAAAATCATAAAAAAATTTTAAAAATCGAACAAATTCCATTACACTAAAAACAAGAATTTTCTCAGATTTCCATTACAAAGGCCAAAAAACGTAATTAAATTAAAACAAGAACAATCTAAGCTTTTTCGTTTTTCCAATTTTCCTTCTTTTCTGTTTTTATTTTTCTGAAAATGATTTTACAAAGAAATTAATTTCGAATTAAGACAAACACAAAATAACAATTAGTTTAGCACATTGACCCGTAAAACTGAATCAATATATTTCCTTAAAAGGAAAATAAGTTTTTCTGCATCGAATTGATCTGTATTTATGTTTTTTTTTCTTCAATATGGGATGCTTTACAAGTACAACGAATTACGCAGAGAAAATAGAATTTCTTCTGATTAAGGTATAACAAAAATGTAGTTGTCTAAACCCAACTGAATTAGATAACAATAGTTAGAATTCCTAAAGATGGGATGATTTGTTAATCGAATATATTATGATTTGCAGGAGATGAATGACATTCCGAAGAAGAATGAAAAAATCCATTATCCAGTTTTCGTTTCACATTTGATTTAATTTTTGAATTTTTTTTTAGAAAAATCCAATAAACTAAAATGGTCATAACAAGAACTGAAAGAACTTCCAAGTCGTTCAATGTATAAAACAAAATCAACAAACTTAAAAAAAGTGTATTAATGGTTTTTTTATGGTAAAAAACGAATTGATAGTTTTTCTTATTATCATTGTCATTTGTTGTGGTAAAAAATGAAAATATTATAGTACGAACGTTTTAAATTAAATTTTATTTAACTTTGAATTAAATCTGGAACTGGCATGAGCATATGGATATCTGTTCTTGTTGATGGTTGCGGGTTGCTTTTATTTCAATATTTTATTTCTTTAGTTGTTTTTACTTTGTTAAATCAATTTTGTTGCTGTCAAGATAAATTTCTACAATGATTACAAACTATGTATTAGAACAAAAAAAAAACAAACCAACCCAATCAATTGCATTAAAATGAAATGCAAATTAAATAGAAAATTAATTGAAAAAAATAATTAATTCATATGTAAACATCACAACAGTTCGTTAAAATTCTTAATAAACTATCGTGTGCCAAAGTAATTTGTTTAGACAACTATGTCAAGATTGATTTTCCACATCAAATAGCAGTTAAAGGGGAGAAATAAATGTTTCGTTTGTTTAATTTATTTATTTTGTATATACAATATACATACTCCACATGCACACTTTTGTTATTGTTTTTAAACTTTTCAATTATTTGTGTTAATGAAATTAAAATATGAAGTGTGAAGTGAGATGGAATTTAAAATTTGTGAATCTTTTGTTTTACTTTATATGAATATTTTATAAATAAGTAAATTTCCAGTAATTTGTAAAATTGATTTTTATTTTTAAGTTTTCGATTTTCTATAGATTTTATATACAAATCTAACTATTGGAAAGTGGGTTATCACGAAATTTGAAACAAAAAACTTTGATGCCATACTCTGTATATGATAAGCTACGCTAGAAAACCGAAAGTAAAAATTTTTGGAAAAAAAAATTTAATAAAATTTATAAATTATGAATATTTGGAAATATTTTTGGTATAATCCCATTTTAGATCGGTTTTCAAAAAGGCGATTTTATAGATAAGTAGAAGAAATTAGGTCCTCTGCATCATATTTTTAACAAAAATTGTGCCGAGCTGAGGGTTTTAAAAGTTATAATATTTATGATGCAGAGAACCTAATCTATCTATTTATCTACAAAAATCCTTATTTTGAAAACTGGGCTAAAACATAAATATTCAATATTTTTGTTGTTTTTGAAAAATTTCAAACGTCTGCCATTAGAGGAGTACCACAACTACAACTGAACAATATGTTCCAATTAAAACCAAGCGCCACAAAGTTTTCATCAATTTTTCACTACACAATAACTAAAACGGTCAACAAATCCGAAATAACGATAAAAGTTAGAGTACTTTATTACTTAAGTGTTTTTTGCTATGTATGTAAAAGGATTTTAACACCTGAACGCACATTTTAGTACTTTAAATAAATTAAAAACGACCATCGCAGTATAGTGAATCAATCAATCAATCAATCAATCAATTGAGTTATTGGTTTTAAACGAATATTAAATCATCGTTGTTAAAACCTATTAATTGTAAAAACAAGTCAAAAGAAGATTGCGTAATTTATTCTTTATAACACATGCACACATGGGGTGTGATAATAGACAAGCTCCTCGCGCTACACCCTGGTTTACGCTAATAGTCTATTCAAACTTGGTAGTCAAATATTTCATTTCAAACTCTTGGCTGTGATACAAAAAAATAAAAAATGAACCAAAATCAAAATCACAATAACAACGGTACTTCTCAGCACCATAAGACAAAAAATATTGGACCCTCAGTCCGTATTTTGCAATTGAACACTGAAGGCAAGTCAAAATGGAACATAAAATTGAACATTTACAAAGAGTATTAAAAGATTTCGATATGGACGTTGTAATTCTGCACGAAACGCATGCATCAGATGAAGCGCAACTTACCTCTAGAGGAAACATTGTTGGTTACAAATTAATTGGTGCTATTTACCATCAAGCATTCGGATCTGCCACGTATGTTAAGTCGGAAATCATGAACTGCACCCATGTACTTACACAGACGGACAACGATATTCATCTTATTGCTGTTGGTATATCGGACATGAAGATTGTAAATGCATACAAGCCTCCTAATACAGGATGGCCAGCTGCTACTCTACCATTATTTCACCACCCAGCAATATATACTGGTGACTTAAATAGCTCTCAACATCATCCAGCAATTCTTGAGGTAGGAATCCAAATCCCACTCGTTAACTGTACTTCTCAACCTAGATAGAATTTTAACAAAGCTGATTGGTATAAATATAGGTCGGAGTTGGATGCAGTGATTCGCTGGATCCCACACATTCCTAAAAATTATGATAGGTTCGTTGGAGCCATCATCTGAACTGCAAAGAAATGCTTCCCAAGAGGCTTTATAGTTTGTAGTTTTAAAACTATATTTAACACTTAGTAATAATTTAAATAACTTTACTTTATTAATTGAATTTTTATTGTTAACACAAAATAAATAATAAATATTAAATAAATTAGATTGCTAATATTCAACTTATTGATTGTGTAATCAAAACAGATCTGATTAATTAATTTCTCACAAATAATAAAATAACATTATATTTATATAAAACAAAGAAATTAAAAGTATGTACAATCGTATCGTTTCTTTTTCCTTCTCTACCACACACACATATATTCATATGTAATAAGAATTTGTTTTATTTTAAATTATATTGGCAGAGGTGTAGAACCAAGGGTCCTACAGGACTCCCTTCCTTTGAAAAAAAAAATATGTTATATTGAAAGAAAAGAAGATAATGAGATAAAGACAACAAAACATAAATTGAATTCCTCCGAGGGAAGACCCCAATGCAACAAAATATAACTGACTGATTGGTTTATCACAGGACGATACTAAGTGAGTTAGTGCTGTGAATTTTCCTGGTTTGTAGTCAAAACCGCTAAAATGAACTTTAAAGCGTTCATAGATATAGCCAGCGGAGTAGCTGAAGCTAGAGTGTGTTTGACTATAATCTTCACCTTGAGAAGTTGTCGAGGCGTGTGTTATGAACTTTAAAGCGTTCATAGAATTAGCCAGCGGGGTTGCTGAAGCTAAGACACGTGTGACAAAAACAAATCATAGAAAATTTTGACCCTACCAAGTGAGTCTGGTAAGTGGATCAATGCTTGAAAAGGCCAAGGGAGTCTGGCCCAGTGTATGATTGGATGAAGAGGCCAAGTGAGTCTGGCAATAAGTTATGGACAATTTGTCTTACTTGGAATAAAATATTCCGACAAATTGTTGAATAGTAGGGAAAATTCAATGATGTGACAGCATCAGTCAGTTGAGTTTAAAAAAATTTTTTGTTGGATGCTATTATTGATGGTATTTACATGATTTTCATCAAACACCATCAAATACATAGCTGTGTGAAATTAGCCAGATGAAAATGGCGAAAAATCCTGTTGATGTTTGTGTTTTTCCGTTGAGGAATAACACCATCAAAATTAATATTAGGATTTGGTCTGGGGTTTTAGAAAAACAATGCATAACATGGTTTGTTCGAGCCATAGTTCAATGTTGACCAGAAATGAATGGTCCCATTTATGGGTTCTAACTATGGCATAGCTAGTACGATTACTTAGCTCGGAGGAAACATGTATGATTATAAAAATATATATTTTCTTTTATTACGCAAATATTTTATAGAAGCACCTTTAAATTCAAAACAACGGAAGTGATTCATCTTAAAAACGTTTAAAATTTTGACATACAATAACAATCAAAATTTTAATAAATATATTTATATATTTTTTTATAAATAATATGATTTTTTTTAAATCGCTTCTCTTATTACTCTAACAAAAGTATACATACATATATATACATCATTTTCTCAATCCGTATTATATTGCTAATTACAAAATATATCTTTAATTGATAACAAAAACAAATTATATTTGCAACAAAAAAAAAACTTTTTTGGTTTAGAGAAAAAAAAAATAAACACAAATTTTTTTATTTAATTTAAATTTTATCGATTGTGTGCGTGTGGCAATAAAATTTAATTGAAGGAAAAAAAAAATATTATTACTGTACTCACCGCTCAAATTCAATATTTCAATAATATTTTAAAACTATTATATAACAATATATATTTGAAATCCTTCGATGTTTAGTATGTTGATTGATGATGTTTGTTGTTAAGTAATTTATTGCAAAATTATATATGTAGATGTATATTGTTTCAAAACTTCAATGTTGAGATTATAGTTGCGTAGATTAGAATAATAGAATGCATTTGATGTAATTATAGTATTAAACACAGTTGTTTAGTTGCAAACAAAGTTGTATAGTTGTAAAGTTTTTGTTGTATACTAAATATGTAGCATTAGAGTTGTATGCAACGTTAAATTTCACATAACATGTAATCAAGTTTTTTTTTTTTTTAAAAACGTAGTTGACCTTGTAGTATCACTTGATTTCAATTTGCCACAGATTGTAAGTTTCACCAAAAAAAATCAATTTGAGAGAAAAGGTACTGGTTATAAAAATGTTTACAACTGATGCTTAATTTTTAAAATAGTTTTGATTTACGTACTTTTTACCTGGTACGTATTTGAAAACGTACCAAGTTTCCTAAAACAAAGCCTATTGTTTATAATTAAACCAGCTTTCAGCTTCGGTGATTTAAAAATTTCTCTCCACAGCGTTTTTGCACAATAACGGGCTCCAAGTCCAACTAATGATGATTTTTTTCTTAACTGGATGGTAAATGCTCACAAACACGGGGTCACCATTTATAGTTTGTAGTTTTAAAACTATATTTAACACTTAGTAATAATTTAAATAACTTTACTTTATTAATTGAATTTTTATTGTTAACACAAAATAAATAATAAATATTAAATAAATTAGATTGCTAATATTCAACTTATTGATTGTGTAATCAAAACAGATCTGATTAATTAATTTCTCACAAATAATAAAATAACATTATATTTATATAAAACAAAGAAATTAAAAGTATGTACAATCGTATCGTTTCTTTTTCCTTCTCTACCACACACACATATATTCATATGTAATAAGAATTTGTTTTATTTTAAATTATATTGGCAGAGGTGTAGAACCAAGGGTCCTACAGCTTCATTGAAGAGCATTCCTGGCTGGAGTAGATAGAGCGATAAATTATATGAGGAGTACCTTCGTAGTGGTGAGTCAGACGTGGCTGATTACTTAATTTACTCACTGGACGCCGCGAGGAAGCAAAAGTGGATTAGTGCTGTTGAAAAAATTGATTTTTCCCATTCAAGTAGGAAAGCTGGGAGTCTCCTTCGGAAACTGGGTGGCTCAAACTCCATCACTCGTGCTAACAATGAAATAAATCCAAAGGACATTGCAAATCATATCGTAAACATGTCTCGTTCTTCTATTAATCCCCTTCATAAGAGAACATCTAAACGTAAATTAAGAGAAATGAAGCGCAATTGCTCGTTTCCATCGAAGTATGCGAACTTTTTTAGTAGCGAAGAACTAGATTCAGCTCTGTCTCAAACAAAAAACGGAAAAGCAGCGGGCTACGATGGGATATTTCCAGAATATCTTAGAAATGCGGGAAAAAATGTAAAACAATGGATAACTAAATTTTTCTCGATTATCCAGGAAACCGGCGATCTTCCAAAACACTGTAAGACTACGAAAGTGATAGCGATACTTAAACCAGGAAAACCATCCAACGAACTAGGAAGCTATCGCCCAATCGCACTTTTGAGCACCTGCTACAAATTGCTAGAACGGCTCATATACAACCGTATCGCACCGATATTGAATGACCTTAGCTATGAAATAATCCTTGATGATGAGACGCTAGTGCTTCCTTGAGGAAACGAGCCTTCATATAATAATGTGTGGGCTTTAATCTTCAAGAAAGACAGTGCGTCACAGGATCAAGGAATATGCAACCGGCTGGATTATTGGCAACTACATTTTTGTTTTGTTTCAGCAAATTTTTGTAAAAATTTTCCATTTATTTACTTATTAAAAATTACTTTTATTTTCTCTATTCTATCATAAAATATTGGCCTATGTCATATTTTGTCAGTGATAGGATTTTTTGTTTAGTTATCCATTCTTTAACAAAAAATATATAAAAAACAAAAAAAGAAAGATTTACGTTCATCAACACCTTTAAACGTATGTTGTTGTGGGACCTTCCTCTTAAAAGGTTTTTATGTGTTATTGTGACACATATTGTAATTCCTACTACACAACACATTTTATTAAAAAAAAAATGTTCAAATACATATTTTAATATTTTACTTTTTAATTTTTAACTAAAAGACGCGCAATCAAATTGATTGTAAGCTCATTTAATGTGTATTCATGTTTTGTTTTATGTAGATTTCATAGGAAAATCTACCTATTTTAAGTTTTATTTTTGTTTTTAATGTGTCACAACAAAAACCATAAATAAAAAATAAATAAAAAAACTACGCTAAATAAAAAACACATGCACAAAAAATATCCAATTTTGTGTTAAAATAAAATAAACGAAAAATATAAACTAAAAACATATTTGTCGCACATACACCTACAAATATTTTTCGTTCTTCGAAAAAATATTTTGTGCACGCGCGAATATTTTTTGCACGCAAAAAATATATGTCACACATCAAAGCAAGCACACAATAGTACATTATGATGCTAGGACGTAAAGCTAAAGATTTTGGACGGATGTGGAGTTTGCAAATCGAGGCGCTAGCCGAGATTCGCACCCACATTAAGTCCAAAATAGCTTACGTCCGTGCATCATATACTATTTTTTATTCGCCGCAAGCAAAATATTTTAAGAAAATTTGTTTATTCTAAATTAAAATTATAAATTTTCATAAATTTTAAAATAAAAATATGTGGAACAAGCAACCTTTGACAAAATATTTATTATTTCTTCCAAATTATTGTGGAGCATACAAATGATAACAACTATTTTAATTGGATAATGAAATTTTGAATTTAAGGGTTGATTTGATAAAAAATTTTATTTTTCATAGAATTTAAACAAATACAAATGCTTTTTACTTTTTGGACGTAGCTATGACAACAAAATAAATAGTTGAAAAGTGATACTTTAAAGCCGCAAATCACAGTAATAAAGTAACACTTTAATATGTAGGCGAATAAAAAATATTTTTTGAGTTGACAGTATATTTTAATTATAAACTAAAAACGCCTCTTCATATGGGATTTGAAACTTCAAATCGTTATAAAGCTGTATATCAATGACACATTACACATAGTAATGAGAAGTAGAAATCAATAATTTATCTATTCCAATAATATTAATAATTCAACTAACTTAATATATAGTAAAAACTGCTTAAACACAACCCAAACCAATCCGACTTGCAAGAAATAATATAACAATTACGAGTTTTTAATTTACAAACCAGTTGTCAAAATATTTCCAAAACAAATCTTTACGTGGATGACTTTGTTTTTTAAATTTCGAATATGAATATTTATATAAGAATACAAATATTACAACGAAGATGGCGCACTTCAGTTTATATTTAAATATCTTAAATTGATTTATAAATTTGTTAAACAAATTATATAATCAAAAATTAAATAAATATTTAATAAATTTTGTTCATTTGTTACCAAAACTAGTGTGTATTACTACCGCGAACTGTATTTCCAAACGCGAGTGATTGCAGCACGAGCGTAGCGACCACTCTTGTTGGGGAACTGAGTAGACTGCACTCTTGTTTGGAAAACACGTTCGCACTACTAATACAATCTACTATTTTAACATTTAATTAAAAATATCACTATCTATTGTATTAACATATTATAACAATTTGTTCGTAACCTGTGTTATTTTCGGCTGAGGATATCTTGATAACTATTGAATCCTTGATTATCCAAACTCACTACTAAAACATATCTGGAAACAAGTCCCACCAAAGCTGCAACATTCCTTATTTTAAAGATGATGATAGACGATTGATCGATTTTATTGTTATCTTAACGACTTTGAAAGTGCAAAGTCAACAAACAAAATTTGTTTGTATGTACAGATAAACAAATATAAGTAATTTTGTATGGAATTAATAGTGTAATTGTACTTTCAAAACAATTTTAAAAATACAAATACCTCCAAAAATATTGTTTACAAAATCAACCAACAAATGTTGAGCTATAATTCAGTTAAGTAAATTAATTTCTTAACAAAAATCAAACTGAATTATCGAATTTTCCATAATGGTTTTTCCTGGTAACGATAATGAGAATAATTTAAAAATTAATTTTCCCTCTTGATTTTCTACGAAAAACTAAAACGTAATTGAAGTACAACAAATATTTTCATTTGGAAAATACGAAGAACTGCATTATAATGGAAAATTAAATTTATATTTAAAATGAAAATATTTTTACTTTTTTCTCTAATAAATTAGTGACAGCTAGAATTTTTTGTTTATTTACTCTAATATCAAATAATTTAGTAAAATTAATGGAACTTAATTAACAAAATTTAATATTAAGTAAATGTATAGAGTTTATTGTGGTTTTATTGTTCCAATGATTTTTTAACCTTCGAATTTGTAATAAATATAACAGATATAATGTTTTCAAATAAAAACTACACAATAGAAATCTTTAAAAGCTAAACCTCAGATAATTTTGTTGACTATGTTGTATACAAAAACATTCCATTCATTAATTCTTGAAAAAATCCAATTTTACATCCAAATATCCTTTATTTTCACAAAATGAAAAAGTTCCTCTTTCAAAGTGAAAACCAATTTCTTTTCAATACTTTCTTCTGCAATATTTTCTTTTTCATTTCGAAAATTAAAAGAAAATTAATTATTTTAGTTTTTTTATCCCAAACCAAGAAAAAAAATGTAGTTTTGTGAATGAAAACTGGAGTAGAAACATTAACAGAACAAACCACAATAATCTCTTTGAAATCTGTTTGTTAATCATTTTTTCATGGTTAGTATAACTATGTTATCTGTAGCAATTTCATTTTTCACAAGCGAATCCACAAAACATCGTGAAAATCAAATAATCAATTATATCCATTACGTAATGGTTCTAGCAGAAATGCTGGTGTGAATATCGATCATATGCTTGTCCTCTTAAATATAAGCACAAGTTGTCATTCACATTCAACAGATAAGCAAATAAGAACATTCTCTGCGTCGTTTTTGGTTTATCGAAGGAAGACAACTTCCCTAAACACCACTCAAGAGAATTCATTAAAAGAAACCAAGACAAATGCTTCAATCAACCTTAACCTTTACAATTTATTTGATTTAATTGTACTCGGAAATAATATTGTTTTTATTGTATTTTATTATCATTTGGATTGTGTTTTATAAAAAACCCACAAAAACATTTTTATATTTAAAATTATATAAAAAACAATAAATTCAAACTAATGTGCATGTTCCTCTCTCGAATAATAGAAAGGCAAAGGTATACTATGATTTCACTTAAATTAGATTTAAGAAAACGCTGCTTTTTCGTGAGTGAAAATTTGTTCACGAGACGCATTAGCGTCGAGTGGGACAATTTTACGAACGTAAAATGTTTTTATCTCGCGTAGGAAATGCAATTTTTCTATGATAGTAAATATATAAACGATATTTATTTTAAATTATCAAATAAAAATCGATAGCATAATATTCAAAATTCATATTCTATATTTCCATGGTTGCTTTGTTTTAAAAACTTTGCAAAATTACATCAAAATACCATAGCAACTACAATTTGTTATTTAGCGAAAATATTTTTACACTAGAGGAAAAAAAACAATTTTCACAGAAGATTAAGCCTGCTTGCAAACATACTTTTCATCTGCTATTATAGAAAAATTAGTTTTTCATGTGTTTTTGGTTTTCCATTAGTAAAAAATTTAATGTCTTTTGTTTGAAGTTTCAGCTGTTGTATTTTGAAATGTAAGAATTACTTCGATCGCATAAATGAAACATAATGTAGTAGACTAATTGTTGAAGATACAATAAAAACTCACAATTGAATAAATAAAATAATAATATAATAATAACTTTATAAATACACAAGAAAAATTATTTTAATAATTTAATCTAACAAGTTTAGAACTAATGATTTTATCTAACAAGCTAACTTATTATTGGAATTTTATTTTTACGTCTTGCTTCGCGCAAATCTCTGAAAAGAAGTGCAGTTTTTCGTTAACTTTACCGCCAATTAAAAATGGCAAAGAAGAACTATTGAAACCGATTTTCGAGGTTTTGGTTTGTTTTTCGAATTAATTAATTAATCAATCGTTTAGCGCCGCAATTTTACTTTCATCGATCAATGTTTAGACGGTTGGTGTCACGACTAAATGATCGTTTGATCGTTTATGTTTGTAGAGATTAATTATTTAGATTTAATTACATTAACCTCCACTCTACTGTTATAGGTCATAGCTCTTTTCCAAACACAAAACACTAAAATAGGTATTAAAATTAAATAAAATTTATTTAATTGAATGGAATTAATTGTAAAAAAGAAATAAAATTCATTCATTTTATTCAATTCATTTACGAGTTCTAAAATAGTTTAATTTAAATTAAAACATACATATTACTCTATCAGAAAAATAAAATGTAGTATTAGGTTCGTGTTTATGGAATTTTTTGTCGTTCCGCGCTGATTTTTTTTAAGACTTACATCTTTTATCTTTAAAATAAAACAAAACAGAAGTTTCTATCTAAGTTATGAATTTTTGAAAATAACTCATCAAGCCAAAAATCACAAAATTTTCTAAATTTAGAACCCCTATATTTTCCAAAAGAAAAGAAATTTCCCCAACACGTATATCTTTTTTTCGATATAAAACCCATAAAAAAACTTCAGCCAAATCAAAAATGTGTCGGCCAGATTTTGTCCAAATCTGTTCAATTTGTAAAAGGATGTCCCATAGGAGAAAAAAGAATGAATTTTGTTTGATTGTTTTGAATTTTTGAAATGACGTATAACGCAAGACATCAAATTTTGTACTAATGAGAAACTAAAAGCAATCATATAAAAACTAATTTATTTACATTGGCAATTTAATTCCAATGAACTCATAGTATGCCTTTGCCTTTTTTATTATTGGTTTGAATTTATTGTTAAAAAAATTATTTCAGAGTTCAATACAATCAAATAAATTATTTTATTGTGTTGCCCTGATTCAAAAATTTTTGCGCAACAAAATAAAACTAACAGCTGTTTGTGTTATTCTAATAAGCAACACAATTATGAATGTAAAAACAAAAAAAAGGTCTATTATTATATATTTGTCGGCAGGATAAAAACATTGTCACTCTCATTTAAAATTATATAAAAACAATCAATTTAAACTAATTCGCGTGTTCCTATCTCGAACATTAAATAGGCAAAGGCATACTATGATTTCATTTGAATTAAATTTCATGGTGAGAAAATTAGTTTTCTGTATGATTGTTTTTTGATTTCTTAGTACAAAATTTGACGTCTTTCATTCTTTCAAAACAATAAAATATGTATTGAAATTGAATAAAATTTATTAAGTTATGTTGATTTAATGGTACAAAAATAAAATAAAATTCAGTGTCTTCTCTTCTATTTTTATTTATCTATATGATCTTTAAAATAATTTAATTTAAATCAATACATATACATCTTACTCTGTCGACAAGATAAAAAGTAGTGTTGGATTTTTGTGTAATGAATTTTATTCTCTAGCAAATTGTAGTTTTCTAACAATTTTATTCCTTTAGCAAATCTTGCTAGTATCCTCTCGCATTGTCGAGGAAAACCTCGAGAAATAATTCTATAATTAAACACTAACCCAATTAACTACTGTTCTTAGATGAAAAAATCTAATTCTTTTTAATCAGCGACTATATGAACGCAGTCATAATGTTTTGTTTGCGGAAAATTATATTTTTTTTTTATAAAAAGTATTGCATTATCAGGATTAAAATATGTGTCTCAACAACACATACATATCTTTTAGGAGCGATCTGGTGAATCATTTTTTTTACCTCTGAATATCCTTGTTATCAAAAATAGTCAAAGTAAGACATGTAAAGCAATAATTGACAATAGTGAACAGACATAATGCTGTCCTAACCCAATACCAATCATCAATATTTCACCCTACACACCCTACAAAAGCAATCTATGGAAAACATTTTGGGTCAAGTTTCATATGAAAATCTCCTAAAATTCGATTTTCTGCATTTTTTTAGGAGCATAGTAAAAAACGTGCCTTTAAAGTGTTATTTCTGGAGGTGGATCGAATTGACGACTATTGGCCATAATATTGTCTGGGAGAAATATTGGGTCAAGTTTCATGTGGGAAATCTCGGAAAATTCGATTTTCTAAATTTTTTATTAGCGCTGTAAAAATCATGCCTTTAAAGTGTTATGTCTGGAGATGAATCAAATTAATGACAATGGTCCATAGTAATCTATGGAAGAAATTATTGGTCAGGTTTCATGTGGAAAATCTTGGAAAATTTTGTTTTCTAATTTTTGAAGGAGTGTTTTTAGAACCATTCAACCGTGGTATCGTAATGAATTTTTAGACAATTTGTATTAATTAATACTAAAAAATAAGCAATAGTTTTGATCGAGCTTTTAATGGCTTGTAAATGGAACTTTGTAGTTACTAATTAACTTTTGGTTTTTATCTTATGCAAATGCGGTTCAAGCTATTTGGTAAGACACATATGATGGACTAAAGTTTTTTCATTTAATTGTAATCAAGAACAAATAAACATATTTATTCTTAATATACAAATTTTTTATTGATGGAGACGTTTCGATAATTATTTGTTATCTTTTTCAATCCACATTTCTAGAAAACAACAGTGAAAAATATTATGCTATTAAACCTATATTAATGTTTTGGAAATAAACTAATTAAAAATATTACTAAAGTAACACTTACAATATTTCTTAATGTATAAAAACGTTAGCTATAAAGTTTAAAATTATTTTTGTTAGGCAAGTAGTGGAGTCATATTAGTAAAAAAAAAGTGATATATTTGATGTAAGAGCAAAGTTGGATTTTTTTTTGTTTTATGTTAGGGACATAAAAGTTAGTGGGCATGTAATTATTTAGCAAATTTGGAGGTTCCGAAGGGCCTCAAAAATGGCAAAAACTGGTTTTTTGGTATTTTTTGAGTAGGTCGCTTCACTATTTTTGAAACATTTCGGGCTCTAATGATCATAAAAAAAAATGAAAAATGTTTGTGATTAAATTTTTAATCCATCTAGGGGGGTTAGGTACTCTAAAAGTGTAACCTAACCTCAAAAAACCGAATCGCGTGACTTTTTTTTTACTAAATTTATGATAAGGGGCGGCAAAATCGTCGAATTTTCATGAAAATTTCAGGGAACATGTATTTTAATAGTCTTAATATGGGATTTTTATTTTTATGAAAAAATATTAATTTTTTCGGTCACAATTGGCATTTTTCGTTAAATTTGGCAAATGGTGCCATTTTATGAGAAGTTATTCAAAATAAATTTTTTTTTTAATCTGTACTGTAGTAGATAAAAAATACTTTAACCTAAGTATAATTAAAATTATGTTGCCTTAATTTAAATGCCCATTTTTGGGCATGAAAAAAAAAATTAATTTTTGCATTTTTTTGACATTTTATCATATATATGGTATTATTTATGTTATTATCATTTATTTTGCATAAAAGTGAAATATGCAATTCAAATTAATAAAAAATATTTTTTTAAATTATACATAACCTACAAAACTTTTTTTTCTTGCAATGCCCTAAATTGCTTTTGGTAAATAATTAAAATGTTATAACAATTATTGTAAATATTTGATATAAGATTTTGAAAAAATGTAATATTCAATTTTTTCAAACATTTTTTATTAACATATAAAATACACAGAAAATTCTATATGTGTTATTATGGTTTTCCATATTATTCACTGTTTGTGTGCTTTTGTCACTTTTGAATTAAAATGCAACATTTAAAAATATACTTTTTGCTGTTTATTTTTAAAATTTTTATTTTATTAATAATATATAAACTTCCTTATAGTAACAATTTGAATTTTATTTTTTATTTTATTGAATATCGATTTCGACTAACGTCATCCTCAGTTTAAATTATTATTACAATTTTTGCTTATATTCTATTACTTATATTCTATTTCAACTGCTATTTTTTATTATTATGTCATATATTTTGTTAGTTTAATTTTAATTATTTACCAAAAGCAATTTAGGGCATTTCAAGAAAAAAAAGTTTTGTAGGTTATGTATAATTTAAAAAAATATTTTTTATTAATTTGAATTGCATATTTCACTTTTATGCAAAATACATGATAATAGCATAAATAATACCGTATATATAGCAAAATGTCAAAAAAAAAATGCAAAAATTAATTTTTTTTTTCATGCTCAAAACTGGGCATTTAAATTAAGACAACATAATTTTAATTATACTTAGGTTAAAGGAGATAAAAAAAAGTACAGATTAAAAAAAATGATGTGCGTAATCTTTACACGCCGTTGAAGTAAAACTTCTTTGGCCACTGCAGCAGGTATTACTAAAAATATTAAATATAAAATAAAATAGATATGTCATATTGAAATTTAGAGTTTCTTTCTAATATTCTTGATAATATAATTTGCAACAATGTGTAATAAAAAGCCATATTTACATGTTTTTCAAAGTCTTACAACGTATTACAAATTAAATTTCACGATGAATACATGTCCACTTAATTTAACAATTGGTACAACAATTGATGCATTTTTCAAAAAATTTAGCAAATTTGTCATAAAGCTCTAATTTCATATTTCAATTATGTTAATAATTGAATTGACTTTGTAATACATTATGTAAATATTACTTTTTATTACACATGCTGCAAATTATATTATCAAGAAATGCAACTCTAAATTGCAATATGACATATTTATTTTATATTTCATCTTTTTATTAATACCTGCCACAGTAGCCAAAGAAATTTATTTCAACCGCGTGCAAAGATTACACCACTCATTTTTCTATTTAACAAAACAAATTTAATCAACACAAATATTTTTTCCCGCCCGGGAAATCCCGGGATGCAAACTCTAAACACCATGACCACCATGACCACCGTGACACCACCACGACCATCATGACCACCATGAACACCATGACCACCATGACCACCATGACCGCCATGAACAATTTGACCATCATGACCACCGTGAACACCATGACCATCATGACCACCGTGAACACCATGACCACCATAACCACCATGACCACTATGACCACCATGACCACCGTGACCACCATGACCACCGTGACCACCATAACCAACATGACCACCATAACCACCATGACCACCGTGACCACCATTACCACCATGACCACCATAACCACTATAACCACCATGACCACCATAACCAACATGACCACCGTGAACACCATGACCACCATGACCACCGTAACCACCATGACCATCGTGACCACCATAACCACCATAGCCACCATGACCACTATGACCACCATGACCACAATGAACACAATGACCACCATGACCACCGTGACCACCGTGACCACCATGACCGCCATAACCACCGTGAACACCGTGATCACCATTACCACTATGACCACCATGACCACTATTACCACCATGACTACCATGACCACCATGACCACAATGACTACTATAACCAGCCCTAAAGAAGTTTTACTTCAAAAAACTAAAACAATTCAAAATATAAATTTAAAAAATTACGAAACTCAATAAAATATTACGAATATTATATTATTAGATATTTAAATCTAAGATCGACACGTCCAACTCATATAACCTTTAATACGATACTGAATAAGCGTATAAAAAATACAATACACATAATCGAATTGTCGCATACTTGCCGAACATAATATTCGTTTGCCTATTTTACTTCTAATTTCTTTTTTATTTTATTGTGTTTAAATTTCTACTTAAGTTTTTTTGGAATTGTGTGCATGTATATGTTAAAAATTCAAAATCAGACTGTAGTATGATAGAGATGAATATATATGGTTATATATCTGTTCAAATAACTACTTCCGACATTTATATGTCGACATTTATATGTGTGTCATAATTGAATTGTATCGTATATTTGCCGAATATTATATTCGTTTTTTGTCTTTCCGTTGCAAAATTCTTTAAACGCGCCTAAAGAAGTTTTACTTCAAAAAATTTTTTATTTTGGATGACTTCTCATAAAATGGCACCATTTGCCAAATTTAACGAAAAATGTCAATTGTGGTCGAAAAAATTAAAATTTTTTCATAAAAATTAAATCCCATATTAAGACTATTAAAAAACATGTGCGCCTTATCATAAATTTAGTAAAAAAAAAGTCACGCGATTCGGTTTTTTGAGGTTAGGTTACACTTTTAGAGTACCTAACCCCCCTAGATGGATTAAAAATTTAATCACAAACATTTTTCATTTTTTTTTTATGATCATTAGAGCCCGAAATATTTCAAAAATAGTGAAGCGACCTACTCAAAAAACACCAAAAAACCAGTTTTTGCCATTTTTGATGCTCTTCCGGATCTCCAAATTTGCTAAATAATTACATGCCCGCTAACTTTTATGTCCCTAACATAAAACAAAAAAAAATTCAACTTTGCTTTTACATCAATATAAAATCGTCGCTTTAATAATGAAATAACGTATGCTATATATACGTTGTTATTATATAATGGGTGCGCTGCATTCCCCATAAGGATGTCTATAAAGTGGCATTTTAACATTTTCCAATTTTTTTATAACTGGGGGTGAAAATTAATATATTGCTAATTGACGTACATGCAAATTTGAATTTGGTTAAATATTGAAACAGCGTAAATGCATGTACGATATTTCAATTCCTACAGAATAATAACTTGGGTAAAATCAGTGTCGTATACTTTACATACATTACGATCGCCACACGAAATGGTAAATCTAAAATATTGTATAAGCATCATTCATTACTACATGATATGCCGGTTCATATAAATAAAAAATGGTAAGAATATTATGCGTTAGTTCAATAATAATTAGTTTCAGGCTTAATCGTACTTCCATGCAAAATGAAATAACGTATATGAAATATGAAATAACGTATAAGGTACCTGATTGACTTTTCACCTCTTTTTAGGTAGAAAAGCCGCAAGTACCAATGTGAAATTTTAATAGGCTGTGGAGAAATTAGTCAAGATTAATTTGTAGAAATTTTTTTTCCAATATCTTTATTCATTCAATAGTGCTGCCGAGTTTACGAAAATCAGAAAATCGAAAAATCTTTAAACCCAATTATCTCGAAACTACACTTTTGCGAATACGTTGTTTCATTATTAAAGCGACGAAATGCTAATATGACTCCACTATAGTTAAAATACACACAAGAAACACAATAAAAAAGAATTTCCTAAATTATGTATATGAGAACACAGTTGATATATTAAAACAATTAGAGACTAAAATAAATATGATTAAAATGCAATTCAAATAATTAATAAAGAGAGTTTTTTTGGAGGTCAGTGCTCTTTTGAGGTTAAATGTATTTATTTTGAATATTGTTATTATAAATTATTATTATGTCTTTTCTTGGGATCTGGATGTGTAGGCAATTTTCTGGTTTATTTTTTGATTATTAACTATTCCAATCATTTGCGCATACGATTTACTCAGATTCTAAGTGTCAGTTCTGAAGTTTACCGCTTTTTTATTTGTACTTATGAATAGCATTTCTTTTATAGTGCGTTTGGTTCTATTACGGTCAAAGGAGAGGATTTTTGGATCATCAAAATCAAAGCTGTGTCCAGTTTGGATCGAATGTTGAACAGCTGCAGTTCCCTGGAGGTTTACATGTTTGTGTTTACTGTCAAGTTTGTGTTGTTTCATTCTGTTTTTAAGTTTTGATTGTAGTTACTATTTCAATGATAAATATTTTTATTCAGCGAGGTTTTAATTCAAAAATATGAAAGGGCTGAAATCTCACAGCTCTGAGATATCAAGTCTTCGGTTTTGGTTACGGATTTTGATATAGTTTTCAGCATAAAACTTTTATGAGGACATTGTTTTTAGTTATCGGCAGCGATGTATATCAAACATAAAACTCTTTGTAAAAGTACAAGTATTTCTCTGTTTAGTAATTTATTACAAAACTAACACGAAACATCAATTCGTCGCGGAAAATTATAACAGAGCATAAATTAACATAATCTAGTGAAAAGATGATACAATCAGCAAACTACTCAAAAACCTCTCCATTTAGCGTTTCGAGAAAATATTACAAAATCACAAATTCATATTTCTTTCAAAATTCTAAAATAAAACATAAAACTTTTTTCAAAAATTCTAAAAATATTTCAAAAATTATAACAAAATCAAAAATTGAAACTTTTTTCAAAATTCCAAAAATTGGAATAAAATTAAATATTTAAAATTTTTCTAAATTCTAATAATATTCTAAAAATTCTTAAAAATCCTTAAAAATTCTTAAAAATTCAAACTTTTTTCAAAATTCTAAAAATATTGCAAAAATTATAACAATATAAAAAATTAAAACTTTTTTCAAAATTCCAAAAATTATAATGAAATCAAAAATTTAAAATTTTTCAAAATTCTAAAAATAATTTCGAAAATTCTTACAAAATCAAAAATTGAAACTTTTTTCAAAATTCTAAAAATATATATATAAAATTTACAAATTCAAAAATTCTATTTTTTTTCAGAATTTTTAAAAATATTCTAAAAATTATAACAAAATCAAAAATTAAAACTTTTTCCAAAATTCTAAAAATATTGCAAAAATTATTACAAAATCAAAATTTCAAACTTTTTTCAAAATTCCAAAAATATTTCAAAAACTATAACGGATTCAAAAATTTCCATATCCATTTTCATGTGCAATTACATTTACGTCATACCAACAGCTAAATTTTTTTTCCCAAAAACTGGCTGAAATTGACACACTTGACACTAGTTTTTTGACAAACTTATAATGCCATAATTCTCTATAATAATAATAAAATTTCATGTCATACAAATAATTAATTTCATTCTTTCCAAAAAATTTGGTAAAACATTAAATAAACCGAAGTAAAATCTTTCTTTTGACACACTTGACAACATTTTTTTGACAAAATTCTAATGCAGTAATCTAGTTTTTGATCTCACAGACCAATCCCGACCATCAAGATTTCTCCACATTCTTTGTTCCTACTCATTATCACTTAAAATCAACGTTTTTTAAGCCAAAAATATGAAAATTTGGTATTTTTGACTTAATGATTTTTTTGACACACTTCCGGTACAGTTATCAAACCATCGTCTTTTCGGGCCTACCCATTGAGTATAACTATTTTTAGAAAAAAATTTTTTTGAAATCCCTCCAGCGGTTTTCTAGAGTTCGTAGGTAATGACGGACGGCCGGCCGGCAGACAGACATACATTTTTTTACTTCTTTAGAATCAAAAACGTCGAGAAATGCCAAAATAAGTGGGGTAAGTATATCACTTTTGGCTCATGAATTCCATACTTTGGTTTTCTCAAAACCGAAGTAATTATTTTTCAATATTTTTTCAATTCGATCAATTCGATTCATCTCCAGACATAACACTTTAAAGGCAGGATTTTTACAGTGCTAATAAAAAAAATTCCCGAGATTTTCCACATAAAACTTGACCCAATATTTTTTCCAGAGATTGTTATGAACCATTGTCATCAATTCGATTCATTGCCAGACATAACACTTTAAAGGCAGGATCTTTACAGTGCTAATAAAAAAATTTAGAAAATCGAATTTTCTGAAATTTTCCACATGAAACTTAACCCAATATTTTCCCAGAGATTACTAGTAGTCCCTGGGCCGGCGCCGATTTCATATGATGAATACCACATATTTTATACTCCGTGAGGCGCCTGTCCTTGACGAGCCCGAAAACATTTGTTCTGCGATTTTTTTCAAATCGGCCGCTTTTGCTTTCGGCAAGCTCCGAAAAATGCCGATTGCCCGGGAGCTTGTAAATTTTTGTTTTTTTTAACTATGGGGGTTGGAAATTTGATTTAGATCACAAGGGCAACCTTGTCCGACAAAAATTTGTCTGCTATTGTCTAGTCCGACAACCCAAACATCCAAAATGTCAGTTGTCGGACTCGACAATAGCAAACACATTTTGGTCGGACAAGCTTACCTTCGTATTATAAAACAAATTTCCAACCTCCACAGTTAAAAAAATAAATGTGGTAGCAAATTTACAAGATCGCGGGCAATTGGCATTTTTCGGAGCTTGCCGAACGCAAAAGCGGCCGATTTGAGAAAAATCATAGAACAAATGTTTTCGGGCTCGTCAAGGACAGGTGCATCACGAAGTATAAAATATGTGGTAATCAGCACATGAAATCGGCACCGGCACGGGGACTATAGGGACCATTAATCATCAATCAATTTTTCGATATATATGTTTATATATATAACGATGTGAGGTATAACGGAATTTAGCGGCACTCTCACGGTCGCAATGTTTTACCTACACCAAAAAAATTATTTGTGTATGCTGCGGCAAATAATCTCTTGGAAAAGTTCGCAAACTGGCCATATAGGGGTACCATTTCAGCGGCTAGAGCCTTAAAAGTCGAATAATCTAAGGTGTTATAACGGCCGTTTGAATCATAATGGTTAAATCAAATTTATAAATGTTGAATATTTGAACTTTTTTGTAGAACTTTTTATAATATGACAACCTTGGCGTTTAGGGTTCCTGAAAAATCAGCTGTTTTAAAATTTTACTAAACTTTGTTGTCCTTAATCTAGATGAAAATGCCCAAGCTCACATTTGAAAAGTGAAAACCTTTGTACATGTAGATACAACATGAATATTTCCCAAATTTAAAAAAAAATTATCCAAGTCCAGAGATTGCGACCCTGGCATTGTTGAAATGAATGCAAACACAAACGGCCATGCTTTCATCATTTTTGAGTTTATGTTATTTAAACTCCTACTTTCTTTTAGATATACTTTTCATTTATAACCTTAGAGATTTTCAACTTTCTAGCCTAGAGGTTCCAATGGAATTAGCGTTATACTAACATAATGCACGACACTCTCACGCCGTACAATCACAACAACATATCCCTTAAGAAATAATCAATAATAAACGTTCTTTTATTTTTGTTTCAGTTTTATTTTTGAGTTTTTATTTTTTTTCGCAAAAATTTAAATAAATAGAAAAACAAAGTTGAGTTAAGTTAAAGAATATTTTTTTTGGAAATTTGGAAAAATTGGAATTTTTTTAGTTCCAATAAATATATATTGATTACACGTTTACAAAAGTTTTCCTAAATTGATAGATATTTGTATTTTTTGAGGTATAAAAGTTGTTTGATAATTTTTGATTATAAATTATGTGTGGTGGTATTGTAGGTGTGACGTAGTTAGAACTTTAATTTGCTCTTTGGTGGATTTATTATATTATTAATAGTAAGTTTAACTAACTTAAATAAAACTGTTCCGAAATGGCATTGATAAAGTAGTTTCGGTTAATGTATTTAATTTGGTTGGATAAATTTTTTTGAATTATTCTGTTGCTTAAATTTTTTATTTCAACTAATCTGACACATCTAATTCTATTTGTCTGACCCCGACTGTCTGACCCCGAAATCTACCTATTTCTATCGGACATACCTGCCACTTGGACTTTTTTGTTTTCGGCTGAAAACTTTCGACTAAATTTAACAGTATCAATATTTCACCGTATACTTGTTCTATCTACTTGTTCTTAAATTAATTAAACGTGGAGTCAGGCTTAAACAGAAAACTTCAGGCTTACACAAGTTCTTCATGTGTATATAAATACTTCTCAGAAAAGAACAAAAGTCATAAATTTTTGGATGTATTCGCATGGTAATAATATACAGTTATTTTCCAAAATGGCACATTTTGAAACGATTTTTGTAATATACTTCAATTTTTTACGCGTAATTTGAGTCGAATCTCATTAAAATCGAACAAGTGGTTTTCCAGATATCCTCAATCGACTACACTATTGCGATATCTTTGAATTACCCTACATACTTTGAAATAGGGTGCCATAGTATCATATATTTTTGATTCCCAAATATTAATAAGATTCATATGGAAAAAAACATATAATTCGAATGTGACTTTTAACCTTGGTTCGTCTATGGTATCTATGGTAAAATAATCGATATAAATATTTCTTATTACCATCATATATGTTTAATTTCATGTATCTCTACCCATAAGTCAACGATAACTCACTAGATAAGATCTAATCATATCGTTTAAAAAAAAAACAAACAAAACCCTGGCATCTCTACTGGGATTCATATACGAATGAGTTTACCAGATTTAACCAAATTATTCTTATGTTCATTTATTATATTAAGACAAAACACATTTATTTTCCTACTGCAATGAATTGATTCTCTAGAGAAGACCATCAAAACAATGAGTTCCAAGACGAACAACAACAACAATTGAAAAATCTTTTGCATAGTAGAATATAAGCAGTCTGTATTTTTTTGGTAAGACCAATTTTCGATATTACGTTTACTTAAAATGCAGTACAAGTTTTTGGTACGTATTCATAAATTAAATCAGTATCTCCCCTAATGCAATGAGTGAAAATAACACGCATCTTATCAAAATTATAACATAAGATATCAAAAAAAGACGTTGATTAAAATTTTATTATATTTGAAAATACGAGATAAAATCAAATCAACCCCTTACACTCGTAAATGAAGAAAAAAGGAAATCTTTTCAAGCAAGTTTTTCATTTCGGCTTTAAATTAAATAGATTATATAAACGTTTATGTTATAAAAAATATTCTATTTCCATTATCTCTCATCCCCACGACATTACAAACAAAAATCACTTTTCATTCATACATAGCGAAAATAATTCACGTACATTTTGTGCTGTTTAAATATTATATTCAACCCCTAACATCTTTAAAAAAAATATTGCGACGCTGATGCATAGGCTGACTTCACCACAGCTCTGGAAACATAGTGTTCTGGATATATAATGAGCTAATATCCATAAAATACTTTAATTAAAAGCTAACCAATATTATGGACTTCGTAGTTCTAATAATAAAAATATTAAAGCAGGCAGTAGTATTCCAACAAACATAAATTCTGTTGTACGAAAAAAAGTAAAAAAAATTTTATAGAACTGTTGTAAACTTTACTAAATGGGTATGTACCAAATTTCATCCAGCTCGATTATTAGGTACAGAAGTTATTGAGCTTCCAAAATAACAGGTGCTTGGAGGACCCCCCACCACTTTGTTCACTATCGCTAAAAAAACTAATCAGTTCCTTGCCATACATATTTGCATCTTTTTGCAAAGTGTAATCAAAATTACTTAACGAACGAATGTTGTATGTTTCCAATAAACATTGAAACAATAAACAGGTGTTCGGGAGGACCCCACCACTTATCCCAATATTGTCCAAAAACTAGTCAATTCTTTGTCAATAAAGTCTTTATCTTTTTTCAAAGTGCCATTAAAATTGATTAATGAATGAAATCTGTATGCTCCCAACAAACTTTAAAAACCAAGTGTAAAAAGTCAGCAGTTGTATGGTAGATCCCCCGCCACTTTGATCAATGTGTCCCAAAAGATGATAATTATCTTCTTATACTAATTGAAATTTTTCCATAAGTTTTATCATAATCACTTCATTATTGTAGGCTGTAGTGTGCATAAAGATACTGAAAAAACTGCCAACAAGTAAAAAAAATTTTTTTTTACCGGAAGCAAAACACCGGAAGTTGGGATGCAGAATTTTTGTAAATCATACTAAATGCTTATGTACAAAGTTTCATCCAATTCGATTATCAGGTACAGATGTTATTGAGCTTTCAAAAAAACAGGTGCTCCAGGGACCCCCCACCACTTTGTTCACTTTCGCTCAAAAACTAATCAGTTCTTTGCCATACATGTTTGCATTTTTTTCCAAAGTGTCATCAAAATTGGTTCACGAACGAATGCTGTGTGCTCCCAACAAACATTGAAAAAAGTGTGACACATTAAACATGTGTTCGGGAGGACCCCCACCACTTATTCCAATATTATCCAAAAACTAATCAGTTCTTTGTTACTTAAGTCTCCATCATTTGCCAAAGTGTCATTAAAATTGAATAATGAATGAAGCCTGTATGCTCCCAACAAACTTAAAAAACAAAGTGTGAAAAGTCAGCATTTGTATGGTAGACCCCCCACCACTTTGATCAATGTGTCCTAAAACATAATAATTATCTTTTCACACTAATTGGAACCCTATTCCATAAGTTTCATCATAATCACTTCATTATTGTAGGCTGTAGTGTGCATAAAGACACTGAAAAAACTTCAAAAAAGTACAAAAAAATTTTTTTTACCGGAAGTGAAAAACCGGAAGTTGGGATGCAGAACTATTTTAAACCGTACTACATACTCATGTACCAAGTTTCATCCAATTCGCTTATCACGTACAGAAGTTATAGAGCTTTCAAAAAAACAGGTGCTCCAGGGACCCCCCACCACTTTGTTCACTATCGCTCAAAAACTAATCAGTTCTTTGCCATACATGTTTGCATCTTTTTCCAAAGTGTCATCAAAATTCGTTCACGAACGAATGCTGTGTGCTCCCAACAAACATTGAAAAAAGTGTGACACATTAAACAGGTGTTCGGGAGGACCCCCATCACTTATTCCAATATTATCTAAAAACTAATCAGTTCTTTGTTACTTAAGTCTCCATCATTTGCCAAAGTTTTATTAAAATTGAATAATGAATGAAGTCTGTATGCTCCCAACAAACTTAAAAAACAAAGTGTGAAAAGTCAGCATTTGTATGGTAGACCCCCCACCACTTTGATCAATGTGTCCCAAAACATGATAATTATCTTTTCACACTAATTGGAACCCTATTCCATAAGTTTCATCATAATCACTTCATTATTGTAGGCTGTAGTGTGCATAAAGACACTGAAAAAACTTCAAAAAAGTACAAAAAAATTTTTTTTACCGGAAGTGAAAAACCGGAAGTTGGGATGCAGAACTATTTTAAACCGTACTACATACTCATGTACCAAGTTTCATCCAATTCGCTTATCACGTACAGAAGTTATAGAGCTTTCAAAAAAACAGGTGCTCCAGGGACCCCCCACCACTTTGTTCACTATCGCTCAAAAACTAATCAGTTCTTTGCCATACATGTTTGCATTTTTTTCCAAAGTGTCATCAAAATTCGTTCACGAACGAATGCTGTGTGCTCCCAACAAACATTGAAAAAAGTGTGACACATTAAACAGGTGTTCGGGAGGACCCCCACCACTTATTCCAATATTATCCAAAAACTAATCAGTTCTTTGTTACTTAAGTCTCCATCATTTGCCAAAGTTTCATTAAAATTGAATAATGAATGAAGTCTGTATGCTCCCAACAAACTTAAAAAACAAAGTGTGAAAAGTCAGCATTTGTATGGTAGACCCCCCACCACTTTGATCAATGTGTCCCAAAACATGATAATTATCTTTTCACACTAATTGGAACCCTATTCCATAAGTTTCATCATAATCACTTCATTATTGTAGGCTGTAGTGTGCATAAAGACACTGAAAAAACTTCAAAAAAGTACAAAAAAATTTTTTTGCCGGAAGTGAAAAACCGGAAGTTGGGATGCAGAACTATTTTAAACCGTACTACATACTCATGTACCAAGTTTCATCCAATTCGCTTATCACGTACAGAAGTTATAGAGCTTTCAAAAAAACAGGTGCTCCAGGGACCCCCCACCACTTTGTTCACTATCGCTCAAAAACTAATCAGTTCTTTGTCATACATGTTTGCATCTTTTTCCAAAGTGTCATCAAAATTCATTCACGAATGAATGTTTTATGCTCCCAACAAACATAAAAACTTTGTGGAAAAAACCACCTGTTGTATGGTGGACCCCCCAACCCTTTATCCAATGTGCTCCAAAAGCTGATAAAATCTTTCTCATGTTATTTAAAAGCTTTTCGCAACGTTTCATGAAAATCGATCGGTAATTGTAGGCTACAGTAGGGATAAACACCTGAAAAAAAAACTTTTTAACCGGAAGTGACAAACCGGAAGTTGGTATGCAGAAATATTGGAAACAGTATTAAAACCTTATATACTAAGTTTCAATAAGATCATAGCTCGAGATCAGAAGTTATTCAAGATTTAAACTTAGAGGTGTTCGGGAGACCCCCCGCCATTTTGTCCAAATTTAAAATGAATCCAGATCTTCTATTTTCAAGTGAACCTGTATCATTTGCCTAAGTTTCATGAAGATCCTATGCAGAAAACTCACCCACCCACCCACCCACCCACCCACCCACCCACCCACCCACCCACACACAGACGTACACCAAAATTTTTATTGGCTATTTGGATAGAGGATGGTCCAAAACAAAAGAAAAAACAAAATTTGGGGTATGTAAGATTTTTTTTTTTCACGATAGATTGCATTACTTCACACAATTTAAAATTGTGGTGAAGTAAAAAGTTATATTAAACGAAAACAAACAAAAACATTTATTTTTTTATTTTTGGCGTTCAATGAAAAAAAAAGTGGAAATTCGTGTCAAAATTTAATTTTTTTGACAGAAATGATTAAATAAAACAAAACATCGCGGATTGTCTGTTGGGTTGTTTTGTGTTCGGTTCATTTATCTCATTATTATTTTTTAGTAATGATTATGGAAAAGTTATAATTTTGTTTGTTGGTTGTGGGGAAATAATAGAAAATGTGTTATTTAATGTTGATTTTCACTTAAAAGTAGGTAATTGTGAAAGTTCCTACGTTTTTTGTGTGTTATAATCGAATACATCCTCTTGGTCGATAGTCGACATTCATAATGTCTTTCACTTGCAATGGTCATCAAACGCTGTTTGACTGTCGATAGTTGATTTTTGGTAGTTAACTTTCGAACAACAATAGATAATCTACTATTAATTTCCGGTGATCGATTATCGATGGTCGACCCTCGATGGTCTACTGTCGATGGTCTACTGGCGATGGTCAATTACCGATGATCGAATGCTGATGGTATACTGTATATGGAAGTATGTCTATAGTTCACCATCGGTGATCCTCTGCCGATGGCACACTGTCGATGGTCGGCTGTCGATGGTCGAATGACGATGGTCGAATTTCGATGATCGACTCTCAAAGACTGTCGATTATCGATTGTCGACTCTCGATGGTCGACGGTCAATAATCGACTGTAAATTGACGATGGTTGACTGCCAACATTCGTAGATCGACCATCGGTGGTTAACTGTTGGAATATGGATTAATGATTGACAATAACCGATTGTCGATGGTGTCAGTTAAACATCTTCTATCGGTTGCCGGTGATCGACTGAATGATGATTGCTTTTCGACCCATCAACACTTCAGAACGCATGTTATTGTAGGACACGGGTTTAAAAATATGTGTTTGTGTCAGATATTGTAATTCCTTTTGCACAACACATTTTATTAAAAAAAAATCATGAAAATTATCAAAAGAAAGAGAAAATCGTAAAATATATCAGTTTTTCATGAGTTTTCCTTCTAAATTTATAGCGCTTTTCATTTACATTAAATATTCATTTGTTTGTTTTGAATAAATTGGAAAAATCAACAGAACATGTGTACACAAATAATCGCATGTGAATTTACAATCAACTTCCAAATATTATGTTAACGAAGTGGAAATATATAAAAATTTTCCGTGTTTTTTTATTACTACTATTTCATAATTTTTGATTCGTTTAAGGATTTAGTTAAAGTTTGTACTTTATAGCTAAGGTGTAAGCAAACATTAAACTTTTCATTATATAAATTATGTTTGTATTTAACTGTTATCGGAAGTTATTCGATTCACATTATCATAGTCAATAAAATTTTTTTGATTTTAACGCTATGATTAGTTGAAAACATAAACGAAACTTATATTTTATATAAAAAAAATATAAAAGGAAAATGAAAAACCGATTTGGTTTTCTGATATAAAGGCAAAGTAAGATTTTGTGTAACTGTTATAATTAAGTTTATGTGCTAAGCACAATAGATGACCTTAGCATGGTGATTTTTATGTAGTAAAATTTTATATAATCGGATTTTTATGTTAATATAAATGATGGTAGTAGAATTATTTAATACACAAAATTCAAAATGTTAGACGCTTTTCAAAATTGTTAAATCTGCTGTTAGTGGCGATATAATATTGTATGGACTGAAGATGAATAATAGTATCAAAGAGATAAAGCTTTTTATCGCTTTGACCTTTTTTTACAATCATAACGATATGCGTTTAAGATAAATTTCATGAAAATTAAAAACTGCAAGCTTCTTCGAAAATTTATCGTTATCGTTGAGTTGTCAATTTTTTCAATTATTTGAAAAGTACCCGGCTCGATGGACCTTATGCTTGTCAACTTCTTTGTTGCATGTTTTATCTTCTGAGGGTTTTTCTCAAAAATGTTTAGTGACAATATTACGAGGACAATTTTTATAACTCGTAACAAAAGAAAGATATTAAGGCAAAAACTAGTCCAATTAAGGCAAAAACTAGGAACCAATACTAGTCATCTTTTCCCTAGCTCAGACGGAGAGGTATACTTGGCGTGGATATGTTCACTTGCATGTTCACCACCTGATTTGACGACTTATGCTATTATATTCCCTTCTATTCTCCACTCGCCCATCTCCACACAAAACAAAAAACGTTATTTCATAACTTTAATTTAATTTCTGTTAATATAAAATTTAGATAAAATAATAATTTAAAATAAACTTATCAATTTAGATCCAGGTTTTATGTTATATGACGAATACAATTTATTGACTGACAACTGTATGGAATCTTGCTTCTGTTCTGTTCATTTGCTAGTTCAATTAAACATTTCTTCGTATACATATTCTTTTTATTTTGATGATATTATTAAAAATCATATAACGCTTTATTGGACTTATTTTGCGTAATTCAATTTTTATTTTATTTAATTTTTTATAATAAAGTCACAAATAATGTAACACTGTTCAATGAATTTATAATAAATAGTGTTAGTTCAAATTATTCAGCTATTTTATATTAACTAACATTGTTTTATTGATTATTTTTATTAACTGATTCAGAAATTTAAATATCACTAAATTTCCAACTTTTAATATAATTTTGATACATTAAGAATATTTTAAATTATTGCACATAATATTTATTTATTTCGATAATTTCTTTTTTTTTTAATTATTAGACATTTTTTTTATTTGAACTATTCATAAAAATACTCTTCACTTGATATCACAATTCTTTTTATCTCACAACAAATTGGATTCATTTCTATTTTCCTTTTTTCCAACTATTTAAGAAATTTGATTATAATCAAATTTTCAATTTTTATTCTAACTTTAAAAATTTTGAAATATTTTTAATTTTAAACAGATCGTCATTTTGTTGCGTTTCTCATTAGTGAGATTTTCAGTTGAATTTTAACGTGAGATACGACGTTTGTCCATGATTTATTTTAAAATTGTATATGAACTATTCCATTAAACTTTCTCATGTGAAGAAAGGCGCAATATATTTTGTCTTGCTTTTATAGTGATACAGATTTATGCGATGACAAATAGTTGCGAGAAGTTATATATTGCAGTTGTTTTCTTATAGCATAAATCCATAAATTCGGAAACCTATGTTCACCTTTTATTTCAAAATATGAGTTAATTTGTATTCTGAAATATAAAACTCATGGTAAATGCACTTTAATTAATACAATAAAAATAACAATTATTGCATTTGATTAAAGAGCAATTCGGCAAAATTCAGTTATAATGAAAATAATTGTTTTAAACCGAAGCCATGTAAATGAATACAAGTTTCCTGTTTTTATGTCGCGTATGGAAATTAACCAATAAAAATTCTCAAGGAAATTGGATTATTGAAATACGCGCTGTAAAAAACAATTACCCTTCCAGAATTTTAAACTGATGAGTTTTAAATTAAGTTTTTAAAAAGGCAGTCAGTCTTCAAGCGTTACGAAGTGAAGTACTCACACAACCGTTACCATAGTTGTGTCGATACACAACCGTTACTAAGTAAAATCAATCGTGTATAATCAAGTTTTTAAAAGTTTCAATACAGAACCGTAAACAGTTAATTTAAAACCGTAAACAGTTAAATCACAAACGATCAGCGATTTGTTTCTTCATGACCATTAGCCGTCAACCTTTATCCCAGTAATTTAAACCAACTTTAACTAAATGATGAAAAACCGTATTATACATAAATAAAGTGCTTTGTGCCAATATAATAAACTTAATAAATAAATATTAAAATTACGTTGATTAAATAAATAAATTATATAAATATACGTTGAAAATAAATATGTGAACAACCTTTCAATAAAATAGTGGTTTATTTAAAAATATTAAAAATATTTCCCCTCTGTAAAAGACTTTTTATTTAACGTTTGGGAGTTTCTAAAGTTTGGGAGTTTGGGATAATTCCACGACATTTTAGTAGTGGCACCACATTTTGCAATAGTACCACAAATAAATAGTAGTGTTATCCTAATTAATTATCACTACATTTTTGGCGCAGCCGGTAGGACTAGTTGAAAAAATATTGTTTGTCAATTTTAACATATGACATATTTATTTAATTTTATGTGCGTGCTTTCATTTAAGTAATATTTGTTTCATTTTTATTTCATTTAAGTTTAAAAACTATAAAATACATTTTATTTCATAAACATTTAATTTATATAAAAAACCAAAATAAAGAAAAGTGAAAACAATAACATTAGTAGTACTGTGTTATTTTTAATAATAAATATGTGTATCACTGTAGCAAACTCCTAGTCTACGGTGGGCATTTATAAATAAAGTTTTATAACAATAAATAAAAAGATTTATAGTTTCCAAATATTATAAATTTAAGAATAAGGTTAATCAAATAAATTTTCTGGTAAATCATTTTGTAAGTTTTAGAACATAATCTTTTGATTTATTTATAAAAAAAGCTTAATTTTTTAATAGACCGTAAACTAGGAATTTACCGTCGTCAATTAAACATTTGTTTGTTTAATTACTTATTATTATTATTATTTATTATTATTATTTATTTCAATGTAAGTAAGCTGAAAGCTTTTATTTACAATACATATAACGACAGTATCACAGACACATATTTAAAAATAAGAGATATAATATACAAAAACAAAAAATAACAATATCATACAAATATTTTAATACAACTTACAAAATTAAAGGGCGCTTTATACATATTTAAAAATGTTGCCATAGATGGGCAAATTCTTAAACTAAATGGAAGTTCATTGTACTTACTCAACCCAAGAACGAAAAATGAAGAGTTAAAAATTGTTGATTTATTTGCCGGTAGTATTATATGCCCAGCGCGCAAAGAGCACGACATTTGGATCTTTTTAAAAAGATACGGAGGTCTTTTCATGAGTAAAATCTTATGAACATAAGCACAAATTCGAAACTCAAAAATCTCTTTAATGCCACAACCTAATAATTTATCAGCAAATGCTGAAATGTGATCATATTTTCGTAGAGAAAAAACATACATAACACATGCGTTGAACAACATCTTCAATTTATACATACATTTTTCAAGCATTCCATACAACACAACATCACAAGAAAGTAAGTGGGGCAAAATAAAAGACATGAATAACTTATGTCTAAGTTTTATATAAGCAAATTTTGTAAGTTTCCACAAAACACGGAGTATCCCGTAAACTCGACCACAAATATTATTAATCTGCTCATTCCATAACAATTTTGAATCCATGAAGAGCCCCAAATTACGTACAACAGGTAAAATAGCTATGCAATTATTACTAAGGACAACCGGAGGAAAATCAAACGATTGTAACATATATTTATAAATTAAAATGCCTTGTGACTTAGCAGCATTAAGTTTCAGATTGTTCTCAAGAGACCACTTATAGATTCTCACTAAATCTTCATTGAGTTTTTCTATACATTCATTTTTATTTACTATTTTGTCACATATGCATATTGTATAATTGCAAATCATCAGCATATAGGTGAAATTTAGAAAATCTTAGGCATGAAGAAATATCATTTATGAATAGAGAAAATAAAAGAGGCCCAAGCACAGAGCCCTGCGGTACTCCACACGCAAGTGGCATGACATCAGAGAGGCAACCAGACACTTCGACAGCCTGCGATCGCGAACATAAGTATGAATAAATAAGTCGACAAGCAGAAGGTGAAAATTTAAACAGCGATGACAGTTTGAAACATAATATTTCATGTATTATGGAATCGAATGCTTTGGAAAAGTCAAGCAAGATAAGCATGGTGAATTTAAACGCATCCAAATTCCAACGAATATCATCTGTAATGTGTAGCAACGCCGATGCTGTGCTATGACCAGTTCTATATGCAGATTGAAACTCACAAAACATGTTGTGATGCTCTAAATACACCATAATTTGTTTTTATTTCATTTTAGTTTAATACAGAATAATAATTTGAAATGACATTTGTTTTGACATTTCTTACCATTTCTCCTTAAAAATTCATTTAAGTTCCAATGAATTCATATAGAGGGGAAATTTAATTGAGGGTATGTAGACTTTTTTTAATTGTCTACACGTGAGAAAAAATGTTTCCAACTGGAAATCCCACTAGTGAGAAACGCTATAAAATAACCATCCAGGAAAAGAATCACATATTTTATTCAAAATTTAATTGTTCTTCGAACCACAAATTTTAGATTTTTCATAGTTATATAGATTGATAACGGTGAAACCTGTTTATTGCAAAAAAACAAACGATAGGAGAAATATAGCAATGTATTTGAAATCAAGTTTGTATGCAGTTGTTGTTAACAAAGCAAGGATTTGTTACAACAACTAAGATTTGACTTCATTGTTATGGGTGGTTGATATAATGAAACAGGGGCCCTATTCCCGAACACATATTTGTCAATCGACAATATTGTCAATTTCACCAAAATGCTTAACAACTTTGCTTAAAAATGGTATTCTGTAACTCATATTTGTGTCAAACAAATTTTTACAAAATTATAACAGATTTTTGGTACTAGATTCGTACTTTTGACAACTAAGTTTTTTAATCTTAAAACATGCAAAATAAAATAAAAATATATTTAATAAATAAATATGTTTTAATGATATTTATATTAAAATATAATTATTTAATATTTTAAAGACTTAATTTTGCGTTTTAAATTAATTTTTACGCGAATCGATGAAATTTGTATAAAAAAGTCAACACATGAATCATAAAGCAAAATTGTGATTTTGACAGTAACTATATTGTTCTTGTCAGATTCACAATATTGTGTTGAATTTTCACCAAATTGGTGTTACATAATACGAAATTCACAATATTGTGTGAATTTACAATATTGTGATGACATTTATGTGTTCGGGAATAGGGCCCCAGAAAAACTTGTTCTTTGCAAGTATGTATTCTTAAATTGAAAGCTAATTTGAAATGGGTCATTAGATTTGAATTATTATATTTCAATTTTGATGTGTTGTGTGTTTGCAAATTCTTTTCTATTCGGCTATAT
Source organism: Diogma glabrata (assembly GCA_963693315.1). NCBI lineage: Eukaryota > Metazoa > Arthropoda > Insecta > Diptera > Cylindrotomidae > Diogma > Diogma glabrata. Next base: position 206,860,871 of record OY856187.1, read on the forward strand.
TTTTTGGAATTCCTTGTGGTATTCCTTGGGCGTTTCAATTTTATTCTTATAATTATCAAGTAAACGGCATCTGACCAATCGAATCTGGTATGGTGTCGTTCTTATCAATATTGGACAAAGACTATACTATTGTTTTTCGCTTTTTGGTGGAACTCTTTTATGTGTATAATTTTCAAACGCCAGCCATGCAAGTGGTATCAAATGCGTGTCGGGTGTGTGAATCAATTTCTGCGAAGGTGGTCGTTGTTGTGCGACCAGAAGAGTTATAATATAAACGAGCCAGCAAATCGTTTACCGGGTCAGCAATTAGAACTTTAATTGTGAACGTAGGTATGATGTTGATGTGTTATTAGATAACCGCCAGCTGTGCACTGATTTGTACTTAATGTGAGGTAACATGTTGTTACAAGTCCGAAGCCCACATCCAGAATTTTAGCTAATTCATCCAGCAAAGGTATCACGTAATTCTAATTCTATACAACTAAAAGGGTCGGATCAATGTTAATATTTCGTTTAAACGATCAAGTGCTTTATCCGTGAACCATTTGTAGAACGCTGGCAAGTATATATTTTTTTTTAGTTAAAATGTGTTGTGTAGTAAGCACTAAGCATTACAATAGATGTCACAACAACACACAAACACCTTTTAAGATCAAGGTACTACAACAACATGCGTTCTAAGGATGTTAATTTTTTTGGTTTGTTTTTTTTAATATATTTTGTTAAATAATGGATAACTAAACGATAAATCCTATCACATATAAAATATGACATAGGCCAATATTTCATGATAAGAAAGAGAAAATAAAAATAAAATAGAGATAAAAACCAAATTTGTTTTAAAAATTTTCAGGAACAAAACTAAAATGGGGTTGTCAATAATCCAGCTAGTGGCATAATCCTTGATTATGTGACGCACTATCTTCTTCAATGATTAAAAACCAGATATAGATTTATATGGCTCCTTTCTATCAGCAAACAACAGCATGCCATCATCAACGGATATGTCGTTGCTAAGATTGAGGGTGCTACCGTTGACTTGATTGCATACAGTTCATCCGCCAGCACCCTTAACATGTCACCTTGGCTTATCTCACTATTATTGCCAGTGGTATGTGATATCTCACGTTAACTCATATGCCAATAGCAAGGACTGGAGTGCGCGTGATTATCACACACCCGAGGATCAAAAATAAACAAATTAACAAATGAATGGTTATAGTCACTTTATGGTTATAGTCACTTTAACCTTTATATAAGATTATGACAGGGTTATATCTTCATAGAGGTGGCGAATTAGAAATTGAAATATAAAACATGATAGATAAAAAATTTAAAAGGTTGAATGCTAAGTGTAGTAGGCCAATAGAATTACGGATTGTACGTGTTGTTGTCGGTAACAGGTCAGAAATTTTTTTAATCTCTGGGGTAGGGCACTCACATAATGGACATGCCGAGTCCACTCGCCCGGCACATGGGGACTGGAGTTATTCAACAAAGTGTGCTGGAAATTTTTTTTTTGCTTCCTTGTAAGCGATATAACTCGTAAATGTGCACTTTAGGATACTGGTGCCATGGAACTTCTTTGTTCCTTAAATGTTTTTCTATAACTTAAAATAAAACAAAAAACAAAAATAATTTGTTTTGTTGCAAATTTTTGCGAAAAAATCGATATTTTGAATTTAGTTTAAGGTAACATAATCCAGTTTATTTTAATCGTGTCACAAAATGGGATTGATAAATGCTCAATAGGGCACCATTTTTTCGCATATTATCTATAGCTATTGACTATTTATTTCAGTTTTAATAGTATTTTGGAATATTCAGAAACGTTACTTTATAATAATAATCTATAATATAATAGCCATCACTCTATATAGTCGTAACATTTCATTTTGCAATATGGATAACGAGGTCGACTGAGGAGCTTAGGTCGAGAGTTCAAATCCTGGCGTAGTACATTTTTTATTGTTTTTTTTAAATAACATTCAAATTGTTGTTTTTTATTCATAAATACATAAAAATCATAAAAATCTCGATTTATTAATCGATAATGTAGTTTTTTTTAATTTATTGCTACTTTCTTTTCCCCTTTAGTTCAAATTATTATCATTTCGATATTAACAAGAAAATTATTTAATTTTTTGACAGGCAGTGCCAAAAATCATATAATAGTGGTGATCGGAAGATCATTATATTCCATGATTTCATTCCTGTGAAATAAAATTAGGAAAAACAAAAACTGATATTTGAGTATGTTTTTCTCTTTCAATATGAGTTGACATCTTCATCACAAAAGACTGATGTAAACATAGTTTAAGGCTGCATACATTTTTTTAAAGTTGTTAAAGTTGTAAAATTTAAATTTGTTGATAATCTACTTTTTTAAGGTTATTGCTATTGTCTTTTAGCACAGTGTGACGTCAGCACGAAGTAAAATTTAGAATGCATTTAGGGGACTTTTATGGCATCTAAAATATTTTCTTCAGTTTTTTAGAAGAAATGTTTCGTGGCTATTTTGTTTTTTTATACTTTTTGTTGTTGTTTTCATTTTTCATTTTTTTAGTTGGTTTATTGTTGTACCATTTGCTTTAATTTTTTTTAAGAAGGAATGAATATTTTTTTCTCAATATTTTTGTTTGTTTTTGAATGGAATTAAATTTTTTTCAATAAAATATTGAATTGAACATTCTATTTTTTTAGGAATAATTTAAACATTAAATAGTAAAACTGGGAAATGGTATTTATAATAAGGTTATTAATTACAAGATTAAATCTTCATTAATTGGTTGAAACGGAATAAATTTAATTTTAATTAAATCAAGTTAAATTTATCAAAAAAATATTGCGGCAGGAATCAAAACCAGAAAATTGTTCTATAAAAGAAATATAATAGCATAGAAAAATATAGTTTTTTGACATTTTTAAAAAAGAATGAACGTTGAAAACTTTTGATATTTCGGGTACAAAAAACAGTTCGTGTTATAATATACATTTTTATAAATTTAATAATTTAAATAGATTCAATAAAAAGAAGTTCAAAATACTCAGTACAAAATTTCGTTGTCATTATCGACGTAGAGGTTTGTGAGAAAAGTTCGGGGTTCAACGCGGACCCTATATTTATTTTTATTGTTTTTGTTTATTATTTTTTTTTTATATAACATAAAAATTATTCCTTTTAGTTCATAAAAATTCCATTTAAGGCATTTAAATTTTAAATTTATCGATAATGTGGTTTTTTAAAATTATTGCTATTGTCTTTTAGCCGTTAGCTCACTAAAAACCATAAAACGTGTATTTTAAAGGGTTACAACCAATTTGTTTAGAAATTAAGAGCAAGAAAATTGTAAAGCTAAATTGTGAACGAACGAATTTTGACTCAAATATTTTCGTATTATACGATGATGTCCCGGCGAAAGCTTTGAGATAACGTCCCACGGGCCCTATAAATAAATAAAATAATAAATCTTTAATACAATGTGTTTTTGGGAAGCCATTTAAAAAAAACAATAATACATTTACAAAAAATGACGTAGTTAAGCAAAACACAATTTAAAGTAAGTTATATTAATTTTTGGAAACTTTTCTCTTTTCCACCAGGAATTAAACTACATTTTATTAGGGTGAATTACATTAATTGGAAGAAAACGAATGTACGAAGCAACCAAGTTTCGCGAACAAACGTTTTGATCTCGCGTAGGAAATGCTATTTTTCTACGATAGTAAATATATAAACGATATTTATTATAACTTATTAAATTATAAATCGACCACATTTAAAATTCATATTAAATTTTGTCATGTATGGCTTTGATTGAAAAACTTTGCAAAATTACATGAAAATACCATAGGAACTACAATTTGTTATTGAGCGAAAATGATTTAACATTAGTGAGGAAAAAACCCATTTTCACAGGAGTTTAAGCCTGCATGAAAATAGACGTTTTGTATGCTATCATAGAAAATAGTATATTTGCCTACAAAAGATGAAAACGCTGCTTTTTTGTGAGTGAAAACTTGTTCACGAGACGCGTTAGCGTTTTTATCTCGTGTAGGAAAAACTATTTTTTCTATGATAGTTAATATATAAACAATATTTATTAGAAATTATTAATTCAGAGATCGACAAAATAACATTTTAAATTCATATTCTATTTTTGCATGGTTGCTTTGTTTTAAAAACTTTGTAAAATTATACGAGGATACCATAGCAACTACAATTTGTTATTCTTTTTACACTAGTGGAAAAGAACCCATTTTCACAGGGGATTACGCGTGATGAAAATAGATTTTTCATATGCTATTATAGAAAAAAATATTTTAAGATATCATAAACAAAGTAGCACATAGAAGGAAATTGAGTAGTTTTATGTAATAGGAAAATCAAACAAAAATTACGAAGTCTATGATACGCTATCTCGGGATAGTTAGTTAGTTCATCTTAAAATAAACGGCGATACAGTTCAGTTTTAAACTAGCAGCGAATTTAAGTGAGTTGTAAAGTTATTAAAATTAAAAAAGACAAATAATAAAAGAAGAAATGTTTCGTAATAAGATAAATTTTTGAACGAATGAAATCAGTCATGTACCGAAAATTTATTCTTCCTATTTTCTGATCTAGAACCCGAACCAATGATAAGTAGCTCAGTCAAGACTCAAGTCAATACAATATAATTAATATATAATATTTATTAAGAATATATGAGCATTTATTTTAAATTTGTGGTTATTTGGTGGTTAAGTAGTTAGTTAGTTCTTGTAAAATTTATTGAATTATATTTGATAAAACCTGTATTGAAACAATAATTATGTACGCAGTGGTTCCCTTGCATACATAGCCCAATTTATAAATAAAAGACGTAATAATACAATATTAGAATCAGAACTTCACTAAATAATAAATATTAAACCAGTTTTCAAATTGTACACTAGCACAAAAAATGATCAAAATAGTTTTCAATAACATTCTGAAATAAAGAATTTCGATAATTTGAATCAAAAAATTCATATAGAAAATTTAATATTAAACCTGAGGTAAACTAAAATTTCTTGAAATTAAGCAATAAACAAACATACAATACTTAAATGAAATGTTTTGTAATAATTATAAATAATTATAAAATTATAATAATTATAAAATTATTAATACTCACAATATGTAAAAATAAAAATAAAGTAAAGTAAAAATAAAATATGTACAATGAAAAACAATAACTGAAAACTATGAATTTAGGTATGACAATTAAATGCATCAGATCAAAATATCAATTTCACGTAATTTTTACAACTCAATTGAAATTACGGACATTTTTTTAAAAAAACTGCAATTTATGATTCATTTGATTAAAAGAGGCCCTTAACTTGCTGTTGTGTGGGCATCCGAGAGGGGATTTATTAAGATACTGACATCAGGCAAACATCAGTCCCATCAAAAAGATTAAGTTTTTTGTAACACTCTAAAAATATAGACCACAAAAATTAAACATTGCAGAAGGATACAAACCACATGTACCTATCTAAATAATATATTTTATTTGACAAAAATTGTATTGATTTGTATTTTATATGTAACCGAGATACATCAACCTTAATAGAATTCAAATGAGCAAAACTCCAACAGTTTTTTGTTTTGATATTCTAGAGATTGTAACGTAAGTGATAATCATCTTAACACATTTCATTTTTTCGTGCATGGAAATTTAATATATTTTCCAGAACATAAAAATTGATGTCTATTGAATTTAAAAAACAGGTTATGTCAGCTACATTAAAATTGGATTTCAAGTAAAATGTGTCTTTGCATGAATAATAACAAATTACTAGCAACTAGCGAAAAACCATTTGAGTATTTTTGTATTAATCGAAGTTTGTCATTTTCTGTGTTCCTGTTATACTTTGTAACGTTAGCTATAATCTGCTTAGATAAAATCATAAACGTATTATTTCAAAATGTTCAATTCACCTCTATAACCCATACATTACTTTCCAATATAAATTTTCCAACTATCATTTATCTGCTTAAACACATTAAATCCTTGTTAAACCTTTTTCCAATCATCAAACTATAAACATAACATCTATTACACAAATATCGAACGAATCACTTTTTTCTACTTCTTTAGTGGTTTTATCTGTTCATAAAACAAAGTTACAAAAAAAACAATCAATTCGGAAAGTCATCCACCTCTTCTTTTTGAAATTTCTTAATGGTTTTCTTCTTGTAAGATAAACCAAGAAAAAAAAACATACTTCCATGAAAATTGATATTTTTCAATAATTTTATTTTAATATTTCTGTAAAATGCATATTAAGAACAATACAATCATTGTGGAAATCTCTATCTACTTCAAACGAAAGCAAACATATTGAAGAACGTAGGTGTGTAGTCACCAGATGTCAATAGTTATGCAAATATACTTTCTTTATATTTAACATTATCACGTTGTTGTCAAATATGATTATACAATGTGTGATGTTTCGAATAACATTTCGCTAGTGATATGTAATTGTAAGAGAAAAGAGTTATCAGTTAGTTATTTCTACATTTAAAATTGTTCGCAGGAAAATTTATGTATGAATAAAAAACTTTTAATGAAAAAGTAACAAATCACCTTTTATGTACATTTTTTTAAGGTTATGAGTACATACTACATAATAAATATAAGTTACTTACAAAATTAGATGAGTTTGCAAACTATCACATAAAATAGAGGAAGATTATTGATCCGACGAATATAAGGTAAAAATAAATTATTTTGTTGTAAACTGTTTTAATGTTTTCCTACCAAAGTGAACCTTTGTTTATTTTGAATATATATTAGTAACAATATTTTCGATCTGATTCAAAGTTTCAATTGTTATGGCTATTTTTAGGTGGACGCTATTGTACATTGGCGACTTTAATGAAACTTTGGTAGATGGTTATGATTTACATTTTATACAAGCTTGAACTAAGTACGATTTAAGTGAGTTTGGACCATGTGGTTGAAGCCTGTTGGAAGATTTGTTTATTTTAATCTGATATTATTGACATTTATAAAACTCGGTATATAAGTTTTTGGCATGATTGCATATAGTTTAGCATCCCAACTGACGGATTATTATTGACGGTCACATTTTTTGCTTCAACTTATATGTACTGTTGTATATCCTGAATCAACTCAAACAACAATTTATGATATTTTACAATGTTAGCCAAAGAAAAGGGTCAGAGTTGTACGTCTCTAGAACACAAGTTGAAACTTTCATCATTTCAAAAATTGATATCCGATATCGTTGAAGATTCGTGATTGTTTTGTATATAAAGCTTTTGTAAGCCTTTCCATTATTCTGCTTCCCATCTACCCGTTTTGAAGTGTTTTTTCTTTTTATTAGAACTTTCTCCACATTATAATTTATATATGTAAATGTGTTGTTGTTTGGTTCGAGCATTCATCGAAAATATTTGAATTTAATTATTTAACTCTCTCGTTTCGTTAGTTCATCGTCGCACAACAATAATTTCATAATTTATTGCCCGCCCAATTGATGGAGCACCATTACCCGGGTAAGAAAAAACTAACTGTCTGGCAAACCAGGCTTGGGCCAAGTCTGGAAAATAAGACTTGGGCTAGGTCTACCAAGCCAATTTTTTTCCCAAACCTCCTTTAAATGTGTGGAGCATGTGGAAATGTATTGTGGAAAGATTAATATATATAAAAATAAAGATAAACATAATTTGACTTGCACATGTTTACAATGTATTATACTGGTGAATACCGCGTAATATGATAAACTGAATCTTGGTTCAGTCTAGGTTCATTTACAACAGGTCCAGACTGAAACCAAACCATTTTTACAATGCTATTAAATTTAATTAATTAATTAATTTCTATAGTCATTTTGTACTCATACCACCCAAATATTAATTTGTTTAGTTATCTCTAGTTATTCAATTTACTACAGAAATATATTGTATAAAACAACTCGATAACTATCTAAAACAAATATTAAAAATTTTAGCTTCTCGTTTTTTAAGGTTAGACCTAAATTTCGGATAATAATTTCTTACATCACAAGAACATTGACCACAAATAAATTACCAACATCACGCTCAACATGAAATATGAACATGTTTTATTTTAATAATGTAAAGATAAAATAAAAAAAAAGAATTACAACAACATAACCTAAAACTTAATCAATATCAAACCTATGTTTCTTTTTATGTTTCTTAGCTAAAAGTATTAAATTTTCTTTTCATTCATTAATTATTCCAACTTTCTACTCTTAATAAATTTGAAATACATTTTTGTAATATAAATAAAATAATTACATTTTAAAGATCTAATCATAAAAAAAAAAGAAACGTCATTCCACTATCATCTTCAGTAATAAGATATTCGATTCAGAAGATATAAATATCATCTAATTGTACATCTATCTATCATAGGTCAGAGGTTTTATTCATTATGTAAACATATATGTTAAAATTCCGAAGAAAATTTTGCTTTTATAAAAATTTTAAATCGATTAATTTAGATTTGGTTGTAATAATTTAATACAAAAGCCCTCAAACTGTGATAAGCATACCAACCACTTGGGGTACGTAGAGGCGTTTAAAGTGGTACGGAATCAGGAAATGATACATTTTAAGTTACATAATTATTAATTTATTTCTGTGTGCTAAAAACATATCTCAAAATGTATACTTTTTCTACGATTAAACTAGAAATAAATTTAATAAATTAAATTAATTAATCAGAAATAATGGTTTTATAAAAATGTTTATAGTGATTTTTTCTTATTTACTAGGCTTTCATAAATTGTTACCAATGTGTTATTTTGGTTCTTATTTGTTGTTTTATAAGCTGTGTGGCACTGATGCTTTATCTTTTCAATGGAAAATTTAAATTTATTATCCGCAAGTTTAGTATTTATTGGAATTTGAGGAGTTTTTCATGTCAATTGTTGTCATCACAATGTTGGATTGCTTTTTTGAATTTATTACAGGTAATAAATTTTTTACGTTACGACTGCCAAGATGGTTTTGAAATTTTAAATAAACACAATGAAACATCCTACATTAAATAGCTAAACACTGTAACATAATTTACTCTATTTCTAGTTTGGTCAAAGGAAAAATTATTAGAGTTATTATTCCAATGTTCAAATGTTTTCGAACAATAACATAATAATAATGAGTAAGTTTATTTACGAATGAAATATGACGAAGAATGACAATGAAAGTAGGGCTTCCGGTTAATACCGGTATTGGTCCTGAAATCTCATTTCGGCAGTACCAATATTAAGGCCCGGTGTTACCGGATTAAAGAAAAATTTAATATTTGCCCACAGAAAATTCGTCACATTGAATAGAATCCATAATAAAATGAAAAAACTTTAACTACAACTTTAATTGTAGTTTAGGTTAGGTTACAATAGCTGTCAAGATAATACAAGGTCAGAACGACACACTTAGACTTAGTAAGTCCGTTGTGATACCACAGGATTTCCTTCCCCTACTCAAACCATTTGGAACTTCTGATGAAGGAAGCTAAGTATTTTCCCTAATTTTATAATTACTCAGGTCGGTGATAGTTTTTAATGTGTGCAATCCAAAATGAATGGCCCATACAAATGGGCCGTGTGTGCTGGACACATACAAAACAGATGGCACTTTAATGGCATACCAACTTATTCTTTTATTTATTGAAGTGTTTTTTAAAAATCTATAGCAACAATTTTAATAAAAAATTTGGGTTTTAGAAAAAAATAATTAATTTTAATTGTATTCTTTTTACCTATTGAAGTAAAATAAATCAAAGTAAAGAATGACCAATTTAAATATTTTGTTTATATTTAATTTAACCAATTTTCAAGCAAAAATGCGCCAACTATTTTCTGAAATATCGGTAATACCGGTTACGCGAGGAATTTAGATCAGTATTACCGGTATCAGCGGTGCTAAATGAAAGACCATTTATTATGAAATTGACTGTAATTATAAATTTTTATAAGCCCAAAAATAGTTATGGAACACAGAACTAGTGTCAAATTGTCATCGGTGTAATGCAAATTTTAAGGGTTCTAATTTAGTGGAGAATTTGGCAACACTGAATCCATTAAATACGCATCCAAAAACAAACAAATAAAAAATGTAATGTATAAATGTATGAAATTGTATATCGGGCACATGACCTTTTCGTCTTTGCTGGCGCATACGCACTCTTCTGTTTAAATTGGCCATGTCAGTTTTGCAGAAACGTGGTTGAATTCGTTGATACAGCGTTGATTCTAAATCTTCAAGGCACGAGTGGTTGTGTGCTTGTTGGAATAGACATTTGACGTTAAATAATCTAAAAAGCCAGTGGTGTTAAATCGCATTATCTAGGGGCTCTATTCTGATCCCCAAAACGAAAGAGAAACGACACGTGGCACCGTCTTGTTGAAATCACATCTTGTCCAGATCAATATCTTTCAACTTAAGCAGAAAGTCAACGTTTGTCAAGTAGGGATATCGTGTACCAGCAACAGTCATCGCTTGGCTAGTCTCAATTTAGAAGAAGTAGGGTATAATGGTGCTTTCAAGTCAAAATCCTCAAACAATGATACGTTATGGATTAATTTGTTTTTTGACATTCCCAAGTGATTGCTCCGAACCCCAAATGGACCCCTTTGACCATGCCATCAAGGGAAAAATTCGCCTCATTGCTTATAATGATTTTGCACGAAAAATCAACATCAATAATCCATTCAACAAACTCGTTTTTATTATTCAATAATCCATTCAACGATTATCTGTGCATGTTTATAAGGCTGCAGTTCTTGTGTCAATTGAAATTTTTGTATACACTTTTGATATCTTCTTGAAATTTTCAATTCTCATCTACGACGCCGAATTGATGTTCCTAAACTTTCACCAACACCAACAATTGCTCAACTCTGACTGAATATTTTGAATATTCCGACCATCTTTAGTACAAAGTTTGCATACTTTGACCGCCAATTTGTTATTATTTTTGAAATATTTTTCAATGTTTAATGTAAACGGGTTGCTCTCTCGTTAAATGCTTGGTTTTGCCCGTAAAACAATCCTGAAAAAATGCATGAAATGTGCATTAATTTTGCATGGTACAAAATCCCCGTGCACAAAATTTTGCATAACACCTGTCATTCACATACCATGCAAATATCGTAAAATGTCTTAGCACATATAAGCACCAATTATCAGCCGCATGTTGAACAAATAATAAAAAACGAAATTTATTTAATGATAACAATAATCCTAGTGTTCGGTTGAGACAAGTGATAAAAAAATCATGATTTTTCGAACTACTATACGTAGCCATTTGTCACGAAAAAATTAGATTTTTGCTTGTTTAAATGCCAAAATGCTTTGAATTTAGGTGACAATAAAATTATGTTATTTTGGTTGTTTGGTTGTGTTTGGTTGTGTCACATTTTTGTGATAACCATTCTTGATAAAATTGGTTTGTGGCTTTGGGGCTAAATTTATCTTTTGTGATAAAATTAGTTGAAATAAAAGTGAACTATAAAGGTTAAATCCATCTTTTATCTTTTGACTGTTCGGTTTGGATTGAGGTAATATTCAACGAAGTGAAGTTAGAAGAAAAAAATTTGACGCAAAATATCGTGATACTTATTATGATATTGCACGACCAAACACTACCAATATAGAATGAGAGAATGGAAAAATTGAAAAATTTGTTTACATTTTCTAAAAAGGTTTGTTCATAATAGTTGCGTCATTATTAAATAGGGTTGAATGAATTTAAATTTATTTGCATATAAAATTATGTGCGAAAGAAATTTTGTTAGTAGAGGTAATGAAACCAAGAACAAAAAACAAATGGGCACTTTAAATAATTATTTTTAGTGATTTAAAAATTACTATATTACTATAAAAATTACTAAATTTAATTTAATTTAATTAAGAAAACAGAATATTAAGAAAGTCACATATTTAGATTTTTTAATTTCTGACTTCTTTTTTCATTTAAATTGTATCGTCAAAAAATGGCGAAAAAAATGAACGCTTCATTTACAAATACAATAACACACATAAATTTTCAATTTGTAGGAAATATTCGTTACGTTAAAAAAACTTGAAAATTAGTAAAATAAAATAGTGCATATACTCGTGCACAATGAATGTTATGTTTGTTGGGGTACAAGTTTACCTTACCAAGTACCTACCTAACAGGCACACGAGTAAATTTATTAGGAGTAAGTTGAAACTTTGAACTAAGATCATGGAAAAAACTATTGTCATTTTATATTGAGGTTATGTTATGTTATGTTATGTTATGTTATGTTATGTTATGTTATGTTATGTTATGTTATGTTATGTTATGTTATGTTATGTTATGTTATGTTATGTTATGTTATGTTATGTTATGTTATGTTATGTTATGTTATGTTATGTTATGTTATGTTATGTTATGTTATGTTATGTTATGTTATGTTGTTATGTTATGTTATGTTATGTTATGTTATGTTATGTTATGTTATGTTATGTTATGTTATGTTATGTTATGTTATGTTATGTTATGTTATGTTATGTTATGTTATGTTATGTTATGTTATGTTATGTTATGTTATGTTATGTTATGTTATGTTATGTTATATTATGTTATGTTATGTTATGTTATGTTATGTTATGTTATGTTATGTTATGTTATGTTATGTTATGTTATGTTATGTTATGTTATGTTATGTTATGTTATGTTATGTTATGTTATGTTGTGTTATGTTATGTTATGTTATGTTATGTTATGTTATGTTATGTTATGTTATGTTATGTTATGTTATGTTTTGTTATGTTATGTTATTTTATGTTCTGTTATGTTATGCTATGTTATGTTATGTTATGTTATGTTATGTTACATTATGTTATGTTAAGCTATGTTGTGTTATATTAGGCTATATTATATCCTATGTTTCGTAATGTTATATTATATTATGTTAATTTATGCTATGTTAAGTTATATTATGATATATTATATTCCTTCCACAATGCATTTATGTTTTTTGCCGATTTCGCTTTACTTTGCTTAACATAAATAGCATTTTTTAGTATTGCAAATGAATCTAAGAAAAGCTAAACGAACAACCTAGAATGCAAGGCTTAGCAACCTTAAACATAAACTGCATGTAATGTCATTTACACAATTTAAGAAAATATAATATTATGGTATACAGTGTCTTATCATGTAACTATATTTTCTTAACTTATCTCACAACATACATGGTCATGTTTAAATGTGAACCAGTCATATAGTATGAACGGGCATTTTGACAACAGTACGTGCTGATTACAGCAAGCTCTACAACGACTGTTTACTATATAAACGAACTAATGTAAGAATATGTTGGTTCTTTTGTAGTTTGATACTAATGCACGATAAGCCAAGACCAGAATCGTGATTGAGTACTTGACAGATGCAAATACTTCAAATTTTCAAAATTTGTTTGAAAGTCAAAATTTCAAAATTTTTCACATACATGGCTTTTGTTTGAAAGTCAAACTTCAGCTAAATGTTAAGAACAAGTAGGTCTTAAACACACATTTTATAAAACTGTTTTGAATGGCCTACAATTTAGATTTTGTTTTGTTCCTAGCTAGTGCTGTTTTTGAGATATTCACAGTTTAACATTGAGGTGTTAGCCATGTTATGACTTGTGAGGTAAGGAAAATACATATAACATAGCCACATAATAAGACATATAGAATGTCATAGTAATATATGCTTAAACTGTTAAAAAAATATAATATAAAATTCGAATGTTACTCTCAGTGTTATTTTTTGGATAGCTTTGGAGAAGTTTTAACCTGCTACTTATCAAGCAAGTTCGAGAGACAATTGTACAACATTGTTTACATACGCATAAAAACTGGTCAGTTTGTTTTCAAATGAACTCAGCCCAAAATCGCTGCTATTCTTATTTACAGTAACTTTTTGGTGCCTGATGGAATTCGGCCTTACCACTGTTTTGAAATATTTACATTAATATTTCTATTACATTAATGGTAGCAAAATTGGTAAAATATTACATTATTGGTAGCAGACAAAAGAAAACATTTCTTGTTTTACATTTTTGAAGTAAAAATGCTTTGAAAAAAGAAATTACTTTTGATAAAACAAAATAGAAAGTTGCAACCACAATTCAGTATCTATCAAATCTAAAACAATTCATCTTAATTAGCTTTACAATTTACAATTACATTGTGTAATTAAAACTTTTGCCTACAATACTTATCGCAATCTGAGTCTTACATTTTAAAATATCAAATTTCAAAACAAATAGGATAAAAGATCTTAAAAATAAATACAAATAAGAAGCCGATTAGTTAACAAAAGAATAAACAAATATTAAATAAAAGAGTTAATTAATTGAAAATGAACTAAGAAATAGTAATTTTTTTATTTATGTTCTTTCCGACAAAATATTATTTATTTTAAACGAAAGGTTTGGTTCATCTACCATACATATTTTGTTTGTTCAATGGATGTAATCGTATCTTTACAAATAAATAAAAGAAAATTTGGACGAAAAAATCTATTTGTCATTATTTAATGGTTTTATTTAAATGTCATTGGTCCAATTGGGTTTAATCTAAAGCGAGTTAGCAATAGAGGTTTAATAGAGAATTTTAGCAAGGTTATGACGTATGCGAAAAGGGGTTTTGAAAAGGACAACTTTAAATGCTTTACCGGTATTGACTTTTTTTTAGAGAGAAAAATTATCAGTATTTACAACAATCGACACTGAAAATGACACTCTCCAGGCATTAATTTTATGCCATATCTTATTTCTATAAGTTATCAGCTTACTTTTGAAGAAGTTAATTTAAACAAAATAAAATAGTTATTTACACATGCTTTTCTTTGCAATCAGAATTACTTCTAAATTCAAATCAAGAAGTTTATTGTTCTTTTAATTAGTTTTTGTTTGTTAACGAAATAATAAATTTGATATTATTAAATAACTGTCTATTGAAAAGGAATTTTCGTGTAGTGGGTGTGGAGTGTATTAAAGCTTATGAATAATACAAAAGAACTTTAATCAAAATTTAAAATATTTCATTTGTGTACGAGAATAGTATATTTTGCAACAAGAGATGCAAATGCCCTTATATTATGTACGTGAACATTTGTTGACAAGACGCGCTAGCGTCGAGTGGAGCATGTTTACAAAATTTTTTTTTCTACGATGTAAATATAAATATTTATAAATTTTAATTTCTACTTTGTAAAATAGATATAAACGATATTAATTATAAATTAGTAAATTAAAAACCGACAACATAACATTCAAAATTCATTACTTCATATTGTAATTTATCATGCAGACTTTTTAAAATTCCATTAAAATATCATAGTAACTACAATTTGTTATTTAGTGAAAATCTTTTTTCCCTAAAAATGAAAATACATTTTTTATATACTATCGGATATATTTATTCATAATCTTTGTTTGTTTGATTAATTCACGGCATTGTCGTTTATGGAATTGCTGCCATTGGGCTAGTTTTTATTTCAAATAATTCATTGAATTAATTTGAAAAAAACCATTTAAACAAATTGATTGTAACATTTGGTTATTAATGTGTTATTGCTATGGATGTTATGGTTAGTGGTTAGGACATTTAATAGAGTACCAAAACTTGAAGGCCGTTATTGCGGCCTCAAACTCCTAGATTTCATAAAAATTTCTAAGAGCATTAGCTTTAGCCTACGAGTTCGTTCGTTTTAAGCGAAATGCACCACATGTACAAAAAATATCGGTGGCATTTACTACATCATCAACAACAATAGAAATCAAAGTTGACAAAAAAAAATTTACTTCGGTCTTAAAGACCTAAGTATTACATTCATGAGCTAAAAGCCTAAAAGAGAAATTCTTACCCCCACTTGTTTTTAGCATTTCTCGACGTTTTAGGACCAACTGATTCTAAAAAAGCAAAAAAAAATGTATGTTTGTCTGTCGGCCGGCCGTCCGGCGGTCACCACCGACGATATTAGAAAACGGCTGAAGGGATTTCAAAAATTTTGGTTTCTAAAAATAGGTACACTCAATGGTAAGAGCCGAAAGAACGATGTGTTCGATAACTGTACCGGAAGTGTAGCAAAAAAATCGTCAAGTGTGTCAAAACAAGGAAATTTGCATATTTTTTGCTTTAAAAACGTTCATTTTGAGTGATAATGAGTAGGAACAAAAAATGCGGAGAAATCTTGATGGTCGGGATTGGTATATGAGATCAAAAACTAGATTATTGCATTATAAGTTTGTCAAAAAAAATGTTGTCAAGTGTGTCAAAAGAAAGATGTTTATTTATTTTTTTACCTAATTTCTTGGAAAAAATAAAATTAATTATTCATTTTAAATTAAAAGTTCTAAACTGTAACAAGATATTTAAATAATAATAAAATAATAAACGCCTTATTCTTGTTAAATTGGGTTTTATTTCACTAAATACGTATTTCGAAAGCTATGCTTTCATCGACAGTAGTATCTAAAAAACTAAATCTTAAAGTAAAAACAACATACTTATATAGTAAAATTTAACTAATTAAGCCTAAAGAAACACATCAATAAACTTATAGAAAAACGCAAAGGAGTACTCACGTACGGAAATATTGAATTGCCGCTCCAATTTAATGGCGAAGATTCAAATTGTGTTCGTCAAATAATATTAGATCACAGAGAAAAGCTGCCACCCCAATTAAAAACAATAATTTGGGGGAAATTGGAAGGAGGTTCTGGGTCACCCAGGTTGTAGGTTGTGGAAACCAATAAAGAAGATCAAAATTATAAAGAAGTCATTATAGGAAAAACCTTAGTTATATCGGATGCTGACTACAAAATACCAGTAAGGGTTTTAAATCTGTCAGACCCACAGAAAACATTCAAGAAAGGCTCAATCATTGGGCAATGCGAAGAGGTTGCTAAAATAATAAAATGCGAGCAGAAGAACATCAACAGCTCGGTCAACACAAAACAACGGAAGGCAGAAATGGAACAATTTGTGCAGAAATGGACAGAAGAACTATCAGAAGAGCAGAAGAAATCAGTACGTCAATTGTTGGAGCGACACAAGTCTGTATTCTGCAGTTCACCTGAAGGGAATGGCAGAACCGCAGAACCAATATGGTGAAACATCGTATTGACACCGGAGCAGGACAGCCGATACGCCAGGCACCAAGGCGATTACCATTGGCTAAAAGAGACGAAGCTGATTAAATGGTGAGCGATATGAAAGAAGCTGGTGTCATCGAGCCTTCAGACAGTCGCTGGAGCTCACCTGTAGTGTTAGTTGGCAAGAAAGATGGGAGTTTAAGATTTTGTGTTGATTACAGGAAATTAAATACAGTTACTAAGAAGGATAGCTACCCATTACCTAGGATAGATGATACACTGGATATATTATCGGGTTCAAGATTGTTTTCAACATTGGATTTGCAAAGTGGTTACTGGCAGGTGGAAGTTGCGGAAGAAGATCGGGAGGAAACGGCGTTCAGTGTAGGTAATGGGCTATTGCAATTCAATGTCATGCCATTTGGGTTATGCAACGCTCCCAGAACTTTTGAAAGACTAATGAAAATGGTACTAAAAGGTTTACACTGAAAAACATGCCTTGTATATCTGGATGATATCATCATCATGGGCAAAGACTTTGATGACCGCTTGAGGAACTTGGCGGAGGTACTGGAGAGCTTGCAAGCAGTCGGTTTAAAGTTTAGTCCCAAAAAGTGTTCTCTTTTCAAGGAGGAAGTAAAGTATTTGGGATGCAAGGTTACGGCAAAAGGAAATCATACCGATTCTGACAAGATTGCAGCAGTTATGAAATGGCCAAGGCCCAAGACTTAAGAACCTACATGAGCTCCGAAGCTTCCTTGGATTGTGCACATATTACAGACGGTTTGTGCCAGGATTCGCCAACGTTGCCAAAAGTTTGCATGAGTTAACCAGAAAAGATAAAACATTTGAATGGAATGAACCTCAGGAACAAGCATTTGTGGAGCTTCGAAGGAGATTATGTACGGCGCCAATACTGTCATAACCTATACCTAATGTGAAGTTTATTTTGGATACTGATGCCAGTAATGAAGGCATAGGAGGAGTCTTGCCGCAGAAGACAGATGGACAAGAAAAGGTGATAGCGTATTTTTCCAAAATGCTCGAAAGGAGTTATTGGCTATTGTGGAATGCGTAAATACCTGTATGGTCAGAAATTTCATCTAAGAAATGATCATGGTGCGTTGAGATGGCTACTCCAGTTCAAAAATCCAGAGGGACAAGGAGCACGCTGGATCGAACGGTTGCAGGCATACGATTTGGATATTGAGCATCGAAAAGGTACCGCACATGGGAACGCTGATGCATTATCGAGACGAAAACAAAATCGTAATTTTGAAAGTAACTGTAACAACTTTGGTATTTCGAAATACGAATTTCACAATATTGTCTAAATTGACAATATTGTGATTACATTTATGTGTTCGGGAATAGGGCCCCTGATGATTGCTCGACTCCACTACCAGTTTTCAAAATATATTGTGCTAATATCTATTAAATACATTAATTCATGGTTGGTTATCTATTCCTATTGCTTTTTATATTCATATACAATATTAGATAAAACTAACTAATCTAACTACAATTTTAGATAAAAAATTGGAAAAATGGAAAAAGTGAAAAGTGCCACTCAATTTGTATACTGAAGGGTAAAGAGCAAATTTTTCAATTGACGAAGCGATTACTCTAATATACTAATCTTAACTCACCCTATATAATAAATTTTGAACTTCAAAATTTAACACCAATTAACCCGCACATCGGGTTAATTTGTTAGAGGTTTCCGATAGATGCCAATCTTGAGAGAAAATCATTGATCAGATGTCAATCATTTGCAATGTAATCCCTAGGTTAAAATTTTAAATATAAAGATCTCCTTTCGTTCGTATTTAATGTTTCAGTTGATTTTATTTGTAGATTTTCATGTGCACTGATCATGATCATTGATCACTGATCAAATGATATTTTACAATTGAAAGTTAAAAAATTAAATTATTGTTATAAGCTAAATTGAAAGTAAGTTAAACTAAACCAAAGAAATATACTCTACGCTCATTTTTCTTGGTTCCATTTTTAACTGTATTCAGCCAGATAGTCATTTGTGGACCACATCTAAAGTTTCTTCTAAAATGTTTATTTAAAAAATTTTCATTTCGCTTTATAATCGTTTTTTTAATAATGTCTGTAATTATCTTAACCAAAATCTATTAACAAAACTTGTATTACATCAAAAAAATTCTAGCTGTACAAATGTTAAACTTTTTTATAACATAAAATTCTTAAGTCATTATTTAACATTATAAATGTTAATTAACATCTTGAATTATTTTTCTCATATTTCAGCTGCATAACATAATTTAAATTTCCGTAATAAAATCTAATTGTATTTACCCTTTTTATAGAATTGAATGTACAAGCTCAACCTAAAAAGTTGTGAGCGCTTTCAATCAAAATCTAATTCAAAGTTTAATCAAATGTTTGAGATTAGAATAAAATATGAACGACTAACCAACTTAACCCTATATATTCACAAAAAAAATTAGATCGTCGCTTTTGTAATATAAAAATTAATTTATCATTCATTTAACTTTTCCGTCTTTCTTTTCTATTTATTGTAATTTAATTCCATTTTTTTGGTTTCTACACAATAGGAAATAAGGAAAAACGAATTCCAATTACCTTTTCAAACAGAGAAAAACATACGCAAAATACATAATAAAAGCCAAAAGGAAATCAAATATAAAGTGGAATTCCAATTCTATTTAAATGTAAAAACAGAAAAACATTACTGGAAAATTAAAGAAAATTACAGAAAATTCTTTAACTTTATTTGAAAATAATATCATGAATTATGTATTACGATTTTATGTTTAATTTAATTCAATTCCGTTCAATATTCAAAGAAAGCAAGAAATGATAAAAAGAAAACCGAGAAACTTTAAGGAAGTGGAATTTGATTAGGGTTTGGATTAAGTACTAAATACTTGTTGACGTTGACGTTAATTGAAAATGTTATTCTGTTTAAAATTGAGGGGAGGAGTTAGTGGAATTTGAAGGATAGTTGAAGAAAAGTAATTTGTGTTTGCAATTGCAGAACGAACGAGATCTAATTGTTAGTTGCTTACTTCTATAATTTCGGACTCAATTAGCTAATCATTTTTTTATACAGTTCAATTAGTTATTTCAATTAGTGGTGAAATTAGAGATCAAAATAAGTATTTTTACTTTGTAATGACAATCACAAATTTTACATACAAAATGAAAATATGCTGCCACTAGACCCGTTGCTCGAAACTCAAACTTCAGCACGGTGCATGTTATGGTCCCATCTTTCAGTGTATATGTGATTCGCCTAGATTTACGACTATTAATTTTCCTGATTTAAAAAAGGGTTAACCCAATGCATATGGTATTAAATTTTTGTCAAAAGAAAAACATACTAACAGGAAGAGCTTGTAAAAGCCAAATAAATATTGAATTAGTTCCAAACCCTTATTTTTTGATTTATAAATGTATCCTAAAAATAAACGCAGATAGGGATTTATTTGTTTGGTATCGCTGGATCGTTTCGTGCTACCAAACGTTAGGCGGTAGTATAGTGGATCAAAGTTAGTCATGGAACTATGTTACAATTTAAGTGATATCTCGTGAAAGTCCTAACTATGGGCGATATTAAAAAAATTATTGAAAAGATAAGATATTATAAGATATAAGATAAGATATTGTTACGTTTTTCTAACCTTCTTTCCAATTGGCCTTGGATAAACACAATTCCCAATCTCTTTCTGAGTTCGATCACTGATTAGTAAGCAAACATACCAAGTTTTATTAAGTATTCCACACCTTAATTGTTCCGCAACAACAGGAAAACCATACAGCAACAATATTCCTATGTAGAATATTCTTCCAACAGCTTCGAAACTCCAACGATTAATTGTAGAAATTTCCAGTTCACAGTTTCCAAAATAATACACAAATTATTTCTACTTAATAACACTTAAAACTTTATTTACAAAACCTGATTTCAAAATAACTTCTATTTACACGATTTTATATACACGGTACAACTTTTTGTTTACAAATAATTCCAGTCTGCCTAAAACACCTGCGTAAATACTAAATGTGGTGTTACACTGTATAAATTTACTTTAATGTCAACAGTTGGTACACCTTGTTTTACATATGTGCCCATAATTATGAAAGTGGTCTAAGTCAAAATTTGAAAAAAATGAGTTTATCCGTTATATTGCATCAAATTACTTCAAACCAAATTAGTCCAATGTAATTTGTACGATATTGTCAAAAAAGTTCCGTTATAGAGAACTTGTTATTTCAACAAAAATGTAATTCATCTAGTGTTAATTATGATAGTAATCGAAGATGAAATTTGAAGAAAAAACACAAAAAAGTCGAACAAAATGTCAAAAATAATTGTCAAAACCTTGTGTTGCAAAGTTTTAATATGAGCTGTACCTCCTAAATGTCAAAATTGCTCTTTTTTAAGTGAAAGTTAATGGTGACAAAACAATGAGTTGGGGAAAATAATTAATAAATAACACTAGAATTTCGAAGTTTGCTTTTGCGACGTTCAGTTAATTTTGAAAATGGTCTAAGTCAATTCAAACTCTAAAAAGCATATTTCGGAATGAGATTTATACAAAATTTCACATGCATAATAAACTTTCATTATTGAAGACTAACAAAGCTCTAAAATAAAATTTTTCATAATATAGAAATGTTTTTTAATTTAATCATTTGCAAAACTTTAAATATCTCAAAACAAGAAATATATGACTTAGACCACATTCATAATTATGGGCACATATATATTAAAAAACGTCATCCAACTTCACTTGTTTTGCACCAATCAATCTCCACCCATATAAAATATATGTAAGCTGCTATATATGATATAATAAATTAAATGTGCAAAACCTAAAGACGTATTTTATTAACGCGTATATTGGCAAACGAGGTAAATAATTAAATAAGTGATTACCCACCACTTATACATTAATAGTTAGAACAAAAAGTACAACGAAGAAATTTATATCAGTGGCAAAATGACTGAACTCATTTACTTATACAACCTCCCACAATTTAATCACGAGAATGACGATTGGAAAATTTACAAGGGACGTCTGGAAAACTATTTTACGACGATGAATATTGATGACGGTAATAAAAAACGAGCGGCATTGTTAACATTCATGTCAACGAAAACTTATAACTTATTACACGGACTGTGTTCTTCAAAAGAGCCACGTGAAATTGATTATAAAAAACTAGTTGAAATTTTGGACCATAATTTCACACCAACAGTGCTAATTTTCCACGAACGAAAGAAGTTTTATGCCATGACAAAAAACGAAAATGAATCCATTCAGGAATGGCTAATAAAAATACGGGAGTCGGCTTCAAAACGCAAGCTTAATTCACAACTTGACGAAATGTTTACAAATAAATTCATTACTGGCATTGGAGGCAAAATTTTTCAACGCCTAAGTGAAGAAGATGACACCATTACATTAAAAAAAACAACAGTAATCGCAAAAAATACGAAACCACAATGATAACTGGCAATCAAGAATCTCATATAAATCGGGTACGACACGAATCTAAAAGACAGCAATCAAGGCCAAATCACTCGGAATGTACTGTGGATTTTCAAACCATAAATCAGAAAATTGTAGATATAAAAACATGATTTGTCAGAAGTGTCAACGCAAAGTTCATATAAAATCAATTTGTAGAACAAAAAGAGTAAATATGATTCAACAAATTCCATATTCGTCATACAACCCCACAAATAATGACAGGAATCAATCAGATGACAATGATGATTGCGAAACTTCACGGAATTGTTCTCAACATCAGGTTTTTACTTTAAATATCAATGAAATTATAGATGTAAATAGTGATTTAATAATTTTTGATACGATTATAACGTGTGAAAATGATTTTGGGGCTAGAGTTTGTGCTATACCATTTGACGTTTTCACTAAATATTTTGGCACAAGTTTATTGGTATTCGACCCAGATGATACGGCCACAAGTTACGATCGTAGTCAATTATTAAATTTTATGGGATCTTCTTACCCAGTAGTTACATATAAAAATAAAAAAAACAGTAAAATTTCTAGTAATTAAAAACGGAGCTGCATGTCTTGCAGGCCGAAATTTTTTTGGAGCTTTCGATATTAAAAGTATTTCTTTAAAGTTTAAATAGAATTGAGGTTAAAATAAGTATTTTACAAGATCTTTTGAACGAATTTTCTGTGCTTTTTGATGAAAACCTTGGAAAGTAAAACGGTGTTAAAATAAAATTGGATGTTTTAGATAACATCTATCTAATTGTTGTTAAAGCGCGTCCTATTCCCTTTGCTTTTCGGGAAGCGGTGGAAAAACAGTTAAAAGATTTAGAAAATTCGGGCATTATAACAAAAACGGCATCGACGGAACGGGGAACCCCTCTAGTTCCAATTTTAAAAGACGACGGCAAAATAAGAATACGTGCCAACTATAAAATTACTATAAATAAATTTTTAAAAGATACTAATTATCCTATGCCTGGAATCAATGAAATTTTATCGAGTCTAAAGGGCAATAAATATTTTTCTAAAAACGATCGATTTGTAACGCGCATATAATCAAATCGGATGACGGCGATTCAAAAAAACTAGTTACATGAAGTACGCACAAGGGTAACTATGTTATAAATCAATTACCGTTCGGGATAAAGCCAGCTACGGAAATATTCCAAAGAGAAATTGATAAAGTTCCTGGAAATATTACAGGAGTAGCAGGTCTTTTAGACGATATAATAGTAACAGGACCAGATCTAGGTACACATAACGATCGATTACGAATAGTTTTTGAAAAATTAAAAAATGCGAATTTAAGGATTAACAAAAATAAACGTCTTTTTGCAAAATCCAAAGTGGAGTATTTGGGTCATACCATACCGTTTCATCGGAGTGCATTAGTAAAGTAAATAACAATCAAGCTATTAGGGACGCACGAGCTCCACAAAATGTGTCAGAGTTAAAATCATTGTGTGGATTAGTAAATTACTATGGCAGATATATTAAAAATCTAGCAACGAAAATGGCTGCCTTATATGAACTATTGAAGAAAGATCAAGAGTATATTTGGACAGATGACTGTCAAAATGCTTAGGAATCTATTTTTTTTTTTTTAATAAGAAGTGTTGTGTAGTAGGAATTACAAAATGTGTCACAACAACACATAGATACCTTTTAAGACGTAGGTCCCACAACAACATGCGTCTTGAGGTATAGGTGGACGCTTTTTTTAAATCTTTGTGGATTGAAAGCACTCGAGAATATTGATTCGGGCAAAGCATTCCATGTGTACGATGTACGCACAAAGAAATTTCTTTACATTCTATTACTATGACAGTGAGTAATCTCGACAGTTCGACCGCCCGCACACACCGATTGACGAGTAAAACGGGGAAAAACATATGTCTGAGGCATTATGGACCTGATTTCATCCGCGTACTGCTGGTGACGATATTTATAAAAAACAACGAGATCGGCAACAGTGCGACGATGTTGTAGGGAATCAAGACCTAATGTTAAATCTCGATCACCAACAATTCGTATAGCTCGCTTTTGAACAGAGTCCAAAAGAGCCAGGATAGTAACAGATACAGCGCCCCAAACTTGACAACAATACTCCATACAGGGACGAATATAGGACTTATAAATGTGGAGTGTTATCAGATATAGTCTAAGTCCATTTTAATCCTGATTTGCCTATTGTTCTGACATGTGATGCTTCAAATGTAGGAATCGGTGCGGTGATTGCACACACATATTCAGATGGCACTGAACGACCTATAAAATTTGCTTCTCGTATATTAACAAAGGCAGAGAAAAATTTTAGCGTTATACAGAAAGAGGCATTATCAATATTTTATGGCACAAAGAAGTTTTATCAATTTTTAATCGGAAATCATTTTACGTTGGTCACAGACCATAAACCGCTTTTTGGCAGATTTGGCGATAAAAATGGTATTCCCCAAATGTCCGCAAGTTAATTGCAAAGATGGCTTTTTCATCTTTCTGGTTTTAATTTCACGATAAAACATGTAAATTCTGACAAAAACACAGCAGATATTTTATCTCGCATTCCAATACAAACACCAAATGATAAGAACGACGATAAAGAAGAGACATCATATTTATATTACGTTACGAATAATACAGATTTTCCCTTGGTATATGAAACTGTATTAGAGGAAACACGAAAAGATGATATTTTGCAAAGACTTATAAAAGCAGTACAGACAAACAACTTTACCGAATTGAAATCAAACGATAACGGAGAATTAAACCAATATTTGCGAAATTACAACGAGCTGGTAGTTGAAAACTAAATTCTAAGGAAAGGTCATGGAATTCTAATTCCAAGAACTTTTTCAACATAAATTATTATCCCAGGTACACGAGACACATTTAGGTATAGTAAAAACACTAAAAACGAAAGCACGTTTAATATCTTATGTGTGTTGGCTTACCATTAGCAGTGACATTAAAAATCTTATTAAAAGCTGTGACGTATGGCTATCGGCCCATCCAAATCCTCCTAAGGCAATTCCAATTCCCTGGTATGTACCATATCGACTAATGGGACGATTACGTATAGATTACAGGACCAATGAATAATAAGTAAATTTTAATTATAATTGATGCGAAATCTAAATGGCTCGAGGTATTTTTTACGAATAAACCGACAGCAGGTTCGAATTGTATTGATTTTAATACAATCTTTTTCCTAACACAATTGCACCTGCTGTGTCACCTGCTGTGTCACCTGCTGTGTCACTTTTAACACAATTGACCCTACTATGTCAATATTTTCCTTAATACAAATGATCCTATTATGTCAACATTTCTCTTTACAGTTTACACAATTGTACCTACTGTGTCAATACTTTTCATTATTCAAAAGGCTTCTCTCTGGTCAATATTTTTTTGTTTTTTTCTATATATCACTATATTACATTAGAGCGTGCATCGACACATTCGTTTAGGTCATATCTGGGGATAACTCGACTCAACCTTCGCTACCAGCTTTCACAACTCTCAGTCGCACAAATGAAAAACTGTCTTGTACAAACAACTGTCCACTCTACTTCTTCAAACACTTTCAAATTTTTTCTGTTCGCTGCAACTTCTTGAGCAGGTTGAGCTACTATAACTACCGCTCGTCTTCTTAATACTCTATAGCATTAAAAAACTATTCTTCTTTTCTTCTTTCCTTATATAGTTACATCTTCTATGGCACTAGGGGGGCAGCGTTGTGGCAAACGAACACACAATTACAATTGTGAACGCTCCATTATTAAAAATTCAAATATAACAACCAACACTATAATTTTACATATGCATTTTTTTTTCGCACAGTATATCGTTAAAAGACGCTAACTTTGATTGGTCGAAAATGATCGAAATATCGAGAAACAGCATGTTGGTTTTTGTTTTTTTGGATAGCTAAAAAATTTAAGAGTCGTTACATGAATTTTTTAAAAAGAAGACTTGCGTTTAGCACGTCTACTTTTTTTAACAAAATCTTTTCTATAATTAAAATTAATTTAAAATCAAAACTATAATTATAGTTTAATATTAATTGTAAACGGTGTTACGAAAGATTAATAAATATTTCAAAATTGCATTGTGGATCAATGTGAATCAGTTTTGTTTTTTTAAGCGAATTAGGATTTTGTTATACATAATTGCCATAATTGCCATGGTGAAACATTCAGTATTTCACTTGACATTTCTAAAGCATTTGATAAAGTGTGGCATAAAAATCTCATAGCTAAATTAAAATCTTATGGCATAGACCATCTTACTGTCTCATGGATTTATAGTTTTCTTACAGATCGCCAATTTCATGTTAATTTAGACGGTATCACATCCAATATTTTCACAACCAATGCGGGAGTTCCCCAAGGTTCTGCACTCTCACCAACCTTGTTTCTTCTATACATTAATGACTTACTTATTTCCACAGTGCACCCAATCCATAGTTTTGCTGATGACAGCACATTGCATGCATCACATGCATCTCCTAAATTTCGATCTCAGACTGCAGTTACCACTGATAGAGAGCTGCTAATTGATTCTATCAACAAAGATCTGGAGCGTATAATGGAATGGGGAGTTCGTAATCTTGTTTCATTTAATCCAACCAAAACCAAACTATGCCGTCTTTCACGAATAGAGCGACATAAAAATTTTCCTATTAAAATAAACCAAGAGGAATTGCGTGAGGTTGAATCAGTTAGACTTCTTGGAGTGGATATTCAAAATAACCTGAAATGGAATAAAAATGTGTTCAACCTCGCTAAATCTGCAATGCAAAAATTAGGATTCTTGAGTCGATGTAAAAAGTATTTCAATCCCGAGCAAATTTTGAAATCTTCAAGTCCTTTATTCGTCCATGTATGGAGTACTGCTGTCATGTTTGGGGAGGTGCTTGTCAGTCAACAATAAAATGTCTAGACTCTGTACAGAGGAAAGCAATACGGTTGATTGGTAATACCGAACTAACGGACCAGCTTGATTCACTCCAACACAGAAGAAATGTGGCTGAATTATCAATCTACTATAAATATAACTTTAGCGAATTCTCCTCTAAGGAAATTCAAAATATCCTTCCATCGTGTGCGCAGTATAATCGACAAACAAGAGCTGCCGAGTTATCCCATCCATTCGTTGTACAAATACCTCGTTGTAGAACTGTGTCCTTTCAGAACGACTATTTTAATAGAGTGGCCAAATTGTGGAACTCAATGCCTCCCTCTGTATTTCCCGATGAATTTTCCCCTCAGGCATTTAAAGAAAATGTCCATAATCATTTAAAACAATTAGTATAGTTAGTATATTTAAATAATTAGTATATTCAAAGAGTCTAAATAATGAATATTTCATATTTAGTGTGCTAAACATGTCTAACTAATTAATAAAAAAAAAAAAAATTAGAAACATAATTTGAGTTGAAATATTTTCATGTTAATTATTCATGTTATTAACAACTCTTTAAACCGGGATGACCATGTTGAGACTGTTTGCACCAAAATATATATGACCCTGGCTAACCTTTGGAATTCTGCTTACTTTACACCACGTAAGGCTAAGCTAAAACTGATCCAATCTTTGATTGTACCTCACCTTACATATTGTGCACCTATTTACTCGGGTTGCTCCCAAGCTGCATTCAAAAAACTACAGGTAGCTTTTAACTCCTGCGCAAGATATGTATTTAGTATTCGACGTGGTGTTTCTATTTCTGGATACACTAGACAAATCCTGGATTGCAGCTTGCGTTCTTATTTGAACTATCTGACAGCGTTGTTTATGTTTAAGCTAGTAAACTATAGAGAGCCCTCCTACCTTTACGACCAACTAAATTTCTCGAGGTCTCTTTGGACGCTGAACATTAACCTGCCTAGAAATTGTAAATCTGATTCAAGACAAATTTCCTTTTTTGTTCGAGGAATTAACTTGTGGAACTCTTTAAGCCGTGAATTGAAGTTGGAAACTAATCTTACTAAGTTTAAACGTTTGTTGTTTGAACATTTTTCTGCAGAGAATGATTAGATTTTAATTGGTAAAAACTATAGGTAGTTAGTTTGTATCAAATTTTTGATAAATTAATTGTATTTTGTTAGTTTTAATATTGAATTGAACGAATATTAGTTATGTAAAAATATTATAGATTAATCTTGTGGTATTTGTTATTCAATAACTTGTCTCGTTCTATTAATTCAAGTAATTGTATAATATATAATGGGCGATATGTATAAAAACTAGTAAACACTAGTTAAACTTTACTACCTAGTTTAATCCAAAATTGCTAGTATAGTAAAAAATTGGTTTGAGTATGAACTAAACTAGGAGGATAGTATTAAAAAACATCACACTAGGTTGTTGCTATGGCGTTTACTAGGAATTTAAATAACAAACTTTTTTGAGTTGTCAAATAAATAACTTATTTGTTATATATCTTCGTATATATTTCCAAATTATCTATTTATTTAGTAAATTTGTAGAATTTTATGTTAATAATTATAAGAAGAAGTTCAATATTAAAATATTAATTTTAATTTATATTTTTGTGTTTGTTTACATGGAAGAGAAATAAGTTGTTTTATTGAAGAAAAAAAATATTTATTCAGAACCCGTATTTAAGTAAAAATTTCTTCTAAAACTTCGAAACCTTTTATGTTTGATCTTTCATTATTTAGACATGCAAAAATGAAGATCCAGCCCAATTTCTTTTCAGAAAAATTGGCGATAGACTATTCGTCATAAGAGCTTTGAAGGTTTTCATAGATTTGATACGTAATCTTTCGTAGATTGCTTTCAACTATCAGATCGCAATTTGTGTATTGTTTTTGAGATTTTCCTATACGTTTTTCCAATGTTTTGGGGTGTAAAATGAACTGGGCATTGAATTCGTTGGCGTACCTCTTATTATTAGTCGTGGGCATGCCGTGAATCGTTTTTATTACGTTTCTGATTTGGAACTGCGGCTTACACAGTCTTTTATTTTTGCGATGAATCATTGGTTCCACCGCTCAAGCAACACTCTGTTTTGTCTTATTTAATGCGCTTATTACAAATGTGTGATAATCGAAGGCGCTCTTCTTACTAGCGATGGTATGCCTTGGCGATGAGTATATCGAATTATGCTAGAAACATTTGTTTTGATAAATTGATGCCTCGTGGCTTGGTGCAACAGGCTGCCGGGGTTATAACCAAATGTGTGTTAACTAAATAGTTGACATCACTAATGACTATTGAATACAAGAATTACTCCTCTGTTCTATCATAATTCTTGCAAATAACATGTAGTTTTCAGCATTAATATTTATATTTGGATTAATTTGTAGCCGTTACAGTTAAACTATAAGGAAATGCTATTGTTAGGTTTAGTATTTTTCCTGTTATAAGTTGGTATCCGGCTTTTATTTTTTGTTGCTATTGAATATGTTAAAGACACAAGCGGATTTAAAACTTCAAAATTAGCGAAAAACGTTTCTTTAGTCTGGTAAAGTTAGAATGACAGTCTTGAGAACGATAAACGAAAAGAACTTTTGCTGTTTAAGAACTATGCTTCGAAAACAATATAGAGCTTCTCAAGTGCGAAAACTTAAAAATTTGAATGTGGTTTGGGCCAGACTAGGGCGGGAGAAAAGAAGATGAGTTTGAGGTGTTCTTATATTAGAGTGGTTCTTATATTAGAGTAGTTCTTTTGAAAAATTTAGAATTTTTATGCTTTTATAGACTCAAAGGGCTTAAAATAACTTTGAATCTTTGTTTTGCTTGATTTGATTTTGCTTTGCATCTTTGACTTTCATATCTTTATCTTGATATAAATCTCCGTCACCTTGCCATTTAGGTTTCTTTAACAAATAACATGGGGGGGGGGGGTTGGCATTGAATAAAATAATCAAGTGGCGATTCTAGTCAAAGTACATTAGACGAGCCAGTCCCAACTACCCTTGCAATAAAATTGACATGGGCCA
Organism: Diogma glabrata; assembly: GCA_963693315.1. Taxonomy (NCBI): domain Eukaryota; kingdom Metazoa; phylum Arthropoda; class Insecta; order Diptera; family Cylindrotomidae; genus Diogma; species Diogma glabrata. Next base: position 206,891,520 of record OY856187.1, read on the forward strand.
AAAATGTGGATTAGAAAATAATCCTGCAAAAACAGTGGTGATTCTTTTTGCCAGGAAGCAGAGAATCCCTGATATTGGCTCCATTGCTTTGGAGGGAAGTGATCTTGCACTTACAGAACTGGCAAATTACCTATGTACGTGCTGAATACCTAGGTGTTTCACCTGGAAATCAAATATCACAGAAAGAGCCAAAAAAGTTACAGTAGCACTATCTATACTCATGTAAAAAAGCCATGGAAAAATATGGAATCTTGCACCTCACATATCCCAATGATCTTACATCTCGGTGATCAGACCGATCTTAATGTACGGTGTGATCATATGCTGGACTGCAATTTCTAATGCTTTAACCCAGTAATGCTTCTACACAATCTACCCTTTAATGTGCTAGATCAACATATAACATGAAAATCAACTCTTTGACTCAGGTATAGGGATATGAAGCAGTTGTTCTGGATTTATTGATTCCAAGATTTTTGAAATATTGTAGATTCAAAATTCCTTTTTTTGATCTGTATGAATCTAATTGCTTATTGCTGCTCAGTTATTATGGTTCTTGATTCCTGATTGGTATTGGACACACACCTCTTGCCACTTGCTAAAATAATTCATTATGACTACCACATATTTGTTGATGCTATCAGTAGCCGGAAATGGTCCAGCTACATTCATTGCAATTTTCTCAAATGGCGCTCCCATATTATACTGCCTCATATTACCATAACTTCTTCGTATAGGTCCTTTTGCAATAGCTATTGCACGACACCATCCCACTACCAATTGACATGCTCCTGACCAATAAAATCTACGTCGTACTTTGTCATGGGTTTTGTTAATACCCAGTTGACCACCACTAGTTCCTCCATAACATTTCTTTAAAAACTTGAGGCATTTTTATTTTTGGGACCACTACTAACATTGATTCTTTAACTGTACCCTAAGAACCACAGAGGCTGTTCCATTATGACCAATATGACACTGTCTAGGTTTTTCTCCTTTTTCATTTACGTAAGCCTCACGTCAATAATGTTTTCCTAGCTTTCGGCCCGGTTACAGTGCTTGCATTCTACCTGGCATTCGTTAACATTTCCATGTGCAGTTAATAAGCCTGTAAGTTAATAAGCCTATAAGCCTGTAAGCGTTTGATCCATCGTGCTCCCTACCCTACTGTGTATTTCAATTGTAATAAACAACTCAATGCTCCATGATCACTACTCAAATGGAATTTCAAGTGTTTGTGGAAATGTTTCACACATAGCACTATAGCCAGCAATTCTTTGTGGGTTGCACAATGATCCCTTTCTCGCTTGGACAGTGTCTTCGAGTAATAAGGTATTACTTTCTCTTTCCCATCAATTTCATCGATTTATTCAATTTGCTTTATCTTTTCTTGGAAGCTTATGTAGGCTCTTAGCAATATAATCAAATTCTGGTATAAAACGTCGGTATTGTACAATCATTGAAAACCAAAGCTCTGATAAATCTTTTAACTTTAACATACAACAAACTAGAAATTTCTATCTTTAATAGAACCGAATTTATGAATATTTAAAAATAATTCGACTAGCCAAAAATCACGAAATTCTCGATATTTGGAACCGCTATATTTTCCAAAAAAAAAAAACCTCGAACACGTATATATCGCGTAATCCTCGAATACGTATATCTTTTTATTCGTAGTAAATTTTTTAAAAAATATCAATGCATTAGAAATATTCACGATTTTCACATGACAAAAATATTTGTTAAAAATTTTAGGGGTAGCTTTCTCCCTTAGTTTTAATTTTTAAAAAATTTAAAATCGATTTTCCAATTTTTTTAAAGTTATTTCAAAATATACACTTTCAATTAATTCTTACCGCGTGATGGAAGTAGTATCGATGTGAGTACTAGAGGGCACTGTAGGCAAAAAAACACAGTTTTCACGCAGTTTTAAAACTATATGATTTTTTTTCTCGAAAATATCAGCATGTAGGCATATTTTGTATGTGACAATTTTGACTTAAAATTTTTACGTAAATCACTTCTTATTGGCATGGGTCGCGTTAAACCTTGATCCGTCTCATTTGCTAATCATTTTGCACGTTCCGCATTCCTCTGACACTTGAACGATTATTTAAAAGCCAAAGTGTATAAGCACATAAAATTTTGAAAAAAAAACGTACAAAGTATGTACATTGAACCAGAAGTAAGAAGAATTATGAACGAACAACAAGTCTGTAAGTGACACCATTCGTTATAGGTATTGCATCTCATTGATTCCGAGTTGTTAATATTAATTACTTTACTCTGAAGATTGGGTCGATTCTGCTTCAGTTATTTCAAGAAGAGTAAATTACATGTCTTAAAAGTTTACTATTTCTAAAGGTATCTAACATTTACTGTTCCTTCACCCGGTTTACGCAATTTGTAAAATTTACATGCACGAAAACATATTTCATCTTCCAAATCAGAATAAAAAGACCAAAAAATTCAATACATATGTCTTGTTTTCGAATTCATATCACATCTCAAAAAGAAAAAACTATAAATTAACAACCTAGTAATAGTTTTAGTGTGGTAAATAAGACACTAGGTTTGATTATAGTATATACCAGCATAAATCCAGCAAACTTTGGTTTTTATGCATACCAAACATAGCAAACACTCAAAAACAAAACAATTCGATGTTTTTTTTTTAGCTAGTAAAGTAAAGTTTCGAATACTTTTTTATGCATACGAAAGCTAGTAAACACTTAAAAAACCTAGTTACTAGGTTTTATACATATGGCCCAATGTTCTTTTTTTTTTTTTTTCATTGGTTTTTTTTAAAGTTAGACAGTTGGTGGTTGGTAGTTGTTGACTAGTGGGTTTGAGAATTTCAGGAAGTTGAGTCGATATTGATTTTTATTTTGAGTTGGGTGTTTGAATTCGGAGTTCAGCTGTGAATTCTAAATAAGTGGTATTAGTTTTTCTTTACTCTAATAAATTTAAGTTGTTATGTTTTATTCTAAAACTAAACGAAAAGTTGTTATTAGTAGAAATAATATAAACAAGTTTCTTTTAAAGGAAGCCAACAACATTTAATTGGTAATGTGTAAAAGTAGAAATGACCAGTGAACAGCTGAGTAGTTTTTTTTTTATAAATTCAAGTGATTATAATATTTCATTTAATATAAGAACAAATGGAATTTTGATTTAGATAAAATGAAATGTGTTAAAAATTAAGATCTAAATCAAAAAGTGGTACTACGAGAACAAAAAAAATGTAAACAGTGCTTGTCTAAGCAAATCTAATAAAATTTAATAATGCTTCATCCAATAAAAGTTTTTGGACGTGTAAAAAAAAAGATGGTGTTTTACATATCAGGAATCAAATAAGAATTGTCTGGGAGTGAAATTGGAATTGTAAGGTCTGGCGAATAGTTGTAACAGGGAATTTAGATGCACCACCTTTTTTTTTTTTTAAAGAAGAAAGTAACTAAATTAGTCCCCATCTAATGGACTTGGCACTTAGGAGCTACAACGGTAGGGTCACCCATGCCGCTAGGTCATCGGTGAGAATCGAAGCCAAGATCAAGTCCAAAACCCAAAGCTAAGGTGAGACACGTACGCCAAAAGCTTAGCATGGTCAAGGGGGTGCTTGATTATTAGTACGGAACTCTGGATACCGGGCGTCCTCCAGTTTCAATAGCCTTACCACAGCACAGGGCTCTGTTGTGGCTGACCAATGTACCTCCCTACTTTCTCCATAAATATTGTATGGAAAACTATAAAGTTTTAGATGAGAGCGATGCTTCTCCAAACGCATCACATAAACCAACAACAAAACTGTGCACCGTGTCCTACTCTAGGATCATGCCTGATTTATCAGCTTATTCTAAACCAGACAGCACACATGCCATGTCTGACTCTAGGATCATGCCTGATTTATCAGCTTATCCTAATTCGGATAGTACACACACCATGTCTGACTCTATGGTAATGTCTGATTCACCAGCTTACTCTAAGTCAGACTGAAGACCTATACGATATAGACAAAAATCTCTAGTACCTAAATTAAGTTGCGTTCAGATTAATCTGCACAGATCAGAAATGGCCTCAGTTAATTTGAACCGGTCAATTGAACAGGATGCTCACGATCTTGCATTTATACAGGAGCCGTGGGCAGACAGTAAAAGAATAAAAGGTCTATCGTCAGACAAAAATACAAAACTGATCTATTTCTCAGATGTGGAAAGACCGCGAACCGCGATTCTCTTCCACAAACATCTGAAAATATTTCCGTTGAATGAATTTATCTGTAGAAATCTTACAACGGTCCAGATAGAAATTCATCTTCCTCAAGGTGGATTTCGTAAATTCATTTTAGCTTCTGCATACTTCCCGGGGGATGAGGACGAGACACCACCAGAAGTGGTAGAGAAACTCATCAAGTATTGCAACAATAACCACTATAACCTCATAATAGCGTGTGATGCTACCGCTCATCACACCGTGTGGGGAAGTAGCAACATTAACACAAAAGACGAGCGTCTGCTTCAATTTTTGTATACAAACAATGTGTTTATTGCAAACAAAGGTAGTGAGCCTACCTTTAGAAACGCAATCAGAGGCGAGGTCCTTGAACTTACTTTAACTAACATAAACGCTACTATCCATATTAAGAACTGGCATGTTTCGAAGGAAGCTTCTATGTCTGATCATGCTTATATATGTTTCAACATAGAACACTACCCAAAGAGCATCCAGTACTTTAGAAACCCAAGAAAAACCAACTGGGAACTTTACACAACATATCTTCATGATAATATAGTTGCAGCAGTATCAACTCTACATTTGAGCTTGACTCTGCAGCAAATAATTTACAAGAAATTATCACTGAACCATACAACATTAATACTCCAATAACTCAATCCAAAAGATGCAGAGATGTACCTTGGTGGAATGGTAACTTGGAGAGGAAAAGGAATAAAGTTCGGAAGCTCTTTAACAGAGCAAAAACAACAAATAATTGGACAGAGTAGCGAGTAGCTCTAACCAATTATAATAAAGAACTCAGACAATCAAAAAGAAATAGCTGGAAAGAGCTCTGCAATACGATAGATAATCTGCCTGCTGCAGCTCGACTCCAAAAATTGATGTCATCTGATCACACAAACCCTCTAGACTCAATCTGCAAACCAAGTGGTACGTGTACCACCAGCTGTATTGAGACACTAGATACTTTACTTCAAACCCACTTTCCGGGCTCAATAAAATGGAGCACGGAAGATAATGCCAACGAAGACGCACGTCTTCTAAATCCTGCAACTAAAAGTAATGCAGATCATTTAACCAACACAATTTTCACCCCCGACAAAGCGAGATGGGCTATAGAACCCTTCGGTCCGTATAAATCTCCAGGAGGTGATGGAATTTTTCCGGTATTTCTGCAAAAGGGTCTAACAATCATTCTTCCATATCTCATGCGTTTGTTCAAAGCAAGCTTTCGCCTTGCTTACATTCCTCAGATATGGCGAGAAACCAGAGTTGTTTTTATACCTAAGCCAGGAAAAAAACCAAATGAAGCCAAATCATACAGACCCATAAGTCTTACATCTTTTCTATTAAAAACAATGGAAAAGATGTTGGATTATCACATCCGTCATGTATGTCTGAAACAAAATCCTCTCAACTCTAGCCAGCACGCCTATCGGACTGGGAAATTCAATGAAACGGCGTTGCACAAAATGGTGAAAGAAATTGAGAGCACCCTAAACTATAAGGAGGCACTTGTTTGTACATTTATGGACATACAAGGAGCCTTTGACAATGTCCACTTCAATGCTATCATTGAAATGGCCACAAAGAAAAATATAAACCCGCTTATCATTACGTGGATTATCAAGATGCTACAGAGTCGGAAGATAACGGCTACACTAGGTGATTATTCAGTGACTGTTACTGCATCTAGAGGCTGCCCGGAAGGGGGCGTGCTCTCTCCGCTGCTTTGGCTAATGGTGACTGATGATCTCCTCACTAAGCTAAATGATTCCGGCTTCAACACTGTAGGCTATGCCGACGACTTGGCAGTCATGGTTAGAGGGAAACATGACTCTATTGTCGCTGGTCGAACCCAGACAGCTCTTAATATTGTATCAAAGTGGTGCAACAGATTGGGACTGTCGATCAACCCACAAAAAACAAGCATTGTCGTTTTCACAAACAGGAGAAACTTTAATTTCATTTCTCCTGTTCTAAACGACGATCCAATACAAACATCAAAAGAGGTTAGATATTTGGGTGTGATCCTGGATAGCAAACTAACCTGGAACTCACACCTGAAATATATCTCAAATAAGGCAAACAAAGTTTTCTTCACATGCAAAAACCTGTTTGGGAAAACATGGGGTCTTAGCCCAAAAATGGTACTTTGGTTGCACCAAAGTCTTATCAAACCAATTCTAACATATGCAGCTTTAGTTTGGTGGCCTAAAACGCGCCAAATAACAGCTCAAAATATGTTTACAAAAATACAAAGACTTGTGTGTCTTAGTGCCACAGGTGCTTTCAAAACCACGCCAACGTCAGCAATGGAAATTCTTCTAAAGCTTTCTCCATTGCACCTACATGTAAAATCTGTAGCGGTGTTGAGCGTTCATAGACTGCAGCTCACAGAAGGGTTTAAGCCGGGTAATCTAACCGGACACCTTAAAATCCTTTCTGAATTACAAGCTAAAATGCATGCATACCATATTTCGGATTGTATGCCAAAAACAATAGATTTAGATAGGCACTTTGATGTCAAGATATTTTCTAGAGATCGTATTAAAAACTACATACGGTCACTACCACATAACGCCAGCATCTGGTACACAGATGGTTCTCGAACCAATATGGGCACGGGAGCAGGAGTGTTTGGTCCTAGAACAAAGCAAACGGTTGCCCTAGGCACCACAACAACCATATTTCAAGCCAAAATTTTTGCCATTAGCAGTTGCGCTTTGCTATGTGCTGAAAGAAAATACCAAAATATTGAAATATATATTATCTCTGACAGTCAAGCAGCACTCTTGGCACTAAAATCTACGCGCTTTGATTCAAAACTGGTATGGGAATGCTACCAAAATCTATTAAAAATCTCCTGCAATAATAAAGTAACACTTGTGTGGGCACCTAGCCACACAGGAATACAAGGAAATGCTATCGCTGACGCTTTAGCAAAGCAAGGGGCCGATAAAAAGTTTGTTGGACCGGAACCATGCCTCGGAATGGCCAAGAGTTCGCTCAAAAGCACAATTTAAACATGGGAACAGGAACGCTAAATTATGGAGAAGCAGAGAGGGACTAGTACACTCTAAAAAGTTTCTAGGTAACCTCCCTGTTTCACCCTTAAAAACAATCGACTTAAACAGAGAGTCTCTAAGAATTTAAACGTGGTGCGTTACTGGACATAGTTGTTTCATACTTGTTGTTTCCGACATACTTGTTGTTTCCGACAGGTGTAGATTCTGCTACTCGGACGTGGAAACGATGGAACACTTCATCTGCAGCTGTCCTGAACTCTCTTGGCACAGATACAACCAACTTGGTCATAGAACACAAAAGGTCACTCCAATTGAGCTAATTATTTTATTAAAAGTCTCAACTTGGATGACAGAATACAACCAGTAACGGCTCAGACGACGACTGACTAATAAAACAATCAGGGTAAGCACAATAGACCTTCAGGTCGCAGTGCTACTTGAACTGCAAGTCTCAAGGCCCTCCAATAAAAAAAAAAATAACTAAATTAGTGGGTCTGTCAGCAATAACACTTATCCTACTGGATTGAAGCAGTAGGACACATTTATCATCAAAGAAGTAGATTTGTTTGTTTTGAAATTTTCCCTGATACAACTTGTTATTGTGAATGTAGGTGATAATTTAGAATGAAGTACTAATTTAAATACGTGAGGGAGGGTTGTGACCTGGCAGTTCTCCCTTCTGGAGAACCTGGGTGATGTTTTAAGGCACGCGGTTCATATGTTTTTTATTTTAAATTTCTTATAAAGAGGTTGGTCGAAAGAACCTTCGCTCAATCGAGCTAGCGGCAGGGTGTATATTGCGTGCACGACCAACCTTCACGGACCTTCACAACCTTCACCAACGACCGACCTTCACGGACTACCAGACAAACCTCCTACTACAATTTACCTCGCATGTCATGGGTAATGATAAATGGTGAAAAACACGTGAAATCAGCAAGGTCTGAAAATGAGGTTTCAATTTTGTATATTTAGGTATTGGAATTCGTTGACATCAATAAAATAAAATTTTCAGCGTTTTTAGTTTTTTTTTTTTAACCCAGTCTTAAGATACAAAAAATATGCATTTCTAGAAAATCGAATTTGAATTTTTTACCGTTATTTTTCGAAAATAAAATGTTCAAGGTCATATAATGTGAATTATTATTTTGATTAGCTCTATATACCATTAAAATCAGTTCAGTAGTTTTGACTGTAGAGCCATTTCAATACACCAGGGTCGAGCAATTTCTTGATTTTCCAGCACCGTGTATCTTAAGACAGGGTTAAAAAAAAAAACTAAAAACGCAGAAATTTTTTTTTTATTGATGTCAACGAATTCCAATACCTATATATACAAAATTAAAACCTCATTTCCAAAATTGCATGTTTTTTGCTGATTTCGCGTGTTTTTCACCAAATGATTTTTCTGAAGCAGTTTGTCGGGGTTGTGTAAATTATGATGGTCCTGATCGTATTGAGCTAGTTTTGAGTTTGCTAGGCAAATGAAAAGGATACATTCGGTGCTGAAAAAAAGGCATAAAAATGACGAATCATAATGCCGGATTTTGTACAAACATATTCACCATATGTTATTACAAACAATAATTTGTTCTAGATTCACTTTGCTTGACAAATTTTATTGGTTTACAAAAATGATTTATCTACTCTTAATCCTTTCTGTATTAGACAATTATTTTAATTCTTCTACCATTTTTGCGCAGTGTATATATCTTATTCACCAATTATTTTAGTCAAGACATAAACCTCTACTCACGATTTAGTTGGGTTTTAACATTCCAACTGTGGACTGTGAATGGAGGATTAACCAATCAAAAATAAGAATTTTATGGTGAATATAAAATTCTCTTCTGGTTGGTTAAATGATTAACCATAAACTCTGATCAGAAGGACGCCACCGGTTCGATTCCCGAACCGACTGGAATTGAGAAAAATCTTTTGTTACGGATCTTTCGCTTTTCAAAGCAATTTTTCATTCTATTCAATTGAATACATTCATTTCTAGTGTCTTATAACCCCTAATTTGTTTTACGTTTTGAATACTACAATAATAATCAAATACATATTTTTTTAGCACTCCAGCGTATGATCATGCTCCAAATCCTGATAAACAATGGATTCTACGCATAACAAAACAAATGGAACCAGTTCATCGTCGTTTCACTGATTTATTAATGACAAAACGACTACAAACTTTACAAAGTGTTGATGTTGCAGTCGAACGAGTTTATTTAGAATTAAAAGCTCTCGGCGAGCTTGAAAATACTTACATTGTTTACACGTCAGATCATGGTTATCATTTAGGACAATTCGGCATAATTAAAGGAAAAAGTTTTCCGTTTGAATTCGATGTACGAGTCCCGTTTTTAATGCGAGGTCCAGGAATTGAGCCGGCAACTGTGTAAGTAAACATTTATTAATTAAAACAAAAATATTGACAAATAACTTATTTTAGTGTTGATGAAATTGTGTTAAATGTTGATTTAGCACCAACATTCTTAGCAATCGCTGGTGTACCAACACCACCACATATGGATGGTCGATCAATTTTACCGTTACTAAACCGAAATCGTAATATAAAAGATAGATGGCCGGATACATTTTTGATTGAAAGTTCGGGTAGACGTGAAACACCAGAACAAATAGCTGATGCGAAATCAAAAGCGATTGCAAAAAAATATAGTGCACTAATGAATCACTTGAATTTAACCGGAGATTTAGAGGGATATGGTAATTTAAGTATAGTTAATGGAACTATTGTAGATAAAGATGGGGTAAGTATTGATTTTGAATCACACGAGCATGATGACGACGATGATGATGATGAAGGTAGGTCGATTTTAATTTTTATAAAACTTCTGAATGTTTGATTTATTTGTATCCGTTATTTTGAAAGACGACAGATATGATGACAATAATAATGAAAGAGAAACACAAATTTTACAAACGAAAACTAATAATAACGAAGATTATGCTGTTAATCCTGAAGAGATCCAGCATAGCGGAGAGCAGATATCTACCGATGATGACGAAAACCGTATGTAGTTCTATAAATATACTTTTGTTATAGTTATTGGCATTTTTTTATTCCAGTACAACAAGATCAACTCGACAACAATCTTCCAATTCTTCCTCTTCATCACTCAAATCATATGTCAAAGATGGAACGGTTGAATTTTGAATGTTCCGATCCATCGCTTCTCAAAAATTGCATTTCCGGTCAAAAATGGCGTTGCATCAACGAAAACGGACAGTGGCGCAAACACAAATGTAAATTTCATATACAACTTCAACATCATCTAGCTGAAAAATTTCCGAAATTTAATTCAAAAAATAATAATAAAAGAAATTGCGCTTGTTTGATGCCGGATGGTTTGGTTTACACAAAAATGAAAACGGATCGAAATTCACCATATGGTGATAATATGAATAGTGATTCAACCTCATCGTATCATCACAATCATCATCACCGAAAATCTTCGTTCCGGAGTAAGAGATCGATTGATGAAGAGGAAACTATGGAGGAGATTACCATCAACGATTTTCCAAATGAGATAAATGAATTAATTCGAATAACACGAACGATAGAAGATATTGAGGAAATGATGTTAAATGAAAACGAGGATGTGGATCATCATCGCAGACATAAACGTGAAAGTGTCGATCATATTAGTTCGATTATTCAAGAAATACAGGTTCAATTAGAGTCATTAGAGCAAAGTTTTATTGAACAAGAATTTCGTTCGATTGAAATTGAAAATAATTCAACGAATGAAAATAATAATAAATTGGGAGCGAAATGTTATATTGAGTTAACGGGAAAAGTGAATTGTTCGGAAATTATTTACGAAGATGAAAAAAGTTGGAAACGAAGTCGAATCCAGATTGATCTTTTGATAAAGGTTTTAAAACATAAAATCGGTGAGTTAAAAGATATTAGAAAGCATTTAAAAGAAAATCGTCCGAATAATGTTAGCCGTGGTTTTGATTCTGATGAATCGAATGAAGAAAATCAATCATTCAGTGTTGCGACTCCATCGACAACTACTGAGACAATAACAACTGCAGCACCAAGTACAACATCAACAATGGCAAGTACGACATCAACAATGGCAAGTACGACAACCACGATTACAACAACCACTACAACGAATAAACCGAGAACAACTGAGACTGTTGGTAAAAAACGAAAAACAAATAAAGGAAGTAACAGCAAACATCATATAAGACATCGTCCGATCGAAGAAGGGAAAGAGATTCAAGACTGGAAACTAGTTGCATCATCAACATTTGGAAAATATGATTTAATCCATAATACAACCTCTATTCCTGATATATTATTTATATCTCCGTCGAAATCGAGCTCACAATCTACCACCACAAATCGTGAACGACATCACAACCATCATAATCATAGTCGAAAACAACATGGCAATCGATTTAAAATAAATGAAAATTCAAAAAAGATTAAACCAGAACTATCACCAACAATATCATACGATTTGGATAGTTATGATCCAATTTCAACTTCAACATTATCGTCGTCAACAAAAACAACGACATCACCAGCGACATCAACAACTTCATCAAAACCAAATAGACGAATTGTTAACAAAAAAACAACTACAACTACAACAACTCTTGGAACAGCACCCACTACAATAATAACTACAATAATGCCTGAAAATAGTAGTCCGATAAATTATCCCACAGCAGATTACAGATTTGATCATTTTATCACAATAACTCAATCGAATTTCAATCAAAATGATATAAACTATGATATGAATAAAACCGAAATTGGCATCGACATAACAGATAATATTAGTTTATTATCTTCATCACCTTTACCATCAACGAATCCAACAACTGAACATAATAATTCTGCCGACTTTTTCGAACAAAAGCAAAATAATAATCGTCATAATATAATTTTAACACGTGAAACAAATAATCCAGAAAATAAAATCAACGAATCGAATAATTTTTATGATAGAAAACAAGACGGAACGAGTAATAACAATAAAAAATCACCGGTTTGTTTCTGTGCTCCTGAGGTAGAAAGGTAAGATTTTAAATCGTATAATTTATACTAAAAAAACAATTCAAAGAATTTAAATCGATAAACAAATTCTAGAGCGACATCTACTTTGGAATAGTTAAATATGAATACTATTGAGAATTACACATAATACCCTTCCGAAACAAATTTTAGTTTAAGATAATTTCACCAGGTGTCATTAAAAATATATTTTTAATACATTTTAAAATGTTTATAATTCGCTAGAAATAAAAATGAATTTTAGTTTGTATATATAAACAAATTGTTTGTATTACTTTGTTCTTGCTTCGGCAGAACATATACTAAAATTGGAACGATACAGAGAAGATTAGCATGGCCCCTGCGCAAGGATGACACGCAAAATCGTGAAGCGTTCCACATTTTTTTGTTAAAATTTTGTGTATGTTGTGTTGTTAAAATGGTAAACAATTATTTTAACATAAACTGCTACAAGCCATGACAAACAGTGGTCTCCTTTTGCTAATAAATGCATACTGTAAAACATTTAGTTTTTACAATAGTGAGGATAAATTCCGAATAATTTATATCGAACCATTTGGTCAAAGATCTTTAGAGGTTTTCATAAAAATTGATTACTTGACTCAAATAATTTAAAGCAAACTGTGTGAAGTTGACAAATTATTAATTCAAAGAGTATGGTTATATGTTTTGTCGTATACTTCGAAGGAATTTGTCCCATGGTTGTACCTAACCAAGTAAATCAGTCGCTTTTTTGGTCTGTTCGTGTGTTACTTCTGTCACAGAGTTTGAAATGTCTATCACATTTTCACCACGCATCTGTTTGTTTTCCGAAATAATGAAAGAATCTTGAAGCACACGGTTAAATTGGGTTGAGTTTGAGTTCTATACGGGGGTTGAGTTAGAATTCTATATTTTTACATTTAACCTGACTTGAAACTTTGTAGTCAGTTTCTACTTCATTTTAATTATTCTAATTGAAACCCGATTTTTTATGTTTCGTTTCAGTCCTACGGATGAAAAAGAAATTGCACGAGAAACAAGGAGAAAACTGAAAGAAGAAAGACAACGCAAAAAAGAAAGAAAACGCAGTAAAAAGGCAAAATTGGAAAAAGAATGTTTATCAGAGAAAATGAATTGTTTTAGTCATGATAATAGTCATTGGAGAACAGCACCATTTTGGAATGATGATCCATTTTGTTTTTGTATGAACGCAAACAATAATACATATTCATGTTTACGTACAATTAATTCAACGCACAATTTCTTATATTGTGAATTTACAACCGGGTTAGTTACGTATTATAACTTACGTATCGATCCATTTGAAACTCAAAATCGTGCATCTTCATTATCGGATAAGGAGAAGATTGTGTTACACGAAACATTGGAGCATTTAAAAGGATGTCGCGGAAAAAGTTGTACTTTATCAAAGAATCCGAATCATAATAATAATAATATAAACAATAATAATAATAACAATAACATCAACAACAATAACAATCAACATTCCATCAATTTACCCGACAATAATCTACCATTATCGCATCATCACAATCACAATAATCATCAAAAAGGAAATAAAAGAAAATTCAATAACGGATTAACAAATATTGGTAAGAAAATAAAATGACTTACTGCGTTTCCGTTTTTTATAATTAATCAACAAAAAACAATATTAAAGGTACAGGATTACTGCATCAGTTTAGTGATTTAGATGGAGTTTCGATGAAACGTCAAAGAAATAAACTTTCAAATAAGTATGAGAATTTGAGACAGTTTTGTTCTTTTGTTTATTTTTTTGGTGGAATGTCTTAATTTAAGTTGCACTTTTTATTAACCGTTTTTTATTTTTGGTAATGGATTTTTATAGTTTATATAGATTATAATTTGCAACATAAATATCACAATGTGTGTGGAGGTTAAAATCATATGTGACTTTCTTGTACCTATTTCTATGCATGGATGTTTTCTAGAATAAATTCAAGTTTTCCACTAAAGATTTGTATCGAACTTTTGTTGCTTCATAAATTTGTTTTTAAAATTCAAGTTAATGTTTAAACCTAGATCGTGCAAAAGTTTAGAAAAAGAAATGAAATATTATCGCTCTGCAAGAAGTAAGGTCAAACGTTACGAAAATAATTTGGTTCTAGTTTCTTGCATGCATTTTGACAAAATTTAGTTGTACCACTTGGACGATTCGCTATTAACTAGAAATTCTGAAACATACGACAACATTTTTCTTTATGCCATTTCAATTGTTAAATATATAAAATTAACCCTAAACCAAATCTTAAACTTTAGTAAACCTCTTGGACTCTATTCCTGAACACATAAATGTGAATTTGGACAATATTGTGAAGTTTTTATTGCATAACATTAAACGATAACGGTAAGGATTTTCCGGAAAACAAATTTCACAATATTGTCTAAATTTAATCTAGACGATATTGTGAAATTCGTTTTTCACAATATTGTCCAAATTATTTGTTCGGGAATAGGGCCAAAGATTTGGAGCCGAGAAATTTTGAAATTTAAAATGTCAACAACAAATTTTGATGTTAGTTAAGAATTAATGTATCTTTTGTTTTTAGAAAAAGAATATTAACCAATTTAGAAAATAATGGCGTATTTAAAATTCGGTTTAACTTTGTTTAACATTAAAGATTAAGACCGCATGGAGAGATCAGTTTGTGTTGATTTGTAAATGGTATGTAAATGTTTGCTATGTTTGTGATAATCACGCGTACGACAACTTCGTATTGACTATAGTTATAGCAGTTATTGACTAAAGTTATAGCAGTTAGAAATCTCTATCCTTGACCAGTCACTTGGTGATACCGTGACATTGCTTGCTCGAAGAAAGAAGAAATGTTAAAAAGTATTAACACGAGTTTTCGTCGATCGCTAGATATCAATCGAATCAAAATTAGTCAAAATAAGACGATTACTTCATATGGGAGAGTGAAGATTGAAGGGATCAGTTTTTGTTGATTTGTAATTTTTTCAAATTTTTAATCTACAATAGTGCGTGACATGATCAAGGATTATTGATAATTACATTTTAGTTTTGTCCCTGCCATTATTTCAAAAGATTTTGCTTTTCAACACTAATTTTATGTTTATTGTATCCATCTTATCATCCAATATTATTGGCCTATGTCGTATTTTATTATTTGATATAATTTATAGTTCATTTATTCTTACATCCATTCTTTATAAAACACATAATAAAACAAAAAAACTTCGTTTATCAACACTTCAGAGCGCATCCTAGGTAACAATTTCGCCTAAATTTTAAATTATTTCAACTTAGCTTGAGAAAGCATTGTGTAAGACCATATTATTCAAGCTTTATCTAAAAACCTTGTAGCATTCGCAAAGCACTCTTTCGAATTTCCGTTGGCCGCATGCTGGTTGATGTTTTCGATACAGCTCTTCATGTGTTCGCGTTTCTTTTTACGTAGAAGTTTTGCTGAGGCTCTCCTGGCGCATAGATAATCAGCTTGAGAGCTTCGGGTGTTCCTTGTTAACCATTTTTCTCGCAGTTTTTGTTTATGTTCAACGGTTTGGCGGCGCTCGTCGTCAAACCATTCGTTGTGTGATTTCGGTGGTGATGATGCTGATTCACATGATTCAAATGCTGATTCACGCGACGGTGTATGAGAAAACCAACTCCGAATTCTCCTCCGTTTTGATGACCGCAATAATAAAGAGTGTATCCTTTCGCTGTTTCGTGGATTCCACTGTCTGGCCATCTTAGTTCTTGTAATGCCACTGTATCTAGTGTGTAGCTATCGACTTGGTGTGTGAGTTTTAGGAGATCTCCTGGTCTTATAAGGCTTCGCACGTTTCAGGTTCCCATTTTTAAATCGTAGTCCGGGTACAGTTTCCGAGGTCATTCTTGTGATGAATCCGAGGCCAGTGAACAGATTTCTTAACAAATAAATGTTTTACGGAAACGGGAGTTAGCTTATCGCCCAACCCAAATTTTTGTGAATGGGTTCGTTCTGCATGTTAAGGTCACCAGAAACAACCTTTTTACATGTTTATATAGCGAGCCACTTGATCCAAGGACCAAGACAGCTGCGCGCTCCAAGCCACCCCTAACATGGAGAACAGACGCTTGAGTTGCATTGGTTTTATGGCGCCAATGACTCGCCATGGTGCAGAATCATTGAGTATAAGCAGTATTTACTCTGCCCCTCTCAACTACATCAATCTAATTCTATTAGCGTTACGCAGGTAGCACGGCGTGGACATGGAATTTCGGATTTTCGCTGCCCCAAGCAAATGTTACTCAAGTATATTATCTTTTATAAGGCTTTATACAAATATAACTTTTAAGGTAGTGTTCAAGAAGTTTTTGCGCAAGTTCTATCCCTTATATAAACCTTTATTAAAGTATAACTTTTAGGAAGATTCCAAGAAGATTCTTACCCAAGCATAGTTCCTTGTACATATGACTTTATTTATGTATAATGATTTTTTTATTCGCCTGCATATTAAAGTAGAAGTTTATTATTGTGATTTGCGGCCGTAAAGTGTCACTTTTTAACTATATATTTTGCTGTCCTAGTTACGTCCGAAAAAGTAAAAAACATTTCTATTTGTTTAAATTCTCTAAAAAATAGAAATTTTTATCAAAGCAACCTTTAAATTCAAAATTTCATAATCCAATTAAAATTATTGTTATTATTTGTTGTCATAGTTATACCATTTGTTTGAAAAAAACAACAAATATTTTGTCAAAGGTTACTTGTTCCACATATTTTCATTTCAAAATTTATGCAAAATTATAACTTTGATTTAGAATAAACAATTTTTTTTTAAAATATTTTGCTAGCGGCGAATAAAAAATAGTATATGACGCACGTACGTAGCTATTTTGGACTTAATGTGGGTGCAAATCTCGGCTATCGCCTCGATTTGCTAACTCCATATACGTCCAAAATCTTTAGCTTTACGTCCTTGCATCATAATGTACTATAGTAGTGCATATTCAAGAAAATTATTACTCAAGTAATATTTCTTATAAACGGCTGTTTTCAATGAATGTTAAATGTTTTACAACAAACCGATCGGTCAATATTTTTGACAGCTCATTGTTTAATTCGCGATTGTTTGTCTTTTTAATAAATCACATCGATGTGTTTAAAAAGTTACCAACCCCTTAAGAACTCTAAAAAACTATTATTGATTAATAAAAAAGATTATTTCAAAATGATCGCGATATCTTCGTCAATAGAAAGTTGCAATTGCTATTATTCCGCTGCCATTCAATCAAATATCCTAAACCATTTCTGATGATGGTTTATATAATAATTTAAGTTGGTCAACAAATAAATAAACTGATGATAATTTGTCAAACAACTCCTTTTCATATTAAATATATGTAATCGCCATGTTTTGCGCAATTTGCTTGGGAAAGATTATATTAAAATGTCGCTTTCATCTAGAGAACTAACTGCATATATTTGAAACTGATTGCAACTAACTTATGGAAAATATTCCATAAAACGTTTATTTAATATGATCATTCAACATTTATTTAATAACCAGCCAAATTGTGCAACTGAACGCCAACCACAGCATACTATACATACCGGACTTTTTTTATTTTTTTAGGGTAAATTAAGTAAATTTAGTATAAGGGACAGTTTGTTTTGATCTGTTTATCGTATAAGCACATAGGAAATAGGGATGGTAAATTTTGTAGAAGGAACATATTTGAATAACATCTTGTCAAAAAAGTGTGATTTTGTATGTATTTTGATTTTTTCAAAGGGCTCTATCTTGGTCCTGGGGCTGATATACAACTCGTTTTGGTTTTATTCGCTCCAGTGAGTGATTCTATATCAAATTAAAAAAAAATCTTGGCGCCTAAGTACAAGTAATATCCCCATAATTTTTTAGACAATACTCATTAATGCCGTTTTCTTTTTGCCAGAGCAGAAAAAGTGATTTTTTTTTTCATAAAAAGAATATGAAAAAATTTGATCTAGTTTTGTAGATGTGTTTGTAAACTGTCATTTAATGTTTTTGTTATTAATAGTATTTTATTAAATGATTTTTTATTAATTTTTAATTTAAAACGCGATTTAAACAAAACATTTATTTAAGCAATAACTATTTCACTTTAAAAAAATAATAATAAGTAAATAGCGTCTTGTTTGTTTACTAATTTGACAGATGTGTAAATGAATTTGTGTAACTTTATAGTATTTACAACTTGCTCTACGAAAAAATCTAGATTCAGAAAAATATTTTTCGGGCAAAAAAAGATCACTTTTTTTTGTCAAATAGAATACGTAAAGTTAGAAAATGTTAAGAAAAAGAACGCGATACTGAGATCAAAAAGGGCGCGTTAGAGCAATTTTTTAAAAAAAAAAAAATTCTACATAAGTTTCAATTTTCTTTATGACAGCTATTAAATAGAGAAGTGGATAGCGTGCGGTGCTGCAGATTCAAAGGTGCACGAGTTCGATCTCGATCGCTGCTACAGTCGTACTCAATACAAAATGGAGTTTAATGGCGCCAGTTAACCAAAATAACTAAAGAAAACAATTACCAATTTTTTTTCAGTAACATCGCTTCTTGAATAGGCTGAGCTAGCTTTACTGAGTAAATGTTTTGAGTAAAGATTTACCCAAGCACTTTATTCAAGTTACATTTCGACAGTACGCTTGAATAACAACTTATGTACAACTTTATTCAAACATTTATATAAAACATGTTATTTTGAAAACGTACATCGAAAAAAAACAACTATTTTTTAAAAATCTGAAATTTTGATATATTGTTGGCATTGACGAAAGGAAAAAAGTGATTTCTGCTTTTATTTTTTGTGTACTCTGAATCGGAGTTATGCGCGGTTGAATTTTTGAGTCTTTTTCACGTAGTTTTGGGTAATGGTGTCAATGTTTTGTTAATAGATCCCATAAATTTCATGTGATTTACGTATATTTTTGCACATAGGGAGAAAAATTATTGAATAATCGAAATATGTAAGTTGGAAATTAATAATTTTTCTCTTTTCCGCTAGGCGGCGCGTTAAACCTTGCTTTACTTCAAAGCTCATATCTCAATAAGTCCCTTTTCTTTTTTTTTGTTTTTCTCAAATTTTAAAGTAAACATATGCAGCTATTAAATTGAAAAATAAAAAGTCAGCAATTCAATATGGATTTTTTCTTACGATTTTTTAAAGTTTGGTATATGAAAAATTCACATGTGTTTTTTTATTAAGTTAATAATACTGTACTAAATGTGGATCTAATAAATTAAACATTTCATATTTTAACACCTGCAATAAATTTGAACCATTTTCTGTGCAAAGTAAACATATGCAGCTATGAAATTGAGAAATAAAAAGTCAGCAATTCAATATGGATTTTTTCTTACGATTTTTTAAAGTTTGGTATTGAAAAATTCACATGTGTTTTTTTATTAAGTTAATAATCCTGTACTAAATGTGGATCTAATAAATTAAACATTTCATATTTTAACACCTGCAATAAATTTGAACCATTTTCTGTGCGGTAAATGGTTAAAAACTTATTAAAAATTAATTTAAGTTAAATGGTAAAATAAAGGAATTTAAATTATTAAAAGGGTGTGTAAAATGTTTATTCATTTTAAAAAATTTCTATTCAGCCCCTTTTTACTAATTAAAATCTCATTAGAGACTCATAATTTTAACATTTAAAATTTCTACTGACGCCCACAAACGGTTTTTGGAAAAATTATGCTTGCATCCAATCAAAATATATTAAATTGCACCTACCTAATTTTACCTGATTCTACTTATGTCAAAACTATTTAAAAGGCATATATATTGATGTGATTGCCTTATAGCAAGTATATTCAAAAATATTTAGAACACATAACGTTTAGAAAAGATAATAATAGAAATGCCTTTCAAATTGTGCTGTAACTTGTACGGTCTCAAAAATCATAAGCGGACATCAAAAAATGTGAAACTGGTCACACCAGCTGTTATTCAAAAAGCTGCGACCAGTTTATATGACCAGTTTATATGTGAAACATGTGGCACTTATATCTATAAAAATAAGGTAAATTTAATTATTTTATTAAAATGAATAAAAATTCATATGCAACTAATATTTTCTACAGCAGCTGCCATGGTCGGAAACTATCGATAGTGAAATTATTTCTATAAATCAGGCTGTTGAAAATGTTCCGAACGAACGAAAATATTCAAATACCTCCAGCATATTTAGATCCATCACCAGTTTCGGTTGATACTATATCTCCACCAGTTCCTGAACTACTTAATGACACTTTAGAAGATATTAACAATGTTCTTGGAATGTTAGCCGAATCTCCTATCAAACAAAAACATATTACAACAGGAAGTTATAAAAAAATTGCAAGTGTCACATCGGTAATAAGTCAAAGAATATTTCAAGTAGATTCAGTTAAAGTGTTATCACCAAACGAGGAATGTGAATATACATCATGGCTTATGAACCTTAAAAATGAATTTAAAAATGCCAGCTCTAAATCAAAACAAATGTTTTTGTTGACAACTCTTCCACGTAAATTTTGGTCAAATCAACGTATCCAGGATACTCAATGATAACGCAGAATGAGATACAAGCTGCACAATAAAGTTGAATAAAGTTCAAGCCACAATCCACCCAATCGTAATTACGATCGTACAAATCATGTAATGATAAACTAGAGGTCTCATCTTTTGTCATTATGGGTGTATTGAATTCATTGAAAAACAGCAAGAAATATATCCAAGTATCAAAAAAAATTTATATTTTACTGATGGTTCAGCAGCTCAATATAAAAATAAGAAGAATTTCATAAATCTCTGCAAACATATTGATGATTTTAAAATACCTGCAGAATGGCATTTCTTTGCAACTGCCCACGGAAAGGGTCCATCCGAAGGGATTGAAGGAACACTTAAAAGAGAAGCCCGGAGAGCTTCGCTTAAAGGAGAAAAAATATCAACAGCAAGGGAATTATTTGAATGGGCGGAAATTTGGTCGAAAAAAACCAACCACGTTATGAAGTTTTCATATGTGTCTTCAGGAGATATCGAATTACAGGAGCAATTTCTTTCGATGCGGTTTTCGGACATTAAGACCGTAAGTGGAACTCAAGGATTCCACTGTTTTTTACCGGATAACACTACACGCGATAAAATAATGTTTTCTTTTTCTGATGATCATAAATATTTCAATTTAAAGGCAAAAAGAATTATATAAATTAATTTTTTAATGTAATATATTATTATAAATAAATATAATAGGGATTAAATTATAATGTTTATAGAACAAATATTTTTTTAATGTTTTTTCCTAATGTTAGTGTTGGTGATGTTGAAATTATAACAAAATCTTCGATCATTGGGATCTCCAATTCTTATTCTGAATAAAAACCTGTTTCTCAATCAGAAATACACAGAAAATGGTTCAAATTTAATGCAGGTGTTAAAATATGAAATGTTTAATTTATTAGATCCACATTTGGTGCAGGATTAATAACTTAATAAAAAAACACATGTGAATTTTTCATATACCAAACTTTAAAAAATCGTAAGAAAAAATCCATATTGAATTGCTGACTTTTTATTCCTCAATTTCATAGCTGCATATGTTTACTTTAAAATTTGTGAAAAACAAAAAAAAGGGACTTATTGAGATATGAGCTTTGAAGTAAAGCAACGTTTAAAGCGCCGCCTAGCGGAAAAGAGAAAAATTATTAATTTCCAACTTACATATTTCGATTATTCAATAATTTTTCTCCCTATGTGCAAAAATATACGTAAATCACATGAAATTTATGGGATCTATTAACAAAACATTGACACCATTACTAAAACTATGTGAAAAAGACTCAAAAATTCAACCGCGCATAACTCCGATTCAGAGTACACAAAAAATAAAAGCAGAAATCACTTTTTTCCTTTCGTCAATACCAACAATATATCAAAATTTCAGATTTTTTAAAAATCAAAAATTTAAAAATCAACAAAAAAATGTACGTTTTCAAAATAATAGCCCATGTATATAACATCATATGTTTTCTTGAATAAAGAATATTTTTTCATACGCCTTTTCTGCTTGAGTAGAGCTTGTGTAGATGAAAAACGTGATCAACACAGGTGAAAAAGTCGAAATTTAAACTTGACCATTTTTGATTTTTCTGAAACATGGCATATAAGTAGTATGGACCAAATAAAAAATATTATTATTTTACAATTTTTTTAAAGTGCATAGTTTGAGCATAGGGGGCACCCCAACATGCATGAAAAATGAAAATACTGCCAATCCGATGTAACTTAGAAATTAAATTGCTCTAGAACGGCTATACCGATTTCATCAAACATTTTTTGTTTGATAGGTGATGATTAGTTAGTTGTTAAAAAAAATTAATTCATTGTTTTTGTAATTAATTTTAAAAATAAAATATTAAAAAAACTTTTTTAAAGATGGCGCTAGGGTCGAAGATCAATTGGAATTTAATTTATTTTTTTTTAGGAAAACAGTTCTATCCTTACTATAAAGTATTCCAAATTTACAAAGAGCGTTAATTTGTGTTCTTGAGATATTTAATTTTAAAGATTTTTAGTCCTTCTAAAATTCGAATTTTTCATCATTTTTTCGAACTTCAGTTGTTAAAATTTTTTGTTAATAAAAATTGTTTGAAAAAATAATATGTTCATTGTTCCGTTTTTACTTTTTTCTACTCCTATCACAGTAAATTATAAATTACATCACACTATCCATGACATGTAAATTGATTATTTCAAATAGCGTGCTGTAAGTAAAAAAAAGCGTGCGGTAATGGATTTTCATATATATATTACCGCACGCTTTTAATAAAAAGAAAAATTTTTTTTTAAAGAAAAATTTGATTTTTAAAAATTAAATATTTCAATTCATTTTGACACAGAATAATGCAAAGCCTACCACAATTTGCAAACTATTTGCATTTAATTTATAATTAGTAGTTCATTTTTTCGGTAATTATATGCGTTTGGGCATTAAAACAAAGTCGTAGAAAAAGTATACAGGGTGTCCCACGAAAGTTGTCCCACCGGCTAACTGGGGATACCTGGGAATAGCGCTAACAACTTTTGTTCAAGCATTTTGCGAATAGTTCTTTTGCTTCGCGGAAAACGGTTTGTTTTGTTTTTTTATTCCTTATCAAATTAAAATACCTCTAAATTCAATAGCAAAGAAGCTAGGAGGTCGCGGTTTTTTTTATTTGATTCACAAGTTTGTGTTTTAAAACGGGTAAGCATTTGACAAAGATTACTTTGATACTTTTGACGCTATTCCTTTACAAAGTCAATTTTTAGTTAAAATTTAAAAAAAATAATACTTTGCTTTCCATTATTTCAAAAACGGTGACACACGCCATAATTTTTTTTTTATTAGAAATATTCATTGAAACTTCAACTTGACGTTACTTTGGTTAAAACCAAAAATTTCAAGACGATCTTGAGCTACCTCTTAAAATTAAAACTTCAAAATTTTATTTTGAACTTGAATCAATCAGTTTTAACTTAAATAACCTCGTAATAAAACACAAACGAAATTATTAATAAAAAATATTAAGTTATTTTTATTTATTAAAGATAATTTTCAATATGTCCACCCTCATTCGCAATACACATTTCCATTCTTCTTTGGAAAGCTTGAGAGATATTTCTGGTTTGAGATAACTGGAGTGGATTATACTGGTTTTAGCCAAAGTATCTTTCAAGTTGACATTTCAAGGAACATTTCCATTGAAAAAAAATTATGACGTATATCACCGTTTTTGAAATAATGGAAAGCAAAGTATTATTTTTTTTAAATTTTAACTAAAAATTGACTTTGTAAAGGAATAGCGTCAAAAGTATCAATGTAATCTTTGTCAAATGCTCACCCGTTTTAATACACAAACTTGTGAATCAAATAAAAAAAACCGCGACCTCCTAACTTCTTCGCTATTGAATTTAGAGGTATTTTAATTTGATAAGGAATAAAAAAACAAAACAAACCATTTTTCCGCGAAACAAAAGAACTATTCGTAAAATGCTTGAACAAAAGTTTGTTAGCGCTATTCCAAGGTATCCCCAGTTAGCCGGTGGGACAACTTTCGTGGGACACCCTGTATACTTTTTCTACGACTTTGTTTTAATGCCCAAACGCATATAATTACCGAAAAAATGAACTACTAATTATAAATTAAATGCAAATAGTTTGCAAATTGTGGTAGGCTTTGCATTATTCTGTGTCAAAATGAATTGAAATATTTAATTTTTAAAAATCAAATTTTTCTTTAAAAAAAAATTTTTCTTTTTATTAAAAGCGTGCGGTAATATATATATGAAAATCCATTACCGCACGCTTTTTTTTACTTACAGCACGCTATTTGAAATAATCAATTTACATGTCATGGATAGTGTGATGTAATTTATAATTTACTGTGATAGGAGTGATAGGATCCCCAAGGTTAGCCGGTGGGACAACTTTCGTGGGACACCCTGTATAACAAATCTCGAGTTGTAAAGCATTTTCCATGCTCGTGAAGATACTGCACTCGACGCTACGTGTCTCGTGTGCAAAATTTTCCCTCGCATGTAATTGCTATTTACAACTCTAGATATGTAATATACTATTTTAAAGTACGGAACCCTAAAAACGAAAATTTTCTGAAAAGCAAATCCAACAATTATGTATCCTACAAAATATTGCGTATCATTAATAGTTTTTCAGTTATTTTGAAGAAAAGGCAATTTTTTCAACTTCGTGCTCAAATTTTTTCAAAACTGAGCACTGTAAACCGGTAAAACTTCTAGAGTATATTACAATTTGTAATATGCTCTAGATTTGTAATTGTAAATATTTATGTTTGTAAATATTTGTAATATTTACAAATGCATGAATAAAGTGACTTGTGAATGGTAAAAATTATTTTTAACTAGGATGGTAATTAGGGGATGATTTTCACACATTGTTTTTTCGCTTTAAACAATATGTCTCAACTTTATTTCGTCATAACTCACTTAATTTTGATGCTAGGGACTTTTATGGATAACAAAAATTAAGGATTTTTCAAGTACTTTTAAAAAGGTTTCCAGTGTCTTCCCTGAAAATTGCATTGATTTTTTGTTTATTTGACGTTTCAATCCAATTTTGACGAATAAGAGCCAATCTTCAAAAAGCCGTCAGTCCGTTTGCAATGGGTCAACTGATACCATACACCCACCATTTGTTTGGGTTTTTTTATAAGCTACATCTTTTGTTGGTATAACTTTTTCGATGTGATACTTACTTAGTAGTGATACTTACCCAGTAGCAAAATAATTCTTTCTGAAAATGGTTAATACTGAAACTAATTGAGTTAGTAAAATAACAAGTAAATTAACAAGTTAATTGTTTTTAGGGTTCCGTTTTTTATACGGAACACTATTGGTGAGAGTACAACGTGTTTTTCACATTATTTCGATTATCTCGTGAACCATTAATCCGATGAACTTAAAATTTGAGGTGCTTATAAAACTAGCCTATCCACACAAGATGGCGGGTTAAAAAATAAATAAAGTTGTGTTCGTTTGTTTTGAGGAGGTACGATGTGAAGCCTTTGAAAACATACATTTTTTTAGCGAGACGACTAGGGTATCATATGAAAGGGCTTCATTTCAGCATTATTTAAAAATATATTTTGGAATTTTACACCTCACCATTTTTTGTATAATTTTGAAAAGTGACGTTTTCGGGATGTTTTATTGCCCCGAATAACTCCAACCCTACTTCATCGAAAATCTTGAAATATATTTGGAATGATAGAAAATTGAGTAGGTTTTTAATGAAAAATATAGAAAAGTGGCAGACACTCATAGCTATATTTATTAAAGGGGTGGGAATGTTAAGGGGTAAAAACATCATTTAAAACCAGGTCATGTGGGGTGTCATTTGAAAGAGCACTTGATTTTAGAAATATTACCATTTTTTTTAAAATTTTGCAATGCATAGTTTTTGAATTATTATCAATAAAGTGACACAAAAAGTTGGTCCCCCCTCGCATTTCGAGCCTAATTAACAGAAAAATTTAAAAAAATTCACAGAGACAGGAAGTTTGATAAACTCTGAACGAAAAATATAGCGAACTCTCAAATAATTATATTTTTGTGTTTTTAAGGGATTGGGGTGGGGAAGGGTGAAAAAAAACTTTTTTGACCCAAGCGAGTGGGGTGTCATTTGAAAGAGCACTAAATTTCAGAAACTTTGCCATTTTTTTGGCATTTTGCGGTACACAGTTTATGAGTTATTCTAAAAAATGTACAAATTCCAGACCGTCCCCACCCCCCCTACGTTTCGACACTGATTGACAGAAAAAAATGAAAAAATTCATTGAGTTAGAAAATTTGCTATATTCTGAACGAAAATTATAACGAACTCTCAAATAATTATATTTCTGTGTGTTTAGGGGATGGGTGTAAGGGGGGTAAAAAATAACTTTTTTTGACCCAAGCGAGTGAGGTATCATTTGAAAGAACACTTAATTTAAGAAACATTGCAACATTTTCTAGAATTCTGCGATGCACAGTCTTTTAGTTATTGATGAAAAAAAGAGCTATTTTAAGTGTATGTATACCACCCTATATTTCGACGCTGATTTATAGAACAAATATTCCCAATTTAGACCATTAAAATACTGGTTAAATCTTTATTTAGCTAACATAAACAGCTATGGATAAGATTTATACTCAAGTAACATTTTTGATCAATGTGGATGTGATTGACATTTACTATTGACGTTTACGATTTAACATTTATTCTATTATGCGTCCATAGTCTGGCGATATAAAGACTTTACAACATAACTTTATGTCATTTATTTTTGATATTGTGTTCTTTTACATTCACGGAACCCTTGGCGAGCGAATTTTATTCGCACTTGTCCGACTTTTTATTTAGATAGATTAGGTAGGGGGAAAATTTAGTGTGAATTTAATGTATATAAATTATGTTATACATATGTAACACCTTGTAAATAAGCTAGCAATACTTTGTAACGCCGTCGGTTACTTTTTCGCATTCGCAACAAAAGTTCTCGAACGCAATCCAAGCCCATAACTCACAATCAGTCTGATATCTACTTTGAATAACCAAAAACAGCTTTCAGAGATAAACCCTATTTGACTCCAAAATCTCTCCTGCACTGCCACGAACCTCTAGTTGCATTTGTGTATTTTTCTTAACATGAGCAGTACAGTGGAACGGTTTCTCAATAAATACAACATGGTATTATATACATTTTCTGGCAGTGTCAATATTAACACAACGAGTTGTGTTTTAGAAGCATTGATAGTTAGATTATTCTAAGGCTAAGTGACTCAAAATTAAATTCATCAAAAGCCGCTTAAATGACAAGAAGTGTGCCAGATGCTATATCCAAACTCAGGTGTTTTATAATAAGCCAAATACCGCCAGGACCTGACAATTTATCCAGTTCAACGAGAAAATGGTGTTGGAGAAGTCCTGTGTGCAATTCCGATCCTTTGAGAAAGTCGTTGTTTGTTTGAAATCATCTTAATATCCAAACATTAATTTTAGGATTTCTAAATTAATACCAGCTTATTAAAATAAAAAACTTATACGATTAACGTCCATTGAAATCGTGACAATGAATGATTAGAAAATTAATTAATGACGTAAAACTTTCTTTTTTAATTTCGTTTGTTTCAAAATAATCGCACAATTATTTCTAAAACAGTGAAATGCATGATAAGATTAAATATAATTTTTACTTAACTAATATAATATGTATCTTGGATATGATGTGAACATGTAATTTTAATCAATGGAATGTACGTTATTTTTGTTTGCAGCAAACCTTATTTATTTTGCTTTGATGCCGATTGATCTAATAAAAATAACATACTGACTGAGTTATGATGCACTTAATATTAGATCAATTTATAATATTTTGTTTTGTTCATCTCGTTAGTTTCTGGTTATTGATTCTATAAAATAATTTTATTTTTCTACTTTAGAAAACGAAAAACTTTTAGTAACAACCACAATGGAAATTACGGAGGAGGAGGAGGAAACTACGGTCATAACAACAACAATGGTGATAAATTAAGAAGAAATCAATCTCGTATACCAATTTGGGCACAACCGGATTTATATGATTAAAATTAAAGAATAGAAAAAAATAATAAATTATTAATATTTTAAAATCTAAACGTAAATATAAGGACTCTCTGTTTTTATATATTTAGCTAATTTTGTGATGTACCAATTTAGAGTTTATTTCGATTTCATTAGACGTTGCCCCAACAATGCCGCACTTACTTTCTAACCGTACTATAAATATTATATTTTTTATTCGCCTACATATTAAAATGTTACTTTATTACTGTGATTTGCGGCCTTAAAGTGTCACTTTTTAACCCTATATTTTGTTGTCATAGTTACGTCCAAAAAAGTAAAAACATTTGTATTTGTTTAAATTCTATAAAAAATAGAAATTTTTATCAAAGCAACCCTTAAATTTAAAATTTCATAATCCAATAAAAACAGTGTTTATCATTTGTTGTCATAGTTATACAATAATTTGGAAAAAATATTAAACATTTTGTCAAAGGTTACTTGTTCAAAATTTATCAAAATTTATGCATATTTATAATTATGATTTAGAATAAACAATTTTTTTTCTAAATATTTTACTTGCGGCGAATAAAAAAAAGTATATGATGCACGGACGTAAGCTATTTTGGACTTAATGTGAGTGCAAATCTCGGCTAGCGCCTCGATTTGCAAACTCCACGTCCGTCCAAAATCTTTAGCTTTACGTCCTTGCATCATAATGTACTATTAATTAAAAACAATAAAATTAAAAATCCAAAAACTGACTTTCTCAATATAAAGTCAATTTTGAAAATAGTAGTATATCAAAGCATGCGATGACCAAATTTTATTCCAAATTGATAAATTGTCTACTTTATAATATTAGTAATATTTCCTTGAACATAATTTTTTTTATTATTTAAGGAGAAAAGAAAAGTATTATTTTTATTTTGTATTTTATTTTGGAATTTTATTTTGAATTTTTCATAATAATAATTAAATTAAGACTGTTTTACTGTACAATTTATTAACTTGTCACCATTTATACGAAATTCACATATTTAAATTAAATATAATATTTTATAAAAACTTTTAAACGTGTGAGTTTTAAATAAAAAAACAAAATGTCACCAAAAAATTAGTTTATTCATTTGCCACTTGGTTTTATTTTGATGTTATATGCAACAAAAAAACAAGTGAACGTTAGTGATGTGAAAATAAAAATTTATTAATAAGCGCAATTTAATATTATAATATAATATAATTAAAATTAATTTAATAATTTTAGTTCAAAATATTTTAAATATAAGTAAAACAAAAACAGAAATAAACGTGTAATAAGTGTACGCTTTTTAATTATTCTATTGATGATAAAATAATATTCATATGTACATATAAGTAATGAAATAAAATTAATTTAATAATATAATAAATCAAGAATAATATAAAACTATTGTTGAAATTATAAAAAAAGCACCCCAGTATTAAATTGCTTAATTTATTCTATATTTTTATGCCAATGTTCGTCATATCAGGGGCGATTTGGAACGAGCATCTGTAGTAGTTGAGTACCGGTCTTGGTATGAACTTTCAACAATGATATCAGATTATCTCAGATACAGATTTTACACAACAGTGATCACTGCAACCGTGCCAGAACTACAATATAAAATAAGGGCTTCGAACGTACTGACTGACTGTTCCCATCAACATTTCTGAGAAATTTTTTTTCAAGTTTATATGAAAAATGCAACGTGAGAAAAAAATAAATTGTGTCAAGTTGTTTTTTTTCATATAAACTTGAAAAATAATTTCTTTTTATACTTTTATGTGAACGCTAGTAAGTCTGTAATGGTCAGCTGATCTTCAAAAATATATATAACCGAAGAAAGCAAAAACAAAATAGATAAGTTGAAGACATAAAAAAAGAAAATGGAAGACATGAAACAGTCAAATAATACATTCTCTTACAATGAGAAACGGAATAGAAGTTGGCCATCATTGGACATCATATATCAGTATTTTAATCAACATTCCATCGGCTTCCAATCAATATCCTGATACGCATGTATAAAATCCGGATATGTACATTACTCGAATGAAAAGATCATTTATCAACAAAACCAACCAAAACCATTTCAAAGAGTCATTTCATTCCGACTGAAAATCTCAAATATTATAGTTCCCCCCTGCTACATAAGATTTCTAGACGTCAGCTACTCGGGTAACGGTGGAGTTAACGGTGACAGAATGCGAAAGTCAACATAAAAATTTTGTCCCGAGTATTTTCATACCGTTTCAAAATTTATGAGATGATATTTCAGAACATTTTTAACAAAATCAGTCACGTATATGAACCATTCTGAAAACTTGTAAACATAAATTCCTTTCATCTTACGAAATTCATGCAGCTGAATTTTTGTACTTTTTAAACAATAAAAAAAACCGTCAGCTGTATTTCTAATGGGGGTAAGACTGTCAGTCAGTTTCATA
This sequence comes from Diogma glabrata, assembly GCA_963693315.1. NCBI lineage: Eukaryota > Metazoa > Arthropoda > Insecta > Diptera > Cylindrotomidae > Diogma > Diogma glabrata. The sequence goes on from OY856187.1 coordinate 206,922,431, forward strand.
CATGTTGCGCGCTTTGTGCATCTCAGCTCAGCATAGTCACTTTGGCAATTAAACGGACGATCTTTTCACTTATAGACATACAGCTGACGAGGATTTTAATTTTTTTTAAACAATAATAGTAAATTATACACCAAGGGAGAGAAGTGGCATGAGTAATACAATAGAAAGTTAGATTATCAAGAATTAAAAATTTCTGATTTATCTTTTCTTATGAAGAAGTATGAAAAATTTATTAAAAAGATGAAAGTTATAATATACACTACTGTGCTTATATTACATTAATATAATACATGATTGAAATTGATATAAAAAGTAATTTTATTATTAAAAAAAATTAAAATCGTCGTTAACTGTATGTCCATAAGTGGAGTAAATCGTCAGTTCAATTGCCAAAGTAACTATGCTGAGCTGAGATGCACTGTGGGTGCAACTCATGTTATGACACTGACTGACGGTCTTACCCCCATTCAAAATACAGCTGACAGTTTTCTTTATTATTAAATAAGTATGAAAATTCAGCTGCATGAATTTCGTAAGGTATGCAATGATTTTATATTTACAAGTTTTCAAAATGGTTCTTATTTATATACATACGTTACTGACGTATAACCAACCCTCTTCAATACAGCTGACGATTATTTGTTTGTTAAAAATTATCTGAAATATCATTTCATAAATTTTGGAACGGTATGAAAATGCTCGGGTCAAAATTTTTTATGTCGACTTGCGCATGATGTCATCGTTAGCTTCACCGCGGGTCCGGCGACTGACGCTCACTATGAACAATGAACAATTGTCAAAATAAAATTCATTCGGCATAAAATTCCTAGAAAAAATGTAGCGCTACCTGCTGCACTAAAATAGCTTGCCTCATTAAAGAACATCCTCTTAAGGAGAGATTGTGTCCACGATGAGGTGGTAGAAATGGTTTGGTTCTGTTGCTTTGTGTGCTAATAAACTGTAAGAGATATTGGGTCCTAATAGGCCTTATCAGTTGAGCAGTACGTACGGTATAATATTAACCTTACTTCCAATTGGTCTTACTCTCAACTACAGATGTAAAAGTAATATTACCCATGGTAAAATTACCGGTAAAATTGGTAATATTACGTAATATTACTTAGGCTTGGTAAAATTGGTAAAATTTTAATAAAATTCGAATAATCTTTATATAAAAAATTAAAGTCTGTGCTTTTTGTTGATACCTCGTATAATTGAAAATTGCGTGCACATTGTTTTGAGAATATCGCAGCTGATCGATCGATTTGCAGCTAAACACTCACTGTGTTAACGTCTCTATGGATTGCCACAAAGTAGAGTACTTTAGGCAAACATTTATTTTGTCTACGGGTGTCGGTCGGTGGGTTGGAATGGGTAGTTTTTTCACTTGGTAGCAATAACGCAGCTATTCCGGATGAGGCAAAAGCTAAATCTTTGTCATTTCGGGATCAAATTGCTGCCATAAAGAAGGTTTACCCTACACTGTTATTGAAAGTTTGCTGATTATCCGTGTTAATCACCCTCAAAGGTCACTCGTGTAGTAATTTTGTTCACCATCCCATTTTACATTAAACGATGCAGTAGCAATAGAACCGATATTTGTCATTTGCGATTTATATTTTTCCCATGAACGAGAAAGAAATAATTCATGAATTAGATTTGGATGTGACGTGTTGCACCCGTAATTAATACATTTATCCCAGTGTCGGCTGTGGTAAGTGTGGTACACGAAAAGTGTCACGTGTAACGCCGTTGACAATTCTCAATTGTAACAGGAGAATCATTGATCCGGGTTCATTTTCTAACCACATGCGATGAAAGGAGCATTCGGATGCATTGCAAGGAAAAGTGACATGTGTATCGCCGATGACAATTCTCAATTGTAGCAGGAAAAGCATTGAGCAAGGTTCATTTTCTAACCACATGCGATGAAAGGAGTTTGATTCGGATGATTTACAGTCTAAAGTAATTTTCTTTGAAAATGCTATGGTTATCTGTCAATTTGCTCTTTGCATTTGAGCCATTGAAATCCATTTCTACTTCTATTCGATGTGTAATACCTAAACATTTTCGAATACGGCAGTGTTTTCCAAAACGCATAATTCTACATATTAGTGAAGAACGCAGTTGAGGCCAGTGTGTTCAGGATTTGTTGCATTTTTGCAAATGTGAAAATAGCGGGCAATCTGTTTTCTAGAGGTTCTGCTAAAAGAACAACAGCTAAACTTGGTTCATGCATGGATGGGGTATAAACAAATTTTCAGTGTTGCATATCTATCTTCCTGTCTATAATACTCTGCGAGTAAGTATATTTTACACTCTATAATAATATATTTGATTTGCAATTTATGTTTTTATAAACTAGAAATGATTATGATAGTCATCAATTTTGAATTAAATGAAATTGCAACTATAGTTAAAAATTTTGAAACAGTTTTATATTTTACCAATATTACCAATTTTACCAATCTTACCCGTAATTTTACGGTAATATTACCAAAAATATATTTTACCGGTAAATTTACATCTGTACTCTCAACTCGATAAACGTAATTCCCAAATCTTCTTCTGTAGTCGATCACTGATTAGTAAGCAAATACACCCGGGTTTTATTAAGTCCTCAACACCTTTATTGTTTCACAACAACAAAAAACAATACAACAAACACTAATTCTTGACTAGAATATTCCTTAGCTTCAAAAACTCTAACGGTTGATTGTAGAAAATTCCAGTATAAACACACAGTCCAAAATAATACACAAAATATTTCTGTTAAATAACACTTAAAACTTTATTCACAATTAAAAATAACTTCACTTCTATTTACATGGTTTAATATTTACGATATACAGCGTTTCGTTTAAAATTAATTTCTCTTAACATAATCGCATTCCACTTAAACTGTTTATATTATCGCAGTCTAGTTTAATCTAATTTTCATTATGCAAAAGTAATTCCTCAAATATAATTCTGCTTAATTTCTCGATAGTTCGAGGCAAATCGTGTTTATTGCTGAGCATTTAACTCCACTGTTCAATTCAATGTAATTTTCTAATATTTTGTTAGTTATTTGTGAAGATTTTCCATCGTACTGAGAAAAGCATAACTGACCAGCATGATTTATATTGGGATAAATCCCTATTTCCGATTCAGTTTTTTGCTCTTTATGTTTTTCCATACCCAGTATGAGGGAATCATTAATATTTTTCAAACAAGTAATAGCTATAAATTGCTACGACAACTCTTCTAAACTAAAGGGGATGAAGCCTGAGTTTTTTTATTAATCACACACTAGCACACTAAAAATGAACTCTAACACGTTTAGCACACTAAATATGAAATATTAATTATTCAGACTCTTTGAATAGCCGAAGATATCACGTCATCTAGAAAGGAATTAGATGGGGAACATGGTCAACATTTAGTCCCAGCAAGCCAAGTCCGTTATGTACTTGGTGTCATAACTCCGTCACTTGCCTCGATAGTTTGAGACATTCTGCTCCAATCAAACACGGCTAATCCCTATGATAGACTCAAAGAGGTTTTTTCAGCCCATCTATTAAGCAGCCCTTCAAACCGATTGCGCAACGTACTCTTCGTTATGGACTAAGGGGATAAAAAACCCTCACAATCTCTCCGTGATTTAACTACTGAATCCCAACGTCTCGTTTCGCATAAAAATAACGAGTTATATGGGAGGATTAAGTCCCACAGGCTGTGCGTACCTCTATCGTGACAATCGAGGCTGACTTGCCGAAAACTGCCGAGATAGCCGATAAAATGTTGGCCACAATGTTTGGTCTACATCCAAGAGCGGTAGATAGTTCTGTCGGTCCTTCTTCTTCCTCCTACAGTGAGGACACATACCATGAATTGCAGGTTCAACACGCACAACTACTGAATGCCTTGCATCGTCAATTTCCTTATCGAGCCTTCCCTCGTTGTCGGAGTAGATCCCAGTATTGAAACGACTACAAAAATTTATTGCGTAACATTTTACGACAAACGAATTTCACAATGCTGTTTAAATTGAATTTAGACTTCGTTTTCCGGAAAATTGTTACCGTTACCGTTTAATGTTATGCAATATAAACTTCACAATATTGTCAAAACTCACATTTATGTGTTCGGGAATAGGGTCCCTGAACAACTTTCAAGTTTCATAATTTGAACAACGCCACTTGCAGCAACATCAATCAATTATCATCGATGGACAACTCTACTCGGAATTCATCTTCAACTCAATTCAGCAGCTATTAAACGTCTAAACAAAGAGTCAATTGTATTACAAAACAAACAAAAAAAAAACAATATTTTAACAATAGCCTATTGCTATCAATAATAATTTAGATTAAAGTTTAATCATTAAACAAATTGGTTACTGAGTTACTTTTACATACATATTACGTTAACAGGTTGGCTTTATTAGGTAATGGTTCACTTTAAATGATAACGACTACACGATTAATATTTTCTGCCCTAAATTAACTATTTTAGTTAATATTATTGTCAGATATCTTGGAAACGCGATCAAAGCATATGCTCCATTCCATGTACGCGCTGAAAGTTTGTTGTCAATATCAGTTACGAATACTCTATTTCACATCTGAAAAGGGACTAGTTACTTCTTTATGAACATGTGGTTTGGCCTTTAAATGTCAAGGCATACTCCACAGTATGCCTACAGTTTCCTTTTAATTTGATTTATAAGTTATCTTCTATGATGACCCAGTTCAGCTTACATTTATTGTCATTGCGCTGTTATCCGCTGATCTGATCGGCTTGATAGTAGTTGTTATTTGAGGAATTGATCTCTTAGCCCACAGTTAACCTGAAAAATGAGAGAACACCAGGAACCAGAAAAAACTAGTATTCATCATTCGGAGTAGGGTAGGGTAGGGTAGGGTGTGACCATAGCGGCCACGCCAAGAACTTCCCGTTAAGTTAAATAGGTAACTTAAAGATATTTTCTTAAAACTTTAATAAATTGAAATTCTCTTTCTAAGACTTGCAATTAATCGTCATTTTTTCATCTTTTGGTTACACTGGAAAGAAGATTTTCATTGCACCATATATTTAAAAAAAACTAGCGGTGGAGTCTACTTAAAGTCTACTTTGTCAACGTTGCTAAAATTTTTTCGATTTTTCTCAAGCAATATCACAATTTTTAGGGTTCCGTACTTTGAAAAAGTAAAAACGGTACCCTATTGGTGAGACTTCGGTGTCCGTCCAAATTTCTACATAATCGATTTTCTCAAAAACTAGAAGTGCTATCAACTTGAAATTTTTTACAGTTATACAATGTATTTGTCCACGCCTACTGACAACAAGAAAATTATGAATATTATTTTTTATCAATATTTTATGGACATTGATAAGGAGATAGTAAAACAAAAGTTTGTTTTAAGGAATCGAGTTTGGTTTAAAAAAATCCAAATATTTCAAAAAGACATTTCAATGAATTATCGACTGCTTAGTTTTTAAGTTATTTTCAAAAATGGGGGTTTATTTTTTTGTCGCCCACATTAACTTCGAACATTACAAAAGCAGCAAGTTGCAAAATTACTATAAACATTACAAAAACCTTATGCTCTAAGTTTCAACAAAATTAAATGTCAAGACTGAGAAGTCTAAAAAAAAAGTTGTTCAACGAACCACAGACATCCTCTCTGACTCCTTTGCCAAATTTTGAAAATAGCTGATTCAAAATAGCACATTTTCCATATTCAAATAAAACCGGATGCGTTTGCGGCTCATTCTAATTCAAAAGTTTCATCAAGTTCTCATGCGTTTGCGTAATGAAAATAACGCCTATATTTCAAATTTTCTTAAAAAAAACTCAAAATGTAAGATAGCAATTGTTTATACAAATGTCATTATAAATGGCTGACATGATGACTAACAAAATGGAAGGTAAATGATCTTGATAGCATTATTTATTCTAGTAATACTTGCAAGAGATGATATTCAGTTTTTTGGAAGCCCCTAAAAATAAATGAACTGATTTCATTAGAAAAGGACTGGGCTGTAAGTTACGCCAAGATATATCGATTGTGACCATTGAAGTTGAAATTGGATCCTGGACAAATGGACAAATGTTTGTCCACATACGATGATACACACGCACATACCCACACACACACATCCATACTGCCAGCTAAAAATAGCCTAAACAGCTTCAGGAGGTCTTGAAACGTAAAGATATTATAAAAATTTCGATTTCGAAAATCGACCCAAAAACCATAACTTTCATATCGGGAAGTTATATTAAACAGTTGACCAGGCAACCTACTCTCGAACCTCTGACCTTTTTGTCAAATTTAGAAAATAACTCAGGTTTTTGATATTCAAGTAAACCCGGATGCGGTTGCAGCTCATTTACATACAAAAGTTTCATACAGATATCATGCGTTTGCATAAAGAAAATAACACGTAGTTTTTTCACATTTTGTTAAAATCTCAAAAACTAAGATAGCATTTGTTTATACAAATGTCATTATAAATGTCTGACATGATGACAAACAATATGGAAGCTTCATGACCTTGATAACATTATTTATTAATCTTATGATATTTGCAAGGAATGATTTTCAGTTTTTTGGATACCACTAAAAAACAAATGATTTAATTTCGCTAGAAAAGGACTGGGCTCTAAGTTACGACAAGATACATCGATTGCGACCATTTTCGTTAAAATCGACCCATCCGTTGTTGAGAAAGCGTTGGGCAAAAATTCTCCACACAGCGATATACACATACATACACACATACACACACACATACAGACTGCCAGCTAAAAATAGTCTAAACAGCTTCAGGAGGTCATGAAACGTAAAGATATCAAAAAAAATTCGATTTCGAAAATCGACCCAAAAACAATAACTTCCCATATCGGGCAGTTAAAAAGAACAAAAAACAAAAATAATCGAAAATAGATAAATAATAGTGTTATAAGTGTTAATAAGTGTTAGTAAGTGTAGTAGCTAATAAGTAAATAAGTGTTATAGTGTTTGTGTTAATGTTTATGAAAAATAAAAGTGTTGAAGAACGGACGCGTACAATTATATAATTGGTGAGATTGTTCTTTATTAAAAAATTATTTGGTATTTTGTGTTCACTATTACCAAGAGGTAGGCAGGTAAAATTTTACCTTTTATTGCTTTGATGTAATAAATTTATTTATTATTTTAAAGCATTTGACTTGGTAATAGAAACCCAAAAGTTTTGTTTTAGTTGTTAGTGATTTTTTTTGGATTGCCTGGGTTTTTTTTTTATTTGAAGTTTTGTGACATGATCTAGCTCCTCCCACCTCGGACTTATTTTAGGAGTTGGAAAATATCAGTTAGTTGATTATGAAATGTTTTTTTTTGACAAAAGTTAGGAATTTCGAATTTAACCTTTTATTTGTACTCTTCAAGTTTGTTAGTGTATTTTGTGTCCCCATTTTTTTTGCTTTTCTCTTATCGTGCTACTGTTGCATGAAATCTGCTACCGTGTTTTTGTGACAGAGATACCCAGTTTCTTTTGTACTGTTTAGTGTTGACATTTAGGCCTGGCCGAATCTCAGTAGCTATGCCTGCAATGTCAAAGGGTAAGTTTTTGTCTCAACGAAATGGCCGCAGAGTGAACCAACAGCTTAGCATTGACTTCACCAACATAAGAGGTCTCAATTCGAATCTAAACGAGGTTCATCACTACATCGAAGAAAATAAAAAATAAACCTGACATATTGTTTCTTACCGAAACAATTGTTAGTGGCAAAGCATCGAAGTTGGATCCCGATAAATACCGGATACCTAGTTACGAATTGGAACATTCCTTTTATAACAAGCATGGTGTCTGTGTATTTGTTCGAGATTCACTTTCATGTATGAGAATTAAGGCCTTCGAGTTGAACTCTAAGCACCATAATTCTATAGCACTGAAGATCTCAGGTGTTGATGAAACTATGTTTATAATAGGATTATATAGATCCCCAAATTCTCCCCCAGGATGGTTCTTTTTCGATCAAATATCGGCTAATCTAGACAAGATTACCACGGACTACCCCAAAGCAAGACTGGCCATTCTTGGAGACTTTAATATTCATAATAAAGAATGGCTTAAGTACTCATCGCGCACTGACGATGTAGGAAGACAAGCCGAACTGATACTCGCAGATTATCACGGTTTGACGCAAATGATAGAGTGTCCCACTAGAATCGCAGACAATTCACATCATAACAATAATTTGCTGGATCTGTTTTTAACAAACGAACCAGATACTACGAAGACAAAAGTTGAACAACCCCTCGGAACATCGGACCATTTACTAATATCAGCAATAGTGCAATTTACATCACCGACATAAATTAAAGCAAAGTCTCGCCGGGTTTGGAACTATAAACGCGCTGACTGGGAGGGACTGAGAAACTTTTATGACGAAACACCTTGGAAAACTATTTGTTGTGTTGATCAAGATCCTAGCACATCGGTAATAAGAATTTCTGAAATCATAAAAGAAAGAATGCGGCGGTTTATTCCAAATCGATTAATCACTCCTAAAACTGAGCCTTGGTTCACACGGGATGTTGATGAGGCAGTGAGGAATAAACGCAAAGCTTTTAAGACGTATAACGCTAATAAAACACCTGAAACCCATAGCGCCTATAAGAAAGCCAGAAATATTAGTAAATTCAAAGTAGACTTGGACAAAGACGCGTTTATCCAGAAGAAAGCAAAGAAATTCGCCGAGCACCCATCTGGCTCACGTAGTTTCTTTCAGGCAGTTAAATTAGTCCAGAGCAATTTTACTCGATCCTCTATTCCAACCTTAGTTCTGAATGACATTCCCGTGAGCGACACGAAAGAGAAAGCGGATCTTTTGGGTCGTATTTTCGCAGAAAACTCAAACATAGTTGAACCCCCCATTCTCCTACACTCATTCCCCCAGTTGTAACGAAAATGAAACCAATTATTTTTCGTTGCAATATTGTACGGAAAATGCTTCTATCAATATCAACAAATCTGCTGGCCCAGATGGTATTCCACCCCTCATTCTTAAAAACTTTGCTAGGCAACTAGCTCCAATTTTAACAAAACTTTTCTATTTATCTTATAAAACCGGAATATTTCCCGATTCTTGGAAGCTGGCCAGCGTTCAACCCATATCAAAGAAAGGCAGTAAGATAGACTCTAACAATTATAGACCAATTGCAATTCTGTCGGTTTTAGCTAAAATATTTGAAAAATATGTTAACTACAATTTGATAGATTATTTGGAAATGTCGCGAATTATTGATGATAAGCAGTATGGTTTTCGTAGAAGTCATGCAACAGGTGATCTGTTAGCCTACGTATCCCATCTCTGGAACAAATCGCTGGAAAACCACGGTGAAACATTCAGTATTTCACTTGACATTTCTAAGGCATTTGATAAAGTGTGGCATAAAAATCTCATAGCTAAACTAAAATCTTATGGCATAGACCATCTTACTGTCTCATGGATTCATAGTTTTCTTACAGGTCGCCAATTTCATGTTAATTTAGATGGTATCACATCCAATATTTTCACAACCAATGCTGGGGTTCCCCAAGGTTCTGCACTCTCACCAACCTTGTTTCTTCTATACATTAATGACTTACTTATTTCCACAGTGCACCCAATCCATAGTTTTGCTGATGACAGCACATTACATGCATCACATGCATCTCCTAAATTTCGATCTCATACTGCAGTTACCACTGATAGAGAGTTGCTAATTGATTCCATCAACAAAGATCTGGAGCGTATAATGGAATGGGGTGATTGTAATCTTGTTTCATTTAATCCAACCCAAACCAAATTATGCCGTCTTTCACGAATAGAGCGACATAAAAATTTTCCTATTAAAATAAACCAAGAGGAATTGCGTGAGGTTGAATCAGTTAGACTTCTTGGAGTGGATATTCATAATAACCTGAAATGGAATAAACATGTGTTCAACCTCGCTAAATCTGCAATGCAAAAATTAGGATTCTTGAGTCGATGTAAAAAGTATTTCAATCCCGAGCAAATTTTGCTAATCTTCAAGTCCTTTATTCGTCCATGTATGGAGTACTGCTGTCATGTTTGGGGAGGTGCTTGTCAGTCAACAATAAATTGTTTAAACTCTGTACAGAGAAAAGCAATACGGTTGATTGGTAATACCGAACTAACGGACCAGCTTGATTCACTCCAGCACAGAAGAAATGTGGCTGAATTGTCAATCTACTATAAATATAACTTTAGCGAATTCTCCTCTAAGGAAATTCAAAATATTCTTCCATCGTGTGCGCAGTATAATCGACAAACAAGAGCTGCCGAGTTATCCCATCCATTTGTTGTACAAATACCTCGTTGTAGAACTGTGTCCTTCCAAAACGACTATTTCAATAGAGTGGCCAAATTATGGAACTCATTGCCCTCCTTTGTATTTCCCGATGAATTTTCTCCTCAGGCATTTAAAGAAAATGTCCATCATCATTTAAAAAAATTAGTATAGTTATCCCTATATCCCCATTCCTTCCATTTCTTTATAGTTGACATGGTATCTTCGGATATTCAAAGAGTCTAAATAATGAATATTTCATATTTAGTGTGCTAAACATTAATAGTGTGCTAAAGATTAATAAAAAAAAAATAAAATAATTCGCATAATAGAATGACCCGCATAATAGAATGATCCAGGACGAAAAACTCGAGTCAATTAGTGATGGAATGAGATACGTGAAAGCTGATACAACAATAAAAATAGCTGATTGCAATAATAAAATTATAAAAATTATGTTAATTTTATCCGTACTTGACGTAATATTAAAATAATTCCCTCATTTGAAGTACAATTTTTTCTCAGTATAATTTGCATATTGATCAGTTCATTAAATTTGTGGTTCATTCTCACTCATTCCGAAACAATGTAATCTCACACTTGAGTCTCGGTATGTATACAATAGGCAGATAGATTAATATACTTTAGCAACTAGACTAGACCTTTTAAATTTAACGAATTAAATTTTGCAATAGCCAAGATTATGTATATCATTCGCATAATTTAAGCTTCCTACAATTCCTAATCTAGACTACGTCTGATTCCTAGGAATTAAAATTAACACCACACAACATTCGTGATGTTTTCTTGGGTAGAGCTGCCAATGTTAAACAACGGACCAATCTTGGGGCAGTATTAGGTCAGTTGTAAATGCCTAGACTGAACCAAAGCTCAGTTTATTATATTAAGCGCTATTAACCAGTCTTATGCATTGTAAACATGTGCAGGCCATATTATATTTATCTTTATTTTCATATATGTTACTCTTTTCACACATTTAAAGGAGGTCTGAAAAAAAAAATTGGTTTGGTAGACCTGGGCCAAGTCTGGCAAATAAGAAGCAAATAAGCCTGATTTGGCCCCACGACATCTTTCCAAGCTTGGGCCGTTTAAATATGTTAAGCCTGGCCCAACCCCCAAAAGCTATGGCGCGGTCTTGGCCCCTTAGCTTTTTCTTACTCGGGAACTTATAATCAATTACTTGCGTTAATAATTTATATTATCATAGTTGCTTACGTATGCCAGTAGTATTTAGACAAATGTTACTACACATTTGATAATATTTTTATTAGAACGTAATTTATTTGTAATTGAGTATTGTTTTATCTTATAAGGAATTTTTATGTTAGATCTATTACATATTCAATGATAAGGTAAATTATTAGTTCATTGACTGGACTATCTAAATATGTATATATGGCAAAATTATAAACATTATTATTTTGTTGTGATAATAAATTACTTAAATGCTTTTGAATTTAAAATAAAAATATTTTAAAATTGTGCTTGTTATTTTTAAACGTACTTGTTTTATTGTTATTAGTAAAAGCACGTGTCCATTTCCAAACGAAAGTGACTAGGTTAACCTGTTTTTAAATTTCTCACATATATTGCCTAAACGGCAATGACATAAATAAATACTATGCCGAAAATATGAAATTTTTATTAATGTTGCACCTTAATTCGCAAGATATTTATCAACTCAACCTGGTATCTAATGAGTTTCTCATTTACCTATCGCATATTTGTACAATATTCCAAAAATAGAGTAAACAGATAACATAAAGCAACAGATAAAACAGATAATCATAAATGTGAGTAGTTGGCAAAAAACTTCGATTAAGGTATGTATCCTATCAAATTAATCTACTCATCAATTTCAAGATTATAAGCTCACAACTGGAAATATAAAAAATGGGTAATGTTGTTTTTAACAGTAATCAGTAACAACAAACGTAGATCATTTAATATTTGGATTCATAACAAAACTCCCACTAATCGATCCCAATATCTAAAGGCCAACAAAATATCTAATCAGATTATCTCAAACGAAAAGTCCGAAATTGACAGAGCGAAAGCCCCAAAACTTACGTCTATGTCTGTTTCTGACAAGAGTTTCTACAGTGCCATCAATTCTTTAAATTCTGGTACAAAATTTTCTATTCCGCCTATCATTGATGGTGATTTAATCGTCAATGATCCCGCAAGAAAAGCTAACTTGTTCGCTGAACGCTTTGCTCTGAACTCCACTGTTTTGGAAACTCCTAAAGAAATACCCCAAATCCAGTCTTCAGGAGTTAATATGAATGAACTTCACTTCAAACCCAAAATAGTCGCTAAAATTTTAAAGGGGTTAAACATCAACAAAGCATCAGGAATGGACAATATTCCACCCATTATTTTAAAAACCTTTTCCAAAGAACTTGCACCAACTTTAACTAAAATATTCTACCAATCCTACAAATCTGGTATATTTCCATTGTGCTGGAAGTTGGCAAATGTCCAGCCCGTCCCCAAAAAGGGACCAAAATCCAATATCTCAAATTATAGGCCAATAGCTTTACTATCGGTCCTATCCAAAGTCTATGAGCATTATATTAATACACATATTTCAAAATTTCTGGAAGAAAATCCGACAGCCAATATGGTTTTCGAAACAAAAGATCAACTGCCGATCTATTAAACTATGTAGCGCATTGTTGGAACAGCATACTTGATAAAGGTGGTGAAACATACGTTATCGCTTTAGACATCTCCAAGGCATTCGATCGAGTCTGGCATGCCAACTTAATCAACAAGCTCGTTGCGTACGGTTTTCATCCCAATGTTGTAAAGCTGATTCAAAATTTTCTGTCCAACCGATACATTTCGGTAACCTTAGATGGATTTTCTTCTGAGTCTAAACTAATTAACGCTGGTGTACCTCAAGGCTCAGTATTGTCCACAACCCTATTTTTGATTTATATCAACGAATTGTTGAAAATCACCAGTAATCCAATAAATAGTTTTGCAGATGATAGTACTCTGCACAAGTCGTTCGAGCCCCTTCCTTCAAAAGGTAAAATGCACGAACAAATTAATCCTGCCCGGAGAGACGCTGCCATAAACTTGAACAAAGACCTGAATAAAGTCGCCGACTGGGGTGACCAAAACCTGATCAAACCAAACCAGATTAAAGACCGAGTTACCCAAAGATATTTTATTTAGTATGTGTGATGAACCAATAGGTGAATGTAAAAGCATTCGTTTATTGGGTGTCACAGTTTCAAATGACATACTCTGGAACGATCATGTAATGGCGATGGCAAAAAGCGCGTCTAAAAAACTCGGCCTCCTAAATAGATGCAAAAAATTTTTTACTCCATACCAATTGCTCCATGTTTATAAGTCCTATATTCGTCCCTGTATGGAGTACTGCTGTCAAGTTTGGGGTGCTGCCTCTGTTTCCATCTTGGCCCTCTTGGACTCTGTTCAAAAGCGAGCTATACGAATTGTGGGTGATCGAACTTTGACATCAAAACTTGATTCCCTACAACATCGTCGCACTGTTGCTGACCTCGTTGTTTTTTACAAATATCGTCATCAGCAGTGCTCAGATGAAATCAGCGGCATCATGCCTCAAACTTATTCTTACCCCCGTTCCACTCGGCAGCTGCCGCAACCAGTGAAACGGTAAAGATCCCGCGCTGTCATACTGGCAGATCGCAGAGAGACTTCTTTGTCCGAACTGCGTACAAATGGAATAGTTTGCCGGAACACTTCGTCTCAGGTGGCTTCAACCCACAGATGTTTAAAAAAAGCGTTAATCTACACCTTAGAACGCCAGTTGTTGTGGGACCCAGGTCTAGACCTAGGTCTTAAAAGGTATTTATGTGTTGTTGTGACACATATTCTAAACCCTATTACACAACACATTTTATTTAAAAAAAAAAAAAAGCAAATCTTTATTGATATGTAATCCGCAGTATTAAGATAAACTTACAGAACTTTAATTTTATAGACTTAAACTTTATCTAGAGGTGCAATTGGCCATATTTTACTGTCTGTATTAGTTATAGACTTCTAAGCAACTTTAGCAAAATGTTAAACCAAATTATGTATTGATATTACAAAAGCTTCAAAAGCATAAAATATTTTTGCAACTTTTTGGTTGTATGCTGCCTCCTCTAATTTCCTGAACAGCGCGGTTTCTGTTGATCTGCCCGTTTTATATGCTTGTTGACTATCTTGCAAAGGCGATCTCACCATGGTACTGGTTTGTACGTGTTTGTCGATCATTTTTTTTTAACATGAAAAATGTTAAACTGATTGGTCTATGAGACTTCGGCTTGTCTAAGCTCCCATATGCCCAAGTGCCACATTGGTTCTGAAGATGCCCAGAAGGTGCGGTAATAGCAACTGCAAGCCTGTGTAGGATGCTAGAGCTATTCCGTCTACTCCTGGTTATTTGTATGGGTGGAAAGTGCCTATGGTCCACTTGATACGGTTCTCAGTAAACAGTGAGGCAGCCACCCTCCAGTCCTCTGGGCTTGGTCTTTTACCTTTCCTCTTACTTGCGTCTTCTGCACACGTGCTTATGCCTTATAGCAACGTTCTCTCCGCCCTTGTTTTAATCTTGACAAAGTTTTAATCTTGACCCCTGCATCAAAACTTTATGTAGCTTAACCGCTACAAGCATTGCAGAGAAACTATCACAGAAGGTTCTGAAGCTACCTCTCTTTTCTCCTCTACACTGGTATACCCTTCCCAGTTTTCGGATTGTTTTGCTCTATTAAAGAGTCGCATTACTTCTGTTCTTAATATTGAAAACTCCTTGTTCCAGCAAAACACGTCACCTCTGCTCATTTACCTTAGTAATTAAGCCGCTACCTTCGAAAACCTTGGAATAACCAGGTTTGCCTACGCTACATCTTGTTCCAGCACGGCATAGTGTTTTACTGTCCGTCTAACCGTTACTAGCTGTAGACCTTCTTTTAAATTCTCCTCAAATCTATCCCACCTTGTGTTGCTGGGGTTCCAAACTAGGGGGAGGAATTTCGTACTATCCAGTTCAAACAGAATCATTCTATGATCCGACAAGGACGGTTCATTTGAGATTCGCCAGTACTTTATGATCCATCATTCATTGGTCCTTCCTACCGTTAAATCTAACTCTTCCTGTCTTTCTCTTATGACAAAAGTGGGTGTGTTTTTCCTTCTATAAACGGTTTTCGGATTATTTTGTTTTATTGAACATCCGTATTTCTGGTTTCATTTTCTTCCTAACTGTAAACTAGCTCAATCTAAACGCATCTTAGTATTTAGCATTTAGGCAGCTGGGTTCAGACGGCTTGCTTATTGACGGGTTTACCACACCAGATTGGTCCAGCGCGGTATAATATTTGACTGCTCCTATAACTGTTACTAGATGTTACGCTTTTTAAGGTCCTCAAATTGGTCCCACCGATTTAGTTGTTCCTCTTTTGTTGTATCAAGTTCAATCAGAATAATTCTATGATCCGACAAGGAACGTCCATGTGATACTCTCCAGTTCTGTATTAACTGTTCTACACCAATGTTTCATACCGTTAGGTCCAACATCTGTCTTGTGCTTGTGACAAAAGGGGGGGGGAGGGGGTGGAGTGTTACCAACGATAAACAACGCTTAGGATTTCTTTAATTAAATATTCAAACAGAAACTCATCTCTCTGGTTTGTTTTCGTGTACCTCATGTTTCGTTGTGAGCATTTGCATCAAACCCGTGGATAAGATGGCGTTTCTTCTTGGTGCACTAATCTATCAGCTTCTGTGTCTGCGGGCGGTATGTGTACTCCGTAGAAATTGGCCTGAGCTCTCATCCCGAAATCTAAACAACTTCTTTTTCTTAACATACAAACTGGCGTTTTGCATGCCCAGCAGCGTGAAAATGTTTCCACTAGTCCGCAAAGCACTCCTTGGGAAAAAGACGAACATTTTGTGAGTTATTGAGATATGATCTCTCATCACAAGTGAATGGGTACCGTCTATCACTTTAAGTAGAACAGACACGAGACGATTTAATGTCTGTTTGTTGTCGCACTCTACCACAATTAACATAGACTAAAACCATATGATTCACGAACTCTTCTTCGATTTAATACAACTCTTCTTCACTTAGTATCGTATTGCGATATTTTTAGTCAGAACAGTCACCTTAATCTTCTTTAAATAGGTGCGAGTAAGACAAAATATGTGCAATGGAGGTACACTGAAAAAAAATAATCTTTAGAAATCTAATATGAAAAAAAAGTTATGATATGTATAAAAAATTACATTAAATCTACGAATTTGTTAATGAGTTGGAACTAATAAACGCCATTTATTCATCTTATAAATAAGAGTTTATGAAGTATTGAACATAGTTATCAATTGATAACTATATTTATAATATTCACGAATTCATTTATAAATTTTGTTTGAAAATTTTATAATCCTGTTCATACTTTCAAAAATAATTTATTAAAATACATAAACTTACAAAAAATATACGATTACTCTTTTATAAATGCTGTTTTATAGTATACATTAATGGGTTATCAAACGATAAACAGATGTTATAAATATTTCGTATTATTTGTGTAAAAGTTTACAGATTTCATAAATAACTTGGTTATAAAGTTTAATAAACAGCGTTAATACAATTTTTATTAATTTTTTTTTAGTGTAGCAACATTCAGACGATTTTGTGGAACTGTTATCAATTTCTTCACTTAAACAATTCTCTTTGCAGAACAAAAAATAGCTTTAGTTGGAATGCGATATTGTTAACAGTCAGCGATATAAATTGTAAACGAATCGTTGTATATAGTGTACATAAATAAAATAGTTTAAATAAAACAGAAGTTTGAAGTCTTATTGAACAGAAATATTTTGTGTCTCATTTTGGTTACTGTGTTTATAATTGAAATTGCTACATTGAAATTGTTTATACTTGAAATTGCTACAACCGTCGGTAGTGTTTAAAGTATTAAAGAGATTTACTAGTCGAGGAACTTCAAACGACCATTTTAGATCATCTTCATATTTAGAATACAAGTAGTATAGGTGAAATAATCAATAAATGTTTTAACAAAAATTTTTAAAGTGTTTAGTTTGAAAATAGGGTGGTCAAAAAGATTTCTAAAAATTCAAATTCAGGTAAATATGAAATAAAATTGCAAGAAAATACCTCACCTGGTATCAACACTTTTATATGCGTTGGAAAGGTGATTGACTAACATTTATCCAGATAGATATATAGGGTTAAAGGATTACGTAGGGTAATGCTTATTTAAAAATGTTGAGAATAAGCATCACAGATATGGCTAATGGCTATGTAGTACCATTTCTTAAAAAAAATAATTTATTTGGTTAGATTATTGAAGTAGAGATCTTGTGCTTTAGTTTGATGTATTGCATGTGCATATTAAAAACATTTTTTTTCGCTTGGTATTCACCACTTCTAAGGCTTTGCTCAAATATAATCGACGTAGTTATAAACTATTTCTGGCTCTTGTCATAAAGTATTTGGTAGAACCGGTTTATATCCGAACAATACTTCATACGGCATAAATTTTGTTGCCGTAAGAGGCGTTTTATTAAAAGCATAAATAGCGAAATGAAGCCAAGTGTCGCAATTCCTTTAATCAGGCGTTGTATATAGATACGCAAGTCTTCCGTCCACTCAGCTAACACAATAGGTGGATTTTAGCTTAAATATAGGTTGATATTATCTGCACAAAATTTTAGTGAACATTCTCATTTAACCTAAATTTATGTATAATAAAAGGTGAAATTTAACCTAAGTGTCGTACTTTTTCCATAAAAATATTGGTTAAATTTTCATGTAATTTTTATGTAATATGCTGGCTAATATGTGATTAAGTTTAACTATAATTTAACCAAATTTTAAATTAAATAAGTGCAAATGTTATGTTATATTTTAGCTAATTATTAGTTAAATTTAACTTGTTTGTTGCACATGCAAACCACAAAATGTATGCTCCGAAATGCCGAAATGTATGCCCCTCATGATCACATAAGCTTACTTTATAGTATACTACAAACTATTATTATATTTTCAATAATTAATGTTTTTTATCGACTACCGACAAGAAAATTGAAAATTAAAGTATTCAGTTTATAAAAAAATTAATATTTAATTGTATTTTTAAGGGGTGTTCTCATTATTTTTTCCTGTTTCTTTATGTATAAAAAAAATCGAACCTTTCTTTACACATTAACATTTAAATCCATTCAATCCATTCAAAAATGTTTATTTGAAGTCGGTTTAGAAGTTGTCATAAAAACCTAATTTGTCCTTAAATGCATTAGTTTGGGAGATAGATAATATTGTATCCATAAAATTATTTACCTGTTATTTAAGTTAAATTTTGTCAGGTGTTTCATGAAATAACTTAAATTTAACCTAAATTTTTTCACATATTTTATTTAATACATGTAAATTATCTAGCTATTAAGTGGAAAATTGATCATATAATTCTTATCTAGAATACATTTAATAGCTACAATATCTGACTTTGGCAGAGTAAATTCATGTATATTTCATGTAACAGCTGAATACAAAACTAAGCAAGTGCAAATTATATGTAATTTTACTGTACCAATGTCAGATATTGTAGTTATTACATGTTTTTTTCATGAGAATTACATGTAATTGAACCATCTATTTTTTTTTAACCTTACTTTATTATCGGGCTGTCATTCTACCATAAAAAAGCTTAAAAATAATATTATACGAAACAACATTTTTAAAAAATGAATGAAAAAGCCTTAACTTAACCTTATTCTTGTATACTGAGTTTTATTATTTTTTACTATATTCGCATTTCGAAAGCTAAATTTTAAAGTAAGATACATTCCATATTTCCATTATATACCGGTGGTTTAATAAAAACCCATTTTTAAAAATTAATAATCTAACTACAGGAAATTGTAAAATATAAACCAAAATGAATGAATCTAATAAAACAATATCCTTCAGTCATAAATATAGGTCTTTTAATTATTAGGTCAAATAAATTAGATTTTATGTTTCCTTCTTTATTGTTCATCAGGTTCAACAGTTCATTGTTCATCCAATGGTATATTTTCAATGCCAGCCTTGTTCAACAATTTCAGTGGTTGTGAAAACGCTGTTAATGAAATCTTGTTTTGCAAAGCCCATTGCCTCAGTTCGTTCAACAGATCTATTTTAGTTTGAGCGTTATGCTCATATTCCAGGTGTTCACGCAATATCTGCTTCTGATAATAAAAATTCAGCATTTTCACCAACTTGGGATGTACAATCATCTGGCAATCGTCACACTCTACATTTTCATCACAAGTAACACTAACGGGGATGGTATTTTCGATCATAGCATTTTCTGCTGGCAAATTATTTTCAAAAATGGCATTCAGTTGTTGTGGCAGTGGCCGATCCATTTCTTCATCCGTTGACACATTTGATGCATCAAATCTTGCTTCGAATTCGGCCGCTCTCTTCCGCCGCATTATGTAGTATCGACCGTTTTTCAGAGGCATTTTCTTCTATTTAAAACAACGTTAGTGAGAGAAATATATAATAAAGACTGTATCCGAGCGATTTGATCAATATACTACGCACTAATAATTTTTTTTTTTTTTTTTTCATTTATTTCATAAATTTGTTTAGTTACAAAAGAAAAAAATCTTGAGAGCAACACTTTTGTTTGTTTTTTGTACTGGAGCATTAAATTTTATGATTATGTATATTAAAAATATTTCAAAGGAAAAGTTTGCTAATCTTTTCGAATATTTTCATTATTTCTACTGTTCCTATTGCGTTCTAGTAATTCTAATTCTAATTCTATGGTACTATTATACATATTACTATATTAACAATATTAATAACATTATTCATGGGTTATGTTTTTGTTGGTATAGGTTAAAGAAATATTGATGACTGTCGTGTTTAAATTGTGCAATGCTGAGTGTATTTTGTATTGTTAGTGGTAATCCGTTGAACAAGTCTACTCCCTTGTAAAGCAGCGTATGTAGTCCGGTGTTTGTTTTTATCTGTGGTAGGTTTAATGCATGTGTTTGTCTGGTGGCGTATATGTGTATATTATATCTATAAGATAGCTCAAAATTGTGTTCAATTAGGTTGTTTTTAATTTTAAAAATCAATAAGGTAATTTGTACATTATTTATTACATCCAGAGGAAGTGTTTTTTCATGCATTATATATAAAAGTTTTGTAGAGAAAAGTCTGGAGTGGCCATAAATCGTTTTAACAGCTTTATTTTGAAGAATTTTAAGCTCATTTAACCTTGTTGTAGTCGCATTGCTCCATATTGGATTAAGGTAGAGTAAGTGTGTCAATATGTGGGAGTTATAAATATTCCAGAGTGCATTTTCGTGTAAATACGGTTTAAGGCGTCGCATTGCAAATATCATAGGTCTAATTTTGTTTTTGATTTTGTGGATGTGATCGGACCAATTTAACTTATCGTCAATAACAAGCCCGAGATATTTAGTTGACAATACTCGATTGATTGTGTCGTTATTTATCGTGATGATTGGTAAGATATCTATGTTTATCACTTTATTTTTATTGAATAACATGTAACTGCTTTTGTTTGTGTTTATGTGTAAATTAATACTTCGCAAAAAGCATTCTATTACTTTGATATCGTCTTGCATATGTAGAAAAACGACTTCAATTTCTTTTGAGTTGTAGGATATAACGGCATAATCAGCATACATTTGTAATTTGTTCAAAGATTTAATAATAAATGTCATCGGAAAACGAGATTTGCTATAAATCTTTATGGATACTTATAAACACATATACTTATTATATGTATTATATGAAAAAGACAGCAAAAATTTAGTTAACATTCGTTCACTAAACCAAATTAAATGCAATATTACATGTAAAACTCGACCTATTTAACTTAACAACTGTCTGAGAATTTTTTTTAAGTTTTAATGTTCCGCAGTTATGTTAATTTTAGGCTATTTAGCTTATTTCATGAAATAACTGTTGCAATGTCAGCTAAATTACCGCTAGCTAAACAACAGGTAATAAGTTAAATAGATGTATTAGATACACTTTTGTAACTTAAATTGTCACTTAGTACATGAAATACATGTACTATCTGTATTACATGATTTTTTTTACTTAAATTTGTATACTTAATATGTTAAATTTACCTATTAACTTATTTTTTTACACCAAAAACACATTAACTATAATTTTCGACTAAAAATACATGTACACTAATTAGCTGAAACAGTCATCTATTACCTTTATCCACATGTTTAACCAAACTTTTACTAAAATTTAACCAAATCCCAAAATGGTTCATCTAAATTTCACTAAGTGTGCTGGCTGGGGCATTTTCGATGGCATTGCTCTATTGCGCCGTTTGTATCGGGATGATACGCCGACGTATTCAGTTTTTTAATTTTGAATAATTTACACATGTTAATAAATAAGTAAGAGGCTTATGAAATTTGCTCCCTGGTTTGTTAAAATTTGTTGAGAAACATCAAAAATACTAACTATCTTCTCAACTAGAACACAAGTTACCATCCCTGCCTCTTGGTCATTTAACAGAAA
This sequence comes from Diogma glabrata, assembly GCA_963693315.1. Taxonomy (NCBI): domain Eukaryota; kingdom Metazoa; phylum Arthropoda; class Insecta; order Diptera; family Cylindrotomidae; genus Diogma; species Diogma glabrata. The sequence goes on from OY856187.1 coordinate 206,944,361, forward strand.
AGCCACCGAGAACTTGTCAAGTCATTCTGAACTGTGAGAATGTCTTTGTTGCCTATATAAGATGTTGGTAGGGGATCGAAAATTTCCAAGAATATTTTTTCAAAAGGCTGCGAGGAAGTTGACGTTATCTGCACCTTCTTTAATTTGAACCTTTTATTTTTTTATAACTCGCAAGAAAATCTTAATGTTTAATTCGCGAATCTAAATGTTTACCTTTTCAATGTTTCAGCTGTGCGATAAACTCCTTGATGACCTTCAAGGGGTTTTGAGTGGAAGTATTGGATAACTCTTTCAATTTCAGCATCGTCAGTTAGTCGAACTATTTTTGAACTTGAATTAGCTTTTGTACTATATTCCGGTGTTTGTTGATCTGCAAAAGTTTTTCCTTCAACTAACTTACTTTGTGATCATATATTTGAATATATTTCTTTATCGTCTGTCTCAGTTTTTATTCTGCTCAATGCGTCGAAGTTTATGAACAACCTGATAATCGAAATCATCGAGAGTAATACTCCACCGCATCAATCGGAAAGATGGATTTTTTAGATTGAAAAGCCATACTAACCGTTACTGTGTTACGGTAACAATTGTAAAGTGACCCCCATACCATCGCCAAAAGCTCCTTTTCAATTGTTAGATTTCAAAGTTCAGCTTTGTTAAGTACGCGGTTTCAATAACCAATCGACAAATCGAACCTGTCTCTTGATTGTGAGACTACTCCATCAATAACCTTATCGCTAGCATAAGTTGTTATAATAAATGGTTAGGAAAAATTCGGATACTGTTATAGTATTGTAGGATTCACTATAAAACGTTTTAAGTTTGTCAAATGACTCATCACAAAAAGCATCCCTATTAAATTGCTGTCCCCTTTTTAAAAGATTAGTTAATGGTTTAGGAATTTATGAATACTTAGAAATAAAGCGTCGGTAATAGGCAGATAATCCTAATAACAATTTGATTTCCTTAGGATTTGATTATTGTGTATAATTTTGATTTGCTGTTATTTTTATTTCATCAGGCTTAATTCCTCTTTAGGTAACGTCATTTCCAAGGTAAACAATTTCTTTGGATAAAAATTGACATTTTGATAAGTTTATTTTTAAATGTGATTTTTGAAACAATCGAACACGGATTCCAATTTCTAGTTATTGTCTTGAAGGTTGCATCCTGTAAATATTACATCCTCTACATAAATTGAGCACTTTATACCATTTAATCCCGTAAGTATGTGATTCATACAAAGTTTGAAATCCTACAGAAGTGCTGAATGCTGTCTTTTCCTTGTCAGCTTCTTCTAAACAGATCTGATGGTAGCCATTTGCTAGGCGATGACAATTTCGAAGTTGAAACTTCTTCATCACACAAATAAGTGATAAGTGTTTTTACTTAAGTTGAATTTTTCCACTGTCATTAGACTCCATATTCAGAATCGAGCAAGCCTTGAATCGATAAGTCAAAACTTTAAATTAAAATTTTTAAAAATTTAAAAATATTTTTGTTAATTTTAATTACATTCTTTTATAAATAATAAATTATAGAAACTATAGTTAGTTCTAAGTGAAGGTGTTGTGAATTTTTCATTTTATTTAATCATCGAACTTATACTTTAAAAGTGAAAATAATTTATTATTGTGAGAAAGCAAAACCAATTATTTTGAAGGTTGGTATCAATTTAAGGAGGAAATCTGCCCACCAGTGGCAAAATGACTGATTTTCCAAATATTCAAGGTCCTATATGACAAAAACGAGGTTTTTTGGAAAGATCAACTGCAAACAGTTTATTCATAAAACTGATGAGGAAGAAGGAAAATATTATGGAATTAAACATTTAGGTGAGTCAAAATCTTTCCAAAAGGCGTCAGTTTTCTTTATTTCTAAGAGCATTGATATGATCATTATATATACCAAAGAAATTCAAAAACTGAGAAGCGGAGATTTGCTAGTGCTCACAAGCAAGGTACAAGGAGGCAAAGCTCTGTTAAAAGCTAAGTTGTTAGGAGGTATTATTTCAATAAAGGTGCATGAGCACAGCTTTTTGAACACATCAAGAGGGGTCATTTTTTGTTCTGAATTAAACTATTTGAGCGAGGAGGAAATCCTAGAAGGTATGAAGAAGCAGAAAGTAATTAAGGTACAAAAAATTACAACATTTGTTAATGGTAATAAAGAGCCCACACCCATGCATATATTAACCTTTTCAACAACGGTTAGACCAAAAGTTGTTATAGCTAGTTTTATTAAATGTGTTGTTAGAACGTATGTTCCGAACCCATTGCGATGCTATAATTGTCAAAAGTTTGGGCAATCAAAGTTAAGATGTAGCAGATCCGCGATGTGTGGCAGATGTGCTGAGCCAGAGTTGGACGAACATAAAAAAAATTGTGCAAACATGAAGTGTGTGAATTGCTTAAGGGATCAAATAAGCAGTAGCAAGGATTGCCCAGTTTTTAAACAGGAACGTGAAATAGCAATAACAAAAACTAACGAACGAGTGACATATTTTAAAGCAAAATAAATCTTTTGAAAAACAATGGCAGTAACAACATTACCTACGCAAAGAGTTTTGTAGAAACTTTAACAGCGCATCATGAATCAAAAAAGCCAACAAGCAAGCCTTTGAATCAAAAAAGCCGACAATCATAGAGCTTCAAATAAATAAACAGATTGAACATCAGCAAATGAATCAACAAAAACAACGTTCAACTCAACCAAAAGAAATACAACAACAATCAACAGTACTAACAAATGCACTAAAAGTATTACCACATCAAACAATAGTACAACCTTTCCAACAATCACAAATCGTATTATATCAACAAAATCAACATCAGAACGAATCAGCAAAGCAAGCAAGTAAACAAACACCACAAGCAACAACTAGCAACAACTAATTTGAAATCCTTGAAGAATTTTGACAAAACTTCCAATGTTACAAACAAGAAAGAAGAGGTTAAACTTAATACCAAAATATTATATACATTTATGTTTATCCATTTTCCTTTTTTACTAAAGAGGCTTATATAGGCACGATTGCAGTGAATGAGTGTATAAATGAAGAAATGAATGAGTAGATCGATTGAAAGATTAAGTATTAGCCATCTGTATCTGGCAGATACGAGTATGAATGTAGTGCTTGTTAGTGATACATGGGAGCGTGCAAGCAAGACGTTTTGAATGACTGGTTATAGATTTCTGTCTAAACCGAGAGGTGACGGATATGGTGGAGTTGCTATACTGGCTAAAACCAGTATTCGACTGCGCAGTGTTCTTTTGCCTAATTTTGTGTTTATGGAAGCTATTGTTGCACAAACAGAAAATTTGGACAGAAATCTATTATTTGTGAGTGTGTATGTACCCCCAGCTGTGAATGCAGAAGAGAGAGAATGTGCCTTGAGAGATCTTGATTGTTTGTTTGAATAGGCAAGAGGAAAAAGTAATTTTATAATTGGTGGAGACATGAATGCGCATGCGCGAATGTGGGGCTGTATGAGAAACTGTGCGAGAGGGACCCGGTTGAGTGACCTGATTCAGAATAGAGAAATGGATAGCGAGAGTGGGCGAAATAGCTAGTGCAATCGACATCTCTTTGGAGTCGAATGACCTGGCTACCGAGATCACTTGGAATGTTAGTGAAGAGAATTTGGGTGGAGATCATTATATGATCGAAATGAATGTAAGAGATAACAGGCTCTATCGGGATAAAAGGGAATTAATGAATGAAAAGAAATGGGTGGAACGAATGGATGAGATTCTCACTGGGAATGATTTCGTTAACGCGGAACAACTTGAGTGTGAAATAGGGAGAATGAACGAAATATGCGTTAAAACGGTTGATATAAAAGATATTCGAGTGAAAGCTGGGTGGAATAATGAGATCCAGTACAGCAGCCAAATTCTGTAACTGTGAAGTGGTGAAGTGTTAAAAATTTCTTCATTTCGATTTAATCATTAATTTTTTATCATTTTACCATTTTTGCGATTCTATATGCGATTTGATTGTTAAACAATCTAACAGCAAGCGCCGCACTGTCAAACGTCATAAAATTAAACGTTTATTTTAACTTTTAACACAATTTAAACGGAAATGTTTACAAATTTAAATATTTTAGAAATTAAATTTGAAAAATTAATCTGTATTTAGTTTAGAAAGGCATTTTTAAAAAATTAAATCACATTGACGTTATGGTGTTTTTTGACATAATGTCAATAACAACGAAATAAACGATTTCATTTTAATGCCAAACAAAAAATCAGTGTTAACTTTAGTTTTAAAACTTCACTCACTTAGATATTTTGCGGTGAAGTGATGAAAAACTTATCACTTCACCTTAAAAAAAACGGATGGCTTTACGCAATTTTAACCGGTGCATTTACACCTAAAACAGAATAGCTCGGTCTAGAATGACAGCAAAGTTAAAGAAGGCCATCCGTAGTGCAAAAAGAAAGTGTTGGCGTAATTATGTGTCAGAAATGACACATAGGACGACTACACGGGATATATGGCAAAAGTTCAATAGAAGAGTGAGAGGAATGGAAGTTGGTGGAAGGAATGTGGTGTTGGATGACCGTGAAAAAGGGATTGAATTTATGAAAATGATGGGTAACGTGGATATTAGCTTGAATAAGATTCTCCAGAATGATTATGGATGTGAAAGTGATGATATTAGTGGCCCTTTTGAATGGAGTGAGTTCATGGAGGTATTAGACAACTCTAAGTCTACTACCCCCCAGGAATAAACATGGGTAGGGTCTGAATCATTATATAATGATTCAGAAATTGGGCACGGAAGCAAAACAAATTTTGTTTTCTGTGCTCAATAATGCATGGATGGAAAATGAAATACCATATAAATGGAAAGAAAGCAGAGTGGTTTCAATACTTAAGAAGGACAAAGATCCTGAATTGGCATCAAGTTATAGGGGTATATGTATGTTGAATGTTTTGATGAAATTGGTGAATGGTATGTTGAAAGGCAGGATTGATAGATTTGTGAATGAGAATAACTTGTTGACAGAAACTACGTATGGGTTTAGAAAGGACCACTCTGCAGTAGAGTGTGTGGAAAAGTTTGTATGGGAAGTGAGAAAGAATAACAGAAATATTGTAGCGGTATTTTTGGATGTTCAGATGGCTTATGACTATGTGGTTCCGAGGAAATTAGGCCAAGTTCTTACAGACTTGGGTTTTCCGAAGAAATGGATTGAATGGATATATGCTTTTATTAGTGAAAGGAGAATAGTTATGAATGGGAAAACTTTTAGATTGACTGAGGATGTGAATTTAGGATTACCGCAAGGTAGTAAAATATCACCGACTCTCTTCAATCTTTATACGCGGGTAATACACCAGATAAGCGATAGCGAACTAATCATCCTACAGTTTGCAGATGATATCGTTATCGTTGCGAAAGGTAGATCTCCTGACGAAGCGATTCAGCGAGCACAGCATGGTGTAAACCAGGTTGTGCTGAAGCTTAAGAGCTTAAAGAGTGAATGTGAACAAATGTAATTGCATGAAATTTCGAATGGGACCACAGAGAGTGTTAGATATTAGAAAGGAGAATGATAGGATTGAACAAGTGAATGTAGTTAAGTATTTGGATATTTGGATCGATCGGCAATCGGCCGGATTAGATGGTTTGGTCATGTAGAAAGGGCTCCATTGGATAGAATGATAAAAAAAGCGTTCCAACAACAACCAGCTGGTGTTCGTTGAAGGAGAAGACCTAGACAACGCTGGCGTGATGACATCATCCAAGACCTTCGTGATATAGGATGTCGAAACTGGGGTCAACTGGTCATGGAACCTATAAGGCCTCCATTTTGAGTGAAAACTTTAACGAGTTTTCTTCAATTGGCCGGGGGGTGAAGCCTGCTAACCTTGTAGTGTGTTTGGAATTTGGGAAACTTAGTAAGAAAGAATGAAATGAATGAACTTCGCTGTTTATACAGATGCTAGTGTAAATGAATATGAATGTGGAATAGGAGTGTTTGGGCCTTTGTTTGACTATGAGAGTTCTGTAAAACTGGAAAACAGCATCTGTATAATGAATGCTGAATTGATTGGGAATAAATGAGAGGAAAAGGAGGATAGTAATATTCGCCGATTCCAAGAGGAATGATCTTGCTACAAAATGATGGAATGATGGAATGATTGCGAATGATGGAATGATCTTGCTACAAAATGGAGGTGGTAGCCAAGGCAATGTGTATGTGGACATGATATATGGGCTAGTGAAAGGAAATCAGTGTGATGTGTCCATTCAATGGATACCATCGCATTGTCTGATCACTGGGAATTAAACGGCCGATATGTTAGCGAAAAGGGGAAGCATGAATGAGCAAGCCATTGTGTATGAAAGGAAGGATGCAAGGGATGTGCTTAGGATGTTTCAGCAAATGATCTGGCATAAATGGGAGTGTGAATATGAGAATAAAAGTCAAGTGAAAGGCAAAAATTACAGAGAGCTAGAGAGTATTCCTTTGAGAAAACCTTATTATAAGGGCCTCAATGGAAGTACAAGAATGATAAGAACGATTGAAAGGATACGATTGAATCATGGCAATTGGAAGGAATGCTTGTATAAACGTCGTCTAAATGGAAATAATTTGTGTAAAGAAGTTGTGTGGTGGAGGATATTGAGCATCTGATTCTGGTGTGCCCTAAGTACGACCAGATCAGATCGCAATTCAATACCCTCTTGAGTGGAAGACGATTGAACGAAATCTTAAAATTAGATAGAATGGGAATCAGAGATGTGTATGAGTTTATTAGAATGAGTGGAATAGAAGTGTGAAAGTTGATTGAATGAGTTGATCTAAGAACGGAAGGTTTGTGCAAATGAGAAAGTTTATTTAGGAAAAAGGAGAATCAATTTTGTTTTTTTTTTCTTGATATTAATTGTTCCTTTGTTATTTTGTTTCCTTTTATTGTTAGGGTTCCGTACTTTGAAAAAGTAAAAACGGTACCCTATTGGTGAGACTTCGGTGTCCGTCTGAATTTCTACATAATCGATTTTCTCAAAAATTATAAGTGCTATCAACTTGAAATTTTTTACAGTTATACAATGTATTTGTCCATGCCTACTGACAACAAGAAAATTATGAATATTTGTTTTTATCAATATTTTATGGACATTGATAAGGAGATAGTAAAACAAAAGTTTGTTTTAAGGAATCGAGTTTGGTTTAAAAAAATCAAAAAAAATTCAAATATTTCAAAAAGTCCTTTCAACGAATTATCGACTGCTTAGTTTTTAAGTTATTTCCAAAAACGTGTGTTTATTTTTTTGTCCCCCACCTTAACCTCGAATATTACAAAAGCAAAAAATTGAAAAAATTCAAGGTTGTAGGAATTTTGCATACAAAAATCCTTTTTTTGTTTTGGTTGTTATAGTTTCAAATGTTTATTGGAGGGGGTTGAGAGTGAAAATTACGAAAACAAAATATTTTTGGTCATGTCAAGTGGGGTATCAAATGAAAGGTTATTTTTTTTCTAGTCTAAAACAATTCTTTTTGTAATTTTCGAAAGCACAGTTTTTGACTTATTTTGGAAAAAGTGAAATTTTAGTTTTGTCCCCCCCACTTATCTTCGAACATTACAAAAGAAAAAATTTTAAAAAAATCACGGTTGTAGGAACTTGGCAAAAAAAAAATGAAAAATTTTTTTTGGTCGTTATAATTTCAATTGTTCTTTGGAGGGGGTTGTGAGTAGAAATTTTGAAAAAAAAATATTTTGGACCTGGACAAGTGGGGTGTCATATGAAAGGTGATTTTTTTTTGTAGTTCAAAATATTTTTTTTGTAATTTTCGAGAACACGGTTTTGGACTTATTTATAAAAATGTGAAAATTTGATTCTGTCCCACCCTTTATCATCGAACATTACAAAAGCGAAAAATTGAAAAAATTCACAGTCATAGGTAATTTTGTAAAGATTGAACGAAAACTATAGCGGTTATCACATAATTTCAAATGTTCCTTAGAAGGGGGTTGAGAGAAGAAATTTCGAAAAAAAGTTATTTTTGACCTTGACAAGTGGGGTGTTATATGAAAGGTTATTTTGTTTCTAGTCTAAAACCGTTTTTCCGAAATTTTCAGAGTCACCATTTTCGATTTAAAATCGTGTTTTTGTGAAGAATTTCACGTAGAATTTTGAATTCTTTGATCAATTTTTTGAGGATCAATTTTGTTACTTTGCAGCAAATGTATAATTTAGTAACTAATTCAGAAAATATTTTATAATATTAGGGTTCTAAAATAATATTGAATAGATTATGGTTAGTCAGATGAACTCGGCATAAAAAACATTATTTGGGCTGACCATTGCAATCTAGTAATCTACATGGTCCAAGAATTGTAACCGTTTGTTATCGGTATACGCATTCCATTAATTCTCAATGATTTCGAGAAAAACTGTATTTATGTTTGACTAATAAACGAATTAAATTCAAAAATGTTGCCACCATTATTCCACAGTTATGGGTAAAATTCAACCCAACGTATAACTATATTAGCAAATACTGTTTTTTCATAGTATTATATACACGGAACCCTCGGCGAGCGAGTTATATTCGCACTTGACCCGACTTTTTTTATCTTGTGTTTTATTTTTTATTTATTTGAATTATTCATGTTTTTTCGTTTTATATTTGTATTGGGTGGGTAATATGGCTCCAAAACAGGAGCTAAGCCTTTGAATAATGAAAAAAGACTCCATATTATGGAAATGTTTTTACAGGTTTTTTGGGACTTTTTTGCATTAAATTTCTAGACAATGCTTTGTGTGAATTCATAGAATGGGGAACATTTCTATTCTAATTAGCGATGCACCGGGTCCTAAAAATCCAGTAAGCCGGGTAATGGGTACCCGGCTTATATTTTATAATACACAGCCGGGTACGCGGTTCGGGTATTTAATTTAATTTTCTTTTACAAACAAACCGAGAATTCTGTAAATTCTTTCTGTAAATGTTTCTCTTCCTCAACAAAAGCTGGTTCAAGATGTGTCAACTCGATGGAATTCAACCTATCATATGTTAAAGAGATTATTAAAGCAGAAACGGGCCATTACGCACCATTCTTTGGATCACAATATATAATTTTTAACCGCAAGCAACTTTAAATTAATTGAAAACGATGGTTCTCACTAGAACAGTTTTTTAACGTAACTATCGCAGCCAGTTCAGAAGAAGCTACATTATCAATGGTGATTCCTAATTTGGCAGCTTTGGCGTGATTCCTTAATGTAAATCAAAATGATGATGACGTAGTTACCATAAAAAAAGACTTGCTTAACTCATTGCAATTTGCAAGCCAGGTTTCAAGACGTAAAAACAAATAAAATGTATGTCATTGCGACTATCTTAGATCCACGGTATAAACTTGCATTTATAAACGTTACCCTAAGAGAAGGAGCCAAACAGTGGATCATAGATGAAATGATAAAAACGTACGGATCAGATGGGAATGAAGATGGAAAAGACGAAAATACAGAGCCTAACACGGATCTATCAGTGCTTCATGAGCATAACACAGTTCAAGATATATGGTATTGTTTAGATTTATGGATGGATTTGGATGGATGGATTTATAAATATTAATTATTTTAATTTTTTTTTACCCGGTATCGGGTAATGAAAAAAAATGCCGGTTTCAGGTAGAAACCGGGTATTAAAAATATGAGCCGGGTACCGGGTAATTGCCGGGTACTCGGTGCATCACTAATTCTAATTAACATGCTAAGTCACGATGGTATAGTCATTATTGATTGTTTCCAATTAATGTGAAATCAATGGCTGACACTTGGTCAATTTGTAGTCTTATATGTATTAACATTAGACTACATTAAGGGAATTTAAATTTATTTGGGATTTTTGAGATCAATTAAACTCAAGTAAGTAAAGTAATACGTTGTATTTTCTACAAATATTTGAAGTAGAATTTTTCTCTTCTTTGCTAAGATGTTTGAAACTAAAGGTGATTCAATTATTTCTAAACGACTGTGAACATCATTTTGACCATGAGTTTACATGAAAAACATCAAGTTCTTCCAATTTGTTTAATAGTAGTTCTAGTTTTTGTATTTCTATATCGTGATCCTAATTATACTAATGGTTGATAAACCATTGTGAGATCTTACCAGAGAGTTAGCACTATAAACTCCATCTGAAATTTCGCTAGAATGACATACAAAATCATTGGCAAAATGAATATTGACGATTTTTCTGAACGAGCTGGTAAAAAACATAAGAGTTTGTTGTTAAATTTAGATTTATTTGACTAGACTTAAAAGAAATTTCTAACATATAGTTAAATAGGTAAAAAATCTGGGCTGATAACAAGAAACACGTTATTTTCATTGATTCTCTGCGAGTCATATTCTTTTGATAAAGAAATTAAGATTGATAGGGATTGGAAATAGCGCTGCTAAAATATTTGAGTCCTTCCTTAATGAAAGATCACAATATGTTAAGCTAGACCAAATTTAAAGTTCGAATTTAACTATTTAACTAATATGTGTGCTGATGACATGGCAATAGTATACGTTGAGGCTACTGTTGATATTATGTGCTGGAAAATGCAACAAGATCTAATAGAACTTAATAACTGGGCTATAAGGAATTTGAAAATAAATCGAAAGAAAACAAGCTACATGGTATTTGAGGTAAAAAATAAAAGTCTATCCGATTTCGAGAATTTCAATCTAAAGTTAGGGAATGAAACCATAAAACGTGTTTATATAACAAAATATTTAGGACTTACGATTGACTGTAAACTAAATTGGGAAGAACATATTCTAAACGTAACTTTTGCCCTTGCAAGAAATATTATGATATAAAAAAAATTGTTAGAGAAATTAATTTTACCTTTCCAGTTATCCCAGCACAAGAAATTTGAAAAGTGTTTGTTAATATTTGAAAAGAATGTTGAATTACCGCTTAATTTGGAAAAATAATGTTTGCGTTACAACTTGCCAAAGTTTCAGTCATTTCTGATAGCGTTTTGTGTTATTCTACAGATTTCGATTTTTGAATATCTGAATACTTTGAAGTACAAGTAATGCATTTGAAAGTGTTTAGTTTGAGAACAGAGTTGTCGAAAGTCTTCTGAACATTCAAAAATTTTCTGGGATGAGCTGGTTTTGTTTGAAAAATATTAGTTTTTAAAAATATACATCTTAGGTCAAAAGTTTGTTAAATTGTTAAACTAAAATTTTTCATCAGAGATGCTCATCTTTCAAGATCAATATCTTTAGAACAAAAACAAACTATGTACTTCTTAAAATTTTAACATGCTGTAGAGAAAAATTCGAGCTTTTATGCATGCAAACAAAAAAAATCACTAGATGCTTGTCCAACTGTATCAACGCCATCTTAAAAATTTTATTTCCTAATATTTTTAACAGTGTAAGCCAAAAATTTACTGTGAACTTATTTTTCGATGGGCCTTCTTTCCTTTCCAATGCGCATAAAGCAAATTTTTAATTTAAAATTTTCTAAATTTACTAAATTTTAATTTTCATGATCCTATCGAACCATACTGTTCATAAACGAAACATACTAGAATTTAGTTAAAAACAACGTTTTAAGGTCGTCTATACTTCTTGTTTGCAAAGTATTAAGTCGATCTAAAATGGTTGGGTTCAGCGTCGGTCGTATTACGAATTTCATATAAACTAAAGTTTTTTGACCTGTGAGATGCACATCTTCAATGCCTATAGAACAACGCAAAACGCTTTCTTTAAATTTTAGTATGTTTAAGGTTAAGGTTGGAACATTCATACTAAGGAAAAAAATTAAAAAATGGTTGACCTATAAAATCGGTATTTTTAACATTGTAAGCAAAAGCTTTGCTGTGTATACTTTTTATGCGATATGCCAGACATATAAAAACCTTCTCTTGCAATTTGATGTCAAAGTCACCCTAAGTTATAATTTCCCAAACACTTTGGGACCACCTAACCTAACACTTTAGGTGGGGAACCTAACACTTAAAACTTTTTCTCTAAAGCTCAGTTATTTTTATTTCACCTTGTATTCCAAGTATGTTCAAAAATCAACATTTTGGGTCATCTAGAATACTAATGTCATCTATATTATAACTCCAATGTCATCTATCTAATTATAGTGATTTGACAGAATCAGTATTTTAGACTCTTATAGAACAGCTTCCTCAAAACCTAAGCTATCGTTTTGTTGTAAGTCGTTAGTGTAGTGACACATGGATGTTCATTAACAACACGTTTTAGTGATAACTTGTGCTTAACACATTCCGTTTCAACGTGAGCTTTATCATTACGTAGGTTGATCTTTAAAATCTATTTTGATATCATTTGTCAATAATTTTTAAAACTGTGATTTGCTAAAAGAACTTGAACTCATCGCCTATTTATCTCTTAAGATTTATATTATCTGTAATCTTAGCGTAATCGTACGTGTGTTTAATAACATAAATAAACCAATGAACTTTATATTTATTTAAAATAATTCATCAGTTGAACTTAAAGGTGAATGGCATTACGTTAATCGAAGGCACAATTAAAACGCTTATCTATTTACAATTTTTAAATAAATTTATGTGTCGATTGCAGCAACTGCAAAATTGGCTAGACTACCAGTTGTGTTAACACCAGCTTTTGGGAGCAAATAGAACAGAAAGAACGTAAAACCACCTATTCCGCTTATCTTTATATTTTCTAAAGTGTCAGATATAATTATAATATTGTTATGAAATATAATATACAATTTACACTATCATACTACTACTGCAAATGTCATTTCAATAAATATCTACAGTTTTATTGTTGAATTAAAAAAAAGTCAGACAAGTGCGAATAAAATTCGCTCGTCAAGGGTTCCGTGAATGTAAAGAAAACAATATCAAAATAATTTACATAAAGTTGTGTTGTAAAGGGTTTATATTGCCAGACCATAGACACATAAAAACTAAATGGTTCATCGTAAATATCAATAGTTAATGTCAATCTCATCTAAATTGATCGAAATGATATAAAAAATATTACTTTAGGTTAAATTATATCCATAGCTATTTATGGTAGCTAAGGAACGACTCAATTCTGTTAAACAACGACGAAATTTAGGGGTGGAGTGGTGTTAACGCTAAAAATAGGACTTTTTTGACAATAATTCAAAAACTGTGCATCGCAAGATTCTAAAATAATTGTAATGTTTCTTAATTTTGGTGTTCTTTCAAATGACACTCATGCGAGCCAAAAAACCTTTTTTTCACGATTCCCCACTCCTATCCCCTAAACACGTAGAATTAAAACTACTTGAGGCTACGCTATATTTTTCGTTAAGGGTTTATTAAATTTCCTATCTCTATGAATTTTTTCAAATTTTTCTGTCAATCAACGAAGAAACGTATAGGGAGGGTGGACCAACCTTTTGTTGCACTTTTTTCAGAATAATTCAAAAACGGTGCATCGCAAAATTCTAAAAAAAACTGTATTGTTTTTTAATTTTGGTGCTCTATCAAATGACATCCCACTCATGCGGGTCAAAAAAAACAATTTTTCACCCTTCCCCACTCCCATCCCCTAAACACATAGAAATAAAATCACTTGAAGCTTCGCTATATTTTTCGTGTTCCATAGAATTATAGGCTCATCGCTTTACTAAAATTTTCAGTTCTTTCTATAGCAACAATTTTTTTGTGTTAGATTACATAAGTTCGACATTTGAGTCGGTGCTTGATGACGACAATACCTAAACAACTAATTAAAAAACAATAATTTAATATAGAAAAATATTAGTTCATCTATCAGAATATAGATTTAGTGAATCTAATTAAAATCAACAAATCATAGAATAATCAATTAGCTTAGGTCAAAACCTTTCGATCATATTAAATTAGTAAAGTTCACCTTTTTTTACAATAGATGTAAGGAAATTTAATTTATATTTGGAAATATTAAGAAAGGCTTCGATTAATTATTAAAAGTTTTTGATTAAAAAATTTGCATAGTCATCTTCACTTTTTATTTGAACTTTCCTGTGAACGGTGAAAAAATATTAATTAGCTGTGATTTTGTTAAAATAAAACAATATTTGAATATTATTTTATTGTTTTTATTTAATAACGATTTTGGAAATTACACCCGGACATTCTCATCTCATCTGAATATAATAATTGAACCTCTGCTGTGAAATAGGAAACGCATCATTTTTGGAATAATTTGGTAATTTGTTTGTACAAACATAAAAGGCGGTAAAACTCAACAAATACAAAAATAGTACAACTGGACTCGTCAAGATAAATTGTGGATACGCAATCAACGAGTGCAGCTGATAATATTCATGGTCCTTCGAAGTCGGATTTGCTGCATATAAAATCGTGAGTACAAGCCAAACTATTCTTTTATATATATAAACAATTTATACAAAAAATAATACTTAAAAACGGTGAAAGGTGATTATTTAAACGTGCCAATACTAATGAATGAATATAGTGAACACGTTATAAACTTAAGTGAAATTATATAAATACATTTGTGCGAAAATTATAAATCAAACTGTGAAAGGTGATTCTTGAAACGTGTCATTACTGAGTGAATCAATATAGTGATCACGTTATACGCTGAAATAAATATATATAAATACTTTGCGCGAAAATTACTAATTAAAACTGCGAAAAGATTATTGAAACGTGTCAATCCTGCAGTAAATATATATAAAAGATATAGTGAGCACGTTGTAGAATTCTTACAAATGGCGGAAAATAGAGCAATAAAGCGCTTCTTGAAAACATTAGAAAGTATGAAAGTGCAAGTAAATCTCTTTAGCATTAGTACTCCAATTAGTGATATAAAAACTTGCATGGCTCTGTTAGCAGACGATTGGAGAGAATTTCAAGCGCTAGAAAAGGCCGTAAAAGGGAAATTTGATGAATCACAAATAGACAACGTGGACAAAATTGAAAATATGCATCTTGAGTTGAAACAAAAGCTTGTCAAATGGGAAAAGCTTTATGAAGAGAATAATGCACAAATACAAAATAACTCGATGGATGATTTTATGCTTAATCAAAGCAATTTTCTCCAGCAAATATCATCTATTCATAAACCAGATAATGAGGTTCGTTTACCACGAGTTAATATACCATCGTTTAATGGAGTGTATGCAGAGTTTCCCTCCTTTCGTGATCTATATGAAGCGTCTGTCCATAACAATAACAATATCTCAAAGGTTCACAAATTGCAATATTTAAAAGGGTTGCTTAAAGGTGAAGCCTATATGCTGATCAATCATCTGGCAGTGACAGAAGCTAACTACGATGAAGCGTGGGACAAGATAAAGACACGGTACAACAAGCCAAAGCATGTCATACACAACTTGTTGAAACAATTTCTGGAACAACCAAACGTACAACAAGGTTGTGCAAAGTCAATTCGTCGCTTAGCTGACGTTTCGGATGAAGTCCTACGTGGGTTGAAGGTGCTTGATGAGCGTGCTGAAGGCCGTGACCCCTGGCTAATTTATCTACTTATTCAAAAACTAGACCAGGAAACGAGAGAAGCTTGGGCGCACGAGACAGCGGGAGTCAGCTTCCCTACAATGGAGCAGTTGTTTATCTTTTTAAACAAAAGAAGTGATGCCTTGGAGAGCTTAAGTTCAATGCAGAAGACCAAAACGTATCCTCAAAGAAGAACAAGTGCTTTAGTTTCGCATATAAACCAATTAGTATGCCCGTTATGTGAAGGAGAGCATTATTTAAGCAAATGTGATCAATATTTACAGCGAACATTTGCAGAAAGGAAACAACTAGTAGTTGAGAAAAAACTTTGTTTCAATTGTTTATCTTCATCTCACCAGTCAGTGGTGTGTAGATCCAAATATAAATGTGGTAAATGTCGCAGGAAGCATCATTTGACTCTGCACTCAGAAGAAGATGTTAATAATCCACGGATCAATGCAACTCTCAACGCAAATGCATTGAATAATACTTTGGAACCATCTAGCTCAACCGATGTTCAAGCAAATGCAGCAGCCATACCAAATTTTCAATCTTTGCTACCAACAGCTATAGTTCTAGTAGCTGACAAATCTGGAAATTCTCAGAGATGCAGGTTACTGCTAGATTCCGGATCACAAGCCTCTTTCATCACAGAAGCTTGTGCGCAGCGTTTGAATTTACCGAGATCTCAAGCAAATGTTGCAGTTACAGGTTTAACAGCTGGAAAAGTAACCACCAGAGGAATTACATCAATAAATATTAAGTCGTTGTATTCGTCAGAGGAATCGATTCAAGTTGATGTTTTGATCATAAATCAGCTGCCAACGAGATTACCAAGTTTCAACTTCCAGCTCCAAGACTGTTGTTTTTTGGACGATTTAAAACTAGCTGATCCATCTTATAACCAAGTATCTGCCGTTGATATCCTGATAGGAGCTGACAGATTTTTTAGCATTATCAAAGATGGGCAGTTAACTAACTCAAATAATTCAATAGTCGCACAACGTACCATTTTTGGTTGGATTGCGGCTGGAGTTACCGGTGAAGAAAACGTCGTAAGAACAGACAGCAGCCAAGATAGTTATTGTACTTTAAATTTCCATTTAGATGTAGACATTGATAGAACATTAAAACAATTTTTTGAGCAAGAAGAAATTCCCAATGTCCAGATTATGAGTCAAGATGATGTCGAGTGTGAAGAATATTATAAAAAGACGCACAAACGAGATGAAAGGGGTCGTTACATCGTCTCTATTCCCTTTAAAAATAATACCGCTCAGCTTGGCAACTCTATCAACGTTGCCAAAAGAAGATTTTTAGCGTTAGAAAGGAAATTTCAATCTAATCCATCACTAAAACATGAATACGCTAGATTTATAAGTGAATATCTAAGTAGGGGATACCTAGAAGCTGTTTCTGAAGCTGATAAAATGATTGAGCAGTCTAAGTGTTTTTATTTGCCTCATCATTGTGTGATAAAACAAGCGAGCGAAACGACAAAACTAAGAGTAGTTTTTGATGGATCAGCGAAATCTTCTTCTGGGATATCACTAAATGAAACGATGTTAGTCGGTCCGACTATTCAGCCCACTTTATGGTCAATCTTATTAAGATTCAGAAAGCACAAAATTGCATTAGCAGCCGACATTGAGAAAATGTACAATCAAATTTTGGTTTGTGAAAGTGATAGTCAATTTCAACGTATTTTATGGCGAAGCGAAATAGCTGATGAGCTTAAACATTATAAACTAAATACAGTTACCTTTGGTTTATCTAGTTCGGCATTTTTAGCTATTAGAAGTATTCATCAGCTAGCATATGATAATCAAGATAGTCATCCAAATATTATTGATCATCTTATAAATGATTTTTACGTTGATGATTTTATCTCTGGTGCTGATAACATTGAAGAAGCGACGAAACTAAAAGGAGAAATGAATGATTTGTTAATAAGCGGTGGTTTTAATCTAAGAAAATGGAAATCAAATGTGCCTGAACTCACAGTGAATGGAGAGACACAACAAACCACTTTGTTCAATAATTCAGAAGAATCAAAAATATTAGGTCTACAGTGGAACGCAGCAGAAGATACTTTTACCTTTAAACTCGATTTGAAGGAGAGTAATGAGCCCACCAAACGTCAAGTTATTTCCGAGTATTCAAGGGTCTTTGATCCGCTGGGTTGGTTATCTCCTTCGATCATTTTAATGAAAATAGTATTTCAAAGGCTTTGGCTACACAAATTGGGATGGGATGATCATCTGCCAGCGGAAATATCAGAAATATACAACAAAATCCGTGTTGAGTTGAAAGATTTAGAAAAAATAAAGCTCAAAAGATACATTCCACAAGACGGTAAAATGGAATTACATGGTTTCTCCGATGCCAGCGAAAGTGCGTATAGTGCGGTGGTATATTGTAGAGCGGTAGACAACAATGGTGTTGTCTCAGTTAACTTAATGGCAGCTAAAACAAAGGTGGCTCCAATCAAGCAGGTGCCCTTACCACGACTTGAACTATGTGGTGCTCATTTACTCACAAAACTTATGCGTCTTGTGCAAGAAACAGTGAAGATGCCAGTGGAATGTTTTGCCTGGACGGACTCTACAATTGTACTATCGTGGTTGTCGAGTCATCCAGTCAGGTGGAAAACCTACGTTGCTAATCGTACGGCTGAAATCATCAATCAGATACCGAGAAAATTCTGGAATCATGTACGATCTGAACACAATCCTGCAGATTGCACATCTCGTGGGATTTTGCCGTCTCAATTAATCAAACTAGATCTCTGGTGGCATGGCCCAGCATGGTTAAAAAATTACCAATCGACTTCTGCAAAAGAGGATGATTTTGCTGTGAATCCAGAATATTTGAAAGAAGAAAGAAAAATAACCAAGCTTTTAGTTTCCAACACCCATTGCAAGGAAGATCAAATCAGCACATTAATTCAAAGGATATCTTCCTATAATAAACTGAAAAGAATTTTTGCTTACGTTTTAAGATTTATAAATAATATGAGAAATGACAAGTTGAATAGAAGCTCGGGTTCTCTTACGGTGATTGAACTTCGGAAGGCCAACCTCATAATCATCAAATATGTACAGAGAGAAGCGTTTGCCGATGAGGTTGATTGCCTTCAAAGAGAGGTGAATATTAGAAAAAACAGCAGCATTGTAGCATTGGCACCATTTATAGATGCAGAGGGGATGTTAAGAGTCGGTGGCAGATTGAAACATCTGGACTGCCAATATGATTATAAACATCCAATGGTTTTACCAAAGGGTCATGCATTAAGTCGAATGATTGCAATACATGTGCACAAGAAAAGTCTTCATCCTGGTTTGACTCTAACATTTCATCTGATAAGGCAGCAATTCTGGATAGTAGGAGGCAGAAGCAGTGTCAGAAATATAGTGAACAAATGTGTGGTCTGCTTCAGAAAGAACGCCAAAACATCTAAGCAACTAATGGGAGATCTGCCATTAGCAAGATTGAAAGCTACAAGACCATTCTCATCTTGTGGTGTAGATTATGCGGGTCCAATTGAGATTGCTACAAAAAAGGGAAGAGGTGCCAAGTTTATCAAGGGGTATATTGCACTCTTTGTTTGTATGGTGACCAGAGCTGTACACATTGAAGCCGTTACTGATCTATCTACAGATGCGTTTATAGCATCCTTAAAACGATTTATCTCAAGGCGAGGTGCTCCCGCACATATCTACAGTGACAATGGATCTAACTTCATTGGAGCACGTCGAAAACTAGGCGAAATTTTTGAAAAAAATTAGCAATATTAATCACAATTCTCTAATTGCAGAGTTCTTAGCACAGGATCAGATACAGTGGCACTTTATTCCACCTGTATCTCCACATTTTGGGGGTTTGTGGGAAGCAGCTGTGAAGTCAGTGAAGTCACATTTACTCAAATATTCCTCAAATACTCACCTAACGTTCGAAGAGATGACAACTATGCTTACTCAAATTGAAGCCATTTTAAATTCAAGGCCACTCTACACGACAGCTGATGATGATGCTTCTATTGATGTTTTAACACCAGCACATTTCTTGATTGGCTCAGGAAATTTTTATATTCCAGAAGAAAACATTAGTGAAAATACACCGACCAGCAGGCTTTCTAGGTGGCAAAATGTTCAACAGCGTGTTCAATCCTTCTGGAAAAAATTCAGTGTGGAGTATTTCCATAATCTACAACAAAGAAACAAATGGCGTGAATTACAACCTAATTTTAAAAATGGAGACGTGGTGTTAATTAAAGAAGACAACTTACCATCATACAAATGGATGCTTGGGAAGATCATAGAGTTGCATCCAGATGATCAAGGCAATGTTAGAGTTGTCACTGTAAAGACGTCCAAAAATATATTAAAACGCCCAATCGTTAAAATCTGCAAACTACCACAACAGGATGATGGTTAACGACTAAGTCGTTAACGAGGCGGAGTATGACGACAATACCTAAACAACTAATTAAAAAACAATAATTTAATATAGAAAAATATTAGTTCATCTATCAGAATATAGATTTAGTGAATCTAATTAAAATCAACAAATCATAGAATAATCAATTAGCTTAGGTCAAAACCTTTCGATCATATTAAATTAGTAAAGTTCACCTTTTTTTACAATAGATGTAAGGAAATTTAATTTATATTTGGAAATATTAAGAAAGGCTTCGATTAATTATTAAAAGTTTTTGATTAAAAAATTTGCATAGTCATCTTCACTTTTTATTTGAACTTTCCTGTGAACGGTGAAAAAATATTAATTAGCTGTGATTTTGTTAAAATAAAACAATATTTGAATATTATTTTATTGTTTTTATTTAATAACGATTTTGGAAATTACACCCGGACATTCTCATCTCATCTGAATATAATAATTGAACCTCTGCTGTGAAATAGGAAACGCATCATTTTTGGAATAATTTGGTAATTTGTTTGTACAAACATAAAAGGCGGTAAAACTCAACAAATACAAAAATAGTACAACTGGACTCGTCAAGATAAATTGTGGATACGCAATCAACGAGTGCAGCTGATATTATTCACTTGAAAAACAACGTATAATTTTAACAATATTTAAAACTAACAAAAGATCAATGTTTGACTTAAACAACAGCATATTAAACAAATATTAACCCTAAAATAATTGCAGGTTATCGAACTTACCATTCAATTAAAACTCAACATTTTCTAAAGTTATACAAGAAATTTATTAAACCAGTAATTATGAATGGATTACAAACGTGGATCTTAACACAAACTAACAAATCACATCAATCTGATTTGAACCTTGAGAATTTACGCCACCTTTTGGGCCCACTTATGGCATACAATACAATACAATATACAATAGATAGTAAAGGACCGTGATAATTTGAAAAATAAAGTTCTTTCTTTTGGATAACTGGTTATATTCACTCTAAAAGAGTTGCAAAATTAAGAATTGCTCTAAGAAACAGTACAAAGGATGACATGACTAAAAATGTACACGCCAGTCCCACTCACTATTGCTATTCGGGTTAAAAAGCTTTATTTCACCTTACCATTCCTACCCTTTCAAAACGATTAATAAATATTTGATACACGGGAAGACGGTCTGAATTTTGAACATTTTTGATCATAACACAAAACTGTGCACCGCAAAATTATAAAAAAAACTGCAATGATTTTTAAATTAGGTGCTCTTTCAAATGACATTCCATTCGCTTGGGTCAAAAAAAGTTTTTTTTTACCCTCTCTACCCCGGTGCCCTAAACACACAGAAATATAATTATTTGAGACTTCGGTATAATTTTCATACAAAATTTACTAAATTTCCTAGCTCTGTGAATTTTTTCAAATTTTTCTGTCAATCAGTGTCGAAACGTAGGGGAGGGAACGGTTTGAATTTTGCAGTTTTTTGTCCATAACTCAAAAACTGTGCACCGCAAAATTATAAAAAAAACTGCAACGAATTCTAAATTAAGTGCTCTTTCAAATGACACCCCACTCGCTTGGGTCAAAAAAGTTTTTTTTTTACCCTCTTTACCCCGGTCCCCTAAACACACAGAAATATAATTATTTGAGACTTCGCTATAATTTTCATACAAAATTTACCAAATCGCCTAACTCTGTGAATTTTTCCAAATTTTTATGTCAATCAGTGTCGAAACGAAGGGGGGGGGAGCGGTTTGAATTTTGCACTTTTTTGTCCATAACTCAAAAACTGTGCACCGCAAAATTATAAAAAACTGCAACGAATTCTAAATTAGGTGCTCTTTCAAATGACACCCCACTCGCTTGGGTCAAAAAAGTTTTTTTTTACCCTCTTTACCCCGGTCCCCTAAACACACAGAAATATAATTATTTGAGACTTCGGTATAATTTTCATACAAAATTTACCAAATTTCCTAACTTTGTGAATTTTTCCAAATTTTTCTGTCAATCAGTGTCGAAACGAAGGGGGGGGGGGGGAACGGTATGTTTTTGACAATAACTCAAAAACTGTGCACCGCGAAATTCTAAAAAAAATTGCTATGATTTCTAAATTAGGTGCTCTTTCAAATGACACCCCACTTGACCACATTTTAAATAGTGTTTTTACCCCTCCTCATTTCCACCCCCTTAATAAATCTAATTATGAGAATATGACACTTTTATATATTTTTTATTAAAACTGTACTAATTTTTCTATCATTCCAAATACATTCGAAAATTTTCGATCAGTTAGGTTCGGAGCTAATCGAGTTAAGAAAACACGAAAAAAACGTCATAATTCAGAATTATACAAAAAATGGTGAGTTGTAAAATTCCAAAATAAATTTTTAAGAAATACTGAAATGAAGCCCTTTCATATGATACCCTACTTGAATCTATAAAAAAATCTATTTTCTCAAAGGTCTCACATCGAACCCCTGTAAACCAAACGAAAACCACTTTAGTTTTATTTGTATTCGTCATTTCATGTGGACAGATTAGTTTTATACACATGCCAAATTTCAAGTCCATAGCATTTATAGTTTACGAGATAATCGATATAATGTGAAAAACTCGTTTTACTCTCACCAATAGCATAGAGAAACATATATAGAGAGACGTAACCTCTATTCACACAAATTGTATATAGAATACTGATAATACAAATAAAAGTACAACCAGAGATGAAAGGTTAAGCAATATACAAATTTTACAAATTATACATTGCATTCTTTCTGTCTTATATGAAACAATAAACAAAGCAAATCAAAATAAAAAAATGAGAATTTATATTTGAAAGAGAAATATTTCTTTTGCTTTATTTTCTATTTTACTTTTACTTAAATACGAAAAAATACGATAATTATAAAATAGAAAATAAAAACAAAGTACTCGTATGTATTTAAGGATTGTATTGGTATGATAATTTTTTATATTTAACAAATATAATTTCATTCATTGATAATTTTTTGTTTTTGTATATTTTCTATTTTACTTTTACTTAAATACGAAAAAATACGATAATTATAAAATAGAAAAAGTGCTCGTATGTATGAGTGTTTAAATATATAATTTAAGGATTGTGTTGTGATGATAATTTTTTGTTTTTGTATATTGAAGAAGCAAATGATTGAATTTGTTATTTGGGTTACGAATTGTTTGTTTTGTTGTCAAGATTTTTTATTTATTTTTTCATCTTTTTTTAAATGGATTTGAACTATATTAAGTTTTTATTGTCCTAGGTCGGTGACTTTAGATTTTAGAATATATCAATTTAGTTTGGTCAGAGTTTGGTTTAAATTGATTCATTTGGTCGTGTTTGATATAATTACTTCGGTCTGAAAGACCTGAGATTACATTCATGAGCTCAAAGTGAAATTCTTACCCATGCTTTTTTGGCATTTCTCGACGTTTTAGGACCTACTGATTCTAAAAAAGCAACAAACAAAAATGTATGTCTGTCTGTCGGCCGGCCGTCCGCCGTCCGTCCGTCACAACCTACGAAATCTAGAAAACCGCTGAACGGATTTGAAATTTTTTTTTTCTAAAAATTATTGCCGAATTATTTACTATATGCCGAAAGGATTATGTGTTCGATAGCTGTACCGGAAGCGTGTCAAAAAAATCGTCAAGTGTGTCAAAACAAGGAAATTTGCATATTTTTTGCTTAAAAAACGTTCATTTTAAGTGATTACGAGTAGGAACATTGAATTTGGAGAAATCATGATGGTCGGGATTGGTATGGGAGACCAAAATCTAGATTTTTGCATTATAAGTTTGTGAAAAAAATGTTGTCAAGTGTGTCAAAAGAAAGATTTTTATTTATTTTTTTACTCAATTTTTTGGAAAAAAATAAAATTAATAATATGTATGCATGAAAATATATTATTATTATAGAGAATTATGGCATTATTAGATTGTCAAAAAAATAATGTCAAGCGTGTCAAAAATGATTTCATTGATTTTTTTAGCCAATTTTTTGGAAAAAAAAATTTATCTGTTTTTATGAATTGGTTTTATTGAATTGGTTATAGTTTTTGAAATAGTTTTGGAATTTTGATAAAAGTTTGTATTTTTGATTTTGTAATAATTTTTGCTATATTTTTAGAATTTTGGAAAAACTTTGAACTCTTAAGAATTTTTGGAATTTTATTAGAATTTAGAAAAAGTTTAAATATTTGATTTTATTCTAATTTTTGGAATGTTTTTGGTATTTTTCAATTTTTGATTTTGTTATAATTTTTGCAATATTTTTAGAATGTTGAAAAAATAGAATTTTTGAATATATAATACTTTAGAATTTTGAAAAAAGTTTCAAGTTTTGATTTCGTTATAATTTTTGCAATATTTTTAGAATTTTGGAAAAAGTTTTTTGGAAAAAAATAAAATTAATAATATGTATGCATGAAAATATATTAAAATTATAGAGAAAATATATTATTATTATAAGTTTGTCAAAAAAATAATGTCAAGCGTGTCAAAAAATGATTTCATTGATTTTTTTAGCTAATTTTTTGGGAAAAAAATGTAGCTGTTTTTATGACGTAAATGTAATTGAAAATGAAATTGGACATGGAAATTTTTTAATTTGTTATAATTTCTGAAATATTTTTTTAATTTTGAAAAAAGTTTGTATATTTGATTTTGTAATAATTTTTGCAATATTTTTAGAATTTTGGAAAAAGTTTTAGTTTTTGACTTTGTAAGAATTTTTGGAATATTTTTGGAATTTTGAATTTTAAAGTTTTGATTTTATTATAATTTTTGGAATTTATAAAAAAGTTTAAATTTTTGATTTTGTAATAATTTTTGGAATATTTTTAGAATTTTGAAAAAAGTTTGAGTAATATGAATTTGTGATTTTGTAATATTTTCTCGAATCGCTAAATTGAAGGTTTTTGAATAGTTTGCTGAAAATGTAAATGAATATGAAATTATAGATTACTGAGCTAAATTTGATCGTTTCATGACAATTCATTTATGTATTTAAAAAAAATTGTTTTAATTTTACAAATAAATTTTTATTACCTAGGAGAAGTTTAAGAACCCGTTGGCATGGTTGATTTGCTTTCGTTCGGACCATATTATCGATAATATTATAGCACTATGTTAGATAATTTTATTTAGCGTATGGATACATTTGTATAGTGATAAAAAAAAAAAATTTAACAATCAAAGAAACTCAAATTTCAACATCGAGATTTTTCAGCCATTCGAGTGCATTCGGTGTTGCGTAGATAAAATCTGTTATTGGTCCTTGATATTGTAATTGTTTGTTTTTGTGCTCCACAATCACAAGACGGTGACGTTACTACTCCCCATTTGTAAAAAGAATCAGCACATCTTCCATTTAATGTCCGGATTCTTTTCAATTTCACCTAAAAATTACGTGGAATGTCAAATCCATTCAATTTGATATTGGGGTCTGTTATGTCCAGTAATAATGAATTATTAGACTTGAAAGGTGTCCATTCATTTTCCATGATTCTTTTTTGTCAAAATTACTTGCTTTGAGTTCTTCAAAGAAAAATGGAGGTGGGTTACGAGATTTCAATCGATGAAAATTTGGTGTAACGAGATCTTGATATGCTGGAAGTAGTTGATTGTCCATTATTTTACCATATTCTTTTAATAAGGCCTGATATCGTCGCAAATGCGGAGGTTTAATATTTGATAAAACTGGAAGCCATTCTATTGGTGTCGGGTTGATTGCTCCGGTGATAATACGCATTGTTGTTCTAAGTTGTACATCGATTTTGGTTGCGTGTGTACTTTTCAACCATACAGGCGCACAATATTCAGCTGAGGAGAAAACAAGAGCCATTGCAGATGTTCTCAATACATTCGCAGAAGCTCCCCATGTTGATCCCGCAAGTTTTTGTATGATATTATTTCTTGTCTTTAATTTGGCCTCAAGCTTCAAGCAATTTTATTTGTGTGTAAGTGATCTGTCCAATGTGTGACCCAAAAATTTCGGATTATAGTTATTTGTAACTTGTGTTCCGTTAAAATTGACCCAACAAACTTCAGTTTCATCCATGCTTGGACATAATCTCCATTTCTTGAAAAAATTTCCCAGTATTATTAGATCTTCATCCAAAATGTTTTCAGTAATTGAAAATTGATTGATTGAGTTGAAATAAGTTGAGTTTAAAGTAATTTAAAATTGATTCTTGGTTGAGTTGTTGGTAAATCGATCACATAAATGTTGAAAAATAATGGAGCCAATACTGATCCTTGTGGGAGACCATTACTCAATTTCCTGAAAGAACTCTTCTCATTATTTCGATAGACTTGGAAAAGGCGATTTGTGAGCATATTGTTGATAACTTGAGCAATTTTAAGGCATGAAATAATATTGAGCAGCTTATATATTAAGTCTTTTCGCCAAACGGTGTCATAAGCCGCTGTTAGGTCCATGAAAACAACAGACATTTTCATTTTTTTTTGGAACCCAAGTTCGATATAGTTGGTTAGTGGCAATACTTGATCTGTGCAATTGCGTCTACGTTTGGTAATATTGCAGCTTCCATTATGTAAAAGCGAGCAAGCCATTTTCTGGTATTTTCTCCGCAATTTTTAAGGAATTCTGGATAGACATTATCGAAGCCAGCTGCTTTGCCCGATTTCATGTCCGATTATGAAGCTGCAATCTCTTTGATGATGAAAGGGTGACCATATTCGGAAGATCTTGGTGTGTTTCGTTTCAAGTTTTTAAGATTTAAGAGAACGGTTTTTGAAAGTTCTTTATGTGGTTCAACTCTTGACATGTTTACTATCCTGTTCGCTATTAAATTTGGATGTATGTTTGTTTTATCAGCAAATTTCTTTTTCCCAGCACCCAATTTTCGTATTTGACTCCATGCTTTTCTACTAGAATGTGTAAAATCCATATTTTCCATAGCAGACTTTCTTGTCGATTAGCATCTAAGGATCTTAATAGATCATCAGCTATTTCTGGGTCTCCACTTTCTTCGAATTCATTGAAAAGTCTTTCACTTTCCTCATTCCATCTTGAAAAATATTCCATACGATAGCCTCGCGGTATGAATTTTTTTGCAGCTGTTAGAGTAGCGCCAAGGAAACGTTCGTAGTTCTTTGCAACTTGGGGAATAAATCGCACAGAAGCATCTTTTGAAAAATGCCATGAAGCCTTTAAAAAATTCCATCTAGGTTTCGGTATTGAATGTATCATCGGGATTTGTATTCCAGCCTCTACTATTACTGTTCGATGCTGAGAATGTGGGAAACCCAATAATACTTGTCTTAAAGCATGTATTGGTTGATCTTTAGAAACGAAACATAGGTCTGGGTTGTAATCTCGGCGCCATCGGGCGGATTGAAAAATACCAAGGTCTTTCGCGTCGAATATGAGATGCAAGTTTTGCTGTTCAGACCAATTTACAAGTGTTATACCGTTGATGTCATCATTCTGATATTTCCATAGTGTGTGATGGCTGTTAAAGTCACCAATATAGATGCTCGGTTTATCATATGAAGGGAGAACATTAGTCGGCCAGGCTGTGTTTGGTATATGTATACATTCATAATAATTGTTCCGCCAACCTTAATTGTTATGATAGAAACATCGTCTGTTGAAGAGGTTTCCACTAGTTTCACATTTTCAGACCACATTTTACATACGTTGCAGTTCCATACGATTTATGAAATGTTGCTCCGATAATTTCATATCCAGGAATTTCACCTCTGGTAACTAAAATTTCGTTTGATGCAATGTGTGTTTCTTGAATGACTGCAATATCTATTTTGTAATCTTTTAGTTGATTCGATAAATGTTCGCATTTCGATTTGCTAGATCCTTCAATATTCAATTGATAGATTCTTGTTATCGGTCCGATTTTTCTTGTATTTTGGTTTGAAATTTGATTTTGATTTTGGTGTATCATTTCAAACTTGTTTTTCCCTCTGTAATAGCCAGGAGATCAAATAAATGATAGTTTGGCTTCCGATATGATTATGACTATTTTTGATTGTGTACCTTTTAGGGAGTCTATCCTTACA
Source organism: Diogma glabrata (assembly GCA_963693315.1). Classification (NCBI taxonomy): domain Eukaryota; kingdom Metazoa; phylum Arthropoda; class Insecta; order Diptera; family Cylindrotomidae; genus Diogma; species Diogma glabrata. Next base: position 206,972,339 of record OY856187.1, read on the forward strand.
ACATTATTTAAATTTAAAATAACAATTTTATGAAAATATTATTTTTATCAAAAATGTTTTGCATCCGAAGTCAATGGTTGCTTGATTATATTAAATAATATAATATAATATAATACGTTCATAATATATTTTAAAATAAAAACATAATATAGAGATATAGATAATATAGATAATAAATTATTGATCATTTTTATCGTCTTCCATTACAGACGGATAGAAGAGAAGTTTGGTTATGAACTGATTGGTCTGATCTCGTTGTTTTTTATAAATATCTTCATCAGTAGAGTTCGGATGAAATCAAATCCATTATGCCTGCAAACAGTCAAACTGTTGAGATCCCTCATTCACAACTGTCATATAGTTACAGAATGCAGAGGGATTCCTTTGTTTGCGAAATGAAATCGACTAGCTGATAGATACGAAAATTTAAAAACAATTCCTGGAACACGAGGATATCACTCATACATTCCTACAAATGATGGATCAATCTTAGCTAGACGTTATTCTAACTCTACGGAATTTAGTAATGTAAAATTAAATAAATGATAAAAAATGTGTAAAATATTTATTTTGAGTTAAAATTAAAAATTTGTTATAAAACATATATGTAAATCCAAAAAACACTGTTCCTTATTTAACTCCACTTTTTTTATGATGAAACATTTTAAGGCGTGTTGCAATAAAATTAATAAAAAAAAACAAATCGAATTTGAATTTTTTACCGTTATGTTTCTAAAAGAAAGTGTTCAAGGTCATATAATGTCAATTATTATTTTGCTCTGTTTAATACATACATTTTGAGTTATATAACATTAAAATCAGTCCAGTAGTTTTGACTGTAGAGCCATTTCAATACACCAGGGTCGAGCAATTTCTTGATTTTTCAACACCCTGTATCTTAGACAGGGTTAAAAAAAAAACTAAAAACGCAGAAAACTTTTTTTTATTGATGTCAACGAATTCTAATTATACAAAATTAAAACCTCATTTCCAGACCTTGCTGATTTCACGTGTTTTTCACCCGGCATTAAAAATATGTTTCTCCTCGACGCCTAATAAATTCATTTTGTTAAAATTTTATCCGGAACTCCAAGAATTCCCATTGCATAGGTAAATTTTATATGAAATCTACCTAAAACAAGCAGCTCAAAGGATAAACTTATATCATATTATTTAGAACATCAGCAGCCAAATTCTGTAACTGTGAAGCGGTGTAGTGATAAATTTTTTATCATTTCACCGTAAAAAAATCTAAATTAGTGAAATGTTAAAACTGAAAAGTTAACACTGACTTTTGGTTAGTGATAAAATAAAATGAATTCTTTTGTTGCTAACGCCATTATGTCAAAAAACACAATTACACCAATGTGATTTGTTTATTTAAGATTTCAAAATAACATCAAAAATTTTTTTTCAAATTTAACTTCGAAAATATTTAAATATAGTTAAATTGATGTTTAAATTGTGTTGTTCAAAATGATTGGTATTTATGTGTTTTAGACCGTAGTTCGGAATTAATATATCTTTATGTATATACGTATATACAGTCAACTAGATTTACATTTCATGTATCAAAACGCTCATGTTTGTCGTAGGTTTATGTATTGTTTTCTTGAACTTAATGGTTTTTGAAAATGAAACTGGCAATTACAAATAATGCAAGAGCACAATACCATTGAAGACGTCATCTGTCTATATCTGAACACTTATGCAGAAGTGTGTTCAGAATATTGTTAAAAAGATCGACGTCTGCTATCGTAGTCGTGATGAAAATTTACCAAATATTACTTTTTATCCAGAACGGTAATATAACATACTTCTAATGAGATATTATAGAATTCTTTCAAAATCTATATTTCTTGAACAATAGAGGAACAAATTCCTGTTGTTAGATTAGAACTTTAATTATGACCCCACTAGAGTCAAAATAAGTCTTATCTGCAAAAAATAGCAATATACTTGACATCTCGTTTATTTCAGCATTTCTCATAAATATGTCTTTGCATAACTGACGGCATGAATTAATTGAACAAATCTTTTATTTAATCCAATTAAAAATTAATTTCGCTCAACCATTATATTTTGTTCACAAAAAATAATTTATTTTGAAAATAATAAATAAAGGATTTTTTATAATAATTCTATTAAATAAAACAATCAATGAAAATTTTATGCATTGACGTTTGATATTTAGTGAGTCGCCTACTTACTATAAGATTTTTTAACACTTACATTGCACATAAATTGCATATAGAATCGCAAAAAATGTTAAAATGATAAAAATTTGATGATAAAATCGAAATAAAGAAATTTTTAACACTTCACCACTTCACAGTCACAGAATTTGGCTGCAGGTGTTATAAATATATCACAAACAACGATCTACTGTATCGCTTTGATATGATTAAACATTAATTTTAAGGTAAATGTATTTTTGAGCCATATAAAGTAAAAAAGTTTTTAGAACACATAACCGCATAACTACTTTAAACCCAATTTGTTTAAAGTTATCATAAGACAAATTATTGGAAAATAATATTTTTAAATTTCATAATCTATTCTTTTAGAACTCATGTATTCAAATTTAAAACATTAAATTGATACAAATTTTCATACATAGATTTTGAAATTTAAAAATATTTTTATCCTACACAACCAAATCAAATTAAATCAATTTCTGACCAAAAAAAATTGGCTAAAGTCAACAACCTAAACATATGGTTAAAGTGCATTTGAAAGATGAAAAATAAATCAACTATCTATCTATGTAGCCAACAACAACAACGCGTAACCCAAATTCTTCAAAAACTGAAAAATTATTTTGACCATTTTTAACTTACAAAAACAAACCAAAATTATCAATGAATTCTAAAAACCTTTATATATTTATATAAACATGTCAAAGGAAACACTAATCCATGCGAGTTTTTTTATTATTATTAATTGTATTTTATCATCGTATTTTTTGTTGTCTCATTAGTAAAATAGAATATAAAGCAAAAGAAATTTCAAATACATATAAATGTTTCTCTTTTTTTATTTTGATTTGTTAAAGTATAAGTACTTTTTATCTCTGTTTAGAAATTTATTTCAAAACTAACACGAAACATCAATACGTTGCCGGAAAATTATAACAGATCAAAAATTAACATAATTTAGTGAAAAGATGATACACTCAGCAAACTACTCAAAATCATCTCCATTTAGCGTTTCGAGAAAATATTACAAAATCACAAATTCATATTTCTTTCAAATTCCAAAAATATTGTAAAACTTAAATAAAATCAAACTTTTTCAAAATTCCAAAAATATTCCAAAAATTACAATAAAATCAAATACTTAAACTTTTTTAAATTCCATTAATATTCCAAAAATTCTTAAAAATCCAAACTTTTTCCAAAATTCTAAAAATATTGCAATAATTATAACAAAATCAAAAATTGAAAAATACCAAAAACATTCCAAAAATTAGAATAAAATCAAATATTTAAACTTTTTCTAAATTCTAATAAAATTCCAAAAATTCTTAAGAATTCAAAGTTTTTCCAAAATTCTAAACATATAGTAAAAATTATTACAAAATCAAAAATACAAACTTTTATCAAAATTCCAAAACTATTTCAAAAACTATAACCAATTCAATAAAACCAATTCATAAAAACAGATAAATTTTTTTTTCCAAAAAATTGGCTAAAAAAATCAATGAAATCATTTTTGACACGCTTGACATTATTTTTTTGACAATCTTATAATGTCATAATTCTCTATAATAATAATATATTTTCATGCATACATATTATTAATTTTATTTTTTTCCAAAAAATTGAGTAAAAAAATAAATAAAAATCTTTCTTTTTACACACTTGACAACATTTTTTGACAAACTTATAATGCAAAAATCTAGATTTTGGTCTCCCATACCAATCCCGGCCATCATGATTTCTCCAAATTCAATGTTCCTACTCGTAATCACTTAAAATGAACGTTTTTTAAGCAAAAAATATGCAAATTTCCTTGTTTTGACACACTTGACGATTTTTTTGACACGCTTCCGGTACAGCTATCGAACACATAATCCTTTCGGCATATAGTAAATAATTCGGCAATAATTTTTAGAAAAAAAAAATTTCAAATCCGTTCAGCGGTTTTCTAGATTTCGTAGGTTGTGACGGACGGACGGCGGACGGCCGGCCGACAGACAGACATACATTTTTGTTTGTTGCTTTTTTAGAATCAGTAGGTCCTAAAACGTCGAGAAATGCCAAAAAAGCATGGGTAAGAATTTCACTTTGAGCTCATGAATGTAATCTCATGTCTTTCAGACCGAAGTAATTATATCAAACACGACCAAATGAATCAATTTAAATCAAACTCTGACCAAACTAAATTGATATATTCTAAAATCTAAAGTCATCGACCTAGGACAATAAAAACTTAATATAGTTCAAATCCATTTAAAAAAAGATGAAAAAATAAATAAAAAATCTTGACAACAAAACAAACAATTCGTAACCCAAATAACAAATTCAATCATTTGCTTCTTCAATATACAAAAACAAAAAATTATCATCACAACACAATCCTTAAATTATATATTTAAACACTCATACATACGAGCACTTTTTCTATTTTATAATTATCGTATTTTTTCGTATTTAAGTAAAAGTAAAATAGAAAATATACAAAAACAAAAAATTATCAATGAATGAAATTATTGAAAATGAAATTATATTTGTTAAATATAAAAAATTATCATACCAATACAATCCTTAAATACATACGAGTACTTTGTTTTTATTTTCTATTTTATAATTATCGTATTTTTTCGTATTTAAGTAAAAGTAATTTAGAAAATAAAGCAAAAGAAATATTTCTCTTTCAAATATAAATTCTCATTTTTTTATTTTGATTTGCTTTGTTTATTGTTTCATATAAGACAGAAAGAATGCAATGTATAATTTGTAAAATTTGTATATTGCTTAACCTTTCATCTCTGGTTGTACTTTTATTTGTATTATCAGTATTCTATATACAATTTGTGTGAATAGAGGTTACGTCTCTCTATATATGTTTCTCTATGCCAATAGTGTTCCGTATAAAAAACGGAACCCTAATAAACATTAGTTTTGTTTGTTGTTTTTTTTTGATCTGATTATAATTGTATTTTTTTTTAAAGAAGATTTAAAAACAATGTTTGTTGTATTATTTAATTTTTTATGTTTTATCGTTTTAAATGAATGTTATTTTTAAGTTGATTTTTTTTTATTTATTTTTTGAATCAGCACATTTTTTTAAAGGTTGTGTTTTTTTTAAATAATGAAAGCGTTTTTTTGTGTTGAATAGAAAGTCATAGACATAGTGTAGTCGCACATTTGTACATACGTTACGCAAGAATTTTGTGTTTTAATTTATATATGGAATGTAAACAATGTTTTCGTTAAAGTAAAATAATGGTCATTGAAAATACAGAAAAAAAATAAATATAGTGCGTTTCAAGGCATCATAAATATTTGTTTTTATGCTTTGCAAGTAACGGCAATGATTCCTATAGTGTCTCTTTAAGTAGTCTATCTTCGCTATTATTATTAATCGTTTTCAGCATCAAAGAACATGCCAAAACATATTGTATCACTTACTCCTAGATGATATCCAATTTTTAAATAACATTGGACCTGTATCCTTTTATTTTTTTTTGTGGCGTTCATGCTCCATGTAGGAGCGTTGCCAAGTTAACCAGCTTCAAATGCTCACCACGGTCATTCGCAACAGCGACATAGTTACCATAGCACCTGATTTTTTTAATGTCGTTTATTACGTGCGTCTCCCATTGCAGTCGTGGTCTACCTCGAGGTCGCCCACTCCTTGGGGTACTAACGTACATTTTTTTGATCATTCCAGACTGTGAATCGACTCGTAAAACATGCCCAAACCAAGCAACCATATCGCAACGGATACAACCTATTATATCTGGACCCTCAAGAAGGTCTCTGATCTCATAGTAATATCGCATTCTATACTCTCCACCGTCTGTCTTAATGGGACCAAAATTGTAGCGTAGGATCTTACGCTCAAATACAAATAAATGCGATTCGTCATTTTGTGTAAGGGTCCATGTTGGTGACATCACAACCGGTCTAATCAATGTCTTGTATAACTTGAGCTTGGTGTTAGTTGATACATACGGTGATCCCTAAGGAGGTTTGAGTAGAAAGTTCGATTACCTGCATTCGAGCTTTTATATCTGTCAGTATGCTGTTGTTTGAGTTAAGCATTGATCCCAAATATTTAAAGGATTCAACGCCCTCAATTCATTCATCGCCACACATCAAATCTTTCTTCTCAGCCTCTCTTGAAACATTCATATGTTTGGTTTTATCGTAGTTAATTTGAAGACTAATCTTTCTAGCACCACTGTAACAGCTTCACTTCGGCCGAGGATAACAACATCGTCAGCGTAAGCGATCATCTGTACTGAGTTTATTGACAAGATATTGTTGTTAGTCGGTAGTTTCTTTTGACGGCACACATATTCCAAGGCTAAATTAAAAAGTATAGAAGAGATAGCATCATCTTGTCTTAAACCGGAGTCGACTTTAAAAAACTTTGATATTTCAGTCTCGTACTCGTACACAGCATTGATAGTTCTGTACTGGCATTTTGCATAGTGATACCAGATTAGCAGGAATTCCCATTGACACCAGAGCAGACCATTGGGTCTCTCGTTCGAGAGAGTCGTAGGCCTGCCTGAAATCAACGAAGAGTTGGTACGCAGGTATGTTGAACTCTCTACACTTTTCCAAAATCATCGTTATCGATAAGAGTGCATCGGTGGTACCTCGGCCTTGCCGGAAGCCACACTGATATGTTCCAAACGGTATGGTTTCAGTCCGCCAGATCATTTGAAAACGTTCAAACAATCTTAAGGATAGAGTTTTACCATCATGTACAATCATTTCGGATGTTATATCGTCGATGCTTTATTGCGTTTTAATTTCGACAGCGCCACTTCGAATTCCTCTTTGGTTGGTTTGTCTACATGTACCTTTGACGCACGAACAAGCTCTGCCCGTCGTCCGGATTGTTGCTGGTCACGTAAGTTGAGGAGATTCTCAAAATAAGCGGCCAAAGTATATAAAATATGTGTAAGGTCTACTTATAGCTCCCATCTTCGTTTTGAATAGCTTTCGATCTAGTCTGAGGTCCCTTCTTTAAGGTTTTAACCTATTAAAGAAGTTACGCGATTGATGTTCTTTACTGAAGCGTTACATCTCATCACACTTTCTCTTCCAACATTCTTGCTTCGTTCGTCTACATAGCTTTGTAACTGTTTGTCTTGCCAGTTTATAGTTCTCCTTCGTGGACCTGGTGTTGCGTCCTTGCAGACATTTCAGATAGCAATCTCTTTTGTATTGAATAGCCTCAAGACATGCTTGATCCATCCATTGCTTCTGGGAATGGTTTTGTGGCCGTCCAAGTATTCCCTCAGCAGCGCTTAAAACAGCATCTTTGAGCAAATATCATGACTTATCGACGTCTCCATTAATGTAACCTGATTTCTCCAATGTTTCGGCAATATAGGCCAATAGAATAACGGAAAAAGATATGACTTACGTGTTGTTGCTCGTAAAAGGTCAGAAATTTTTTTAATCTCTGGGGTAGTGTACTCACATAATGGACATGCCGAGTCCACTCGCCCGGCACCTGGGGACTGGAGTTATGCAACTAAGTGTGCTGGAAATTTTTTTTTGCTTCCTTGTAAGCGATATAACTCGTAAATGGTGCACTTTAGGATACTGGTTACATGGAACTTTTTTGCTCCTTAAATGTTTTTCTATAAATTAAAATAAAAAAAAAACAAAAACAATTTGTTTTGTAGCAAATTTTTGCGAAAAATTGCGAAAAAATGTCTAAAAAACGATATTTTTCAATTGAATTTAGTTGTTTGCAAATAATTGTTTATAACATAATTGATCCCTTTATCTTGAAGCAGAAACCTCAACAAAAAAAACAAGCTTCAGAACGTTTCATTCGGCCTTATAGTTTTTGCACAATTCCATTTTGCACTTAAGGCCCCTAAAAAAGTTGTTAACTTTGGGCAGGCCGCAAGGTCTGAGTTTTTATTCGATCACAATCTGCTTGACGGGAATTGAAAGGGTGTAGTGTCAGCTTTAAATAGCATCTGTGTTGCCTATACCCATATTCAATATTAACAACAACTACAGTGGTTTGAAAAACCCACGAAAATTCCTTAGTTGCAAAATAAAATTTCTCAACGAATTTTCCACTTAACGAGATGCGGTTTTAAAATTTGCAAATTCGTTAGAAAACCGAAGATTTAAAAAGAAACCTCTCTAACATGATTTGGACCGAGTTATGGCCCAGTTTGTTTTTGAAACCACGATTGTGACATTGATTTTGCATGCCATATATCGACAGGAACCGAGAATTTCCCTCTAAAATGATACTGTTGTGCTCACAAGATGCTGGGTCTGGGCCTACCCAACACGCGATTGGTTACTCTGACTACTGCTTGTAACGTACTCTATGAAAAAATAAAACGTCCTGTATAGTATACATAAAACGTACGTAGCGACACGATGTATAATTGAGTATTATTGTAATGACAAATAAATTTAATGAAAAAGTAATGAACTACTTATGTGTAATCATGTCCCAAATCATGTTAGAAAGGTCTATTTTCTAAAATCTGAGGTTTGCTAAGCACTTTGCAAATTTTAAAAACGCATCTCGTTAAGTTGAAAATCCGTTGAGAAATTTAATTTTGCATCTATTGAATTTTCGCGGTTTTTTGAACCACTGTAATTGTTGTTAATATTGAATATTGGTATAGGCAACACAGATGCTATTTAAAGCTGACATCACACCCTTTCAATTCCCGCCAAGCAGATTGCGATCGGATGAAAACTCAGACCTTGCGGCCTGCCCAAAGTTAACAACTTTTTTAGGGGCATTAAGTGCAAAATGGAATTGTGCAAAAACTATCAGGCCGAATGAAACGTTCTGAAGCTTACTTTTTTTGTTGAGATTTTTGCTACAAGATAAAGGTGTCAGTTATGTTATAAACAATTTTTGCAAACAACTAAATTAAATTGAAAAATATCGATTTTTATGCATTTTTTCGCAATTTTTCGCAAAAATTTGCTACAAAACAAATTATTTTTGTTTTTTTTTTATTTTAAGTTATAGGAAAACATTTAAGGAGCAAAAAAGTTCCATGTAACCAGTATCCTAAAGTGCACCATTTACGAGTTATATCGCTTACAAGGAAGCAAAAAAAAATTTCCAGCACACTTTGTTGTATAACTCCAGTCCCCAGGTGCCGGGTGAGTGGACTCGGCATGTGCATTATGTGAGTACCCTACCCCAGAGATTAAAAAAATTTCTGACCTGTTACCGACAACAACACGTACAATCCGTAATTCTATTGGCCTAATATGGTTTTGATATCTCTCTTCCGTGTCAGTATTCTTTAGTGATGAGATGTTAAAACGTTTCCGTTGGTTGAATTTTGGAATGCCTGGATTTGGAAAGTGGAACCTTATTTTATTGCACATACAAGGAAGTGATCACTTCCAATGTATATACCTCTAAGGGATCGCACATCCATAACACTCGAGAAGAAATGTGCTGTAACTAGCACCTGATCAATTTGATTTCGGGTGTTTCCATTTGGTGAGACCCAAGTCTGCTTATGAATCGATCGACTTGGAAAGAAAGTACTGGCAATTTTCAAATTATTTGATAATGCAAACTCAGTCATTCTCAAACCATTATCATTCGAATTCAAATGTAGACTGTTGGGGCCCACCACCACATTTCCATAAGAGATATCTCTTCCAACCTGCCCGTTAACGTCACCAAGAACCATAATGAAATCACGTGTAGGTGTTTGTTTCATAACCTCTTCCAGTGCTATTTAGAAACTATCCTTCTCGTCGACGGTCTTAGCTGCAGTAGGTGCGTGCACGGATATAAGAGAAATATTGTTGTATGTACCGCGTACCCGTAGGTAGCAGATCCTCTCATTGACCGGGATGAATTTCATCACGGATTCTTGTATGAGTGCACCAACAAGAAAACCAGTTGCAAATTCTCTTCGAGAGGGATGACCACTACAATATAAAGAGTGACTATCCAAATCTTGTTTTCTGATTATTGGCTGTCTAATTTCTTGCAGAGGTATGATATCCATCCTATACCCTTCAGCCTCTGTTTCTAGACTTATAAGAGCATCAGGAGCGCTCAGGCTGCGCACGTTCCACGTTCCGATTCAGTAGTCTGGTCCTTTTTCACGTCCAGGTAAAATTCTGTTATTTCTGTCCGGGTCTGTTATTCTTTTCTGATTTCCAAATTTAACAAATAATTTTTTTCTGGGGTTAGGGTTAGGGTGTTAAGGTTACCAGAAACAACCTTTTTACACGTTTATATAGCGAGCCGTTTGATCCAAGACAGACGTGTGCTCCAAGCCGCCACTAACATGGAAGACAGACGCTTGGGTCGCATTGGTTTTAAGGCGCCAATTCGCCGTGATGAAGCATCTTTTTCTAAGTAGATTTTACTCTGCTTGTCTTCGATACACCAACCTAATTCTGTCAGCATTAACCAGGCAGCACGGCGTGGACGTCAAATTTCGGATTTCGCTACCCTGCAGTATCCTTAGTGATCCATACATTACCGGCAGTCCAATACCACTCTTATTTAAGTTGGTAAAAAACTTCAACAGTCTGCTTTGTAAAGGGAGACTCTAAAGTAGTCGAAACATCAATTTGGTTGAAGGTTTCCTCCAATAAGTTTTTAACTTAAACAAGGTCCGATAGCTGGATTGCAAAACCTACATTGCTGAGAGAACATTTTACCTCTTATAACAGTGACTTGATCTACAAAATAGCAACTTATATGAAAAAAACTTATGATTGAATATTTTGATAAATTACTATTGGTTGTTCGAAATATATGTTCGTTTTTTTATTAAAATGAAAGACAATTTTCTTAAGTATGCTAAAGACCTACAGTTAAATCGTACAATATAATTGAAGATTTTTTTTACAAAACATTGTGTCAAAAACTGAAGAAAAACTGAAATGAAGACCTTCAATTATTTTCTTTTCTTTTCATTTATTTTCATTCCAAATCCAAAACAACAAAAAATACATATTGAGAAACAATAAATTCATTCTTCCTTTAAAAAAAATGATACGACAATCACCAACACAAAACCGAAACAAATAAAAAAAAAAGAAAACAACAACAAAAAGTAGTAAAAAAACTGAATAACCACGAAATATTTCTTTAATTAAAAAACTGAAGAAAATATTGTAGGTGTCGTAAAACTAAAAATCCCCTAAATGCATTCTAAATTTTACTTCGTAATGACGTCACAACGTTTTATTGTGCAGTTAAACTGTGTGTTTAAATCGGTCTTTATAGTGATTAAATATTTTATTCAGTTATATATTCTACACTCCGGTCCAATACCTCTTGCCATCTTTCTGGTAGTCTCATGATTCCAGGCTTAGAAAACTTCTGATCGTTACTATCAAAAAGCTGATCCAGCTGGTCATTTGAAATAAAGCTTTTACTGCCCCAAAATTTTTGTAGAGACCGGAACAACTAATATTCAGAAGGTGTCAGATCTGTAGAATATGGAGGGTGTGGCAGTACATTCCATCTAAGATGCAAAAGATTTTGACGAGTCAACAAACATCTTGGTGGAACACAACACCTGTTCTATTGATCAATTCTGACCTTTTCTGTTTAAGTTAATCATTCAGTTAAGGCTGATGACAATACTCTTCAGAATTGATTGTGGTATATTCTTTGGTAGAAGCAAAAACGCAATTCCTTTGAACTCCCACCAAACAGATAGCATCACCTTTTTTTATGAATATCGGCTTTCGAGATGCTTTGAGCCGTTTATTTTTTTTACTCCATGATCTTTTGCGTTTAACATTGTTGTAGACAATCCATTCCTCGTCCCCTTAAGTTTCCCTCTAAAGATTTAAGTTTTGCGTTTGTGATTCGTGTTTTTTGTTAAGTTTAGGTTTTAATTTCACTTTTATTTGTGTTACCTAACTGTGGTTCTTAGTTTTTTCATAGAGAAACATATATAGAGAGAAATAACCTCTATTCACACAAATTGTATATAGAATACTGATAATACAAATAAAAGTACAACCAGAGATGAAGGGTTAGGCAATATACAAATTTTACAAATTTTGTATTGCATTCTTTCTGTCTTATATGAAACAATAAACAAAGCAAATCAAAATAAAAAAATGAGAATTTATATTTGAAAGAGAAATATTTCTTTTGCTTTATTTTCTATTTTACTTTATTTTCTATTTTACTTTTACTTAAATACGAAAAAATACGATAATTATAAAATAGAAAATAAAAAAAAAGTACTCGTATGTATGAGTGTTTAAATATATAATTTAAGAATTGTATTGAGATGATAGTTTTTTATATTTAACAAATATAATTTCATTCATTGATAATTTAAGTACTCGTATGTATGAGTGTTTAAATATATAATTTAAGGATTGTGTTGCGATGATAATTTTTTGTTTTTGTATATTGAAGAAGCAAATGATTGAATTTGTTATTTGGGTTACGAATTGTTTGTTTTGTTGTCAAGATTTTTTATTTATTTTTTCATCTTTTTTTAAATGGATTTGAACTATATTAAGTTTTTATTGTCCTAGGTCGATGACTTTAGATTTTAGAATATATCAATTTAGTTTGGTCAGAGTTTGATTTAAATTGATTCATTTGGTCGTGTTTGATATAATTACTTCGGTCTGAAAGACCTGAGATTACATTCATGAGCTCAAAGTGAAATTCTTACCCATGCTTTTTTGGCATTTCTCGACGTTTTAGGACCTACTGATTCTAAAAAAGCAACAAACAAAAATGTATGTCTGTCTGTCGGCCAGCCGTCCGCCGTCCGTCCGTCACAACCTACGAAATCTAGAAAACCGCTGAACGGATTTGAAATTTTTTTTTTCTAAAAATAGGATTACTCAATAGAAAGAGCCGAAAGGACGATGTGTTCGATAGCTGTACCGGAAGCGTGTCAAAAAAATCGTCAAGTGTGTCAAAACAAGGAAATTTGCATATTTTTTGCTTAAAAAACGTTCATTTTAAGTGATTACGAGTAGGAACATTGAATTTGGAGAAATCTTGATGGTCGGGATTGGTATGGGAGACCAAAATCTAGATTTTTGCATTATAAGTTTGTCAAAAAAATGTTGTCAAGTGTGTCAAAAGAAAGATTTTTATTTATTTTTTTACTCAATTTTTTGGAAAAAAATAAAATTAATGATATGTATGCATGAAAATATATTATTATTATAGAGAATTATGGCATTATAAGATTGTCAAAAAAATAATGTCAAGCGTGATTTCATTGATTTTTTTAGCCAATTTTTTGGAAAAAAAAATTTATGTTTTTATGAATTGGTTTAGGAATTAGAAGGTTTAGTTTTGGAATTTTGATAAAAGTTTGTATTTTTGATTTTGTAATAATTTTTGCTATATTTTTAGAATTTTGGAAAAACTTTGAATTCTTAAGAATTTTTGGAATTTTATTAGAATTTAGAAAAAGTGTAAATATGTGATTTTATTCTAATTTTTGGAATGTTTTTGGTATTTTTCAATTTTTGATTTTGTTATAATTTTTATAATATTTTTAGAATTTTGGAAAAAGTTTGGATTTTTAAGAATTTTTGGAATATTAATGGAATTTAAAAAAGTTTAAGTATTTGATTTTATTCTAATTTTTGGAATATTTTTGGAATTTAAAAAAGTTTGATTTTATTTAAGTTTTACAATATTTTTGGAATTTGAAAGAAATATGAATTTGTGATTTTGTAATATTTTCTCGAAACGCTAAATGGAGATGATTTTGAGTAGTTTGCTGAGTGTATCATCTTTTCACTAAATTATGTTAATTTTTGATCTGTTATAATTTTCCGGCAACGTATTGATGTTTCGTGTTAGTTTTGAAATAAATTTCTAAACAGAGATAAAAAGTACTTATACTTTAACAAATCAAAATAAAAAAAGAGAAATATTTATATGCATTTGAAATTTCTTTTGCTTTATATTCTATTTTACTAATGAGACAACAAAAAATACGATGATAAAATACAATTAATAATTTAAAAAAAACTCGCATGGATTAGTGTTTCCTTTGACATGTTTATATAAAGGTTTTTAGAATTCATTGATAATTTTGGTTTGTTTTTGTAAGTTAAAAATGGTCAAAATAATTTTTCAGTTTTTGAAGAATTTGGGTTACGCGTTGTTGTTGTTGGCTACATAGATTGATATTTGATTTATTTTTCATCTTTCAAATGCACTTTAACCATATGTTTAGGTTGTTGACTTTAGCCAATTTTTTTTGGTCAGAAATTGATTTAATTTGATTTGGTTGTGTAGGATAAAAATATTTTTAAATTTCAAAATCTATGTATTAAAATTTGTATCAATTTAATGTTTTAAATTTGAATACATGAGTTCTAAAAGAATAGATTATGAAATTTAAAAATATTATTTTCCAATAATTTGTCTTATGATAACTTTAAACAAATTGGGTTTAAAGTAGTTATGCGGTTATGTGTTCTAAAAACTTTTTTACTTTATATGGCTCAAAAATACATTTACCTTAAAATTAATGTTTAATCATATCAAAGCGATACAGTAGATCGTTGTTTGTGATATAATTATAACACCTGCAGCCAAATTCTGTGACTGTGAAGTGGTGAAGTGTTAAAAATTTCTTTATTTCGATTTTATCACCAAATTTTTATCATTTTAACATTTTTTGCGATTCTATATGCAATTTATGTGCGATGTAAGTGTTAAAAAATCTTATAGTAAGTAGGCGACTCACTAAATATCAAACGTCAATGCATAAAATTTTCATTGATTGTTTTATTTAATAGAATTATTATAAAAAATCCTTTATTTATTATTTTCAAAATAAATTATTTTTTGTGAACAAAATATAATGGTTGAGCGAAATTAATTTTTAATTGGATTAAATAAAAGATTTGTTCAATTAATTCGTGCCGTCAGTTATGCAAAGACATATTTATGAGAAATGCTGAAATAAACGAGATGTCAAGTATATTGCTATTTTTTGCAGATAAGACTTATTTTGACTCTAGTGGGGTCATAATTAAAGTTCTAATCTAACAACAGGAATTTGTTCCTCTATTGCTCAAGAAATATAGATTTTGAAAGAATTCTATAATATCTCATTAGAAGTATGTTATATTACCGTTCTGGATAAAAAGTAATATTTGGCAAATTTTCATCACGACTACGATAGCAGACGTCGATCTTTTTAACAATATTCTGAACACACTTCTGCATAAGTGTTCAGATAGAGACCGATGACGTCTTCAATGGTATTGTGCTCTTGCATTATTTGTAATTGCCAGTTTCATTTTCAAAAAACATTAAGTTCAAGAAAACAATACATAAACCTAACACAAACATGAGCGTTTTGATACATGAAATGTAAATCTAGTTGACTGTATATACGTATATACATAAAGATATATTAATTCCGAACTACGGTCTAAAACACATAAATACCAATCATTTTGAATAACACAATTTAAACATCAATTTAACTATATTTAAATATTTTCGAAGTTAAATTTGAAAAAAAATTTTTGATGTTATTTTGAAATCTTAAATAAACAAATCACATTGGTGTAATTGTGTTTTTTGACATAATGGCGTTAGCAACAAAAGAATTCATTTTATTTTATCACTAACCAAAAGTCAGTGTTAACTTTTCAGTTTTAACATTTCACTAATTTAGATTTTTTTACGGTGAAGTGATAAAAAATTTATCACTACACCGCTTCACAGTTACAGAATTTGGCTGCTGATGTTCTAAATAATATGATATAAGTTTATCCTTTGAGCTGCTTGTTTTAGGTAGATTTCATATAAAATCTACCTATTGCAATGGGAATTCTTGGAGTTCCGGATAAAATTTTAACAAAATGAATTTATTAGGCGTCGAGGAGAAACATATTTTTAATGCCGGGTGAAAAACACGTGAAATCAGCAAGGTCTGGAAATGAGGTTTTAATTTTGTATAATTAGAATTCGTTGACATCAATCAAAAGTTTTCTGCGTTTTTAGTTTTTTTTTAACCCTGTCTAAGATACAGGGTGTTGAAAAATCAAGAAATTGCTCGACCCTGGTGTATTGAAATGGCTCTACTGTCAAAACTACTGGACTGATTTTAATGTTATATAACTCAAAATGTATGTATTAAACAGAGCAAAATAATAATTCACATTATATGACCTTGAACACTTTCTTTTAGAAACATAACGGTAAAAAATTCCAATTCGATTTGTTTTTTTTTATTAATTTTATTGCAACACGCCTTAAAATGTTTCATCATAAAAAAAGTGGAGTTAAAAAATGAACAGTGTTTTTTGGATTTACATATATGTTTTTATAATAAATTTTTAATTTTAACTCAAAATAAATATTTTACACATTTTTTATCATTTATTTAATTTTACATTACTAAATTCCGTAGAGTTAGAATAACGTCTAGCTAAGATTGATCCATCATTTGTAGGAATGTATGAGTGATATCCTCGTGTTCCAGGAATTATTTTTAAATTTTCGTATCTATCAGCTAGTCGATTTCATTTCGCAAACAAAGGAATCCCTCTGCATTCTGTCACTATATGACAGTTGTGAATGAGGGATCTCAACAGTTTGACTGTTTGCAGGCATAATGGATTTGATTTCATCCGAACTCTACTGATGAAGATATTTATAAAAAACAACGAGATCAGACCAATCAGTTCATAACCAAACTTCTCTTCTATCCGTCTGTAATGGAAGACGATAAAAATGATCAATAATTTATTATCTATATTATCTATATCTCTATATTATGTTTTTATAGTTAGAATTTTAGAGTTAGAATAACGTCTAGCTAAGAATAACGTCTAGCTAAGATTGATCCATCATTTTTAGGAATGCATGAGTGATATCCTCGTGTTCCCGGAATTGTTTTTAAATTGGCGTATCTATCAGCTAGTCGATTTCATTTCGCAAGCAAAGGAATCCCTCTGCATTCTGTCACTATATGACAGTTGTGAATGAGGGATCTCAACAGTTTGACTGTTTGCAGGCATAATGGATTTGATTTCATCCGAACTCTACTGATGAAGATATTTATAAAAAACAACGAGATCAGACCAATCAGTTCATAACCAAACTTCTCTTCTATCCGTCTGTAATGGAAGACGATAAAAATGATCAATAATTTATTATCTATATTATCTATATCTCTATATTATGTTTTTATTATAAAATATATTATGAACGTATTATATTATATTATATTATTTAATATAATCAAGCAACCATTGACTTCGGATGCAAAACATTTTTGATAAAAATAATATTTTCATAAAATTGTTATTTTAAATTTAAATAATGTTGTAAGGATAGACTGCCTAAAAGGTACACAATCAAAAATAGTCATAATCATATCGGAAGCCAAACTATCACTACAGAGGGAAAAACAAGTTTGAAATGATACACAAAAATCAAAATCAAATTTCAAACCAAAATACAAGAAAAATCGGACCGATAACAAGAATCTATCAATTGAACATTGAAGGATCTAGCAAATCGAAATGCGAACATTTATCGAATCAACTAAAAGATTACAAAATAGATATTGCAGTCATTCAAGAAACACACATGTCACCAGACGAAATTTTAGTTACCAGAGGTGAAATTCCTGGATATGAAATTATCGGAGCAACATTTCATAAATCGTATGGAACTGCCACGTATGTAAAATGTGGTCTGAAAATGTGAAACTAGTGGAAACCTCTTCAACAGACGATGTTTCTATCATAACAATTGAGGTTGGCGGAACAATTATTATGAATATATACATATACCAAACACAGCCTGGCCGACAAATGTTCTCCCTTCATATGATAAACCGAGCATCTATATTGGTGACTTTAACAGCCATCACACACTATGGAAATATCAGAATGATGACATCAACGGTATAACACTTGTAAATTGGTCTGAACAGCAAAACTTGCATCTCATATTCGACGCGAAAGACCTTGGTATTTTTCAATCCGGCCGATGGCGCCGAGATTACAACCCAGACCTATGCTTTGTTTCATCTAATTCTAAAGGTCAACCAATACATGCTTTAAGACAAATATTATTGGGTTTCCCACATTCTCAGCATCGACCAGTAATAGTAGAGGCTGGAATACAAATCCCGATGATACATTCAATACCGAAACCTAGATGGAATTTTTTAAAGGCTTCATGGCATTTTTCAAAAGACTTAGATGCTTCTGTACGATTTATTCCACAAGTTGCAAAGAACTACGAACGTTTCCTTGGCGCTACTCTAACAGCTGCAAAAAAATTCATACCGCGAGGCTATCGTATGGAATATATTCCAAGATAGAAAGAGGAAAGTGAAAGACTTTTCAATGAATTCGAAGAAAGTGGAGACCCAGAAATAGCTGATGATCTATTAAGATCCTTAGATGCTAATCGACAAGAAAGTCTGCTATGGAAAATATGGATTTTACACATTCTAGTAGAAAAGCATGGAGTCAAATACGAAAATTGGGTGCTAGGAAAAAGAAATTTGCTGATAAAACAAACATAAATCCAATTTTAATAGCGAATAGGATAGTAAACATGTCAAGAGTTGAACCACATAAAGAACTTTCAAAAACCGTTCTCTTAAATCTTAAAAACTTGAAACGAAACACACCAAGATCTTCCGAATATTGTCGCCCTTTCACCATCAAAGAGATTGCAGCTTCATAATCGGACATGAAATCGGGCAAAGCAGCTGGCTTCGATAATGTCTATCTAGAATTCCTTAAAAATTGCGGAGAAAATATCAGAAAATGGCTTGCTCGCTTTTACATAATGGAAACTGCAATATTACCAAACGTAGACGCAATTGCACAGATCAAGTATTGCCACTAACCAACTATATCGAACTTGGGTTCCAAAAAAAATAAAAATGTCTGTTGTTTTCATAGACCTAACAGCGGCTTATGACACCGTTTGGCGAAAAGACTTAATATATAAGCTGCTCAATATTATTCCATGCCTTAAAATTGCTCAAGTAATCAACAATATGCTCACTAATCGCCTGTTCCAAGTCTATCGAAATAATGAGAAGAGTTCTTTCAGGAAATTGAGTAATGGTCTCCCACAAGGATCAGTATTGGCTCCATTATTTTGCAACATTTACGTGTTCGATTTACCAACAACTCAACCAAGAGTGGGGTCTATTTTAACGGAACACAAGTTACACATAACTATAATCCGAAATATTTGGGTCACTCATTGGACAGATCACTTACACACAAATAAAATTGCTTGAAGCGTGAGGCCAAATTAAAGACAAGAAACAAAAATTAATTTATTGTTTTTATAATTAATTTTTAAATAAAAATATTAAAAAAACTTTTTTAAAGATGGCGCTAGGGTCAAAGAACAATTGGAATTTAATTAATTTTTTTTCTGAAAATAGTTCTATCCTTATTCTAAAATATATCAAATTTACAAGCAGGCTGAAATTTTTGTTCTTGAGATATTTAATTTTAAAGATTTTTAGTACGGCTGAAATTCGAATTTTTCTTCATTTTTTCAAACAACTTCCATTAACAAAAAATTTTAAAATCAATTAAATTTTAACTTTTTTTATTTTTTAAATACAGTTCTAACCTTCCTTTAAAATATATCAAATTTACAAAGAGGCGTTAATTCGTATTCTTCAGATATTTAATTTTAAAAAGTTTTAGTCCGATTAAAATTCTAATTGTTCATCATCTTGGAATATATTCATCTTGGAATCATCTTGGAATATATTCCATACGATAGCCTCGCGGTATGAATTTTTTTGCAGCTGTTAGAGTAGCGCCAAGGAAACGTTCGTAGTTCTTTGCAACTTGGGGAATAAATCGTACAGAAGCATCTTTTGAGAAATACCATGAAGTCTTTAAAAAATTCCATCTAGGTTTCGGTATTGAATGTATCATCGGGATTTGTATTCCAGCCTTTACTATTACTGGTCGATGCTGAGAATGTGGGAAACCCAATAATATTTGTCTTAAAGCATGTATTGGTTGACCTTTAGAATTAGATGAAACAAAGCATAGGTCTGGGTTGTAATCTCGGCGCCATCGGCCGGATTGAAAAATACCAAGGTCTTTCGCGTCGAATATGAGAGGCAAGTTTTGCTGTTCAGACCAATTTACAAGTGTTATACCGTTGATGTCATCATTCTGATATTTCCATAGTGTGTGATGGCTGTTAAAGTCACCAATATAGATGCTCGGTTTATCATATGAAGGGATTATCATTAGTCGGCCAGGCTGTGTTTGGTATATGTATATATTCATAATAATTGTTCCGCCAACCTCAATTGTTATGATAGAAACATCGTCTGTTGAAGAGGTTTCCACTAGTTTCACATTTTCAGACCACATTTTACATACGTGGCAGTTCCATACGATTTATGAAATGTTGCTCCGATAATTTCATATCCAGGAATTTCACCTCTGGTAACTAAAATTTCGTCTGGTGACATGTGTGTTTCTTGAATGACTGCAATATCTATTTTGTAATCTTTTAGTTGATTCGATAAATGTTCGCATTTCGATTTGCTAGATCCTTCAATATTCAATTGATAGATTCTTGTTATCGGTCCGATTTTTCTTGTATTTTGGTTTGAAATTTGATTTTGATTTTTGTGTATCATTTCAAACTTGTTTTTCCCTCTGTAGTGATAGTTTGGCTTCCGATATGATTATGACTATTTTTGATTGTGTACCTTTTAGGCAGTCTATCCTTACAACATTATTTAAATTTAAAATAACAATTTTATGAAAATATTATTTTTATCAAAAATGTTTTGCATCCGAAGTCAATGGTTGCTTGATTATATTAAATAATATAATATAATATAATACGTTCATAATATATTTTATAATAAAAACATAATATAGAGATATAGATAATATAGATAATAAATTATTGATCATTTTTATCGTCTTCCATTACAGACGGATAGAAGAGAAGTTTGGTTATGAACTGATTGGTCTGATCTCGTTGTTTTTTATAAATATCTTCATCAGTAGAGTTCGGATGAAATCAAATCCATTATGCCTGCAAACAGTCAAACTGTTGAGATCCCTCATTCACAACTGTCATATAGTGACAGAATGCAGAGGGATTCCTTTGTTTGCGAAATGAAATCGACTAGCTGATAGATACGAAAATTTAAAAACAATTCCTGGAACACGAGGATATCACTCATACATTCCTACAAATGATGGATCAATCTTAGCTAGACGTTATTCTAACTCTACGGAATTTAGTAATGTAAAATTAAATAAATGATAAAAAATGTGTAAAATATTTATTTTGAGTTAAAATTAAAAATTTATTATAAAAACATATATGTAAATCCAAAAAACACTGTTCATTTTTTAACTCCACTTTTTTTATGATGAAACATTTTAAGGCGTGTTGCAATAAAATTAATAAAAAAAAACAAATCGAATTGGAATTTTTTACCGTTATGTTTCTAAAAGAAAGTGTTCAAGGTCATATAATGTGAATTATTATTTTGCTCTGTTTAATACATACATTTTGAGTTATATAACATTAAAATCAGTCCAGTAGTTTTGACTGTAGAGCCATTTCAATACACCAGGGTCAGTGGCGTAGCTAGCATGGGTGGCACCCGGGGCGGATATTGAGGTGTCACCCCAAAAATAAAAACTGTCAATAATAATAAAAAGCCGATAAACGTAATTTATAATTTTTTTTAATTAATACAAATGAGCATTATTATTATAAGCCCGCAAGTAATTTTTAAATAATTTTAATTTGCTGAAACTCCTCTCACACGAAGCCACTAATACGCAAATAGTCATAAATAACTTTAGTGCGACCGTAAGATTCGGAAGAAATTCTAAAAAATCCCATTCTACGATGAATTTCAAAAAGTCTAGGTACACCCAGTTAGAAACTGTAACATTGGCCGCTTTTAAATGCCTCCTCACCCTTTGTATCTCTATGAGGAGTTCTGTTGCAATTCCGCATCATAAAAACCAGTAAATTTTGAAACCGATAATTTTAACTCTTCACTGTTCGCCAAAAGCTAAGTGTTTGTCTGCACAACCTCGAACAATGAAGCTAAATCTTGAACTGACTTCAGTCTAGTTCGAAGTTCAACACTGAATCGGTCAAGACATTCCAACATGTCCTTTTTAAGCTGAGCTCTCAGTGTCAGTCCAAGATCAGGTGCAAACTCACCACCCGTTCGTTTTTTGCGTTTTTATGACGAATTCGGCTTTCCATTGGAATGTCATAGTCCTCCGATTTTTTCGCAGCAAGATCTATTGCCTCTTCTACAATGAGACTTCGTTATGAATTGACTCTATTTTTGTAGCTAATTGATCAATATTCAAACCCGTGCTTTGCAATCCAATCTGAGCAGATATTATTTCTCTTAGAATATCATTCCAAAACAAAAGATAGCAAAGAAACGAAAAATCATATGCTGCATTGATAAGGTTCTGTGCAGCGCCTCTAGTGTCTACATTTTCTTGTTGATCACTTAACTTCTCCATTTCAGCCACAGTCCCATCAAAGTTTTCGGCCAATACTTTTACTGCAGCATAATGAGCACTCCAATGCGCTGTTAAGAGTATTTTAACAGTTGCTTTGTTGTGTTTAGCAAGAACTTCCCAGCGGCTAGTCGAAGTAGAAAAACATGTAAAAATGGCTTCCACTGACGAGTGTTGGCCGTATAAATTAATTGAATGATCTTTGCAGCCCACAAAAATTGCTTTGTTATTTTTTGCTTTAATAATAGCTTGCACTTCTCCATATATACTACTCATAACAGCTGCATTATCATAACCTTTGGGAGCGACAATTTATAACATCTATACCAGCATTTTCAAGATTTTACACTGAAAAAAACATGTCCTATTTCCAATCGAAATGCAGTTGTCTCAACCTCACCGTGTGGGCAGATATGGCGAATCGAATTACGAGATTGATTCAACAACCGTACAATGATAAGCCGATGCAGTTGAGACAATCACATGAAATATTTATGTGAAAATAAAATATAGTTCAATTAATCTCAAATACTTAAATTTTAAAATGAAAATTCATGATATAAGGCCAAAGAAATATGTTTTCATGGAAATAGTTATTAACTTTATTCAACTACTGTTATATTGGATAGCACTTTATATTTTAATTACACCTCAATCTGTTATCAGGAAAATGTTACTGAGTACTGAGTAGTTGTCCCAATCACGGTGAAATTGTTTGTAAATATCTTTTCTTTGCATGAATAATAAAGTGCCATCTTCGAGATGAGGTTATCATTACTTCAATTTTTTTTTCAGTGTAAGAATTTCATCGCTTAAATCAGCGGCTTTTTTCCACGTAAAGGAAAAAATCCAAGGAATACTTCCTTGATTTCCACTTTACTACCATCAATTTTCACATAACGAATCACTTCTGACATTTGATCAATATGTAAAATGTCAGGTGTGCTATCAAACATAATTCCAAAATATTTAACCGATTTAATTTCGTTGACAAGCTTAAACTTTACGTGGATCGCTAAAACATTTATGAACTCATTTTGTATATCTGGTGACAAATATGATACTTTTGGTGATTTACCATGCTCCTAATTCAAAATGTGTTCTTTTAACACTACATCATACTTTGACAATAGTTTGGTTAGTTCTAAGAAATTGCCTTTATTTGAAGAACTTTGTCCTTCATCATGCTCACGAAATGCTGGGTTTTGTTTAGATAAAAACAAAGTTATATCCAATAATCTTGATAAAAGATGTTTCCACTTCTGTTTTTTATTATATATTAATTGCAAGGCTGCGTCTCGTATCGTTTTATGAATTTTTAACCTCATTTCCAAAGTTTTCCACTTTTCAAAATTCTCCAGATGTTCATTTGAAGTTTCATGCTCGGCCACTTTGGGATTTAGTTTCCACCGCTTCTGATATCCAGTAGTAAATGTTGATTTTGTATTATTATTATTGGTGACAGCAAATACACGACAACAGAAGCAATACAGGACGCAAGTTATTATTTACAGGAGAATAAACAATCCATGGCCGTAGAATTTTTTCACCATTATTCATCATTTTATAAAACCATTCTTTAGAAAGATGGCGAACATCACCTTTTATGTCTAACCCGTGTCTAGATACAGTAACAAACGACCCTTCTCTATTTTGAAAATGTTCACTTTCTTTTTTTATGATTTCAATGCGAACATTACCAGAGACGAGTATATTCCAATGTGATACATCTCTTAAGTCCTGAAGTGATTCACCCATGCAAATACTGTCTTCGATAGTAGAAGCATTAGCGGCATTATCACTGTCATTTTCATTATTCCTTTCTAATTCGTCATCATAGGTTATCATTATTAATTCTGTATTGTTGCTGTTACTTTCCGAAGATGAGCCAATACTCTCTGAAACGTTCGTTGCATCAACGTGATAATCAGTTTCTTTTGATGAACCTTGGATATCATCGGGTTTTGTAACATATTTATAGATTTGGTCTTTCTCTGCTGGAACCAACTTTTTCTTTAAAAAGTATGAACTCCTCGTGGCATATTTATTTTTTGGGATATTTGCTAAACGAAATCTAAAAAAATATTTTTAATTATAGTATAGGTATCAGCAAAGCATTAATTCTAAATATATTTGTAGGATACATAATAGGTACATAGTTCATAATAAGTACACTGTGTTAACGACTAAATACACCGCCAAGAAAATTAATTTATTTAAATTTCCTTGTAACAACTTATATTAAATAATATTTGATAAAATGGAATATGCAAATCATAGCCTAATATTATAAGGAACTATTTAAAAAAATATAAGTATGAAATCCTAAAAGATATTTTATATAAAGAATTGAAACCAAAATTAAATATCCAATTAGAATCATGCTCAATAATTTACAAAATTGAATGTGATTTTTGTGAAAAATTTTACATCGGGAAAACCGGAAAATGTTTTACAGACTGATTTAAGGAATACCTGCCTAAGAAGAAAAATAAACAAAATTTAAAGTTTATTTTTGCAAACCATTTACATAGTTAATAACAATAGCTACACCACTTTTAAAAAAAAATTGAAGGCTTTACATTTATGTAGCCAAGGATCTTTAAAAGAATCACTTGATGAGTTTGAAATTTCCAAGGGATTTAAAACCCAACAAAATGTAATTTTAAATGATAAACTTTCATTTAATTCAAATATATAAATATATAAAACTGAAAACAAACAGTATGAGTATGTTTCAACCTACAAAAATTTGCAAAACTGCAGTAATTGCATAACTGCCATTTTATTCTACAGTAATTATTTTTGTGTCCATTGAAAAACGATCTATTTCAATTTATTCTTTGAGTTTCAAGATAAAGGAAAAAAAATTATTTTGAGATCATTTACAAACACGGTAATTTGATTGTTTGTTAGTTTCCTTAGGTGTTTGCAATTAATTTGTTTGAAATGTAAAACATATATTAGGTAGTAAGGTTAAGCGGATATTTTAGAAATAATTTTGGAATAGAGACATTGTAACTCAAGGGTGCCATCCTATCGACAAAGGGTGCCACATTATCGACGTAAACCACTTTTCCTATACATTATTCAGCATATGTGTTTTCAGACCTGGTCATTAAATAATCATGCTTGCATACTAAATAATATATCGTAAAAAACGGTCAATATGGTATCTATAGGAATATTCAAAGCTATTGAGTAATTGTGGTGATGGGATTCAATGCTCAACATATTGATTCGATTAATATTGTTAAAATTTTATTTCACGTAATAACTCAAAAATTTTAAAAAGTAGAATAGATTCTTTTTGAACCAATAACACATTTATAGGACACATTTATAAGTTATCACAATTTATAAATTAAAATTATATGGATAACCTGGTTAAAATGGTTTCTAAGTGATTTATCGTTGAAAACATTGTGATGGTTTGTTTAAGTTGTTTACGTTCGGGTGTCACCCTAAAACGGTTTCGAAGTGATTTATCGTTGAAAACATTGTGATGGTTTGTTTAAGTTTTTTACGTTCGGGTGTCACCCCAAATCGGGTGACACCCGGGGCGGACCGCCCCCCGCCCCCCCCCCTAGCTACGCCTCTGACCAGGGTCGAGCAATTTCTTGATTTTTCAACACCCTGTATCTTAGACAGGGTTAAAAAAAAAACTAAAAACGCAGAAAACTTTTGATTGATGTCAACGAATTCTAATTATACAAAATTAAAACCTCATTTCCAGACCTTGCTGATTTCACGTGTTTTTCACCCGGCATTAAAAATATGTTTCTCCTCGACGCCTAATAAATTCATTTTGTTAAAACTTTATCCGGAACTCCAAGAATTCCCATTGCAATAGGTAGATTTTATATGAAATCTACCTAAAACAAGCAGCTCAAAGGATAAACTTATATCATATTATTTAGAACATCAGCAGCCAAATTCTGTAACTGTGAAGCGGTGTAGTGATAAATTTTTTATCATTTCACCGTAAAAAAATCTAAATTAGTGAAATGTTAAAACTGAAAAGTTAACACTGACTTTTGGTTAGTGATAAAATAAAATGAATTCTTTTGTTGCTAACGCCATTATGTCAAAAAACACAATTACACCAATGTGATTTGTTTATTTAAGATTTCAAAATAACATCAAAAATTTTTTTTCAAATTTAACTTCGAAAATATTTAAATATAGTTAAATTGATGTTTAAATTGTGTTATTCAAAATGATTGGTATTTATGTGTTTTAGACCGTAGTTCGGAATTAATATATCTTTATGTATATACGTATATACAGTCAACTAGATTTACATTTCATGTATCAAAACGCTCATGTTTGTGTTAGGTTTATGTATTGTTTTCTTGAACTTAATGTTTTTTGAAAATGAAACTGGCAATTACAAATAATGCAAGAGCACAATACCATTGAAGACGTCATCGGTCTCTATCTGAACACTTATGCAGAAGTGTGTTCAGAATATTGTTAAAAAGATCGACGTCTGCTATCGTAGTCGTGATGAAAATTTGCCAAATATTACTTTTTATCCAGAACGGTAATATAACATACTTCTAATGAGATATTATAGAATTCTTTCAAAATCTATATTTCTTGAGCAATAGAGGAACAAATTCCTGTTGTTAGATTAGAACTTTAATTATGACCCCACTAGAGTCAAAATAAGTCTTATCTGCAAAAAATAGCAATATAATTGAATTGGTCATTTCAAAAACCTCATAAGTCACTCAATTAGAATTTTTCAGAAATCAATAAAAACTGTTTCATACACAAACAAATGAGTTTTAAAGGACTTTTTTATGTTTAATTTAGTATTTGAGTGGTGAAAAATTAAAATAGCGAATAACCTATACGATTTATTAATAGAAATAATGAAAAAAACCTGAAAAACAGTTCTTGACTTATGTTGTTTTAGCAAAAAATAGGGTTAGTGGTATAAAGTTTAATCAAAAAAATTCGTAGTAATCATATTTTTTATTGCTTATTATTGAGAATTACACTTAAAAATAATCTTATTAACATTTTACATGTATTAATTTGTCATGTTTTAATATCTTTATGGTACATAGTCATATTCTCCAACATTTTTAGTTATGAGTTAATTCATATATAATAGTATAATACGTATATAATTCATATATAATTCATATATAATACGAATCCTCATAAAGAGGACGAGTGTCATGGGTCCGTACCTGAGGGTCCTCTCGTCCTACGCAAGGATGCAGGACTGCTATCGCTATCGACTTACGTGGTTTTTACCCAGAATACGCATCTCCCTTTAAGGAACCATTTTCTGCAAAAAAAGCATGTTGGTAAAAAATGTGACTTATGAGGTTTTTGAAATGACCGATTCACTTGACATCTCGTTTATTTCAGCATTTCTCATAAATATGTCTTTGCATAACTGTCGGCATGAATTAATTGAACAAATCTTTTATTTAATCCAATTAAAAATTAATTTCGCTCAACCATTATATTTTGTTCACAAAAAATAATTTATTTTGAAAATAATAAATAAAGGATTTTTTATAATAATTCTATTAAATAAAACAATCAATGAAAATTTTATGCATTGACGTTTGATATTTAGTGAGTCGCCTACTTACTATAAGATTTTTTAACACTTACATCGCACATAAATTGCATATAGAATCGCAAAAAATGTTAAAATGATAAAAATTTGGTGATAAAATCGAAATAAAGAAATTTTTAACACTTCACCACTTCACATTCACAGAATTTGGCTGCAGGTGTTATAATTATATCACAAACAACGATCTACTGTATCGCTTTGATATGATTAAACATTAATTTTAAGGTAAATGTATTTTTGAGCCATATAAAGTAAAAAAGTTTTTAGAACACATAACCGCATAACTACTTTAAACCCAATTTGTTTAAAGTTATCATAAGACAAATTATTGGAAAATAATATTTTTAAATTTCATAATCTATTCTTTTAGAACTCATGTATTCAAATTTAAAACATTAAATTGATACAAATTTTAATACATAGATTTTGAAATTTAAAAATATTTTTATCCTACACAACCAAATCAAATTAAATCAATTTCTGACCAAAAATAATTGGCTAAAGTCAACAACCTAAACATATGGTTAAAGTGCATTTGAAAGATGAAAAATAAATCAAATATCAATCTATGTAGCCAACAACAACAACATGTAACCCAAATTCTTCAAAAACTGAAAAATTATTTTGACCATTTTTAACTTACAAAAACAAACCAAAATTATCAATGAATTCTAAAAACCTTTATATAAACATGTCAAAGGAAACACTAATCCATGCGAGTTTTTTTTTAAATTATTAATTGTATTTTATCATCGTATTTTTTGTTGTCTCATTAGTAAAATAGAATATAAATCAAAAGAAATTTCAAATGCATATAAATATTTCTCTTTTTTTATTTTGATTTGTTAAAGTATAAGTACTTTTTATCTCTGTTTAGAAATTTATTTCAAAACTAACACGAAACATCAATACGTTGCCGGAAAATTATAACAGATCAAAAATTAACATAATTTAGTGAAAAGATGATACACTCAGCAAACTACTCAAAATCATCTCCATTTAGCGTTTCGAGAAAATATTACAAAATCACAAATTCATATTTCTTTCAAATTCCAAAAATATTGTAAAACTTAAATAAAATCAAACTTTTTTAAATTCCAAAAATATTCCAAAAATTAGAATAAAATCAAATACTTAAACTTTTTTAAATTCCATTAATATTCCAAAAATTCTTAAAAATCCAAACTTTTTCCAAAATTCTAAAAATATTATAAAAATAATAACAAAATCAAAAATTGAAAAATACCAAAAACATTCCAAAAATTAGAATAAAATCACATATTTAAACTTTTTCTAAATTCTAATAAAATTCCAAAAATTCTTAAGAATTCAAAGTTTTTCCAAAATTCTAAAAATATAGCAAAAATTATTACAAAATCAAAAATACAAACTTTTATCAAAATTCCAAAACTAAACCTTCTAATTCCTAAACCAATTCATAAAAACATAAATTTTTTTTTCCAAAAAATTGGCGAAAAAAATCAATGAAATCATTTTTGACACGCTTGACATTATTTTTTTGACAATCTTATAATGCCATAATTCTCTATAATAATAATATATTTTCATGCATACATATTATTAATTTTATTTTTTTCCAAAAAATTGAGTAAAAAAATAAATAAAAATCTTTCTTTTGACACACTTGACAACATTTTTTTGACAAACTTATAATGCAAAAATCTAGATTTTGGTCTCCCATACCAATCCCGACCATCAAGATTTCTCCAAATTCAATGTTCCTACTCGTAATCACTTAAAATGAACGTTTTTTAAGCAAAAAATATGCAAATTTCCTTGTTTTGACACACTTGACGATTTTTTTGACACGCTTCCGGTACAGCTATCGAACACATCGTCCTTTCGGCTCTTTCTATTGAGTAATCCTATTTTTAGAAAAAAAAATTTCAAATCCGTTCAGCGGTTTTCTAGATTTCGTAGGTTGTGACGGACGGACGGCGGACGGCTGGCCGACAGACAGACATACATTTTTGTTTGTTGCTTTTTTAGAATCAGTAGGTCCTAAAACGTCGAGAAATGCCAAAAAAGCATGGGTAAGAATTTCACTTTGAGCTCATGAATGTAATCTCAGGTCTTTCAGACCGAAGTAATTATATCAAACACGACCAAATGAATCAATTTAAATCAAACTCTGACCAAACTAAATTGATATATTCTAAAATCTAAAGTCATCGACCTAGGACAATAAAAACTTAATATAGTTCAAATCCATTTAAAAAAAGATGAAAAAATAAATAAAAAATCTTGACAACAAAACAAACAATTCGTAACCCAAATAACAAATTCAATCATTTGCTTCTTCAATATACAAAAACAAAAAATTATCATCGCAACACAATCCTTAAATTATATATTTAAACACTCATACATACGAGTACTTAAATTATCAATGAATGAAATTATATTTGTTAAATATAAAAAACTATCATCTCAATACAATTCTTAAATTATATATTTAAACACTCATACATACGAGTACTTTTTTTTTATTTTCTATTTTATAATTATCGTATTTTTTCGTATTTAAGTAAAAGTAAAATAGAAAATAAAGTAAAATAGAAAATAAAGCAAAAGAAATATTTCTCTTTCAAATATAAATTCTCATTTTTTTATTTTGATTTGCTTTGTTTATTGTTTCATATAAGACAGAAAGAATGCAATACAAAATTTGTAAAATTTGTATATTGCCTAACCCTTCATCTCTGGTTGTACTTTTATTTGTATTATCAGTATTCTATATACAATTTGTGTGAATAGAGGTTATTTCTCTCTATATATGTTTCTCTATGGTTTTTTGTAAAATAAAAGAAAACAAAAGCAAAAATAAGAAGAAGTAAACAATTATAAAATAACTATTAACTTATCAAAACTAACCTACCTAATTACAAGTTTAAAAAATGTAAACTATGGTTATTATTACAACCGAAATATTGTTGTGCTAAGACGCTAGTTATGTCACAAAAAAATTAAATTAAATTAAGATTTGTTTGCATTGAATTTTCTTGACAGTACAATTGTGTGAATTCATAGGATGTTACATTAAAGTCACTCTATTAAAGTCAACGTTCTAAGTCACGAGTGTATAGATGAAGTTTTAACTTGTTTATATCCGCGCCAATTGGCGTAGTGTTTAAACGAGTTTGCCAAAGGAATTGAACTTGCTCAGGCACTGATAAGGTTACGAGTTTGAATCCTAATTGAAACACGTAAAAGAGAAAAATAGAGTTTTTTTCTGAGATATTTCCAACCATACCTTTGAATTGGAAAAATTCAAATTAATTCCTTAGTTACTTGTGTTTAATTGCTAACAAAAATCCCAATTTAATTAAATATTTGGTGTTTCCTTTATAAATAAGAAGTTGGCAAATATATATAATCAAAATTAGTAAAATATTATAGGAAAATTATAAAGCGAATAAATTTTAATTAAACGAACAAAATATGGTGATTGTTTCATTCCTATTAAAAAGGACGGATAATTGGTTAGCTGATATGCACAAACGTTGATATTACAAGATATTACTATTTTGATTATTATTATTTTTACAAGTATTAGTTTTACGATATAAACCAAAATCATGTATCCAATCAGTACTGTTGTATACGGCCTTTAAATTTTTTGTTTATATGTGCTAGTTTTTTGAATGGTGCAAGATGTCCAAATTCCCTGGGGTTCCTAACTGTCTTCCATAGATCACGTTGTTTGGGATTTTAAATGGCTGTCCCCCTATGCCGAGGGCTTAACGTGACATGCCGAGAGCTTAAGACCGGAGCAAGTGACTGGCGCCTCACAGTTGTCCTTCGATTTTTTTCAGATATTTTTCAATTCACAATCTACACTCAAAAAAATAAAAGTCACTTTTACAAAATTTTATAAATATACAACACACAAAATTTTTTGATAAAACTACAATTTTTTCTTTCAAATCCAAAAATAATACTAGTTTACAAATTTTGAACTTTTTTTGTCTCCATGAATAAACCCCAACTTTTCTTATGGATTTGAACCTCCTGAACACGAATATCATACTCATTTTTTTGGTTAGCTCTTGTTTTTGAGATATTCACGAAAAACCAATTTTTTCGGTGATCAAAATTGTTGTTTCGGTTTTTGAGTCTCATATTCTACAAAACAAACAAATTAAAAATATTAATGAAACATATGCATAGCAAATATACCAACAAACATTTTGAGCAATATTTTGTAAAAATCCAGTAAGGATTCTGGAAGTTACAGTCGAAAAATGTTGAAAAAATACGGAAAATTCATGTTTTTTTTAAATTTTTCTATTTTCAACACCATAAATTTTGAACAAATAAAGACACTAATTTTTTTTAATTTCTTGCAGTCTACAGTAACTTTATTTTTCTTTCTTTTAAGCTAAAAAATACGAATATTGGTGTAGTTTGCACCAAGTTATTCAAGTTTTCCCAAAGAAAGTCAAAACTCAAAATTTGGAAAAAGAATTTAACAATAAGAATAATTTCAATTCTGCAACATAATTGATTTATATATAAGTTGTTTCGTAGTAGATCTAGCTCCTCTCACCTCGGAATTATTTTAGGAGTTGAAAAATATCAGTTAGTTGAATATGAAATGTCTTTTTTTGACAAAAGTTGTATTTTATTTGTATATGATTTTTCTCGAAGTTGAGATTTTTTTGTGAAGTTTTTTGACACGATATAGCTCCTCCCACCTTGGACTTATTTTAGGAGTTGGAAAATATCAGCTAGTTGATTATGAAATGTCTTTTTTTGACAAAAGCTGTATTTTATTTGTATATGATTTTTCTCGAAATTGAGATTTTTTTTGTGAAGTTTTTTGACATGATTTAGCTCCTCCCACCTCGGACTTATTTTAGAAGTTGGAAAATATCAGTTAGTTGAATATGAAATGTCTTTTTTTGACAAAAGTTGTATTTTATTTGTATATGATTTTTCTCGAAATTGAGATTTTATTTGTGAAGTTTTTTGACATGATCTAGCTCCTCCCACCTTGGATTTATTTTAGGAGTTGGAAAATATCAGTTAGTAATGAAGATAGGCAGTTCTTAAAAATGGGGTGATTCTTTTAGCAGTATGTATTATTTAACTTCCACAAATAAAACAAAATGAATTTGGGCTATTTTTACACTTGAAACATCTTGACGACGCTACTTAAATAAACTTGACTTTACACTTTACTAACAATTTATGTTGCTTTACAAGGCAGCTATCACTATTGATTTATTGATTTTTAAAAACTATGCACGATTTAAAATTTATATTTGTAATATTTTTTCTTTTTTAATGAATATTTTCACTTGAATGTTTGGAATTAAATTTATCCTCAGAGAGATTATATTTGCAACCAATCATACGACAATTATCTACTTAAAAAAAAACCTCATTAAACTATTTAAACAAAAGTTGGGAAAACCGAAAAACTATTAAAAAGGAGAAGTTAAGTTAAATTAAACTTAAA
Source organism: Diogma glabrata (assembly GCA_963693315.1). Lineage (NCBI taxonomy): Eukaryota > Metazoa > Arthropoda > Insecta > Diptera > Cylindrotomidae > Diogma > Diogma glabrata. Next base: position 207,006,147 of record OY856187.1, read on the forward strand.
ATGATCATAAACGTAAGGAGTAACACAAGGTGGCGGTGATAGAAAAAAATTTACATTATCAAAAAACAAAATAAAGAGAAAAAAGAAAAGAATCAAACCTTACAGGTATTAATAGACATAAATAGGGGCTTAACTTTATGGTGCTTGAACTAACCTAAATAGTTCTGATGTTATGATGTTTTGCCTCCTCACAATTCATTCTTTTGTTTATATTTTTCTATATACGTCTCATATCGATCCAATTCCCAACTTCGAAAACAAAAATGGAAATTATACTTCACTATTTTAAACTAATTCTTTACTGATGTTTGAGAACGACTGAACATGTAAAATTATTATTTATGGCACAATAAATTAAGTAAAAAATTATTTTTTCCAAATTTTGAGTTTTGACTTTCTTTGGCAAAACTTGAATAACTTGGTGCAAACTGCACTAATATTCATGTCTTTTAGCTTATAAGAAAAAAAATTGAAACTACTATAGGCTCCAAGAAATTAAAAAAAATTAGTGTCTTTATTTGTTCAAAATTTATGGCGTTGAAAATGGAAAAATTTAAAAAAAACATGAATTTTTCGTAATTTTTCAACTTTTTTCGACTGTATCTTCCAGAATCCTCATTGGATTTTTACAAAATATTGCTCAAAATGTTTGTTGGCATATTTGCTATGCATATGTTTCATTAATATTTTTAATTTGTTTGTTTTGTAAAATATGAGACCCAAAAACGGAAACAACATTTTTGATCACCAAAAAAATTGGTTTTTGGTGAATATCTCAAAAACAAGAGCTAACCCAAAAAAATGAATATTATATTATAGAAGGTATTTATAGAAGGTCCAAATCTATAAGAAAAGTTGGGTTTTATTTCGGGAGATTTTTCTTGTAAACTAGTGTAATATGTAAATAAAATAAATTTTTGTTTTTTTCAAATAATTTTTTTTGTAATCTACAATATTTTTGGTAAACTTGCAAAAAAATTTGTGAGTTGTATAATTTTAAAAAATTTGTAAAATTTACTTAGATTTTTTTTGAGTGTACTTTAGTTTTAGCTTGTAACTTTATCCGCTTGTATCGACCTATAGACATTTTAAATGATCTGAAAGGTAGAATGTGACAAATTCAATCTCTCAGCGATCCCACGAGTTGTTATTTGCCGGTTTGAATTAATTAATGCCTTTATTGTGTCTTCATCTCGTCTCCTTCATCTTCAACATTAAAATGGCTGGATCGAAATTTTGCAAACCCCTTTTGACACTGGCGTTCTGTCGGTACATCTTCTCCATACACATCGAATAATTTTTTTCTTGCTTGAACAGCATTTCCACCTTTTCAATAATAAAATATGTCAAAAAAAATACTAATTGTACTAACTTTCCAAAATTTTCTTAATATTATAACAAAAATAAATTTCAATATCAGAAATCCGAGATGAAAGATGACAAATAAAAAATATTAAATAAATACAATAATATTTTTTGAATCAATAAAATGAATTAATGAAAGTTGCCCGTTTGGTTTTTGTGTATGTTTTTATTATCTTCACAAAATTATTTCTTTCGCACATAATTTTAGAGGAAAATAGAACAAAATACTATCTATTTATTATTACGAAATAAATATATATCTCATAAAAAGTTAAATGAAAACAGCCATTTTAGAAAATGTTAAACTACTTTTGCACTCTCCATTTTTTTTTATGCTTTGCTCATTTATTTAATGATAAAAATTAAATAAATTTCTTTTCGCTACGTTTTTTATTATTCGTGAAACATAATGCTAAAACTTGTGTGCACATATGTGCTGTGGCGTTTTACGACTTTTGCACCGTATGGCGCATATCATGTGCATGATATGTATTATGCACATTTTTGAGCACGGGGATTTTCTAACATGCATAATTAATACACATTTAACGCACCTTTTTCAAAATTGTTTTACGTTGAATAAATTAAAATTTTTCACCTTGCTATATCATCTGTCAAAATATTTAATGATTATGTGGCTTAAGTGTAAGGTTTGCTGTGAAAATATCATTAAGGAACCGAACAACCTTTTTATATAACTTTGTTCAAGGAGTATTTCTATATATTTACAAATATGTTCATGATATTAAATTCATACAAGAAACTGTGTCAACTTTTCTGTTAATTTTGTTGGTTATACAAATGCAATGTTTCGTTTGCAACTTTATTTCATATATCTTAAGGTTAACGAGAGTAATGAAAATATCTAAAAGTTGCAACAGGCCGATACCGCATGCAAAACCAATCGTAGATGAGTTTGCAATCCATCTTTTTCTTTTCTTGATTCATAAACTCTCGTGATCCAAAACAAGGCTTGCTGGACTCTGGAATACAGCCAAGCACTGTGCCGGATGGAAAATCTTGCATGTCAATCAATCTATACAATCAATGAAACTTGCAGATGGAAATAAAATTTGCATGGTATTACATTGCAAATTTATTACACAAAACTAGGGTGAATGAATTAATTGACCACACGTGAATTTTGTTAAAATAATTAATGTGTTGATAGTAGGTTTCATTAACCTTGGTGTGTAAGTTAATTGAATTTTCTTTTATTGTAATTTGAAAACCAATCAAATTACAAATTAATTTTATTATTTTTAGTAGAATTAGGAAACATTTTCAAAATTTTTTACTGATAGAATGGGATATTTTGGTCGTAAGGGGATTTCGAGTACGAAATTTTTAAGTGGACGCATGTTCCACCTAAATTCCATTTTTTTTTAAGTTTTTGGTTTATAGTATCGGTTTGGTTTATAGTTTTGTAAGATTTTGTTTCGATTGTGTGGTGTTTTGTGCGTTTCATAAGTGATGATTAATACTATAATGATAATTAGTTACAATAAGTAATAAAATACTTACAACAAAAAGAATGAATACTAACACTACTGTTTATGGTTATAATATAAATAATTTAAAAAAGTTATTAAAAGAAAATAAAACAAATATTTAATATGATGTGAAATTGAAATCTTTAATCTTAATCCTTAATAAAAGAGAAAAATATGTTTTCCTAAAAGTTACAGATATTGGTAACTAGTAATTTGCAGAGTAAGGTAAGCAACATAATTAAATTGAGTTATTTGTGAAGTTGAAGTAAGCAACAATAAAAATTTTAATAAATGAACACCAAAATACAACTCTGTAGTTAAGCTCTACAACTGTGAAGCGATGAAGTCATAAAGCTGACTCTCCATTAGTCTTTTTCATCTTTTTTCCTAGCCAAAATAGAACGAGAAACCATAATTTTCTAAAGAGGGAGTAAGGTGAATATCACAATTTTTCGTCTTTTTCCATAAAAAAAGCTTTTGACTTTTTTTAAAGTAGAACACTTTGTTTTATAGTATAGTATTTTTTCAAAAAAAGTCATGGAAAGTAAAAATAAGTCATTGAACAAATTAAAAGTTTTTTCCTTTCGCACTTATAATATTTTTATATCTTCTATTTCACAAACTAAAAAAGATAAGAAAAAAAGACTAATGGAGAATAACCTTAAGTTTTTCATCACTTCACCGCAAATAGTACATTATGATGCTAGGACGTAAAGCTAAAGATTTTGAACATATGTGGAGTTTGCAAATCGAGGCGCTAGCCGAGATTTGCACCCACATTAAGTCCAAAATAGCTTACGTCCGTGCATCATATACTATTTTTTATTCGCCGCAAGCAAAATATTTAAAAAAAAATGTTTATTCTAAATTAAAATAATAAATTTGCATAAATTTTGAAATAAAAATATGTGGAACAAGTTACCTTTGACAAAATATTTATTGAGCAATTTCACGAAAATTCAACAACGTTTTGACTTGACCCCTTTTAATTTTGATTTTTTTTGTTTACAGATAGTCTTTCATAAATACAAAATACAAGTTCTCTTAGAATTTTTTTTTTCGACCAGGGGCCTTCACAGGGTGTCCCTCAATTTTTTGTTATTTTGTGATGTGAGTGCATTTTGACGAGCGATTGTAGAAAAACTACTCAATCGATTTTCATAAATGATATGTCGTTGAATAGGTATTAGAACAAAGTTTTTAAAAATGTACACTGTTAGTTTTTTGAAATAATTTTTAATGGTGTAACATAAGAAAAAAACGGTGTAATTGAAGAAAAGATTGCGCTACCGCTTTTTTTTTTTAAACTAAATTGAAGCTTTTATATCTATCTATATTTTATATCTAACAACTTGTGAATGTTTAGTACTAGCATTATTTTTTGTTTTAAAGATAAAATTCGTTGTGCATATGACTGTCGGGAATCAGTTTTTTTTTGTTCTGAAGGAAAATTATGAAATAGCGTTATAAACTGAGAGATTTTTTTTATGTTAAATATCAAATATTTTATTATTAAATGAACTTTTTAAAATACTATAAAAATTATATGTGTAAAATATAAAATAAAAATAAATACAATTGTTAAAAATGATTTACTTATTTTACAAACAGAAGTTTCTTTTGAATAGGAAAACACTTCTGCAATTATTTTCTTTGTATTAGATGGCATAAAAAATGAAATGTTTATTTATCACTTTTAGTAATCACTTATCACTCTTATAAAAAATAATTTGACAGTCTCGACTGCAAACAAAAAAGCCGTATAAATAACTAAATCTATTTAGGAACTTTTTACTGGAGAAGTATTATGTTCGTATTATGTTATTATGGAATCATAAAGTAAAATATTGTATTTTAACATTAAATTACAAATATTTTATTATTGAATAAACTTTTTAAAATATCATACAAATTATAGACTAAGAGCCCGCGACGGCCAGACCTTCGTTATTTTATAAAAGCTGAAAGTTTCTCTGTACATACCCCCTACTCAGGTAGGAACGATTAGCGACATATGAAGTTTGGATCATAGTGGCTTTGGCAGGGAGTAGGTTCCAAAGGGGCCTCCAAAGTTTCGTGAAAGTATAAAAGCTCATTTTTTTTATATATTCTTCGGGATAGTATTAGCAGTCACGTCACCCATTGCCAGACACTTAGTATCGTGGAAACCCCTGCCAGACACCCTTAAACTTTAAAGTGTAAGGGTGTCTGGCAGGGGGTTTCCACGATAGTAAGGGTCTGGCAATGGGTGACGTGACTTCTAATACTATCCCGAAGAATATATAAAAAAATTAGCTTTTTTACTTTCACGGAACTTTGGAGACCCCTTTGGAACCTGCTCCCTGCCAAAGCCACTATGATCCAAACTTCATATGTCGCTAATCGTTCCTACCTGAGTAGGGGGTATGCGCAGAGAAACTTTCAGCTTTTATAAAATAACGAAGGTCTGGCCGTCGCGGGCTCTTACTCTATTATATATATACGTTAAAGAAAATAAATATAGTTATTAAAAATTATTTACTTAGTTTACATTCAAAAGTTTCTTCTTAGTTGGAAAACATTTTTGCAATTATTGTCTTAGTATTTAATGGTACAAAAGAATAAAATTTTTGAGTTCCACTTATAGTAATCGCATTTTCGATTCGAAAAGTTTTTTGGCGTATCAATAATATCTTTGCTCCCCATACTATAACGGTGTGCAGCACGCTTCAGTGTACCACCAATCCATCGCAAGGTCCCTTTCCATGGCTGGTAGCATAAAAATGGCATTCTGCATCAATCTTAAAGTCTTTTTATGGTGGTTTATTTTTGTATTGAG
>OY856187.1:207012022-207071355 GCA_963693315.1 Diogma glabrata
TCATCTCGTTCCATGACCAGTTGACCCCAGTTTCGACATCCTATATCACGAAGGTCTTGGATGATGTCATCACGCCAGCGTTGTCTAGGTCTTCCTCTTCGACGAACACCAGCTGGTTGTTGTTGGGACGCTTTTTTTATCATTCTTTCCAATGGAGCCCTTTCTACATGACCAAACCATCCAATCCGGTTGGATTTAATGAATCCGATTACATCGCAGCCTCCAAGAAGCCGTCTGATTTCATGATTCATTCGGATTCTATACTGATTTTCAGCAACTTTACATGGACCATAAATTGTTCGTATGACTTTCCTCTCGAATGTTGATAGAATTCTACAATCGGAGGAAGTCAGTGTCCAGCTTTCACTTCCAAATGTAAGCTCAGGTCGGATTAATGCTTTGTAAAGTGTGAGTTTACACGACCGCGAAAGATGTTTTGATCGCAGAAGTTTTGAGTATGCGTACAAAACTCTGTATGCGGCAGAGACACGGGCTTTGATATCTGCCTGCATGTCATTTGACGATGTTATTACAGACCCGAGGTATTTGAAGTTTTCCACGCGTTCCACTTCATAGTCGCCAGTATCCAGATTTCCGGGAGGTATGTTCTTAGATGTTGTTAACACTTTGGTTTTGCCGGTGTTGATGCATAATCCAAGCCGTTTAGCATTTCTTTCAAGCTGAGAGAGACTATCCTTAATATCGCTTGTTCTACGTCCGAGAAGCACAATATCATCTGCGTAGCCAAGAACTTGACTAGATTTTTTATATATGCAGTTTTGTGTCTCAATTCGGCTTTTTCTTATCGCGTACTCCAGCGCCAAATTAAATAGTATGGGCGCGAGTGCATCACCTTGTCGAACACCTGATGTTATATCGAAAGGATCAGAAACTGACCCTTCGATTACTATTCTACAATTTGATCCCGATGTTGTGAGTTTGCACAGAGAAACAAGTTTCTCTGGGATACCAAGGCATATGAGTGCGGACCAGAGGTTGTCGCGGATGATACTATCATATACTTGCCTGAAATCAACGTAGAGCTGGTGAATGCTGATGTTGTACTCCCAACATTTTTCCAGGATCATCCTTAATGTAAAACATTGATCTGTGGTTGAGCGGTTGGGACGAAAACCACACTGATAGTCGCCGATGATAGATTCGGCGAACGGGATGAGTCGAGCAAGTACAACATTACCTAGTATTTTATATGCAGTGTTCAACAGTGCGATGCCACGATAATTTTCACACTTTAGACGGTCACCTTTCTTATGTAGCGGAACAATGAGAGCTGTTTTCCATTCAGCAGGTAGTTCTTCTTGGTCCCAGATTGCAAGAATCAGATCGTATATACGTGAGACCAGAGCTGCTCCTCCATTTTTCAAGAGTTCTGCGGGAATTCCATCGAAACCTGGTGATTTGCCATTTTTCAGTTTTTTAATAGCAGCTTCCACTTCTTCTATTGCTGGGTAAGGGACAAAAATCTCCTCAGTTGATGGAGCAATTGCTCGAATAGGATGAACTTCGTTCGTCCTATTTAGTAGGTCTTGAAAGTGGGATCGCCACACTGCCAGCACATCACGTTCACTTGTTGTAAGCTCATTATTTTCATTTTGATGGCTGTAGATCTTGGGTGGAAATCTTTTGTCAGATTCCGTGCATTGGCAAATCACTCTTTTGAATTTCCGTTGGCCGCATGTTGATTGATGTTTTCGATGCAGCTCTTCATGTGTTCGCGTTTCTTTTTCCGTAGAAGTTTTGCTGAGGCTTTCCTGGCGCATAGATAATCAGCTTGGGTGCTTCGGGTGTTCCTGGTGCACAGTCGGTGTTATAAATTATTTTCCTAATATTAGAATCTGACGAATTCAATAAGTTTTGTAATGAAAAGATAGACTGTAGTACTGTTGTGATCGTTTATATCCGAAATGAGTATAAAACTTCGGTGCTGTATATATTCACTTGCGGCACTTTCATAATAAATGAAAAATGGATGAATAGTAGCTTGTGAATTATTATATTGATAACCTTGAAACGAACCCTGAATTATGAAGGCGTAGTTTTCAGAAAAATTCCCCTTGAACGAAGCACTCTCCTGGTTCTAATTTTTTTTTCTTGCCTCAATTAATGTAGATTGCTGTTTTGCTATAAAGTTGTGTGGTATCAAAATTTGTAAACGGTAAACAAATTTTTTCATAAATTCTTCTACAGTTTCTATTAAAGTATCCAAATTGCATCGATCAGTGGTATTCCATTGTTGATATTTGACTGGAAGGATTCCTTTAGCGTCAAAATCATTTAGTAATCTTTCTTCCAGTTGTTGAAGTTTTTTTGAATATTCATTGCACTTCAAAGTATGACAATCTTCTGTTAATTCACCACAAAGTCAATTAATGTTTTATAATTCTGGAAATCAGCATCAGTAATCCAAGACATCTTAGAGTGTTGAATCATTAGTTTCATATTTTGATGTATGGTACACACGCACACATTATGAACTCCTTGGGATAATTTTATACATTCTTCTGGTCGAAGGGACGTGAATTTAGTAAATCCTATTTTCACATCAGGAAACTTATTTTTAAACTCCACATAAGCTTCATTTAATGTACATAGCAATAAGCGCTTTTGTGGATTTATGATAAAATTGTTTATATTTTCTTTATTGTACATATATAATTTTTATAATATTTTAAAAAGTTCATTTAATAATAAAATATTTGATATTTAACATAAAAAAAAATCTCTTAGTTTATAACGCCATTTTTATAATTTTCCTTCAGAACAAAAAAAACTGATTCCCGACAGTCATATGCACAACGAATTTTATCTTTAAAACAAAAAATAATGCTAGTACTAAACTTTCACAAGTTGTTAGATATAAAATAAGCTTCAATTTAGTTAAAAAAAAAAGGTGTAGCGCCATCTTTTCTTCAATTACACCGTTTTTTTCTTATGTTACACCATTAAAAATTATTTCAAAAAATTAACAGTGTACATTTTTAAAAACTTTGTTCTAATACCTATTCAACGACATATAATTTATGAAAATCGATTGAGTAGTTTTTCTACAATCGCTCGTCAAAATGCACTCACATCACAAAATAACAAAAAATTGCACACCGTGAAGACCTCTGGTCGAAAAAAAAAATTCTAAGAGAACTTGTATTTTGTATTTATGAAAGACTATCTATAAACAAACAAAAAATCAAAATTAAAAGGGGTCAAGTCAAAATTTCCCAAAAAATTGCTGAACTTGCGTGAAATTGCTCATTATTTTTAACAAATTATTGTATTACTATGACAACAAATGATAACAACTATTTTAATTGGATAATGAAATTTTGAATTTAGGGGTTGCTTTGATAAACATTTCTATTTTTTATAGAATTTAAACAAATACAAGTTTATTTGGGATTTTTGAGATTAATTAAACTCAAGTAAGTAAAGAAGTAATTGGAATTTTTTCAATTCAAAGGTATGGTTTGAAGCTTCTCAGAAAAAAACTCCATTTCACATTTTTCGTGTTTCGGATGAATTCGAACCTTCCTCGTCAGTGCCCGGCTCGAATCCTTGGACAGACACGCTATCGATTACGCCGTTGAGGCGATGACAATTCGAAGTTGAAACTTCTTCATCACTTATTTATTTTTACTTAAGTTGAATTTTTCCACTGTCATTAGATTTCATATTATGGAAATGTTTTTACATTATGTGGGATTTTTTGCATTAAATTTCTAGACAATACTTTGTGTGAATTCATAGAATGGGGAACATCTCTATTCTAATTAACATCCTAAGTCACGATTGTATAGTCACAAATACAAATGTTTTTTACTTTTTTGGACGTAGTTATGACAACAAAATATATGGTTAAAAAGTGACACTTTAAGGCCGCAAATCACAGTAATAAAAAACTATAAACTATAACACCGACTTTATGTTTGGTAATATAATTAAAGTTTCTGACATTATGTTAAAAAACCATAACTTCGTAATTTGATTTTTTAAACTGCATTTCTGAATTAAATGAAGATGTATTTTTCAAATTTAACTTCTAAAATATTTATATGTATATATATATATATATATATATATTTGAATTTAAAATAAACGTGTAATTTCATGTATTTTTGACGTTTTACAGTGCCCCGCTTGCTATTTTTTAATACTCACATTACCATCAGTGATTCAGTTATGATTTTATTTGTTATAGTGTTAAGTTATATTAATGACTAGTTTACTAGGTACGTTATTTTGTGTTATTGGTAACAATTATTATTAAAAAATGTTCTAATTTTCAAATCTTATGGTGTGGGATGAGGTACGACAAACCTCTGGACTTCCTTCCCATTTTATCCTATGTGTTGCATGTCCTTTTGAGATGAATTTATTTGTGAACGATCGTTGCTTTGTTGTTTATTTTAACTCTATGGCAATCTCCCCCATCAAGATGCGTGTAGCTAAACTACAACCAACACTGAGCAAAAGTCGTGGAATGACTGCCTGTTGCTCCACGTAAACGCATCCCTATATATTCGTTTTGTCTCCGGAGGGTTGTTTTCAGATGTTTGGTTTAAGTTAAATAAGTATCTGTTAACTTTTCGATGTCCTCATAATATAATTTTCATGTACAATCTCTTGTCCTCCGATGTTCGGAGGCTACTGAAATCATCCAGCATATTTAGCCCCTACCTGAAGGTTATAGCTGGAGTCCAAACAGATCACCCAGCATATTTAGCCCAAACCTGCCGGTTATAGCTGGCGCCCAAACAAAGGCTGATTAGTAGACTTTTCGATGTCTTCTTTTAGTGTAATTTTAATGGATAATCTCTTGTCTTCTGATGTTCGGCGGCTATTGAAATCACTGTCGGCTGATGAAAAACACTTTGGCCTGGATGGGAATCGAGGCAGGGTCCTTCGGACTTAAACCACTCTACAACTCGGTCACTCACACCTTGAAACTCATCATATATTAAGGCAGCAATGAGGCGAATCTGATCACCAACCCTTAAAAAACAAGTATCGTTAGATTTACAATAGGCGAAGTCAGATACTATAATTAACCGGTATTTAAGCATCTGGTACACATATGGGTCAAACCAACGTGGGCAGCAGCAGCAATGTCTGTTGCGTGACAGAATGGTTTCTTTATACTCTACAACAATAATATTTAAAGCTAAAATATATGTCCTTGGCAGTTGCGTTCTTCTGTGTGCTAAAAGAAAATAGACAAAAGATGAAAGTCATTCGAAAGCGCATAAATTTGAAAAGGAATAAAACATAAGATTATATGCACTTTTCTTTTAATAAAAGTGTGTTGTGTAGTAGGAATTATAATATGTGTCACAACAAAACCTTCTAAGATAACAACATGCGTTCTAACCTTTTAAGATAACAACATGCGTTCTAAGGTGCTATGGACACAAAGCTGTTTTTTTATATTTTTTTTATAGAAGGGATAACTAAACAATAAATCCCATCACATATAAAATATGACATAGGCCAATGTTTTATGATAGGATAGAAAAAGTAAAAATAAAATAAAAGGTAAACAGCAAATGTGTATTAACAATTTGCAGGAACAAAACTAAAATGTGGTCGCCAATCATCCAACTAGTGGCATATCCTGATGATGCGACGCACTTCCTTCCTAAATGATTAATGCCATACATATGGAGGCTCGATTCTACGAATAAGCTATAACGTGGCACCATCAAGGAATGCTCCATAGCAAAGATTGAAGGTGCTACCGTTGAGCAGCCTTAAGATATCACCTTGGCTAGTGATATCTCACTACTATTGCCAGTGGTATGTGATATATCACGTGAGCTCGTATGCCAATAGAAGGGACTGGGGTACGCAGGATTGTCACACCCGTAGACCAAAATTAAAAAATTTACAAAGAAATTGATCCCTCTATGCGGGATCACTACACCGTTCCAAGAAGTTGATGTCAAGAAATTTCTAACCCTTCCATTTTCACCCCTTCCATTTTAACCCTTCCTTTTAACCCCAACAACAATACACCCCTAAATGCGCAGTCACCTAACAGCTATCCATCGCAACTACAAAGTAACAACAACTTCAACAGAAAATACGGCAACCTAGCATTAGAGCCAACAACGTGAATCCGATTCTATAGTTTGATAAAACCAGCTGCTAGCCCAAAAATTTGACCTAAAGAGATTTGAGATGATAAATGATACAACTTTACACATTTACTTTCTAAAGTTATTTTTTTGTTTTTAAAGCATTCACATCAAATAATACTTCCTTGAATTCAACGAACCGTTTATATATGTTCATTTATTTTATTTGTCATCAAGATATCGCTGTTAATTGCATACCATAACAGAACAATTTTGTTCGCAAATATCTAAACGCCCAGATCGTACAAACTACAAAGTACAAACAAGAACCATAACGGTAGCTTTAATAATTATAGGTTTCTATTCACTTCCTTATATTACATGTTCATCTAAATTGCATCTATTCGCAATAATACATTTATTTTAGTTTTTCGAGGTCTTTACAAACAATGAGAATTGTATTATGTATTTTGTATTCGGGGCAATTCTTAGTATTATGATCCATTTATATAATGAAATGTAATTAATTGTAAATACATGACATAATATTACTATTCATCATTTTATTCAGAATGTAACATGCAATCGATGCATTGTAAAATTATCTATATCAACGATAATTAAATTAATTAATTTGTTTGTTTAACTTGGAACGAAATTTTTTGCTGCATTGATTTGTTTACATATATATCCATCCATTGTAAACGTAACTGAACAATCATCCCACATTCATGTCATTCAACATATTATCATAGAACAATGAAACGGTCAAAGTTTGACGATAAACCAAATAAAATGATAAAAAAAACGTTATCAAATTTCTATAAAATCTATATGGAAAATGAATAATAAAATAAATTAATGTGAATCAATTGAATTTCAACACTTTCTTTGTATTCGATTCTGAACACACAAAAAAAATTGTCATTTCAAATGGTTTCTTATAGAAAATTATAATAAAAAAAAGGAATAAGAAAAGGAAAAAATCACGAATGTCACATTTTATTTTATTTGTTCTTTGTTTCTTTGTGTAAGATTTTAATTTACGTTTTTTTTTATAAGAAATTTTAAAAATTTATGGGTTCATTATTACTAATTTGTTTTTATGGTACGATTATCATGTTATAAACAATTAAATTGGATTATTGATATTGAGTTTCTAAAAAAATTCTCTTCCTGTCGAACGGTTTCTGTAGATTGTGTAATTCGTAAGCAAAATATTGTTATTGACACAAACGCATCGAAGGCATTAAACTGATGTTTCGGGTCAAATAGTCTGGAGTATTGAATTTCGTCTTTCGTCCTGATAGATCTAGGCGAGTATCTGTTTACATTGCCAGGTTTCTTAGTTAAATCTTAACGTTGAGATACTGCTAGTAAACTGAACTTCTGTCATATTCATCAGCTAACTAGCAGATTATAAACAAAAGTTGCTAGGCTGGGTACATAGCTCGCTACTCGCTCTGATTAAACTCGCTGACTACTATAATCTTGTAAACTCGCCGCTTGAGGAACAATGCATAGCCTGCAACACATTTACAAAATAATGTTACGTTCAGGTCTTGTAGTCGAAGCATCATGGCGTAGACAAATAAAATCCAGGCAACTCAACACAAATCCTAGAAACTCTTAGGGGACGCAAATAGGAAAAGGGAAAAACTATTCATGGAGACGCTACTGTAATGGAATATTGCGGTCCACTGAGGCATCCAGAATTCGCAAATTATTATCTCCTAGTCCACCACCTTCAATAACAATACGATCAGGGAACTATTACTGGTACGGATCATCCCTAAGATACCTATGATTGTTTAGTCACAAAGACCATTGGTCTGACCACAGGTCAATTAGTCTGAAATTAATTTCATAAAAAAGTTTATATTTGTAAATATAAACATTGCAAAACAAATCAAAATGGAGAAAATAGAGATTGAGTTTGACATATTTGCTACCACGATTTGTTTCGTCTCCCTTCATACATTTTTGTATTTACGTTTTATCTATATTTATATTTATATTCTAAGAATAAAAGCTACAAGGCAGTCCACAACCTAGCATACATCCTGCTATAGAAACTATGGGGAAGCACTCTTCCATTAATTTATACGTCCAATTGAAATATATCTTGACTGTAAGGCATCTGTAATGCCTAATCTATGTGACTTTGAAGGAGTTTTTCACTATGTCAGTTTCGTTGTTATCGTGCTTACACTTGCAGACTTGGGAATGAAAAACTTATAGTCTGACGTATAAATACTAATATGTTATTGCTAACAATATAATTTTAAAATATAATTGTGTTTAGTTGTCGCGGGTCACCAATTTTGGTAGCTGCTGAGTGATGTAGTAGTAATATTGTCCTAGTCAAGAATACAGTTACCAAATATACAAATATGATTCCAGATGCGATATGTGGCATTCAAGATAGAAAAATGTTTAATCCTTTATAAAAGATTTTGTTGTAAGCTTTTGCCTTTTTATATAAGAATTTATTATATGCTCGAATAATATGCTTATTCACATTGTTGACAATAGACCCAACACAAAACATTCTACCAGGACACAAATCTAAGTCTCATTTTTTTGGTGACTCTGCTCCACGTAGGAGCGTTGCCGAACTAGCCGCTTCAAGTATTCATCACGGTCATTTGCAACAGTGGTATAATTCCCATGGCAGCCGATTTTTTTAAGTTTGTACATTAAGTTCGTGTTGTACATTAAGTTCGTGTTCCATTGAGTCTACTAACGTACTTTTTTTTAACCATTCCACAGTGCGAACCGGCTCGTACAACCTGCCCAAACCAAGTAATCCTGTTGGAACGAATCCCGCAAAAGAAAAAACTAAGGGGCAAAACCTTTGCCAAGCCCGCGTCACAGCTTTTAGGGCTTAACATTTTTAATCGGCTTGAACCAAGCTTGGACTGATGTCCTGGGGCCAAGTCTGGCAAACTAGTCTTGACAAATAAAACTTGGGCGAGGTCTACCAAACCAATTTTTTTCCATACCTCCTTTAAATATGTGAAAAGAGGTTGTAAAAAGAGTAACATATATATGAAAATAAAGATAAACATAATATCGCCTGAACATGTTTACAATGCATTAGACTGGTTAATAACGCGTAGTATAATAAACTGAACCTTGGTTCAGTCTAGGCATTTACAACCGTCCTAGACTGAAACCAAAGCTAATTAGCCAAGGCTTGACTCGTCAGTACTGGCCCGAGATTGATCCGTTGTTTAATATTGGCAGCTCCTACCCGAAATACAATCTATTATGTCAGAAATCTCAAGAAGGTCTGTGATTTCAAAGTCATATCGAGCTCTATACCGGCCGTGGTCTATCTTACGTGAACCAAAAACAGTTAGAGCTTATTAGTTGCATCGTACGATAACCCTCTTACGATAATAATATATTTATGGGTAAAGTGTTTCGAGTCTACAACATCCACCATCTTTTTAGAATAAAATTGCCACCCAGGACATGAAAAACTTTGATCACCTAACGTCACAACAAGGTCAATATCTTTTAGCACATTCACCCAAACATTTTAAACTATTGTATAGGTAGGAATTCGAAAACATTATTTACAGTAACAGTGTTATGATGTCTAACATAGATGATATCCATTTATTCATCTCTTGATAAAAGTAAAATCCCACTTCTGTATGCGGAACAATCATTTGTTCTACTTATAAAACATAGAATAGAGTAAAGCACGGAAACCACATACATAATTATATCTCTATCAAAGAATTTCCGGATAACATAGCATTTAAAAGAAGCCCAGATAAAACTGCTACAGTGATAGATAATTTCTTTTATCTACATCAGCAAGTTATTGTTTTTGTTTATTTACCATTTAGTTTTATTTTGTCGTGGTCAACCACGATAGTTATTTGTTTGGTATATGTTCAATTTCTTCAACTTCCTAGAACACAAAAGATAAGCAAAGGTAATTATCGTATCCCACAATAATAAAAAAAGATAAAAACACAAATCCAAAATCGGAAGCCATTTCTTTCAAAATGATGAAAAACATTTTGGTTATTTAAAATAATATTCAGAAATTGATAAGAAATCTTAGAACAAAAATTATTATCAATTTTTGTGGTAAGTGTTGTTCAATTTTACTTATCGATAAAATTAATTGTTTTTTTTTTCTTCTCTTTGTTTATAAAATGTAAAACGAACTGACTTTGTATTGAATAATGAATGAATGATAAAACTTTAAAATAAGATAAGAATAGAATAAATAATCAATTGTAACCGTGTAAGATTTGCTAATTACAATTAAAGAGATAAAAATATGGACATACAATAAATGATTCATATAGAAAAATTACTTTAATCGTTAGGGTCTAAGTATGGAATTAATGACCTTGTTTTATGCTTGCATCTAACTAATTGTAATATTTCGAGTAGAAATTAGTTAGGGAAAGCCTGAATATAGTCAGGGCGTGATCAGATCCTGGTCAGTCCAGAAAGGGTAAGCCCTATTAGGGCAATCTGATGTGGGCCTGATTTAGAATACACTTTTAGGGTTAATCTTATTTTTTTATATATTCGGTCCTGATTTGGTTTTTCGTATTTGACCCCTCGTTGGACAATCCGATCAGGGTCTGATACGAAATGCCTTATTAAGGTTTGCCCTATTTAATTGTATCAGACCCCTTTCAGAAATTATTTAACCTGATCTAAGCCCTATTTCATTTGATAAAATTTAATTTGGTTTAAATTCATTAGAATATTATCCATTTTAAAAATAAAATATAGTTAAAATTGTTTTATCTATGGATTAGTTATCGCTTCTGGGCTGAAAGACTATAATAATAGTGATGGAGGTAATTTATGGTTTAATTTCTAATTTGCTCGTGAATTGTTTTTACCACCGCACCTCTCTTTTGAACCTTACCCTTAATAATCGAGCTTTGTAGATATGCACATAAAAAAGTTTTATACGAATATTTTGCTACCAAGTTGTTCTTATTAACAGAATTTTAATATTCGGGCCACTACATTGTTATGAATGTATCAAACAAGTTTACGATTGTTGATTGTTTGAGGCATATAACAGACATAACAGGCACTTTATTGTTAAGATAATATGGATCAAAGCTAATTTGAGTCAAAACCTTTTATAAATTTACTGTAGCCTACGTACGTACCATCTAAACGGCATGATAGAACTTTTCCATAAGATTCTTAAAACAACAACACCTGTAGCTCGGATTAATACCAAATATAGTGGAACTTTGAGCTACCTATTATTTTACTAGGCGTTAGAACATGTTTCACACAGAAAAAAAAATTTTCAAATTATATAAACATTAATTGATATCATATAAAGTAAATGATTTATTTTTTGCCTTTAATCTTATTTAACAATTCATTTCATTTATTTTCATTTAATTTATTTTAGACATTTATACAATTCGTTAAAATTTTGGTTTTTATCTTTCTTTTCGGTCTTTTACAAATAATAAAAAACGAAGCTAAACGAAATTTATTTAATTATATAAATTATAATACTGTCGTGCTAAGCACAGAAGTGGTAACTTGGATTTTTGTCAAAAAGGAGTTATCAATCTAAGATGATATCGTCGCTTTTATAATCTAATAACGTATGCTATTTATATGTTATTATTATATAATGGGTGCCCTGCATTCCCCATAAGGGCATCTTTGAAATGGCGTTTTTACATTTTCGAATTATTTTATGACTGGTGGTAAAAATTAATATATTGTTAATTAACGTCCATCAAATGCATGCGCACATCCATCTTTAAACTCAAATATCTCGAAACTACACTTTTGCTAATACGTTATTTCATTATTAAAGCGACGATATAATAACTGTCGATGGATATTTTTATCATATAATTGAAACATTTAATTTATTTATTTTTCATTAGAATGTTATTTTTCATAACCAGCTTCGATTTGAATAATGTTATGAACGTCATATCACATCATAAATGCCGGTTGTTATTTAGCCATAACGGCCCTCATAACGGCCCGTTGCAATGTAAACATTTTCATAGCAACGTATTTGAAGGGACACCAAAATAACTATTACAATAAATTATTATAAATTATTTTATTTAAAATTAGTTTATATAAAAATTAAAGTTGCAATAATTAAAATTATTGCCTGAAAATGTATGGGCTTGCAGATCTGGAGTGTTCGAATTTGTGTGTTCCACTGAAATCACTTGATCGCTTGTATTTGTCACGGTATAGTTTGTTGGTGGCTCTGCTAGTTCAAACGCATCCATTAAAACTTTAGAAGCCTTATTTTTGGTAGCAACACTCTCTTCTACATACGCTTCTGCCACTGAAGAGCTCTTCCACTTCCCATGCATCTTCAACGTTTCGAAAGATGCCCCTGATCCAACCAATAGAGTGGCCGATGTTCTTCTTAGGCAATGTCCAGTATATCCTTTCCAATCTTTTAATTTCAAAAACTTTGCCACAGTTGCTGGAACATTGCCTAAGGTGTTCTTTCCCTCGGGCTGTTCAGTACATTTTCCGTTCTTATAATTTAGAAAAAAACGTTTGGAAGCCTTTTCTCCCCTTATAGACATATATTTTTTGATTATTTGTAAGGCCCTGATTTTATCCTTGTCTATAATACTAAACCCTGACGAGGGGCCAGTTTTGGTGGAAGGTACCCTAACAACTACACAGGGACCCTTGTCTTCAATATCGTCTATTGACATCTTCGTCAACTCATCCCTCCGCAAGGCCCCAAACAGACCCATTAAAATAACTACTTTGTGCAGAAGGTAATCACTATCAGGGGCATCTTGAATGAAACATTGGATATAGTCCGGCTCTAACACTTTGGATTTTTTTGCTACGAAATTTTTCGACTTCGTTCTGAGAAAGGCAATGAGGCGACTGAATTTTGTAAGATCGACATTGGTATTAACTAATAAAGTGGTTTTCAGCATCGAGTATTTTGTCCAGAGTGAATTAGGGGCAAACTTTTCAGACTAAAAATAAAAAAAAGAATATAAATACGGCTTACAGTTAGCCGTTTTCGTTTAAACGGAAGTGTCAAACCGGAAGTTGGTATGCGGAAAGATTGGAAACAGTACTAAAACTTTATATACCAAGTTTCCATAAGACCATATGTCGGGATTAGAAGTTATTGAATATTTAAACTTAGAGGTGTTCGGGAGACCCCCGCCATTTTGTCCAAATTTAAAATGAATTCATATTTTCCATTTTCAAGTGAACCTGGATCATTTGTCAAAGTTTCATCAAGATCCTATGCAGAAAAGTCTTGACTATATTGCATTTTTATACTGATGTATACGAGGAGCTGACCTATAATCCCCCATCCGCCAATCAGCTGATCACTTTTTTTTCAATTGTTATGGTGTAAACATGCATCATACAAATTTTGAGGCGGCATCAAATTACTTTTGGAATTCGTTTTTTTTACCAGTTTAAAAGTCTTCCACAACCACACCCCCAC
Source organism: Diogma glabrata (assembly GCA_963693315.1). Classification (NCBI taxonomy): domain Eukaryota; kingdom Metazoa; phylum Arthropoda; class Insecta; order Diptera; family Cylindrotomidae; genus Diogma; species Diogma glabrata. The sequence goes on from OY856187.1 coordinate 207,025,595, forward strand.
TACTTTAGCAGCTGACCGCCAGATTTATCATCAGCTGGAGTTAATTAAAATATCAGCTGGAGTAAATTAAAATAAATAAAAATCAACCGGCATCAAATGACTTTTTCATTTGCAACGCTGCCTCCCGGTCTACGAGTGAAATAAAAAAATAAATTGATTTTATTGACTTATCGTTGTTATTTTTGTAACACGTATTTATAAGATACATCAAATTTATGTACTATTTAATTATCCAAAAATTAATAGTTTATATTGTTAAAAAATAAAATAAAATTTTATCTTTCTGATTCAAACCAAATTTGAAAACTTTGTGACTGTAAATGGGCTATTATTTTGAAAACGTACCTTTTTTGTTGATTTTTAAATTTTTGATTTTTAAAAAATCTGAAATTTTGATATATTGTTGGTATTGAGGAAAGGAAAAAAGCGATTTCTGATTTTATTTTTTGTGTACTCTGAATCGGAGTTATGCACGGTTGAATTTTTGAGGCTTTTCACGTAGTTTTGGTAATGGTGTCAATGTTTTGTGAATAGGTGCCCCAAACTTCATCCGACTTAAGTGTATTTTTGCAAGTAAAAAGGAAAATAATTGAATAATTGAAATAAGTAAGTTTAAAATTAATAACTTTTCTCTTTTCCTCTAGGCGGCGCGTAAAACCTTGGTTTACTTCAAAGCTCATATCTCAAAAAACCACTTTTTTTTTTGTTTTTCACAAATTTTAAAGTTAACATATGCAGCTATGAAATTGAGAAATAAAAAGTCCGCAATTCAATATGGATTTTTTCTTACGATTTTTTAAAGTTTGGTACAGTAATCCCTCCGACTGCGCGGTAGTTCCGTTCCAGAAAAACAGCGCGCAATACAAAACCGCGCAATGTGAACCCTATTTTGTATGAAAATGGGGGGTTTGGTTCCAAATTTTGAAAAAAATGGAAAAAAATTAATTTAAAGTTATAATTACACAAAAATGAATATATACAGCCTGAAAAACATGTATTACTTTAACAAATCTTAAAAAAGAAAACACTTCATAAGTTAACAGATAAATTAATATAAATATCATTTCAAAAAATAACTTAGATTTATAAAAATTATATCAATAATCTGAATTTGTTTAGAATATTCTACCTTTACTGGCTTGAAATTTTATTTGATCTATATTGAACGTTCCAGACACACAGTTAAAAACAAACTGAATATGTAATGCAAATTGCCACATATATGGGTCATTCTTTTACAAACCGAACATCTTTCTGACCGACACATTTTTGATTTGGCTGAAATTTTAGGGCTTTTATATAGAAAAATTTCCAAATTCCCATTTCCGAAGAAAAGAAAGATATACGTGCTCGAAAATTTTTTTGGGTTGGAAAATGGAGCGGTTCTAAATTTCGAGGATTTCGTGATTTTTGGCTTGAAGACTTATTTTCAAAGATTCATAACTGCGGTTCTGGTATTGATAGATATTTTTTCTGGTTTATTTTAAAGCTAAAAGATGAACTTTAAAAAAAAATTGTTATCTACAAAAATTATTAACAAATTCCTATGTGTAAACAGTTTAGCAATAAGTCAGACACTTTCTCTCTGACACCTGCAATTTTGCTCTCTCGTGTACGAGTAACATAAGAAATTAATCAATTTATCAAGCGCGGAAAGATAAAAATTCCAAAAATTTTTGTTGTCCCGCGCTGGATAAATTAATATATTTCTAACAGTAAAACTAATTTCCCCCTTAGTTAAAAATACGTTTTTCTTGAAAATTGAACATAGAATACGTAGGGCAATCACTAAAAATCGATTTTAACATTTTATTGGTTCATAACAATAGGAATTGGCTAATAATTTTTATTTTGTTTATAACATATTTTTTTATTAAAATTCCATCTCTTAACTTTAAAATAAAATAAAACCAAAGCTTCTATGATTAATAGAACCGAAGTGAAAAGTAAGTCGTCAAACCATAAATCACGAAGTTTAGATCGCCTCTATTTTCCAAACAAAAAATCCTCGAAGACGTATATTTTTTTTGATATCATACCAGCAAAAAAATTTTAAGCCAGATCCGTCGGTCAGATTTTGTTCAAATCTGTTCGATTTGTAAAAGAATGACCCATGTGGGAAATTTAATTTTTTTTTTATTTTAATTTTACGAAATTCACCTATATAATCTAAAAAAAGTTTAAAACGTCGCGCAGTGTGAAATTTTAATCGCGCAGTGCGAAAATTAGTATTGAAAACTCATCTCGTGCAGTGGAAAACGCGCAGTTAAAACCCGCGCAGTCGGAGGGATTACTGTATATGAAAAATTTACATGTGTTTTTTTATTAAGTTAATAATCCTGTACTAAATGTGGATCTAATAAATTAAACATTTCATATTTTAACACCTGCAATAAATTTGAACCATTTTCTGTGCATTTCTGATTGAGAAACAGGTTTTTATTCAGAATAAGAATTGGAGATCCCAATGATCGAAGATTTTGTTATAATTTCAACATCACCAACATTAACATTAGAAAAAAACATTAAACAAATATTTTTTCTATAAACATTATAATTTAATCAATATTATAAATAAATACATTAAAAAATTAATTTATATATTTCTTTTTGCCTTTAAATTGAAATATTTATGATTATCAGAAAAAGAAAACAGTTTGGCAATTATTTTATTGGGTGTAGTGTTATCCGGTAAAAAACAGTGGAATCCTTGAGTTCCACTTATGGTTTTAATGTCCGAAAACCGCATCGAAAGAAATTGCTTCTGTAGTTCGATATCTCCTGAAGACACATATGAAAACTTCATAACGTGGTTGGTTTTTTTCGACCAAATTTCCGCCCATTCAAATAATTCCCTTGCTGTTGATATTTTTTCTCCTCTAAGCGAAGCTCTCCGGGCTTCTCTTTTAAGTGTTCCTCTAATCCCATCGGATGGACCCTTTCCGTGGGCAGTTGCAAAGAAATGCCATTCTGCAGGTATTTTAAAATCATCAATATGTTTGCAGAGATTTATGAAATTCTTCTTATTTTTATATTGAGCTGCTGAACCATCAGTAAAATATAAAATTTTTTTGATACTTGGATATATTTCTTGCTGTTTTTCAATAAATTCAATACACCTTTTCTGGTATTTATGAACTGCAACTATGATATGCATTAAATGATCAGATATAATGACAAAAGATAAGACCTCTAGTTTATCATTAAATGATTTGTAGTAAACTTGAACTTTATTGAAATGTGCGGCTTGTATCTCATTCTGCGTAGTTTTCTGAAAAATCCATAATAAATACGTATTCACCGTGACGTAGTTTAAGTTTCGTTTCCTTAAGAAACTTTGATTGCTGCCTTGCGATGAAATCATGAATTTTTAATTTGTTTACCGATGTATGTACTAAATCTTCTACAAATTCTTCCTTATTTTTTTCCATGCGTTCTAACGAATATCTATCTTGCATTAACCATTTCTCATAATGTATTTCTTCGTAAAATTCAAAAGATTCCAAAATTGTTTCTGTGTAAGCTGCCACGATATTTTTACAATCATTGCATATATTTGTTGCACAATCCACTGTATTATTAGAACAACTCAGTTTCTTAAGCAGATCTTTTTCATTTTTTACTAAATTTAAGAGCGGCTTACACATTAAACGTACATTTTCATGTATCATGCATATACAGACACTGTGTGTTCCGGTAGGTCCGGCTAAAATACATTCCTTCGGTCGCTGATTTGCAGAAGCTGATTTTGACATCTTTGTTCTCTTCCAAGAACATTTCGTATAGATGTCGGTGAGGGTCCATAACACCAACCGCTTTGATTTCCTAATTTTTGTTGATCCTTCTGTAATAGTAACAACATCTTTAAGGCCAGGCATTGTTCTACTAACTTCCTCTGACAAGAAGTATGTTTGAATTTTTTTACTATCTTTTGTGACAAACTGTGCACTTGTTTGCTTGAGGCCAACTGTAAGGACCTACTGTTTCCAACAGATCCATGGCCAATCCTACCAGTCGTCTTGATGCATTAAATTCATCCTGGATACGTTGATTTGACCAAAATTTACGTGGTAGAGTTGTCAACAAAAACACTTGTTTTGATTTAGAGCCGGCATCTTTAAATTCTTTTTTAAGGTTCATAAGCTATGATGTATATTCACATTCCTCGTTTGGTGATAACACTTTAACTGAATCTACTTGAAATATTCTTTGACTTATTGCCGATGTGACACTTGCAATTTTTTTATAACTTCCTGTTGTAATATGTTTTTGTTTGATAGGAGATTCGGCTTACCTTCCAAGAACATTGTTAATATCTTCTAAAGTGTCATTAAGTAGTTCAGGAACTGGTGGAGATATAGTATCAACTGAAACTGGTGATGGATCTAAAGATGCTGGAGGTATTTGAATATTTTCGTTCGTTGGAACATTTTCAACATCCTGATTTATAGAAATAATTTCACTATCGATAGTTTCCGAACATGAAAGCTGCTGTAGAAAATATTAGTTGCATATGAATCTTTATTCATTTTAATAAAATAATTAAATTTACCTTATTTTTATAGATATAAGTGCGACATGTTTCACATATAAACTGGTCATCACGCAAACTAAAATTTAGGGTCACAGCTTTTTGTATAACAGCTGGTGTGACTAGTCTCACATTTTTTGATGTCCGCTGACGATTTTTGAGACACGTACAAGTTACAGCACATTTTGAAAGGTATTTCTATTATTATCTTTTCTAAACGTTATGTCTTCTAAATATTTTTGAATATAATTGATATAAGGCAATCACATCAATATATATATATACCAATATATATATATATATATATATATATATATATATATATATATATATATATATATATATATATATATATATATATATATATATATATATATATATATATATATATATATATATATATATATATACATATATATATATATACCCTTTAAAAGGTAGGTACAATTTAATATATTTTGATTGGATGCAAGCATAATTTGTTCCAAAAAACGTTTGTGGGCGTCATTAGAAATTTTAAAGGTTAAAATTATGAGTCACTAATGAGATTTCAATTAGTAAAAAGAGGCTGAATAGACATTTTTTAAAATGAATAAGCATTTTACAGACCCTTTTAATAATTTAAATTCTTTTATTTTACTACTTAACTTAAATTTTTTAATGTTTTTAACCATTTAACCGCACAGAAAATGGTTCAAATTTATTGCAGGTGTTAAAATATGAAGTGTTTAATTTATTAGATCCACATTTAGTACAGGATTATTAACTTAATAAAAAAACACATGTAAATTTTTCATATACCAAACTTTAAAAAATCGTAAGAAAAAATCCATATTGAATTGCGGACATTTTATTTCTCAATTTCATAGCTGCATATGTTTACTTTAAAGTTTGTGAAAAACAAAAAAAAGGTGTTTTTTTGAGATATAAGCTTTGAAGTAAACCAAGGTTTTTCGCGCTGCTTAGCGGAAAAGAGAAAAGTTATTAATTTTAAACTTACTTATTTCAATTATTCAATTATTTTCCCTTTTACTTGCAAAAATATACTTAAGTCGGATGAAATTTGTGGCACCTATTCACGAAACATTGACACCATTACCAAAACTACGTGAAAAGCCTCAAAAATTCAACCGCGCATAACTCCGATTCAGAGTACATAAAAAAAAATCAGAAATTACTTTTTTCCTTTCGTCAATACCAACAATATATCTAAATTTCAGATTTTTAAAAAGTAGTTGTTTTTTTTCGATGTACGTTTTCAAAATAATAGCCCAAATATAGTTTTAAGTGACTGTGAAAATTGAAAATAAAAAAGTGTTAATATCTCGAAATGTCAAAAATCCAAGTTACCACTTTTGTGCTTAGCACAAAACATAGCACAGCAGAATAATGCCCGATCAAAAGAAAGCAAAGAGGAATGAATAAAAAGTATTTTATACCAAAATTTAATTGTTTATGAATTTATAACGAAAACTACGATTTTTCCATTTTAGTATTTTAGATTTTATTTTTCAAAATATATTTTCGATCCCTAAGAGATCTTCATCAGGGAAGAAGTTTCTATAAACGGTTTTATGCATTTTAATGGCTGTTTTCATTTAACTTGTTATTTAATAATAATTTAATAATCGTAATATTAATAGTCCCTTTGCCGACGCTGATTTTATGTGATGATTACCACATATTCTATACTTCGTGAGGCGCCTGTCCTTGACGAACCCGAAAACATTTGTTTTGCGATTTTTCTCAAATCGGCCGCTTTTGCGTTCGGCAAGCTCCGAAAATTGCCGATTACCCGGGCTCTTGTCAATTTTTGTTTTGAAGCAAAATTTCTTTGGCAGCGTTATGAGAATTTTGCAACGGAAGTAACCAAATTAAAAAAACGAATATAATATTCGGCAAATAGATACAATTCGATTATGACACACAAATGTCAAGTCATTCATTTGTTATTATATTTTTTATTCACTTATTCAGTCTCGTAATAAATGTTATATGAGTTGGATGTGTCGATATTAGATGGTGGTCATGGTGAAATCATGGTGGTCATAATGGTCATGGTGGCCATGGTGGTCATGGTGGTCATGGTGGTCGTGGTGGTAATGGTGGTCATAGTGGTAATGGTGATCACGGTGTTCACGGTGGTCATGGTGGTCATGGTGGTCACGATGGTCACGGTGGTTATGGTGGTCATGGTGTTTATTGTGGTCATGGTGTTTATTGTGGTCATGGTGGTCATGGTGGTCATGGTGGTCATAGTGGTCATGGTGGTTATGGTGGTCACGGTGGTCATGGTGTTCACGGTGGTCATGACGGTCATGGTGGCAAAGGTGGTCATGGTGGTCATGGTGGTCATGGTGGTCATGGTGGTCATAGTGGTCATAGTAGTTATGGTGGTCATGGTGGTAATGGTGGTCATTGTGGTAATGGTGTTCACGGTGGTCATGGTGGTCATGGTAGTCATAGTGGTCATGGTGGTTATGGTGGTCACGGTGGTCATGGTGTTCACGGTGGTCATGGTGGTCATGGTATTCATTGTGACCATGATGGTCACGGTGTTGATGATGGTCATGTTGGTCATGGTGGTCATGGTGGTCAAGGTGGTCATGGTGGTCATGGTGGTAATGGTGGCCACGGTGGTCATGGTGTTCACGGTTCTCATGATGGTCATGGTGGTGTCACGGTGGTCATGTTGGTCATGGTGTTTATAGTTTGCATCGCGGCTTTCCCGGGCGGGAAAAAATATTTGTGTTGAATAAATTTGTTTTGTTAAATAGAAAAATGAGGCTACTGTGGCAGGTATTAATAAAAAGATGAAATATAAAATAAATATGTCATATTGCAATTTAGAGTTGCATTTCTTCATAATATAATTGACAGCATGTGTAATAAAAAGCAATATTTACATAATGTATTACAAAGTCAATTCAATTATTAGCATAATTGAAATATGAAATTAGAGGTTTATGACAAATTGGCTAAATTTATTGAGAAATGCATCAATTGTTGTACCAATTGTTAAATTAAGTAGACATGTATTCATTGTGAAATTTAATTTGTAATACGTTGTAAAAATATGTAAAACATGTAAATATGGCTTTTTATTACACATTGTTGTAAATTATATTATCAAGAATATTAGAAAGAAACTCTAAATTTCAATATGAAATATCTATTTTATTTTATATTTAATATTTTTAGTAATATCTGCTGCAGTGGCCAAAGAAGTTTTACTTCAACAGCGTGTAAAGATTACGTACTTCATTTTTTTTAACTATGGGGTTAGAAATTTTATTTCGAACATGAGGGTAACCTTGTCCGACAAAAATTTGTCTGCTATTGTCTAGTCCGACAACAAAAACATACAAAATTTCAGTTGTCGCACTCGAGAATAGCAGACACATTTTGGTCGGACAAGCTTACCCTCTTGTTTTAAAACAAATTTTCAACCCCCACAGTTTAACAAAAAAATGTGGTAGCAAATTTACAAGATAGCGGGCAATGGGCATTTTTGGAGCTTGCCGAACGCAAAAGCGGCCGATTTGAGAAAAATCGCAGAACAAATGCTTTCGGGCTCGTCAAGGACAGGCGCCTCACGAAGTATAAAATATGTGGTAATCATCACATGATATCGGCGCCGGCCCAGGGACTATAAACTATATAATGTAGTTTAATTTATTTTCCTCTAAAATTATGTGCGAAAGTAATTTTTTAGTGAACGCAATGAAACAAAAAAAAAACCAACAAGAATATAATTAATTTTAGTGATTTAAAAATATGATATTATTTTTTAATATTTTTTGTTTGCCTTGTATCATGTCGGTGGAGCAATATTCTTTATCGTTAGTTCTCTAATCTCTCTATCGACTGACAATTTCGAATGATTTTGGAAAATCGCCTCAGCTTGACGTTTTCATACAAAATCATTCGTAACCTGCGAAAAATTTTCATAACAGTCAATTGCGATAAACATTAGTCAATTTTGTTATATCGGGCCAGAGTCTCTGGTTTCTCAAAGTTCAGTAGGTTTCTCAAAGTTATATACTTTGGTCATGACATCACTATGCATATCCATTCCGGAACAACCTATCAAATATGTGACCATGACGTCATGTTTTCCTTCTCTTTACCCACAATGAGATATGTACGCAGTGCTTAGCCACGTACTCTACAAGTTTATGTAATGGAGGCGAATCCAATATGACACCTAGTGCCAGAGTTGATGTTGTTTGCATTGTGGCACCTATACTTATACTTGTCATTCTCTGAATTTCTTTAATTTAGCACCGATGCATTTTCTCTTAGTATTTATCCACCAAACAATACATGTAGGTACAAGTGTTGGTCTGATTATTTCTGTATGGATCCATTGAATACTCAGTCTTAGGGCTAAAAACTTAACCTTATCTGTAAAAAGTTGGTGCTTCAGTCACTCTTTCCTTATTGACAAATAAATCAATGTGTTGCACCATTCTTAGTAGCAGTTTCCACTAATTGCCCAGTCTGTTACGCATGCTAATTGGCCATATTGGAAACTGTGGTAAGACAGTGTCCTTTATATAACGCTCAACCAAAGTTTTGAGAACAGAGGAGTTCAGATTTTCCAGAAAAATTTGAGTTTATAGTAGTTGGTGTACCTGGTTTAGGTATGACTACGAATGTAACTTCCCGCCATGTCTATAGAACGTAGCCATACATGGCTTTAATATATGTTTAACAAGCTTTATATTAGCCAAACATCATTATTCTGTAAAAATTATGGGTAGATTATGGTAATTATGAAAAAATTGCAGGCATATTTAGTCAAAATAAAAGATTACAAGCTCACCACATTCTTTACCAGGATTCCCGATTCATCAATCTTTATTTGGAGATACATTGGGTGGTTCATTTATCAAAGCAGTGGAGCGACTCTCCGGCAGATGTTTACAAAATATAGGTGTTTTGGTGTTTCTTTCAAAAATTGCGTATACCTGCAGTTGGTTTATTCTAAAAATTTTGTTTCCAGAGCTGTGGTGAAGTCATTCTCGGCGTCAGCGTCGCCAATATTTCCGTGAAAATTGATGATTGGTGAATGTTTAATTCGTCAGCATTTGACTCGTTCCATAGCACAAATAGTTATAGATTTCTAGAGCAAATACAATGTCACCATCGGAAGCTGCTCCTTGCTCGGCTTAAAAGTACCAAGATGGTATTGCAGTATCGAAAACGAAAGGACTAGTTTGCATGGCGTTTACGATTGCTAATTTCAGAAAAAAGTACACCCTTCTCCGACATTTAAGATCCAATTAACCAAATTTATAAAGAAAGCGCTGTCATTTAAAATTGACAACGTTGGATTGACAAAACGACAACGATTTAAAAGAACTGCTCCCGTGAATGCCAATAAACTTTCTACAGATATGCATTAATCAAAGAAAAAAAGTGGTAGGAATTTGCCTTTTAGTCCTATTGACAAAGGCAACAAGACAGCCTGGCTGAAAAGAAGCTATAAGATTAAATTAGTGTCAGAGTACTATGCCAGTCTATATTTTCATAATATTTCCTCTCCCACGGATAATGACCAATTCCAAAACCAGAACAAAAATGAGTGAAAACCGACAAGCATTCTCAAGATAAAATACAATTATTGCTTTTCGATTTTTACATATAGAAAATTAAATCAATTTCAAATTAATGCAGTGGATAATGTAAATTTTGTTTGAATATTAAACTTTTATTTACAATTAAAAAAAAACATGTTACCAAAGGAAATGTCAAGAACAATTTTCAATAACGGTGAAAGCCATCGGTTAAACCTATTCTGTAAGATTCTATTATATTTTGTTGTCGTGATCGAGTTAATATTAGGAAATAAAATTGACTCATCAAATTCTCTTTATTCTATTCAATTCAAATTAAAATGATATCAGAATATTCTATTCATGTATTTTCTTTGTTTTCTGTAACTGTTTTGACATATAAAAGTATTCCACTTTGTATTATGAAGGCTACACATTTTCCGTCCATATTTCACACTTTCGTTTAAGTTTATATAAGACGTATAGAATTTTATGAATGATCATAATATGCATAACTTTAAATTATAAATGCAAGAACAATCTGTCTAGCAAATTTACTAATTTTCTGGCTGTAATCTGATAGCACACTGTTAGAGTTTAAGAATACGTATTGATTTGTGTACTACAGTGAACATATAGGGCAAATCACATTCACCACGTTATTTACATAAACTTATATAAACGAACGTCAGAAACAAATGTAAAAGGCTCCGCAATTATTCTATGAAAATATTAGTTGTTTTGGACAGGTAATCTTATAGTACAGTCCGTCAAGTTCTAGAATATAAGTACCCTGCTATCTTTTGTTTGTTAACGAGGCGATTTCTACCTTAGGTACATTCTCCCCGATCTCCACAGACGCGGGATTGGAAACACCCAATCTGTGTGCATGGCATGATATGCTTCTGGTATCTGATCCTACCTGCAAAGGAAGGACCACTCACAGGAATAGCGAGTCCTTTCTAAGCCTCACATTAACTCTGGAGGCTAGCGTCCAAGCTAAACGTAGTTAATTCAGAGTACAGGATCCCTAACCTGCGATATAGTATTGTAACCACAGCCACTACAACTACAAATCCAACGCCATGGTCAGAATAGAAAAAACTGTCATTGACAGAGTCAGCATGCCCTGCAGATCTTCATACAGTCTACAATCCACGAGAAGACGCCACCAGTTCTCACTTAGGCAACCACACCTACACCTGCTATCTTCAACACCAGCTCCACGGACGGATCAAACCATTGATTGTCCTTTCTGTAACGTACATCAGCAACGAACAGCCTAGTCATCTCACCCTTTTCTGATTTGCTCCATTTTCGCTGCCCAAGTATCCTTCACAATCAAATCGATTTGGAGATTTCAGGAATATAAACAGCTTACCAATCTTTCAGCTCCCATTCCAGAAAGCATCCTTTCCTAAGACAATTCCCAAACATGCTTGCAAAGAATGGAGGAATTGCCCTCCAGGTACTCCTAACCATCTCAGGAAGGATCTCATCATCGCCGGAAGCCTTACACATACGCAAGCTATCAATGGAATTCCATACTTCGTTAGCTGTGCACTCCATACCGCTCATCTACAGGAGGCACCCTATACCGTGTGGAAATAGTTCCTGTAGAATAGCACAGATGGTCTCTTTCCATGTATTTTGAGACACTTCATTTAGTTTGTTTCTTCCCAGAGTTGGTCTGTAAGTCCTACCCCTACAGATCTTATACACTCGTCCCCACGGATCTTCATTGCCAATTGCTCCATTGTTACGGGCAAAACTTTTCCAATGGTGCTGTTTAGTTTTACGCAGAGTATCTTTATAAGTTTTATAAGAACTTAAGCGTTTTGCTGTATAAATGATAATAGGGTACCACAAATTTTGGAATCCTCAAAAAATTATATCGGAATTAAAGTATTACTCCAAAATAAGTTAACGTCTGCTAGTGTTAAAATGTTGTTGAAAAGTCAAATTTGGATTAAAATTATGTGTTGATATGGATGTGCAGAGGTATTGAACGAATCTGTAGAAAGTTAACATTCTACTGAAATAAGTACGTTGAAGAATTTTTTTGACAAATGCTGAGGTTTTCAAGGAATGTTAACGTCATATGAAAGTTAAATTGGGGAAGGTTCAGACGACATACAACGACGAAAGTCGTCATCAGCAGCCAACATTCAACAATCAACTCCACAATTAAGTTAAGTTTATTTTTATATTTTATTTTCAAATTCGATTTTATTTTGAGTTGTTTTAGACCACCATGGTCTCGTAAAAGTAAATTAAATTATTCTAGTGTTATGTTAGAGATTTTCCTTGTTAGAGTCCGCGTTTTAGTCCGTACATTCCTGTATCATTCTAACAATTTAAATTCCCTTGGATAAATAGATATAGTTTCTATTTCTTTATAAAATAAAGCCCAGTGGCTTTACAGCCTTTTGGTTCAGCTGTCTTTCCATGGCTTTCGATTCTCAGTCTCATTCTCAGTTGCTCTTCATACTGTTCTAACTTGGTATTTAGAAAGGCTCCTGCCACTTTGCTAATCTTATTTTTCTCCTCAAAGATAACATTTTTAATCTTTTTTCCCCAAGAAACCATTTTTACAAGCTCGTCTTGGTTAGATTCCTCATCTGGAAGTTCTACCCTATACTTTGATTAGAGAAGCGAGTGCAACTTTTAAAACTTTTTATGCTCTATACACTACACAGGCTTTCCTGTGATGCGCTTACTATTCTATCAAGGCTTTCTACCGAACCTTGAGTTTTTGTATTGGATTTTTAACGGCTGAGTTGATCCTCGACCCTCACATCCAGTGTAAGCTGGTGCAGTCCTCGACACCATTTACAAAATAATATAATAAAAATATTAAATATCAATTAATTAAATATACCAATTATTTAAAATGTGCACAAAAAAAACTTTATTAACAATTTATTAATTTATTTAAATTTGTTCATAGAATCAAAACAAGTTTATTTGTATATAAATTATATTACCGAATCCAAAGTTGAATGATTCACAGTCAAATGCAAAAATCGAAGTGAAGAAATTTTATTATTACTTCGGTCTGAAAGACCTAAGTATTACATTCATGAGCCAAAAGTGAAATTCTTACCCCCACTTTTTTTTGGCATTTCTCGACGTTTTAGGACCTACTGATTTCAAAAAAGCAAAAAAAATGTATGTCTGTCTGCCGGCCGGCTGTCCGTCATTACCTACGCTGCAGGGAAAACCGCTGGAGGGATTTCAAATTTTTTTTTCTAAAAATAGGTATACTCAAGGACAGGTCCGAAGAGACGCTGTGCTCGATAACTGTACCGGAAGTGTGTCAAAAAAATCATTGAGTATGTCAAAAATATCAAATTTTCATATTTTTGGCTTAAAAAACGTTCATTTTAAGTGATTACGAGTAGGAACATTGAATTTGGAGAAATCTTGATGGTAGGGATTGGTATGTGAGATCAAAAACTGGATTATTGCATTATAAGTTTGTCAAAAAAATGTTGTCAAGTGTGACAAACGAAAGATTTTTATTTATTTTTTACCCAATTTTTTTAGAAAAAAATAAAATTATTAGTATATGACATGAAATGTTATTATTATTATAGAGAATTATGGCATTATAAGCTTGTCAAAAAAATAATGTCGAGTGTGTTCATTTCATTTATTTTTTTAGCCAATTTTTTGGAAAAAAATGTAGCTGTTTTTATGACGTATATGTAATTGAAAATATTGTCCTGTTTTTAATCTGTTTTGTTTTGAAATTGAACCATTATTTTGTATTTAATCATAATTTATCATAATTTAAATCAATATTACATTTTTTTATTCACCAAAAAAAAGTATTTATTTTTTTTTGTGAATGTTATTATTAAATTATTCTTCTTTAAATTAATATTAAACAAAAATCAATTCCTTCTTCTCTAATACCAGCCATAGCTGCCTGAGACGGATTAATTTATTATTTTGTATGTTTGAAAATAATTGAGAAATGTAAAATGAAAAAAGTAATAATAAATAAAATAAAATTGGACATGGAAATTTTTGAATTTGTTATAGTTTTTGAAATATTTTTGGAATTTTGAAAAAGTTTGTATTTTTGATTTTGTAATAATTTTTGCAATATTTTTAGAATTTTGGAAAAAGTTTTAATTTTGATTTTGTAAGAATTTTTTGAATATTTCTAGATTTTTGAAAAATTTTTCATTTTTCATTTTATTATAATTTTTGGAATTTTGAAAAAATTTTCAAATTATGATTTTGTAATCATTTTTGCAATATTTTTAGAATTTTGGAAAAAGTTTTAATTTTTAAGAATTTTTGGAATATTATGGGAATTTAGAAAAAGTTTAAATATTTGATTTTATTCTAATTTTTGGAATATTTTTGGAATTTTGAAAAAGTTTCAATTTTTGATTTTGTTATAATTTTTGCAATATTTTTAGAATTTTGAAAAAATAGAATTTTTGAATTTTATATATATATATTTAGAATTTTGAAAAAAGTTTCATTTTTTGATATTGTAAGAATTTTTGGAATACTTTTAGAATCTTGAAAAATTTAAAATTTTTGATTTTATTATAATTTTTGGAATTTTGAAAAAGGTTTGAATTTTTGATTTGTAATAATTTTTGAAATATTTTTAGAATTTTGGAAAGTTTAAATTTTTAAGAATTTTTGGAATATTATTGGAATTTAGAAAAAGTTTAAATATTTGATTTTATTCTAAATTTTGGAATATTTTTAGAATATTGAAAAAGTTTGTTTTTTTTTTTAATTTAACAATATTTTTGGAATTTTGATTATAATTTTCCGGCAACGGATTGATGTTTCGTGTTAGTTTTGTAATAAATTTCTAAACAGAAATAAAAAATACTGTACTGTTGAAAAAATACTGTTGTACAGCACAAGTCACTCTTTCGCCATCGATTTCAACTGAACCCTTCCTTGGTGAGAACAATCTTGCAAGCCCACAACCTCATACAAATGCACTTGTTTTTTTCTGAACCATCAAACAGTGACCTATACTCGTCTATACTTTTGGAAAAATATGGAGAATTGTTATAAAAAACAAAAAATATTATAAAAAACGGTTATAGGTCACCAGCAGACTTTCGTCCATACCAGCCAGAAGACTGCATACAACTGGGGGCGACAGGTACACAGAGGTTTGGCGCTTTAGAGGTTTAAGCCTACGTAACTCATCCTTAGTATGTACCTACCTGTCTTTGCGATTGCTAATAAGGGAGCACCTTCCCGCGACCCGGGCGGTAAAGCCAAGATCCTCGTTCGCGCTAGACATGGCAATATGTTTACGGTTTGCAATAGCAGGCCGGAGTCCAATATAGCTCAGGTACCTCGAGCTCGCCAAACTCCGTATCATGGGGTAATCAAACCAGTGACCCCTGGGTTACCTATAGTCTAGTGCTTAAATTCTACTAATGTGAGTTGAGAAGTATGAAATTGTGCATGATGCGAAATCACAATAAAATACGGGTATTCTTAGAGGCTAGACTTCGCAAAGAGTATCAACTTGTCTCATGTTTTAGTGAAATGTAGCATCTGCTCTATACATACGAGTTCACATGAGATATTACATACCACTGACAATATATCAGTGAGATAGAACTAGTCAAGGTGCTATCTTAGGGGTGCTGCCGGATAAACCATATGATTCCTTGCTCTAAAAAATATACCTTCTATAACTCTATATCTGAGCTTTAATCATTGCTTACGAAAGAGCGTTACATGGTCAAGAAAAATGCTACAAGCTGGTTTATTGGTCACCAAGGTTTAGTTTTGTACCTGCAAGTTTGTTAAAACAAATTTGCGTTTTACCTCTTTTATTTTTTCTTCCTACATCCTATCATGAAATATTGGCCTCTATATGCTATATTTTGTTCTGTGATAGTATTTTTTAAAAAACAGAAACAAAATAAGATTGCGTTCATCAACGCATTAGAACGTATGTTCTTGTAGAACCTAGGTCTTTAAAGGTTATTATGTATAAAAAATTGACTTACACTAAGTGACAAAGGTACGTTGTCTTTAAACTACAACCATTTTATGTTCATCATTAGATACAGTATAAGCCAGAAAGAGAGATAAATGTTAAAAATTTGTATGGATAGTTTCTCTACCACACAGTTCCAGCGCTATACACTAGATAAAGCAACTACCCAACTAAAAAATAGATTTTATGTGACGAAGCATAAAACGTGTTACGACATTGTTCTTCTAGTATAGTTATTCTATGCTACAACTTAAAATAGCCAAGTTTTCAACGACTTTAACTTGACAGTGCTGTCAAGTTTTGGATTAAGCAAAATTGACCCACAAGTTTTCCTTTTAAAAAGCATAGAGATTGAAATTAATTGGGCATAGAGATTGAAATTAGTAAACAAAATTTAATTCAATATCTTGTAATTTTTCATATGCTATGCGAAGCATAGTGCTATGAGAAGCATAGTGCTATGAGAAGCATAGTCAACACGATCAACAAGTTTACTTGTGTAAAGTCTAGCTAGATTGAGCAAGAGCAATGTAAGTCAAGAAAAACAAAAAAAGTCAAGTCCTTAGCGACAACAGTCGTATTCGATTTGACTGAACAATTTGAAACAACTGAAAAATTGTATGCAATTGTTGTTGTTTTTCAGTTGTTCAGTCAAATCGAACGCACCTAATATACCTGTACCAAATATCACTTCCGGTTAGTTCATTTGGCAACGGTTCAATAAAATAAGCAATAAACAGCAAAAGCTATGCATGTTTTTTCTCTTCACGTTTTCATTTTTTTCCTTTAAACTTTGTACAACACTATGCGCATCAACATTTTTTAACAGTGGTAGTAATATTTTCAATTTATACAATACATAATAAACTTATCATTATATTAGAGGTTTATTTACAACTATAATATTTTGAATGCATTCTGGTAGCTATGTATGTTAGACACACGTGCAATTCGTATGTCGTTTCTTTGTTCATCAATATATAGAAATTTATTGCGTTCTAAAAAAAATCAAAAATTACTATTTCGTTTCGCCTCAATCTTTGATAGTTTTCTATTTTTTATGCCTAATAATTTATGCCTTTCGGTCGATTTTTATATTTTATGTTTTTTGTTTGTTAGAAACATAAATTTTTCAAATTCTAACGAATCAATTAAATTAAAAATTCAAATTAAAATAACGATATTTTAGGAAAGATATTCTTTGGTAATATTATTTATACTTTTTTTCATTTATCAACATTAAAACTAAACTATGAACATATTAAGATTTAAAAACTGAAAACAACAGTTAGAACATATATAGGCTAAAAATAGATAAATTCGAAACTTAATGGGTTAATATTAGATAAGATTAACCTTGATTTGGACTATCATTCTTAAATATTTAATAATTTGAGCAAAGTGTTTGCTCAAATTAAAATATTCAAAAAAAAAAATCAGGTCATACATTAATAAAATATGAATGTTGACCTTATTTTTTTTTAAAAGATGTGGAAAGACCGAAAAGAACAACTTTTATTGCTTTTCGAGATGTGATAAATCTTGCTGTCTTTGGGCTAGGCTTCACCTAAAATTGTTGGGAATTGTGCACCATGGAAACAAAACAAAACGCTGTCATTTATTTGTTGCACAATATAAATATTTTTTTAATTAAAAACAAAATAATTAATGTAATGTAAGAATGTTTATCTAAATATTAAGCAATTAATTTAATCTGTTTACTGTTTTCCAAAACATATTTGATTGGGCAGTTTTCCAAACTAAACGATTACTCATGAAAATTTTCTATTTAAAAAATGCATTAATTTCGCGCATTTTGCTTTAATATTGTTTTCATTTATTTTTTTATAGATATAAATTAAGTTACTTCCGTCATCCGTATTTGAAAATTATTGTATTTTGTGTTGAACAAAATCATGAAATCAACAATATTTTTTGTTAAAGCTTTTAGTTTTCATGTAAGGAAATCAAAGTTAGATACGGGCCCTTGAATTGCTGAAACAAGGTAACGAAAAACAAATTTTTTGTGTGAATTTTTATTTTTATTCAACAAAATGATTCTTTATAAATTGCGATTTAATGATTCTTATCAAATCAATAAGAACCAAGTGCCAAATGGGTATTTGTCTCGTTCTAATTTCATTTGCATCAACTCAATTCAACAACGGTAGGCCGCAATGGAATGAACTTGTCATCTGTTGATGAGCAGAGCATTTAAGTAGTTTTTAACCTGTGAACACTGTCAATATAGTGATAGTGGAATCACTACCAGGAACATCAGAGGAATTGTGTGCCATAAGATTTTAAATTTCCGACTAGCGGTCTGTCTATGAATTTGATTATGCCTTCCTCAGCCCAGTACAAATGATGAATTGCAAGCAAAAGTTTCACAAGAAGACGGATTCAAATGAACAAAGAACAGGAACTCTGACGAGCTCAAAAGTTGGACCTAAGACCACCACACACCACATCTTATACGATTAGTATATTTTCACTCACCCTATTATTGGCCGTTGATCCAACTCTTCATGCCTCAGTAATTTAGCCAATCATATTGAATAAACTAGGAATTAATATAATAAAACAATCATACTTTGCGCCGTTGGTCCTCTCGATTGTTGAATGTGAATAATAACATCAATAAAGCAATATACAATATGAATATCGTTGCGTGTAATGTACCTTCGATTTTTGAATCAAAACAATACCATCAATAATGCAATATAATATACTATAAAGTTCGTTGTGCCAAAGGTACCGGAAAATGTTAAATATCAATCTAATAGAACTCGTTGTGCCAAAGCCACAGGCGTTTGCTGAACAATAACAATATAGAAGAAAAACGTGTTCTAGACCAAATTGTGAAAACTTGACCATTTTTGATATTCCTGAAACTTGGCGTATAAGTAGTATGGACAAAATAAAAAATACAACTTATTTTACAATTTTTTTAAAATACATAGTTTGAGCATAGGCGGTACCCCAACATGCATGAAAAATGAAAATTCTGCCAATCCGATGTAACTTTGAAATTAAATTGCTCAAGAACGGCTATACCGATTTCAGCAAACTTTTTTTAAACGCTTTTCTTTACTTCACACTATTGTATCAAATCTTGTAAAGTTAATTTGACTGCCTTATATTCAATGAAAATGAATGAAACTTTGCAGGCATACGTATATCCGATGACAATATACACGAATGATACACGAATATCATATTAACTAACAATTTTCATTGTTTATTCGTTGTTTAAATAAAAAAATCGATTTTCATCGGAAATATTCAAATTCTCTCGATCTAATTAACGTAGCGACTTGAAATTTACACAACATAAAGATCGATAGATAAACTATACAGAATTATGCATTTTACGTTCATAAATTAGGTATTTTCTCGATAAATAAACAATTAATTTTAAAAATGTTCGCCGATTTCGGCCAGCATTTGTATGTTATCAAATTTAAACGCTATTGGCTTTTTTCAAAAATCTTGAATATGAGGATGGCATATGTATAGCATTTAGCAGTCTACATGTCAGTCTATGACTACATGGTCGTCTCGTCTAAAAAAATAGGATTTTGAAATAATTCCTCTATGATTGAGTTTTTTTGTAGTCTCATCAGTATTTTGCTGTTTGAACGACGGAGACTTATTCGTCCTTCACTTTATTCATACAAGATTTTTGTCGGATTAAATTTTCCTTCAATTCTAGAATAATGTGTTTGTTTTTTGTGAACACAATTAAAATTAAATAATGCATACAATGCGGTTTGTTTGATTAAAAATTACCTTAATTAGTTTCTAAAAGTTTATATAATATATGCATTAAAATTTACTTAAAAACCAAAAGTGTTTTCTTTGTTATACTTTTTTTTGTATGAATGTTTTAAAAAACATAGAAAAACAAATTTAAAAAAATTCTTTGGTGTTAATTTTCCCAACTTTGTTTTAAAATAAAATTTCGTAATTAAAGTAAATTTAATATATGTACATATATGTATTTTACAGTGAATCTGTTGATTTACTTTTTCTTTATTATCAGATTGAATTATGTTTGCTGTTTCTACGAATTTTTATTTTTTTTTGTTATATATAAAATGTCGGCTAATTAATTCTTTAATTGAACTTAAGTAAATAATTGTAATGTTATACATGACACCCACTAGGAAAAATGAAAAACATAAATCATAAATTTAATTTATTTCATCTTCCTAGAATTCTTGGTATGGATAAATGAAGTAATGAGCAATTTGTTGTAGTTAAAATAAAATCCAAACCATCTTTTGTTTATGCATTATTCGTGGAAATGCATGATTGTTTTGATTCTAGATAATTCATTCCAAACACAGTTTAAAAGAGGCAATAAAAACTAGGTCACCACAATAAAGAGAAAAGAGTGTAAAGCTCTTTGTCAATCAACTCTTGTAATTTAATATTTTAAAAGTCTAATGAAATTGTAGCAAGGAGAACACGAGAAAGATAAGTAGGTTAAACTAATATTTACTTTCGTACTCATAAAATTTATATTTCTTGTTAAATAGAATTTTCTTACAAAACTTTATAGAGCAAACTAAAAGTTTTCCGTTCCTTCTATAAATAAGTAAAAATGGTTGGAGAAGAAAAACTGCACAAAAATATTGAGTGGAATAATTTAATTGAACCAGTTGTTTAACAAAGTTATTGTCGATTAAGTTTTAATTTACTTAAAGGTTATATAACTATTCTCAAGTTTGGGGCGAGATATTTTATTGTGTAAATTTACCCCTTATTATCGCACGTTTGCTGCTATTTACTTAAAAGCCATTAGTCATTTTACTAACATATCAGCGAATAGAACTTTTGGCATTTGTAATCTGGCATTTTTTATAGAGACTTGATTTCAAAATTGTTTGTGATAAAAAAAGGGGTTTAGATAGTAATAAGTTGGATGGTGACGATAAGTAATCGGGGTTGTACTAAAGTATTGGATAACTGTTATACATTGTCAGTATTAAAAGACTAACATCTTAAGAAAATAATATTAATGATAAAATGGTTCCGTTTGTTATATTTTTTGAAATGTTTGAACTGTGAAATGTGTTCGAAAGAAAAGGATATTTATACCGAAATGATCATTACTTATAATATTTTAGAGATTCAGGTGTGTATTTAAAATGTGATCTATTTCTTTGTTTCTCAACATTGAATCACGAATTTTACTGAACCATATAACCAACACTAAAGGTAATACAAAAACTAATTCAAAAGATTTTAATCACCATCCTACTACATAAATCAAAACAGAAAAAGACTGCAGGTGTTTTATATATAACAAAACAAAAAAGTATAACTTACAATTTTCGTTGCAATTTAAAGTTTGCATTTTTCTATTTACAATATTATACAAAATATTTTATCCAACTCAACTTGAATGTGTATACAGAATTAGGTCATATAACCGGACACGTGATACTAATTCTGTTGCCAAATTTTGTTTTTCATTTGCATATTTACAAAAAACTTTGTTACATACTAAATAATGTATTGGCCTAGTGTCAAAGTAATTTCGGTGACCCATTAAATTCGATTCGACTATTTACAGATAACGAAAACGTTTTTAACGATTTGTTTGTAGTAATACCATTTTTTCATATCCATTTCAAAGAAATTATAAAATAACGATTTATATTAATTTTAAATTAACGAAAATTAATGACATTGACACATGAATGACAAAAGAAATTTGTCGCCAGTTGATTTTGCTGGAATAACCTTCAACATCGAGCACAATCCATTAGTAATATTTTATAGAAATTTAATTTGTTCGGGTGTAACTTTAAAACAAACAAGAAACGATTTCACTTATTGTACAATGTTTCTTCAAAATGAAAAGGAAAATGTGGAGGGGCTGAAATCTCACAGCTCTGAGATATCAAGACTTCGGTCTGGGTTAAGGACTTTGATATGGTTTTCGGCAAAAAACTTTTATGAGGACATGGTTTTTAGTTTTGGGCAGCGATGTATATCAAACATAACTCACTGTTAAAGTACAAGTATTTTTTATCTCTGTTTAATAATTTATTACAAAACTAACACGAAACATCAATACGTTGCCGGAAAATTATAATCAAAATTCCAAAAATATTGTTAAATTAAATAAAATCAAACCTTTTCAAAATTCCAAAAATATTCCAAATATTAGAATAAAATCAAATATTTAAACTTTTTCTAAATTCCGATAATATTCCAAAATTTCTTAAAAATTCAAACTTTTTCCAAGATTCTAAAAATATTTCAAAAATTATTACAAAATCAAAAATTGAAATTTTTTTCACAATTCCAAAAATTATAATAAAATCAAAAATTGAAAATTTTTCAAAATTCTAAAAATATTCAAAAAATTCTTACAAAATCAAAAATTAAAACTTTTTCCGAAATTCTAAAAATATTGCAAAAATTATTACAAAATCAAAAATACAAACTTTTTCAAAATTCCAAAAATATTTAAGAACTATAACAAATTCAAAAATTTCCATGTCCAATTTCATTTTAAATTACATTTACGTCATAAAAACAGCTACATTTTTTTTTCCAAAAAATTGTGTAAAAAAATAAATGAAATGATTTTTTGACACACTTGACATTATTTTTTTGACAAACTTATAATGCCATAATTCTCTATAACAATAATAAAATATCATGTCATACAAACTATTCATTTTATTTTTTTCTAAAAAAATTGGGTTAAAAATAAATAAAAACCTTTCTTTTGACACACTTGACAACATTTTTTGACAAACTTATGCCATAATTCTCAATAATAATCATAAAATTTCATTTCAAACAAACAATTTTATTTTTTTTTTTTTAAAATTTGGTAACAAAATAAATAAAAATCTTCCTTTTGACACACTTGACAACATTTTTTTGACAAACTTATAATGCCATAATTCTCAATAATAATAATAAAATTTCATTTCAAACAAATAATTAATTTTATTTTTTTTCCGAAAAATTGGGTAAAAAAATAAATAAAAATCTTTCATTTGACACACTTGACAACATTTTTTTGACAAACTTATAATGCCATAATTCTCAATAATAATAATAAAATTTCATTTCAAACAAACAATTAATTTAATTTTTTTTCCAAAAAATTAGGTAAAAAATTAAATAAAAATCTTTCTTTTGACACACTTGACAAAATTTTTTTGACAAACTTATAATGCAATAATCTAGTTTTTGATCTCACATACCAATCCCTACCATCAAGATTTCTCCAAATTTAATGTTCCTACTCTTTATTACTTAAAATGAACGTTTTTAAAGCCAAAAATATGAAAATTTGCTATTTTTGACACACATAATGATTTTTTTGACACACTTCCGGTACAGTTATCGAACACAGCGTTCGGACCTGTCCTTTGAGAATACCTATTTTTAGAAAAAAAAACAGAGTGTGCTTAAGACCGCACGGCAGAAGTGAAAACTTCATTGGCAATCGCAATCAATTGATATCGTATTAGTAGTATTTGTATCGTATTAGTAGAATAAATGAGAAACAAGTCAGAACGATATACCGCTAACTACACATACTAGCCTCACAATGTAAACCAAATAATTTTCAAAATAGCACTCATATGCCAATAGCAGGGACTAAAGTACGCGTGGTTGTCACACCCATAGATCAACAAGTTTAAATTTTACAAATCTTTCTGCGGAAAGCTAAGCAAATTCATTGGTATTAATGCGCATTGTTGCCGTTTGCAAATCACTATCGGCTAAGTGCCACCATTTTTAATTATTTTATTTATCATGATTGCCATCCATGTTTTATCATACATAAGCTATGCTTCTTTGTATAAAATTTATGCGATTCCGGTCTCGTAATTTTGTGAGCTTTAAATCGATATAATCGATTTTATCAAGTATCAAGTTTCAAGTATTAAGTCTTGACTTAATTTTAGAAACATGTATTACATACAATTCTAAGCCGACAACATATTTAGTGAAGATGATAAAATTCCAATACATATAATTTTGATATACAAATGTAATTGTTTCAGCCTTCAGGTTATGCTATCTTTCTTACGTTATTTTTAATTTCTAAAACTTATGTTCAACAAAAAACATTGATCAAAGCAAACTACCATTTAAAACGATAGTTAAATAAAAAGCAAAAATTAAGCGTACACAACAACTTCATAAAATTTCATGATAATTAATGTATTAATGCATAAAGGATAAATAGCCATACATACTTTCAATTTTATATGTATTCAATATTTATTTAGCATGATGACTCAAATGCAAATTGCAAAAGACAGTAGCAATATAACTCTAAAAAACTGCGTTATAGATAGATCAATTTTTTAAAATTCGTATAAAGAAATTTTTATTATTTTTATGAATTCATAAATAAAAAAAAATAATTTTAATGATATTTAATAAAAATTAAAAAAACACGATAAAAAAATATGTACCATACCCGGAGTTGAACTCACAAGCCTAAAGAAGTTTTCACTTCAAAAAGTTTAAATTCACTCCAATAGTTTTCTTATTTTGTCGGCGGACAGGTGGACCCATTTTTTCCATTTTTACAATCGTTATGACCTAAAAGGTCGAGAAATGCCAAAAAAGTGGGGGTAAGATTTTCACTTTTTGCTCGAGATAGTAATACATACTTAGATCTTTCAGACCGAAGTAAATACGGTTGTCAACGTTCTGAAATTTTTTGTTTGTTCACTAAAAATAAAAATCTAAGGCCAAAATTTTTCGAACAATCTTCAAATTTTCTTTCTTCAATCTTCAAATATAACTATAGGAAGAAACAGTTGTAATCCTTGCCAATGTTGGATTAAAAACTAAATTAAGAATTAATTATGATCTTTATTTTCAACCTTACTTCGAATTGGCCTTACTCTCAATTCGATAAACGTAGTTCTCAAATCACCCTCTGGATTCAATCACATCAGTGATTGGTATGCAAAAACGTCAGGTTTTATTAAGCATCCCACAACTTCATTGTTTCACAACAACAGCAAAGCAATACAGCAAACAATATATCTTGGCAAGAGTATTCAATATATTCAAAAACTCCAACGATTATTTTTAAAAATTTCCAGTCCACACCGTTTAAAATAATACAAAAAAATATTTCTAGTAAATAAGACTTAAAACTTTATTCATAATTTCAAAATTAGTTTGACTTACATTTACACGAATTCATAGTCGCCGCCGTACAGCGTTTCGATTACAATTAATTCACTTAACATAATCGAATTCGACATAAACTTAAACACTATCGCTGTCTAATTTAAATTAAGTTATCATTCTCCAAAAGGAATTCATTATTTCCTTATTCCTCACAATTTTTCTTAATTTCTGCATAAAACTCGAGAAATTCTTGTGAAATATACGTCATTATTTTGGATAGATTTTATTTCATGCGCTCTTCTTGTTGAGCTTGTTTCTTGGAAATAGTGACTTTAGTTTTGTTATTGAAATATTGTATAGGGGAATTGAGGTTGAATACAAGTTTGTTTTGTATTTCGTTGCGATTATTTTTTTTTTTTAATAAAATGTGTTGTGTAGTAGGAATTACAATATGTGTCACAATAACACATAAAAACCTTTTAAGACCAAGGTCCCACTACAACATACGTTCAAAGATGTTGATGGACGTAAATCTTTCTTTTTTGTTTTTTTATATTTTTGTTTAAAGAATGGATAACTAAACAAAAAATCCTATCACTGACAAAATATGACATAGGCCAATATTTTATGATAGAATAGAGAAAATAAAAGTAAATTAAAAAGTAAATAGCAAATTTTTGCAAAAATTTGCTGAAGCAAAACAAAACTGTAGTTGCCAATAATCCAGTTGGTTTCAAATTCCTCGATCCCGTGATGCACTGTCTTTTTTGAAGATCAAATCCCACACATAGTTATATGAAGGCTCGTATCTTCAAGGAAGCAATAGCGTCTCATCATCAAGGATTATTTCACAGCTGAGATTGAGGGTGCTACCGTTGACTGAATACAGTTCATCCGCCATTACCCCTAAGATGTCACCTTGGCTAGTGATATCTCACTGCTATTGCCAGTGGTATGTGATATCTCACGTTAACTCGTATGTCAATAGTAAGGACTGGAGTACGCGGGGTTGTCACACCCGTAGATCAAAAATAAAAAAATTTTCAAAACAATAAAAACTGATTCCTCCATGCGGGCTGTATAATCGTAACAATATCAATGCAAAAACTTTTCATTACACTAAATACAAACAAAAAAAATATTTCAAACTTCAAACCATTTGTTTTCATGGCATGCTGTAGTATACTTTTCGTGTCATAATTGTGTTTTATACTAGGCGCGTTCCATTGAAAATCAAACTTACTCAAATTTGCTTTGATCTACTCTACCTCGAACAAGTTGTGTAGTTGAAAAGCAGATTATTTTTCGATTTTATTTAGATCGTTTATAAAATTGTTTTAGTATTTTTAATAATAAAATTGACCAGTAGGATTTAAACATCAGCCCAAAATAAAAATTTTTCAGAATAATAAAATTGTGTGGCTATATTTGAAAATTTTTCCAATTTTCGACGTTCCATTGTTGATCTACTCAAAAGCTGCTTTGAGCAGCTATTTCGTTCCAAAGGAACGCATGTACTATGTCTTGACGTAGCAATTGAAGGGAACAGGTGAAAAACAACGTAAGTCCATAAAATCAAATTTCGAGAAAATTGAAATTTTGCGTTTGAAGTCTTTAAAATGCAAGACAATTTGTGAATTCGGAGTAAACAATGAATAGACATGGTTCATAAAATTGTTTTTAGTGAAATTATCTCTTCACGTTTTTTGGTAAAAAATGGTGGATTAAGTTGTTTTTCCCCTGTAAATTGTTGTTTTTCCCCTGTATGCGAATTCTTTTTAATTGATTTATATTTGCTGGGTTTGATATTCATCAAAATTGAGTATACCAGCTGAAAGCTTTTGTATTTCTTCAAAAGATAGCAGCACTAACTCGATTTCGAAAAAAATGGACTTACGTTGTTTTTCCACTGTACCCTTCAATTAATTGACTACAATTATCCTACAATTCAATTAATTGATGCGCGAAGACGTAAAATATGTCAATAATTGAAGACTACAATAATTATGTTTTCAACTCAAATTATTGTAGTTAATTATCTTAGTTCTCGTTATTGACGTTTGGAATGTTTTAGTGTTTCCAAATGATGTTATAGTTTAGTTTTATATGTTTTCTGTAGTTCTAAATTTAAAATATATATATTATTAAAATTTTCAATGATATTTAGAACTATTTTAATTATGAGCAATACTTTTTTACTAATGTTTTAGCTATGATTAACAGATATTAGTTCGCAGATTTCGTTATGGGGTTGAAATTTTGAAAAGATTTTTGAAATGTTTTCATCTTTCCATATGGGTAATTCTTTTATAAACCGAACACCTTTCTGACCGACCCATTTTTGATTTGGCTGAAATTTTTTTTAGGGGTTTTCTATCGAAAAAAAAGATATACGTATTCGAGGATTTTTTTTTTTTTTTTTTTGGAAAATAGAGCTGTTCTAAATTTCGAGAATTTCGTGATTTTCGGCTTGAAGACTTATTTTCAAAAATTCATAACTTCGGTTTTATAGAAGATAGAAGGTTTTTCTTTTCTTTATTTGAAAGTTAAAAGATGGAATTTTTTAAAAATAAATATTTTCAACTAAAGTTATTAACAAATTCCTATTGTTATAAACAAATAAAATGTTAAAATTAAATTTTAACCATTGCCCCACCCATGAAATTAGTTTTTAATATTATCATCGTATTTATCGTTCAATTTTCTATAAAAAAAGTATTTTTTTTTAATGGAGAAATGATATTTACTGTTAGAAATAAATTAATTTATCGAGCGCGGGACGACAAAAAATTCCATATATGGGTCATTCTTTTACATACCGAACAAAATAGGACAAAATGTGACTAAGACATTTTTGATTCAGCTGAAAATTTTTTTGAGGGTTCTATATAAACATTACGATATACTTGTTTTCGGATGTTTTTTTTATTTTGTTTTTTAGGGGAAATAGAGCGGTTCTAAATTCCGAGAATTTTGTGATTTTTGGCTTGAAGACATGTTTTCAAAGATTTATAACTTCGGTTCTGGTAGAGATAAACACTTTTTGTTTGTTTTATTTTAAAGAATAGAGATGCAATTTAATAAAAAAATTATTAATTATAAAAATTATTAACAAATACCTATTGTTATAAACAAATAAAATTTTTAAATCAGTTTTTAGTAATTATATAAAAAAAATAAAGAGTGTTTAATGTAATCATCGTGTTCTACGTTCAATTTTCAATAAGAAACGTATATTTAATTAATGAGAAAATGAGTTTTACTGTTACAAATAAGTTAATTTTTCCAGCGCCGGACGACAAAAATTTATAAAATTTGTTATCGTATCGCGCTCGATAAATTAGTTCATTTCTAACAATAAAACTCATTTCTCTACTAATTAAATATACGTTTCTTATTGAAAATTGAACGTAGAACACGATGATTACATTAAACACTCTTTATTTTTTTTATATAATTACTAAAAACTGATTTTAAAATTTTATTTGTTTATAACAATAGGTATTTGTTAATAATTTTTATAATTAGTAATTTTTTTTTTAAATTGGATCTCTATTCTTTAAAATAAAACAAACAAAAAGTGTCTATCTCTACCAGAACCGAAGTTACAAATCTTTGAAAACATGTCTTCAAGCCAAAAATCACAAAATTCTCGGAATTTAGAACCGCTCTATTTCCCCTAAAAAACAAAATAAAAAAAAATCCGAAAACAAGTATATCGTAATGTTTATATAGAACCCTCAAAAAAATTTTCAGCTGAATCAAAAATGTCTTGGTCACATTTTGTCCTATTTTGTTCGGTATGTAAAAGAATGACCCATATATGGAATTTTTTGTCATCCCGCGCTCGATAAATTAATTTATTTCTAACAGTAAATATCATTTCTCCATTAAAAAAAAATACTTTTTTTATAGAAAATTGAACGATGAATACGATGATAATATTAAAAACTAATTTCATGGGTGGGGCAATGGTTAAAATTTAATTTTAACATTTTATTTGTTTATAACAATAGGAATTTGTTAATAACTTTAGTTGAAAATATTTATTTTTAAAAAATTCCATCTTTTAACTTTCAAATAAAGAAAAGAAAAACCTTCTATCTTCTATAAAACCGAAGTTATGAATTTTTGAAAATAAGTCTTCAAGCCGAAAATCACGAAATTCTCGAAATTTAGAACAGCTCTATTTTCCAAAAAAAAAAAAAAAAATAAAAATCCTCGAACACGTATATCTTTTTTTTCGATAGAAAACCCCTAAAAAAAATTTCAGCCAAATAAAAAATGGGTCGGTCAGATTTTGTCCAAATCTGTTCGGTTTATAAAAGAATTACCCATATACTGATAAGTATTTGGGTTTATCATTATGAAAATGTTTTTTGTTTAATTTTTGTTAATTTATTAAAGATATTTTACTGAAATAATGGTAATATAGTATGGTAATGGACGTGTGCAAAGAAAATTACTTTCAACAATTGTTTACCGTGTGGATTCAACAAATGTACTACAAATAATAATAATGAACAAACTGAAAACTTAAAATTTGCAGTCACTTGGTTTTAGTATTGACCACTAAGCGTCAGGTCGAAATAATTACCCAATAATTTTTATAGTCAAGATTGAAACTAAAATTAATTGACCTGAATAATATATTGTGGTAACCAATTAATTGCTACGCCAAGACATAGTGTTAGTTTTTAGTTTATTATGTGCAGCATACAAACTTCTATACACCATTGTACACCATACATTTCTATATACCGTTACAGGGTAGTACTCCCTTCAAGCGACATCGATTTCTTAGGCCAACTGGTGCCGGACTGGATCATGTCACTTTTCGGACGTAATAATCTCCATAGGTGAGCTACCACAATTTTTTTTTAACTATGAGAAGTGAAAATTTGTTTTAGAAAATTTGTTTTAACCTTGTCCGACAAAAACTTGTCCGCTATTATCGAGTCCGACAACCCGGGTTTTCAAAACATGCCAAAACGTGAATTTCTCGAACTCGACAATAGTAGACAAATTTTTGTCGCACAAGGTTACCCTCGTGTTCTAAAACAAATTTCCACTCCCATGACCCATGGTTAAAAAAACAGTGGTAGACAATTTACAAGATCCCGGTAAATCGTCATATTTCGGAGTTTGCCGAAAAAAAAGCGGCCGAATCGAGGAAAATGACAGAACAAAAGTTTTCGGACTCGTCAAGAACAGGCACCTAACGAAGTATAAAATATGTGGTGATCATCAAATGAAATCGGCGTGGGCCCAGGGACTATACTCAAAAAATATTCTTTTTCGACGCTCGAAAGCAAAATTTAATCCGACCTTTTCCAACAAAAAGCAAATATGCCTATACGTGATTATAACACGAGAGAGTTTTTATTCGTCAGGCATTTTAAAATTTTTTTTTCTCTTTCTCGTTATTTCAAACAAACAAAACAAGAAATCCTCCATACATTCAGAAATAAAAACACTAGTTTACAAATTTTGAACTTTTTTTGTCTCCCTGAATAAAACCCAACTTTTCTTATAGATTTGGACCTTCTGAACACAAATATCATATTCATTTTTTTTTTGTTAGCTCTTGTTTTTGAGATATTCACGAAAAACCAATTTTTTCGGTGATCAAAAATGTTGTTTCGGTTTTTGGATCTCATATTTTACAAAACAAACAAATTAAGCATATTAATAAAACAGTGCATAGTAAATATGCCAACAAACATTTTGAGTTATATTTTGTAAAAATCCGTTAAGGATTCTGGAAGTTCTGATGTTATTTTTAAAATCACAAACAATTGGTTTTAATTTGTTCACTAATCAAAACATAAAACAGTAACATAAAATTAAACTCCTAAAAATTTAAAAAAACCCTGTAATAAATTAATTTTAGAAATGTATTTAATTTCTATAATTCAATGATTTCACGTTGTTTTTAAATTTTTCCATTTTCAACACCATAAATTTTGAACAAATAAAGACACTAATTTTTTTTAATTTCTTGGAGCCTATAGTAGCTTCAATTTTCTTTCTTTTAAGCTAAAAGATACGAATATTGGTGCAGTTTGCACCAAGTTATTCAAGTTTTTCCAAAGAAAGTCAAAACTCAAAATTTGGAAAAAAAATTTAACTATAAGAATAATTTAAACTCTGCAACATAATTGATTTATATATAGGTTGTTTTCGTATTAGATCTAACTCCTCCTACTTCGGGATTATTTTAGGAGTTGGAAAATATCAGTTAGTTGATTATGAAATGTCTTTTTTTGACAAAAGTTGTATTTTATTTGTATATGATTTTTCTCGAAATAGAGATTTTTTTTGTGAAATTTTTGGACATGATCTAGCTCCTTCCACCTCGGACTTATTTTAGGAGTTGGAAAATATCAGTTAGTTGATTATGAAATGTCTTTTTTGGACAAAAGATATATTTAATTTTTATATGGTTTTTCTCGAAATTGAGATTTTTTTGTGAAGTTTTTTGACATGATCTAGCTCCTCCCACCTCGGATTTATTTTAGGAGTTGGAAAATATCAGTTTGTAATGAAGATAGGCAGTTCTTATAAATGGAGTGATTCTTTTAGCAGTATTTATTATGTTACTTCCACAAATAAAACAAAATGAATTTGGGCTATTTTTACACTTGAAACTTCTTGACGACGCCATTTAAATAAACTAGACCTTACACTTTACTAACAATTTATGTTGTTTTGCTTATAGCCAGTGGCGGATTACCATAGAGGCGGAAGAGGCTTCCGCCTCGGGCCCCACATGCACAGGGGCCCCCTCGCTACAAATAGTATTGATATTTTATAGGTATTCAAATATCAGATGACTGCGTTCATTCAACCAAAGTTTTTAAACCTAAAGATTTTTTTAATATTATCCCACATGTAAAAGTGTTAGGTTGTCAATTTGTATTACTTTTTTTCATGTATGTATTTATTTTAATAATTCTAATTTGATAGTTTTGTAATTTTTTAATGTACAAATTCGTTTTCCAATTTGTATAGTAAAAAAACATTTTGTTTTGAAAAGTTCCACTGTTACGAATGAATATTAATACTAAAACTTTATTTGCAATAGGCTGTTATTATATTAATCACAAAATTATTGATAAAAACAAAATCCAGATAAGTATTTTTTGAATAATTGAAGTATAATTGAGTTTTAAGTTTTCATCAATGATTTTGGATTTCTTTTAAGACCTACAATTTATTGAAAGCATTAAACTGAAAACCTCAATTTTAAGCATATAATTGTACATATTTTAGATTAATTTCATATATAACTAAATAAATGAAAACTTTTTAACGTGTAGAATTGAAATCTATTATTGTATGCTTAAAATCCATGTATTTTTTATACAATACATGCTAAATTCATCATTTGGATTAACGTTTGAAAAGGGTTTCCATATGATATGATTGATATAGTATAGGTGTTTTAGCTTTAGTTGTATATTTCGTTTTATCAACGTTGATTGGAAAAAAGATTGTCTAAAAAATTTGTTTGAAAAATTTGAAAAAAGATTGTTTGTAACTGGACGTATTGATACTCAAATAGCTCGTGAAATTGAAGTACAACAAAAATGCTGGCGGGAAGTTTTAAAAAGAGTTGCAGCTACAGTAAAGCTATTAGCTACTTTGGGTTTAGCATTTCGTGGTCATCGAGAAGATATTGATTCGAAAAGAAAAGGAAATTTTATGACATGCATTGAGTACCTATCCCAATTTGATGATTTTCTTAAAAATCATTTGGAGAGGTACAGCCATCCAGGAAAAGGTAATGTAAGTTATTTATCACATACCACATGCGATAATTTAATGGGAACTGAAGTAAAAGAACACCTAATTCAAGAAATTCAGGACTCTTTATATTATTCAATTATTGTTGATTCTACGCCAGACGTGAACCACACTGACCAACTAAGTTTTATATTAAGGTACATTGTTAAAGAGGGCAATGCGAGAGAACGATTTTTGGATTTTTACAAATTGAAAATCACAATTCAGAATATCTAGCACAACTTATTTTGAAAACTTTAAACAATTTGTCTTTGGATATTAAAAATTGTCGCGGTCAAACATATATAGCCGTAAAATATAATGGTTTACAAGCCAGAATTAAAACTCTAAGTGAGACCGCCATTTTTATTCCTTGTACAAGTCATACGCTTAATTTAATCGGCTTTTTATGCTGCAGATGCCTATTCTACTGCGGTGTATTATTTTAACTTTATCCAAAATATATATGTATTCTTTTCTTCATCTACTCACAGATGGAAATTGCTTATTGATAATTTTTCCGATCCTAATTCCAAACATATTAAAAAATTAAGTGACACAAGATGGTCTGCAAGAGTTGATGCAGAATCCGCCTTGCGGTTTAATTACAAAAATATTAAAACCGTTCTTATCGAAATTAGCGAAAATGAAGACGAAAAACCGATTACTAAAGTTGAGGTTAAAAAATTAGCTAGCTCTTTCGATGAATATGAATTGCCTTATTAACCGTTCTATGGGATATATTATTGCAAAGAATCAATAGTACTAGAAAATCATTTCAAAATATTCAAACGAACTTATTACAAGGAGCAAAACTGTTTAATTCTTTGTCACAATTTATAAGGGATGTTCGGAATGATTTTGAGAGCATAGAAAAGCAAGCAAAATTATTAACAGATAATATTAGCTACAAAGAAGGACAAAAAAGAAAACGCAAAATTATGTATGATGAATCATCTGCAAATGATACACAGTTAGTAGGACGAGAATTGTTTATTATATGATCTGTGTCTCATATCTCACAATATGATCTGTGATAGACTTCCCACTGAAATGTCTACCAGAACGTCCATATATGAAACTGTTTTAAATAATTTTAAATTATTTTTTGATCAAAATATATCCAGTGATGAAGTTGACAAGTGTATTTTAGAATTGTCAAATACATATGCGAGGGATATAGAAGTACAATATTTTAAAGACGAAGTACATCATTTTTTAAAATATATAGAAGAAGAGAACATCACTTGTCCATTTAAGATATACAAGGTAATCATTGATGGCCTGCAATCTTCATTTCCCAATGTGGAAACTATTTTAAAAATATTTCTTACATTGCCGATATGCAACGCAAGTGGGGAACAATTTTTCTCCGTTCTAAAGCGGATAAAAAATTATTTAAGAAATAGTCTTAATCAAACTCATTTGCAAAATTTTTGGTAAAATCTTAGGCCCCAAAATTTTGTTCCGCCTCGGGCCCCTTAAAGGCGTAATCTGCCACTGCTTATAGCTGCCTATCACTATTGATTTATTGATTTTTAAAAACAATACACTATTTAAAATTTATATTTGTAATATTTTTTCGTTTTTAATTAATATTTTCACTTGAATGTTTGGAATTAAATTTATCCTCAGAGAAATTATATTTGCAACTAATCATACGACAACTATCTACTTAAAAAGAAATTAAACTAATTAAACAAAAGTTGGCAAAACCGAAAAACTATTAAAAAAGAGAAGTAATTGCTTTCTTAAATTAAACTTAAAATGATCATAAACGTAAGGAGTAACACAAGGTGGGCGGTGATAGAAAAAAATTTACATTATCAAAAAACCAAAAACAGACAAGAAACAAACCTTACAGGTATTAATAGACATAAATAGGGGCTTAACTTTATGGTGCTTGAACTAACTTAAATAGTTCTGATGTTATGATGTTTTGCCTCTCCTCACAATTCATTATCTTTTGTTTATATTTTTCTATATACGTCTCATATCGATCCAATTCCCAACTTCGAAAACAAAAATAAAAATTATACTTAACTATTTCAAAATAATTCTTTACTGATGTTTGAGAACGACTGAACATTTAAAATTATTATTTATGGCACAATAAATTAAGTAAAAAACTATTTTTTCCAAATTTTGAGTTTTGACTTTTTTGGGGAAAACTTGAATAACTTGGTGCAAACTGCACCAATATTCGTATCTTTTAGCTTAAAAGAAAGAAAATTAAAACTACTATAGGCTCCAAGAAATTAAAAAAAATTAGTGTCTTTATTTGTTCAAAATTTATGGTGTTGAAAATGAAAAAATTTAAAAAAAACGTGAATTTTTCGTATTTTTTTAACTTTTTTCGACTGTAACTTCCAGAATTCTTAACGGATTTTTACAAAATATAACTCAAAATGTTTGTTGGCATATTTACTATGCACTTGTTTTATTAATATGCTTAATTTGTTTATTTTGTAAAATATGAGACCCAAAAACCGAAACAACATTTTTGATCACCAAAAAATTTGGTTTTTCGCGAATATCTCAAAAACAAGAGCTAACCAAAAAAAAAGAATATGATATTCGTGTTCAGGAGGTCCAAATCTATAAGAAAAGTTGGGTTTTATTTCGGGAGATTTTTCTTGTAAACTAGTGAAATGGTATTCTTCTTCACTACAAACATATCGGTGTTACTTTTGCCGTTTTTAAATTTAGTTTTGTTTACTGTAGACATCGTCTACGTAATGAATCAAATTATTAAACCATATACTGGATCAGGCAAATGCAAGAAAATAACATTTAGAGTTATGAAATGAACATTTGTTTGTAGTAAGGATACGAGTGCATGACTTTCCATCACTTTATTGCAATAAGATAAAATGAAATGAATAAAGGAAAATATCATCGGATATAATTAATGAAAGGATTCTGGTCGTTACAAAGTGTTATTGTTTTATTTTTTTACTTTGCATTGTTTTTAACATTTTTGTTGTCTTTTTGCGTACAAGCTAGAAAGCTCAATTAAGCTACTAATCACTTCATTGATTATAGTTTTTACTTGTTCGTATATTATTTAATGAAAGAAAATAAATACATATGTTGATGGCGTAAAAGTTTTTTATGAATATAATACTTATATATTCATGCAATAATAATATATAATTAAATAGAAATATTTATATAATGTTACATTACTATTCAAACTGTTTAAGCTATATAAAAATGTATTGCTTGATATTTGATAAAACCTCTACAAGAAATAATAGTTAATTTGAAGAAATAGTAATTGTCTTTAAAGGGAAGCACTGATTCCGAAGCACCCAAGAATGCTTTACCGATGTTTTAAGGCATACCTGACATTTAATTTTCTTGATGGAGTTTCCGTTATATCTCGATTATTTATCCAATAAATACAATAATTTCATAAAATATGGATAAATGTTGACGTTTTGTCGATCATATTTCGAATAAGCATAAGTTTTAGGTTAGACTTTCATAATCTTAAACATATATTTATCATCGACTATATTTTATTCGACCCTATGAGCAAAATTAAAACTTTTCAAGCCATTTGATGGTAACATACCGACTCTTTTATTTGTTGGCATCTCATCAAAATGTATACAAAATCTGTTAAGTTTTACTTATTTATCTAACATCAATTTATAAAATTAAACTATTCGGATTGTTTATTTATATTCACACATAAATTACTCGCAATTAAATTATAAATAATGAATCTCAATTAATTGAATAATTGTATTAACAGAAAGAAAAACAAAAGAGTAAAAATTAAGAGAAACCATAAATATAAATAGGAAATTAATTTAAAAGAAAAATTATATTTGTCGTTCCTAAAGATAAATTATATTGCAAAATATGATTTATTTTAAGTAATAATATTTTTTACATAATAATAACAATAATAAGTGAAGTTGTACGAAGAGAGGCTTAAAAGTCAATTAGCATGAATCGAAGGATAAAAAATATTTGCTGTTAACATTAAGCCATTATTGAGAAACACTAAAGTTGTTGCTACACGACAAAAACTTTTGCCGAATTGCTAGGAACGATTTTCTAATTTTTGATTAAACGAAGAATGGTTTTATTTGCAAACTATGTTAAATTAAAACATCTAACGATTAAAATAAAATAAACATATGATTATTGATTAATTGATTAATTTTAATTGATGATTTTTCTAAAAATTATTCGGCAAAATTTTTATCACCGATTTTTATTAAAAAATTGTAAAGAAATCTCCAACGATTTTTGGAAAATTTTCAATTTTCAACGAATTTTTTTTCGTTCGGATTAAACCTCACATCGTGGTTTTTTCAAATTATTGTGGAGTTTGTTTTAAATTAAAATTTTATAAATATAATTGAATTCATAATAAATTTGTTTATTTCAAATTCAATATAACAATTTCCATTTTTTTTAGTAAACTGTCATTTCTATTGTTGTTGTTGTGGTAAATACCAGCAATATTTTTTTGGTCCATGGGGCGCATTTTACTTAAAACGAACGAATTCGTTCGTATTAATTTTGCGTGTGGCATGGCTTTAAGATTATGTACATCATCACCAAGCTTTGTGCACCCTCGTCTTATAAATAAAATAAATGATTCATTATTCTTATGTATGACTAACAGAATAAAAGTGAAGATAAGAAGGAAACTGAAGATAATGTCAATGATTTTTTTTTTTTTTTTTTTTTTTAATAAAATGTGTTGTGTAATAGGGTTTAGAATATGTGTCACAACAACACATAAATACCTTTTAAGACCTAGGTCTAGACCTGGGTCCCACAACAACTGGCGTTCTGAGGTGTAGATTAACGCTTTTTTTAAACATCTGTGGGTTGAAGCCACCTGAGACTAAGTGTTCCGGCAAACTATTCCATTTGTACGCAGTTCGGACAAAGAAGTCTCTCTGCGATCTGCCAGTATGACAGCGCGGGATCTTTACCGTTTCACTGGTTGCGGCAGCCGATTGCCGAGTGGAACGGGGGTAAGAATAAGTTTGAGGCATGATGCCGCTGATTTCATCTGAGCACTGCTGATGACGATATTTGTAAAAAACAACGAGGTCAGCAACAGTGCGACGATGTTGTAGGGAATCAAGTTGTGATGTCAAAGTTCGATCACCTACAATTCGTATAGCTCGCTTTTGAACAGAGTCCAAGAGGGCCAAGATGGAAACAGAGGCAGCACCCCAAACTTGACAGCAGTACTCCATACAGGGACGAATATAGGACTTATAAACATGGAGCAATTGGTATGGAGTGAAAAATTTTTTGCATCTATTTAGGAGGCCGAGTTTTTTAGACGCGCTTTTTGCCATCGCCATTACATGATCGTTCCAGAGTAGGTCATTTGAAACTGTGACACCCAATAAACGAATGTTTTTACATTCACCTATTGGTTCATCACACATACTAAATAAAATATCTTTGGGGAACTCGGTCTTTAATCTGGAAACAATCAACAGCTGTGTTTTGGTGGAGTTGAAATTGACAAGGTTTTGGTCACCCCAGTCGGCGACTTTATTCAGGTCTTTGTTCACGTTTATGGCAGCGTCTCTCCGGGCAGGATTAATTCGTTCGTGCATTTTACCTTTTGAAGGAAGGGGCTCGAACGACTTGTGCAGAGTACTATCATCTGCAAAACTATTTATTGGGTTGCTGGTGATTTTCAACAATTCGTTGATATAAATCAAAAATAGGGTTGGGGACAATACTGAGCCTTGGGGTACACCAGCGTTAATTAGTTTAGACTCAGAAGAATATCCGTCTAAGGTTACCGAAATGTATCGGTCGGATAGAAAATTTTGAATCAGCTTCACAACATTGGGATGAAAACCGTACGCAACGAGCTTGTTGATTAAGTTGGCATGCCAGACTCGATCGAATGCCTTGGAGATGTCTAAAGCGATAACGTATGTTTCACCACCTTTATCAAGTATGCTGTTCCAACAATGCGCTACATAGTTTAATAGATCGGTAGTTGATCTTTTGTTTCGAAAACCGTATTGGCTGTCGGATATTAAATGATTTTCTTCCAGAAATTTTGAAATATGTGTATTAATATAATGCTCATAGACTTTGGATAGGACCGATAGTAAAGCTATTGGCCTATAATTTGAGATATCGGATCTTGGTCCCTTTTTGGGGACGGGCTGGACATTTGCCAACTTCCAGCACGAGGGAAATATACCAGATTTGTAGGATTGGTAGAATATTTTAGTTAAAGTTGGTGCAAGTTCTTTGGAAAAGGTTTTTAAAATAATGGGTGGAATATTGTCCATTCCTGATGCTTTGTTGATGTTTAACCCCTTTAAAAGTTTAGCGACTATTTTGGGTTTGAAGTGAAGTTCATTCATATTAACTCCTGAAGACTGGATTTGGGGTATTTCTTTAGGAGTTTCCAAAACAGTGGAGTTCAGAGCAAAGCGTTCAGCGAACAAGTTAGCTTTTCTTGCGGGATCATTGACGATTAAATCACCATCAATAATAGGGGGAATAGAAAATTTTGTACCAGAATTTAAAGAATTAATGGCACTGTAGAAACTCTTGTCAGAAACAGACATAGACGTAAGTTTTGAGGCTTTCGCTCTGTCAATTTCGGACTTTTCGTTTGAGATAATCTGATTAGATATTTTGTTGGCCTTTAGATATTGGGATCGATTAGTGGGAGTTTTGTTATGAATCCAAATATTAAATGATCTACGTTTGTTTCTAAGTGCCGTTTTGGCAGCTTTCGAATACAAGTATTTTTGTTTGGGTTTTACTATGGAGAAAGGGACAAATTTATTTATAGCAAATTGGATGGTTTCTGTAAAGTTTTGAGCAGAAACATTTACATTGTCAGTGTAAAAACAATGACGGTCGAAAGGGAAACCATGGAAAAAATTTTGAAGACCACTCTTATCCATTTTTGAGTAGTGAAATATTTTACGGGGTTTGGGAGCTGTAGTTTTAAGTAAATCAGTTTTGATAACTGATGAGATTAAATAATGATCAGAATTTCCAATACTACCTTTCGCAACATCGACACTCGTAATATCTGGCATTGTGGTAAGATAGAGATCTAGTAGAAAACTATTTTCACCGCCATTACGGGGAGTGAAAGTCGGGCTTTTTACAATTTGGAATAGGCCCTGAGACGCGGCAAAAATTTCTGCCAGTTTTCCACTATTGTCAACATCGTCGGTCGATTTGGAGAATTCCAACCATGATTTGTTGTGGACGTTGAAGTCACCGGTAACGATAACTTCACAATTAGGGGACTTTGCTCTAATCTCGTCCATAATTTTTGTCAGTATATTAAAAAAGTTTGGGTTACGTTTGTTGGGGGACCGGTATAAAGCTATTGAAAAAAAAGTCATTTCTGGAAGACAAATCTTTAAAACCATTGTATTGAAGCCGTCACCGTGTAGTTCAAAATTTGGAAAGCGCGTGTACGCAACACTCTCATGAATGAATGCGCATACGCCCTGATGGAGTTTGAAAGCTGATTCGAGCCTATATTTGGAATTAAGCGTTTCTATAAAGAGAAAATTTTCAGAAACTTGTGTTTCTGTAAGGAATAGAATGTTCGGTTTGTCGTGCTCAAGATGATGTTGCACGTGGTCATGGTTAGCGTTCAATCCGCAGATGTTTTGAACATGTATTTTAAAATTTTTTTTTGATTCATATATGTTTTGTCCCTGCAAATTCCGTGGACATGCCGCTTTATGGGCGGGTGGATTGCGCAAATTTGCTTTACCACTTGCAGACTTATTTTTTTTCGGTTGTACTGCCATATATATATATCAAAATGTTTATTTTATTTTTTTGTGTTTTATTTTAAAATGCATAACTAAGTAAAAAATCCTATCATACTACAAAATATGACATATGCCAATATTTCATGATAAGATGAAGAAATAATAACAAAATAATAAGTGAAAAACAAATTGTGAGAAATTTGCAGAAAACAAAACAAAACTAAATGCCAATAATCCAGCTGATGCAGCGCACCCCAGACGCACCGCCCACCACTTCAATCGAGGCACAAAGCCCACACATAACTACGTGTTGGTTCGATTCCTCGGAAGAGCTAATGAGCGGTACCGCTACGGAACGCTGCCCAGCTAAGACTGGAAGTGC
Organism: Diogma glabrata; assembly: GCA_963693315.1. NCBI lineage: Eukaryota > Metazoa > Arthropoda > Insecta > Diptera > Cylindrotomidae > Diogma > Diogma glabrata. Next base: position 207,066,762 of record OY856187.1, read on the forward strand.
TGCCGTTGACTAATTAAAGTTCGTCCGCCAGCACCCTAAGATATCATCTTGGCTAATGATATCTCCTGCCATTGCCAGTGGTATGTGATATCTCACGCTAACTCATATGTCAATGGCAGGGACTGGAGTACGCAGGGTAGTCAGACCCGTAGATCAACATTGATCATAATCGATCAAAATCGATCCCTCCTGCATTAAATGTAAAGATTATTCATTTGTGAAAGTTTTTTTTTATATTGTTAGAGGTTTAAAGTCGAATTCTAGCATATTGTTATAAGTTACAGTAGATAATTTATTAATTGAATTATGAATAGAAATGTTGGTATTTTATGACATTTAACCTATTATGTTATGAAAAATTATGAAATTTTATTATATTGTTGTTCGAGACCACATAGAGAGGGAAAATGGTGTAAATATATACGTAAATTAAAAACTGAAGGCAAGCTAATTCCGAAAATTAAAGTATTAAAATTTAGTAAATCATTTTTTTCAAGACCATGACAAAGATTAAAAAAAGATTTAAAATTGCATTCTCACGAATACAAATATGTATTTCGCATTTAAAATGCAGTTGATTTATTTTTGGTTGATTAACTATAGCCGTGTTCGATTTGACTGAAGCAACTGTGAACTGATACAACTGAAAAATTGAATGTAATTGTTGTTGTTTTCTCGGTTGTTTCAGTCAAATCGAACGTTCGCCATAGAAAATCTTTAATTATTATTAGGTAAGGGTTTAAAATATAAATACGCAAAAGCCCAGTTATCCGGAATGATCGGGGATTGAAGCATGCCGGGTAATCGCAAATTCCGGAAAATTGAATGTAAATGAAATTTTAGGACGATTTCATGAAATATGCTTCAAATAAATATTTTGTTAAAATCTTAGAAACTAATTTACGTATTATCTACTAGAAACTAATATACGTATTTCAAGTTGTTTATAACAATGATTGCAAATAATATTTTACATAAAAAAAATTTCAATAAATGAAATAAGTAAAAGAATTTTTTTAAATTTTAAATAATTCAAAAGTTAAAGAAAAATATATTTCCTGTGAATTCGCAAACAAAACAAACATTTTTCTTGTGAAAGAGGAAAAAATTCAAAACTCAAAATTCAAAAATTCGGTTAACTGAATGCCGTAAAATCGGACTTTTACTGTACATTAAATGAGCTTACAATCGATTTGATTGCGCGTCTTTTAGTTAAAAAGTAAAAAGTAAAATATTTGAACATTGGGCAGCACATTTGAACATTAGATGTTTACATCGATTGAGTCAATCCATGCTACTACATTGGGAGTTGCCAAATGGATGTCTCAGACGTCGCCATTGTATCGTCGAATTGGACACACAGTTGCAATGTGTTTTATGGTTTGTTGTGGAGCTCCGCAGTCACATTGAGGGGAGTTTGAAATGTCCCACTTGTAGAAAGAATCAGCACAACGTCCATGATTCATTCTTATTCGGTTCAGTGTAGTCCAGGTATGACGTGGTAGATCGAAACTATGTTGGTTGCTAGCAGGTTGCTGTCAGTTTTGCGTCTGGGTGCAGGTGGCGCGATATTGCTTAACACAGGGAGTCAAGATAAAGAAGTGGACCTGATGGTACCACTTATAGTACGCATCGTGGCATGCAGCTGGCAATCAACTTTTTGAGTATGTGTGCTATTCAACCAGACTGGTGCGCCGTACTCAGCCACTGAGTAAACCAGACTGTGCGGCGGGTAGCTGGAGTAGCACCCATGTCGAGCCTGCCAGTTTGTGCAACATATTGTTACCCGTTTTAAGTTTTTTTGGCGTATTCTCTAGGTGTAATTTAAAAGAAAGAGTTCTATCGAGAGTAATGCCCAGGTACTTTGGCTGTTGATTGTATTTAATGACAATGCCGTTTGATAACACTGATAGTTCGTGCTTTGCCCAAGCTCCACGTTCAAATAGTCAGCTTCCCTGCTTGATTTGGCAAATTCAATGTTTTTAACAGCGGCGTTAATACACTTTTGTTTCCTCGAGGCGTCTAGTGAGTATATTAGGTCATCAGCCACGTCTGCCTCACTACTACTAATGTGCTCCTCATAAAATATATCGATAAATTCAATTTAAGCAATATTATGAAATTCTCTTTTCGTAAAACCGTTACCGTTATAGCGACTGTATGTAGTTCAAATTAAAATTTCAGTTCAGTAATAAGAAAATTTTTAGTTCAGCAGAACAAAAAATCAGACTTTTTTTCAATGTACAAAAAGTTGTGTTTTACAAAAAGTTATTTTTAAAAAGTATATAATTTTGATACAAAACAAAATCTGATAATTCGTAACGTAGTTTTAACTTTTAAGTAATCATGATTATTATATTGAATTGAGTTTAGTTTTAGTTTATAGTGAAAATTAAAAAGACGACACGTGAGTGAAAAGATAAGATCTCAGTTCATAAGATGTGGTTGGATTGATCAAAAACTAAAATCTCATTTTTACTTTATAAATTAACCGTTTTTTTAAAAAGTGGAATAAGTCCATTTTTGGAAAAAAATTGAGTTAGTGATAGTTTTAGAAAGATAATGATGGCCTCTTTTCTCTTCTCGATATATATAATCATACGTTCAATAGAGCCCGATTTAGGGTGGAGCGTGAGTGGAGAAATGGCTAAAGATCGATTTTAACATTTTATTTGTTAATATCAATACAATAACTTTTGTTAATTTTATTTTTTTTTTAAACTAGCGACTTTTAACTTTAAAATAAAACAAAACAGAAGTTTTAGAACCGAATAGAACCGAAGTTATGAATTTTTGAAAATAACTCATCAAGAAATTTAGAACCGCTATATTTTCCAAAAAAAAAAATCCTCGAACACCCATATATTTTTTTTTGATATAAAACGCATAAAAAAATTTCAGCCAAATCAAAAATGTGTCGGTAAAAAAATGACCCATTTACATGGGACTTGTACTACCTCTTGTTCTTATGCTGTGTGCCTCACACTAGTATTTTTTGCTAAATCACTGACTTTTTTAAATTAATTGCTAGTGCACATATGCTATTCATAGATGTCACTTGTATTAAACGTATAACCTATGCCTGACCTCATATATAAAATATTAGAATCTTTTTAAAATATCAAAATTTGTAAACATTGTCCTCCATTATGATGATAATGAAATTGAATTTGGGAGCTTGTTTTTTTAAAATACTTAATCACACGGAATATTTTCTTTTGTATAAATTTGAATTATTTCCCATTTTTTTTAAATAACTGTTTTTAAATATATTGACGTTTCAATGTATTGACAACTAAATTGAAAAGCAAGCTGACGAGGAGACTTTTCGTCCGCCGCCTGGTGGTCAATAGCGCAACTTGGGTATGAAATGAAAAGTCACTGATTTAGCTCAAAAAGTTGATGTGAGGCACACAGCATTAGTTTTTAGAAAATATTATTATTGAAAGTGGTATAAGTCCATTTGGAGTCAAAAAATCAATTATTTTCTTTTTAATTTTAAATAACTATTATTGCATAGTAAAATTAAATAGGTTTAAAGTGTGAAAAATATCACAAAATTTTAGTAACATTTGCCAATTTTTTATATTGATGCAAACGCAAATCCTTAAATATCTCAATATATATATGAAAAAATGGACTTATTTCACTTTCAAAAAAAACGGTTCAAATATTAAAATAAAATTAAGAATATAAACTATTATGTTTGTTTGTTTGAATACTAATGTAATTGAGTAATATTAATAAAAATTATCAGTCCAGTTAATGAGAGACAAATTAATAAGATGTACTAGTGAGTTTGATATTGTAGTAAACAGTTATACATGCTAAGCAGTGTTGCCAGATCGCAGGATTTTTTCCCGTTTGCGGGATATTTCATATAAAACGGGAAAGCGGGAAAAAACTTGGAAAGTGCGGGATTTTTTACATTTAATAATAGAATCGTTTTAATTTTGGATTTTTGAGATCAATTAAACTCAAGTAAGTAATGAAGTAATTGGAATTTTTTCAATTCAAAGGAATCGTTTTAAAATAAAACTTATCTTGAAATGGTTGCACCAATCAGTTTTTTTACCAGGCTTCAGGCCCTAAAAGCATATGCCATCTATCGGCTTTAGTATTGTCAAATCCGCGATGGAATTTAAGCCTTTTGCTGTTTAAATATTTCTTAGGGAGATAGGTACGTTTTGAAAACCCCAACGGACCACCATGTTATCTGAATTTCAGAAATATTTTGATGCTGCTAAACGAGAAATGGAATCGCCTAAAACTACAAGTTGGCTCTCTATGCATCCATCCCTTTTAAACATATTAAAAAAATTAGGATGTTTGGCATCTCTATTTTATTTCTGAGCAGTTGTTTACGTATCAAAAAAGAGCTATTACAATTTTAAAATTTTTGAAAATCATGCAATCAAGACATATATACTTCTTTTAAAAATTTCCTTCTCAATTTTAATAGATTTAATGCTCCATTTTATAGCAGTTCTTTCTTATTCCACAAGTTGTATGGAGAATCGAAACAATAGTAATATATTGTGTAAGTGTTTAATGCAATATTTTATTTTTCAAGGAAAAGTTTACGATGTGAGGC
>OY856187.1:207071555-207195156 GCA_963693315.1 Diogma glabrata
AACCCACTTGAATCAAATTTATTATATATATAAATTATAATAAAATAAAATACACTTTTGTGTTTGATTCATCACTTATTTGCTGCAACAGGAGTCGTCTTAAATTTTTAAACATTTACTCATTCAAATCATAATTCTAATAGGTTAAGTCAGGTTAGATCGGGAAATGTGTGGAGTACGATACAATACGGTTTGTATGTAGTGACGACGGTTTTCTGCTCCGAATATTTTTAATCTGAATTAATTTGCTTTAAATTAATGTTGAGAATAGCTCAAAGATCAAAATCAACCCAATTTTAAAATACATGTTCAAAAGATCTGCGGATTGAACGCTAACCATGACCACGTGCAACATCATCTTGAGCACGACAAACCGAACATTCTATTCCTTACAGAAACACAAGTTTCTGAAAATTTTCTCTTTATAGAATCGCTTAATTCGAAATATAGGCTCGAATCAGCTTTCAAACTCCATCAGGGCGTATGCGCATTCATTCATGAGAGTGTTGCGTACACGCGCTTTCCAAATTTTGAACTACACGGTGACGGCTTCAATACAATGGTTTTAAAGATTTGTCTTCCAGAAATGACTTTTTTTACAATAGCTTTATACCGGTCCCCCAACAAACGTAACCCAAACTTTTTTAATATACTGACAAAAATTATGGACGAGATTAGAGCAAAGTCCCCAAATTGTGAAGTTATCGTTACCGGTGACTTCAACGTCCACAACAAATCATGGTTGGAATTCTCCAAATCGACCGACGATGTTGACAATAGTGGAAAACTGGCAGAAATTTTTGCCGCGTCTCAGGGCCTATTCCAAATTGTTAAAAGCCCGACTTTCACTCCCCGTAATGGCGGTGATAATAGTTTTCTACTAGATCTCTATCTTACCACAATGCCAGATATTACGAGTGTCGATGTTGCGAAAGGTAGTATTGGAAATTCTGATCATTATTTAATCTCATCAGTTATCAAAACTGATTTACTTAAAACTACAGCTCCCAAACCCCGTAAAATATTTCACTACTCAAAAATGGATAAGAGTGGTCTTCAAAATTTTTTCCATGGTTTCCCTTTCGACCGTCATTGTTTTTACACTGACAATGTAAATGTTTCTGCTCAAAACTTTACAGAAACCATCCAATTTGCTATCAATAAATTTGTCCCTTTCTCCATAGTAAAACCCAAACAAAAATACTTGTATTCGAAAGCTGCCAAAACGGCACTTAGAAATAAACGTAGATCATTTAATATTTGGATTCATAACAAAACTCCCACTAATCGATCCCAATATCTAAAGGCCAACAAAATATCTAATCAGATTATCTCAAACGAAAAGTCCGAAATTGACAGAGCGAAAGCCTCAAAACTTACGTCTATGTCTGTTTCTGACAAGAGTTTCTACAGTGCCATTAATTCTTTAAATTCTGGTACAAAATTTTCTATTCCCCCTATTATTGATGGTGATTTAATCGTCAATGATCCCGCAAGAAAAGCTAACTTGTTCGCTGAACGCTTTGCTCTGAACTCCACTGTTTTGGAAACTCCTAAAGAAATACCCCAAATCCAGTCTTCAGGAGTTAATATGAATGAACTTCACTTCAAACCCAAAATAGTCGCTAAACTTTTAAAGGGGTTAAACATCAACAAAGCACCAGGAATGGACAATATTTCACCCATTATTTTAAAAACCTTTTCCAAAGAACTTGCACCAACTTTAACTAAAATATTCTACCAATCCTACAAATCTGGTATATTTCCCTCGTGCTGGAAGTTGGCAAATGTCCAGCCCGTCCCCAAAAAGGGACCAAAATCCGATATCTCAAATTATAGGCCAATAGCTTTACTATCGGTCCTATCCCAAGTCTATGAGCATTATATTAATACACATATTTCAAAATTTCTGGAAGAAAATCATTTAATATCCGACAGCCAATACGGTTTTCGAAACAAAAGATCAACTACCGATCTATTAAACTATGTAGCGCATTGTTGGAACAGCATACTTGATAAAGGTGGTGAAACATACGTTATCGCTTTAGACATCTCCAAGGCATTCGATCGAGTCTGGCATGCCAACTTAATCAACAAGCTCGTTGCGTACGGTTTTCATCCCAATGTTGTGAAGCTGATTCAAAATTTTCTATCCGACCGATACATTTCGGTAACCTTAGACGGATATTCTTCTGAGTCTAAACTAATTAACGCTGGTGTACCCCAAGGCTCAGTATTGTCCCCAACCCTATTTTTGATTTATATCAACGAATTGTTGAAAATCACCAGCAACCCAATAAATAGTTTTGCAGATGATAGTACTCTGCACAAGTCGTTTGAGCCCCTTCCTTCAAAAGGTAAAATGCACGAACGAATTAATCCTGCCCGGAGAGACGCTGCCATAAACGTGAACAAAGACCTGAATAAAGTCGCCGACTGGGGTGACCAAAACCTTGTCAATTTCAACTCCACCAAAACACAGCTGTTGATTGTTTCCAGATCAAAGACCGAGTTCCCCAAAGATATTTTATTTAGTATGTGTGATGAACCAATAGGTGAATGTAAAAACATTCGTTTATTGAGTGTCACAGTTTCAAATGACCTACTCTGGAACGATCATGTAATGGCGATGGCAAAAAGCGCGTCTAAAAAACTCGGCCTCCTAAATAGATGCAAAAAATTTTTCACTCCATACCAATTGCTCCATGTTTATAAGTCCTATATTCGTCCCTGTATGGAGTACTGCTGTCAAGTTTGGGGTGCTGCCTCTGTTTCCATCTTGGCCCTCTTGGACTCTGTTCAAAAGCGAGCTATACGAATTGTAGGTGATCGAACTTTGACATCAAAACTTGATTCCCTACAACATCGTCGTACTGTTGCTGACCTCGTTGTTTTTTACAAATATCGTCATCAGCAGTGCTCAGATGAAATCAGCGGCATCATGCCTCAAACTTATTCTTACCCCCGTTCCACTCGGCAATCGGCTGCCGCAACCAGTGAAACGGTAAAGATCCCGCGCTGTCATACTGGCAGATCGCAGAGAGACTTCTTTGTCCGAACTGCGTACAAATGGAATAGTTTACCGGAACATTTAGTCTCAGGTGGCTTCAACCCACAGATGTTTAAAAAAAGCGTTAATCTACACCTTAGAACGCCAGTTGTTGTGGGACCCAGGTCTAGACCTAGGTCTTAAAAGGTATTTATGTGTTGTTGTGACACATATTCTAAACCCTATTACACAACACATTTTATTAAAAAAAAAAAAAAAAAAATACGACGATCTGCGATTTTACTTTGGGGTTGATTACTACCCCATCTCGGGGGTAGAAATTTTTATGCTAAAAATAACAACGGGCATCGATAGAAGAGTGAATTTTAAGGATTTGATGTTATACAGAGTTTTTTTCGAAAATTAAATATTTTTTGAGTTATCTGTGACTGTAAGTGTCTTTTTCGTCGAAAAAAGCTCGTTTTTTCATTTTTTTTTCGAATAACTCAAAAAGTTAAAATTTTTCATCAATCATCATGTATTGTTACTATCATTGGCGTAGCCAGAATTTTCCATTGGGGGGGTCAAGAATTATTTTATAAGACTTAATAGTTTAACCCAATAAACCAATTAATTAGTTTTATTAATAATTCATTACAATAATATATACTTCATTTTAATGTTTCCTTAATTTTAATTTTTTTAATTAATGATTTTTTAAAAAATAGATTAATGATTATTTTTAACTATCTTAAATTATTTTACATTAAATAATCAATTTTAAAGAAAAAGATTTCTTACCTTGTAAACTATGTTTAATCTAAATCTATTTGTAACATTTAAAGACGCAAGAACACAACTTCTAGACGGAGAACCCGCGACGGCCAGACCTTCGTTATTTGATAAAAGCTGAAAGTTTTTCTGCACATACCCCCTACTCAGGTAGGAACGATTAGCGACATATGAAGCTTGGATCATGGTGGCTTTGGCAGGGAGCAGGTAATAAAGGGGCCTCCAAAGTTTCGTGAAAATATAAAATGTAATTTTTTTATATATTCTTCGGGATGGTATTAGAAGTCACGTCACTCATTGTCAGACACTTACTATCGTGATAACCCCCTGCCAGACACCCTTAAACTTTAACAAATTGATAATGTTTAAAGGTGTCTGGCAGGGGGTTACCACGATAGTATGTGTCTGGCAATGGGTGACGTGACTTCTAATACTACTCCGAAGAATATATAAAAAAATTACCTTTTATACTTTCACGAAACTTTGAAGGCCCATTTGTTACCTGATCCCTGCCAAAGCCACCATGATCCAAACTTCATATGTCGCTAATCGTTCCTACCTCAGTAGGGGGTTTGCGCAGAGAAACATTCAACTTTTATAAAATAACGAAGGTCTGGCCGTCGCGGGCTCTTAGTCTATTCTCTCTTCAAATTGAAATTAACACTGAGCAATAAATGTTTGGATTAACGATAAAAAAAAGTAGCTGATTCGTTCAAATAAGTAATTTAAAATAAAAAGAATACCAGTACATACGTCTATTCCTGGATTTCCCTGGGAATTGGGAATTGAGAAAAAAGTGCAATAAAATGAAATAAAGGAAATTTATTTCTCAATTCCTATTTCACGATGTACAGGAATAGGGCTACAGATGTACTCATAAAGAAAAACTATCAAAACAGTAGACCAGTGGGAATAAATAAAAGACGCCAGAATAGTACATTATGATGCTAGGAGGTAAAGCTAAAGATTTTGGACGTAAGTGGAGTTTGCAAATCGAGGCGCTAGCCGAGATTTGCATCCACATTAAGTCCAAAATAGCTTACGTCCGTGCATCATATACTAATTTTTATTCGCCGCAAGCAAAATATTTAAAAAAAATGTTTAAAATTATAAATTTGCATAAATTTGAAATAAAAATATGTGGAACAAGTTACCTTTGGCATAATATTTGTTATTTTTTCCAAATTATTTTATCACTATTTTTTTTTATTTAGCGTATGGTTTTTTTTGTGACACATTAAAAATTAAACTTCTTTGAAATCTACTTAAAACAAAACATGGATACACATTAAATGAACTTACAATCGATTTGTTTGCGCGTCTTTTAGTAAAAAAGTAAAACGTAAAATATTTGAACATTGGGCAGTACATTTGAACATTAGATGTTTACATCGAGTGAGTCTATCCATGCTACAGGCAACTGCATCGGGAGTTGCCAAATGGATGTTTAAAATGTCGCCATTGTACCGTCAAATTGTACACACAGTTTCAATGTGTTTTATGGTTTGTTGAGGACCGCCGCAGCTACACACTCTGAAGTACCCCACTTGTAGAAAGAATCAGCACAACCTCCATGATTCGTTCTTATTCGGTTTAGTGTAGTCCAGGTATGACGTGGCAGATCGAAACCAGGTTAGGTAGAAGTCGGGTTAGTAATAGAAAGGCCAGTTGTGTTGCAATGATGCCATTAGGTGTCCCAGGCATCCAAGATATTAAAATTAGTTGCCAGCAGATTGCTGGCAGTTTTATGTGGAGACTTTCTTGACTTCAATCGACAACGAGTGTGGTCACCGTAATATTCGTGCAAGAGTAACGTGATGCTGTTGGTTACCTTTTTATGTTCACGCATGAGAGCATGCAAGCGTCTGAGTGCAGGTGGAGCGATATTGCTTAACACAGGGACCAAGGAAAAGGGGTGGATCTGATAGTACCACTTATAGTACGCATCGTGGCATGCAGCTGGCAGTCAACTTTTTGAGTATGTGTGCCAGTGAGTATGTGTGCTAGTGAGTATGTGTGCTATCACTATGACAACATAGTGGGAGTTGGGGTTCTGTGGAATGAAAAGAAAGCAACTGTTCAATTCATTCGTAAGATACCAGGGAAAAAAAATCTTAATATTAGAATACTAGAGCAATTCTTCTAGATTACAGAAACTTTAAAATTTCAATGGGGGGGTTTAAACCCGATTAAACCCGTATGTCGCTACGCCACTGGTTACTATCAAACCAATACTGAGTTATGGCTTGTTGAATGTTGACTATTGTTCATCGAATACAAAAATCGAAGCTTTCAACGTTGAATAATGGAAAAAAGGTTTTGGTTATTTCGGAAAAAAATTATGAACTCTTTTTTGAAAAGCTTAAAAAACTTTGAAAATGATTACTGATAAAAGTCCCAATAGATAAAAGTAAAAGTTGCATTGAAAGTAAAGCAAGTTATAACAAAAATAAAGTCGTTTCTATTTTGTTTGGCCTAAAAAGCAAGCAACGAAAACATCCCCGTTATAACCACCCCATTTGACTAATCGTTACCCATTTACAATTTACTTTATTTATGTAACATCAATACATTTTAGAGCTTTACTCGTCTTAAGATGCTTAGATTTGACAAAAATGAATTTCAAGTTAAAAAAGAGTTTTCGTTGTTCCTCAAAAATTTTCATTTTTTTTTCATATAACTCAAAAACTAATAATGCTACGTAAACATTGCTGAAGAGCAAAACCAAGCCGTTCGTTACAGAAATTTTCGTAAATGAGATACGGCCATTCAAAGTACGTGTTTGCATGCGAATATAGTACCTTATAGCTCACACCTTTAAAAAGGAAGAGCTTGGAAGAAATTTAATTTAAACGTTTTTGTAGCTTTAACGGTAAACCCTGCAATGGTTTTTCGAGGGACCCGCTAGTTCAAAAACTAAGGGAAATATCGATAAAAAACCAATCACTTTTTCTTCGCATTTCGACACATGTACATTGGAGCACTGATGCATGTACGGAATTTTACGGAATTTTTTTCAATTTTTGCGCACGGTGGTTACCATCTTTGAGAGCACTAGGTCGTTACACCTGCGACAGACCAAAAATTTACTTCAATATCAATATCATCCGACTCAGATTGTTTTTCGTTTGAAGCTTCTAATAAACTATTTACTATCCTTGCATCAGTCATGCCAGCTACTGGAATACCGTCAAACTGGAAGAAATTTTGGAATCTGGTAGATACTTGTGATATGATAGCTGCGTATTTTTCGTTCGGGTCAAGTTCAAGGTACCTTTTAACACGTAAAAGCTACAATATCATAACTCATATATTTATCGAGTTCATGATTTGTAGCCTGTATAGATATTAGTTACATAAATATGAAAGAAAAGGCGCATACGAAATTTTCGATATTTTTATTATTTTTCGTGAGCTTTCAATTTGCAAAAATTTGTTTTTGTACTATTATGCCTCACTAACACTGAAAATTGATAATTGAAAATATAGGAATATGTTATTTAATATCATGTGAACCGTGATCCTTACCAAATAAAACCCAATTTCTAAGTATAACAAACATTTTCTTTTTTTTCAGCCCACAACCTGAACCGAATGAATAAAACGCAGGAACTGTTGTATGGAACTGCTAAAGATATATACAACAAAGTAAATTGAAAAATATCGGAAAAAGTATCTAGACAAATTTTCATCTCTAGTTCCTACTGTAGATTACTTATATATAAACACGCATTAAATGAACTTATTTGCAAATTCCCACATGGAGGTTTTTATCAGTTTTTATTGATTTGTTAATTTTTTTCTTTTTTTGATCCACGGGTGTGACAACCCCGCGTACTGCAGTCCCTGCTATTGGAATATGAGTTAACGTGAGATATCACATATACCACTGGCAATAGTAGTGAAATATCACTTGCCATAGATGATATCTTAAGGGTGCTGGCAGATCTTAGGGGTGGTGGCGGATGAACTGTATATTCAGTCAACGATAGCACCCTCAATCTTAGCTGTGAAATAATCATTGATGATGAGACGCTATTGCTTGCTTGACGAAACGAGCCATCATGTAACTATGTACGGGCTTTAATCTTCAAGAAATACAGTGCGTCATAAGATCAAGGAATATGCAACCGGCTGGATTATTAGGCAACTACATTTTTGTTTTGTTTCAGCAAATTTTTGTAAAAATTTGCTATTTACTTTTTAATTTACTTTTATTTTCTCTATTCTATCATAAAATATTGGCCTATGTCATATATTGTCAGTGATAGGATTTTTTGTTTAGTTATCCATCCTTTAACACCTCTGGAAGTATGTTGTTGTGGGACCTTGGTCTTAAAAGGTTTTTATGTGTTATTGTGACACATATTGTAATTCCTACTACACAACCCATTTTATTAAAAAAAAAAATATTAAATATCAAAATTAAATAAAGTTCAATTATTTTCAAATACTTTAATTTTGAAATGAAAAATTCATGATATAAAAGGCCAAAGAAAATTTTTTCATGACAATAGTTATTGACTTTTTTCAAATACTGCTATATTGGATGTAACAGTTGATATTTTAGATAAACCTCATTCTGTTGTCAGGAAAATGTTAACGTGTAGTTATCCCAAACACGGTGAAATTATTTACCAGTATTTTTTCTTTTTGTTATGTTGTTTGTAAATTGGCTGGTATACTAAATAATTATTTGATTTGTAATTAAAAATTCAATTGCACCTATTTCTCACCCTGTTTTTAATTTTTTATTAAATTAATTATTTTCAAATTATTTACGATATTTCGCCAAATTGAGGCATTATTAAGTGTATCATAAATTTAAAAAAAAAATTTTTAACATTAAAAATCTTCACAAATATTTAAACATAATAACAAAACGATTTGAATTTAAAAAAGAAACTAGGGGGAGAGTGTTGTGGCCAACATAGCTTTAATAAACTTTTGCAATATGCTTAGCAACGCCTAGGAATAATTCTGACAGTTCTTAAAAAGTTAACACATTTTATTCATTCTTCGGGTCAGAAAAAAGTTCCCTAAATGTGTTTTATTTTTTTCCATTCATTGATTAAAAATTCTATTGTTTTAAAACTATAATATAAGTTGTAAAATAAATAAAAGGCCTAAATAATAAATAGTTTTAATATTAAAAAATAGTGCATGTGGCTTATCGTACTATCTGACTGAAGGTGACATTTTGAGTGTACATATTACACAATATGGTGAACCCGTTAATTTAAATTCGGTACGTGATTAAGGAACCGGAAAATCAAAAGGATTATATTTCATTTGTGACGAAGATCAACGTTCAATTGTGTTAACTGTGGATAATTTAAATAGCGTTAAAGTGAAGGCTGGAGTAGCAACAAATATATTAATAAACTAAACTTCAGAGGCAGCAGTATTCAGACATACAGCTTACACTCCAAATCCAAAGCAAAGATTTCCTACACTGTTTTGTGTATAGAAATCTTGTGTATTTTATTCTATAAAATTTCTAATTTCTTTTTCCAAGAGATAAGTTGTGCTCTTCTATTCAACATGAATACTACATAGCATAGGTGATGATGGGTCCTATACTTGCATGCTATATATATATATACATAAATATAGCTATACTATACATATCATGATTTTGCATACTATATAAGAACTCTTGTAAAGCAAAGAGGCAAAGCCACAGTAGCTTACACCGGATGCCTTAGTTGTGGAAGTGAGTTGTGGTAGTGTTCATCATGTCCTATAAATCATCTTTGGCTCATTGTTTTCAAAACCTTTCACTCTGTCTTTGGAAATTTCTTGTTTTGGATGACCTTAAGCCACAGATGGCCTGAAGTGAATATCTTGACAAAAGGCAAATCTAATCAATTAACATCATAGTGAATTTAAAAAAGTTATCACCAAATAAAGGGACACCTTACAATTTACATTATATAAATTGAGATATGTTCCATAATTTTTAAAAACTGTATAAAACCACAAAGATCCCAAAAATGTATACGATATTAACACAGAAAAAAGAAATGCATCGGATAGCTTAGACATTAATTGTATGAGCCAACTTTCAAACTGAGACCTTAAAATCGACGAGTTTAAAATTGGGTGAGTAGCGATCAAAGTGCCCAGTCTATATATAGACTTTCTGAGTAGCTAGATTAGATTCAATGACTAGAAGCTATAGTGGATGATATATTATTTTAATAAAATGTGTTAAGTAGTTGAAATCACAATATGTGTTACAACAACACATAAAAACATTTTAAGACTTAAGTCCCATCTAAACAATTAATCCTATCACATAATAAAATATGACATAGATCAATAATTCTGACAGGGTGGACGAGATAAAATTAAAATAAGAGATGAAAAGAAAATATTTAAAAAAAAAAAATGGAGGAACAGAACCATAATGGGGTTTTCAATAATCCAGCTAGTAGGATATTCGTTGATGATTTTGCACTAGTTTTCTCAATACTTAAGGTCAAAATATAGAGTTATTTGAAGGATCGTTTCTTCGAGAAAGCAAAAGTTTGTAATATATCAAAGAATGTAGCATAACTATAAGGTTGAGGAATACTAGGCTACCGTTTGATGAATATAGTTCATCCGACAGCAACCCGGAGATATCATTTTGCCTAGTAATATGTTATTACCATTGCCAGGGGTATGAAGACATCTCACGTTAACTCATATGTCAATAGCAGATACTGAAGTATGCGTAACCGGATCGTGTCATATCATCGAAAAATCATACCGTCGAAAATCGTTACATCGAAAAAAAGCAATAAATTGAAAAATAAAAATCATACCGTCGAAAAATCACACAACCGAAAATCGCAACATCGAAAATCATATCACCGAAAATTCATTACGTCGAAAAGTCATACCATCGAAACATCACATCACCGAAAATCATATCATCGAAAATTTGATTCACAAAATCGAAAAATCATACCATCGAAAATCGTAAAATCGAAAAAAAAATCATATCATCGAAATATCATTACATCGAAAATATTCGATGTAATGAATAAATCATTACATCGAAAAATCATACCATCGAAAAACAGGGTGTACTCTCCTCACAGATAAAACTTTTGTAAATTAAAATGTTAAATGTCAGCAGTATATGTTAATTGGGCAATTCGTTTGAAAATGTACATTTATTTGTGGATTTTTTTTAAATCAAAATTTTGTGTGAGTGGAACGAATGTAAAAATCTAAATTCTGAATTTTTTATTTATTGCTTTGTAATGCAGTTTTGCCGGCATACATTTTTAGTAATTTCATTTGGTTTACATAGATAATATATTATGTGCTATCATATTTTGAAGATAAAGTTTTAGGATTCCAAACAGATTTTTCTACGTTTTTTGAATAGTAAATACTTTGCCCTATAGTATTATATTATATTCACCCTGTATACTTTTGAAAATGCGCATGTTTTATAGTTTTTTTTTGAAAATGCCTAAACCATTTGGTATGTTTAGTATTGACGAAATTTGTATTGGCGAAAGAAAGTGTGTGTGTCAAGTGTTTTTAAAAAAATAATGAAGTGTGTTAAAACACGAAAATGAGCATTTTTTGCTTAAAAAATCGATCATTCTAAGTGATTACGAGTAGTAACATTGAATGTGGAGAAAATTTGATGGTTGGCATTGTTATGTGGGACCAGAACCTCGATTATTGTATTGTAAGTGTGTCAAAAAATACTGTCAAGTATGTCAAAAGAATGATTTTCATTTATTTTTTAACCCAATTTTTTGGAAAAAAATAAAATTAAGTATGTAATTATTTTTATGACTTGAAATGTATTTGAACATGAAATTGGACATGTTTCTATCCAGTTTCAACTCCTCCCAGCTTATAGGAACAATTGGGAAATATCAAGTTGTTGCAGATTAAATGTCGTTTTTAAAAAGATTGATTAATTTTTGGAATATATTTAGAATTTTGAAAAAAGTTTAATTTTTGATTTTATTATATGTTTTGGAATATTTTTAGAATTTTGAAAAAGTTTTTATTTTGTTTTGATTTTTGCAATATCTTTAGAATTTTGAAAATAGTTTCAATTTTTGATTTTGTAATATTCTCTTGAATATGTTTGAACTTTTGAAGAAAATTGAAATTTATGATTTTATTATAATTTTTAGAATCTTAGAAAAATTTTGAATTTTTGATTTTTATAATTTTTGCAATATGTTTGGAATTTTGAAAAAAGTTTCAATTTTTGATTTTGTAATAATTTTTGGATTGTTTAGAATTTCGAAAAAGTTTAAATTTTTGATTTTATTAAAATTTTTGGAATATTTTTAAATTTTGAAAAAAAATTTAAATTTTTGATTTTATGATAATTTTTAAAAATTTTAGGATTTTTGAAAAAAGTTTGAATTGTTTATTTTGTAATATTCTCTTGAATATTTTTGGATTTTGAAGAAAGTTGGAATTTTTGATTTTATTATAATATTTGGAATTTTTAAAATCAATTCAATCAGAATTCCGGCAATGTTTCCGGTCTGAAAGACCTAAGTATTACATTCATGAGTCAAAAGTGAAATTCTTACCCAAACTTTTTTTTGCATTTCTCGACGTTTTAGGACCTACTGATTCTAAAAAAGCAAAAAAAAATGTATGTCTGTCTGCCGGTCGGCCGTCATTACCTACGAAATCTAGAAAACCACTAGAGCGATTTCAAAAATTTTGGTTCCTAAAAATAGGTATACTCTATGGACTACTGAAAGTGTGTCAAAAAATCATTAAGTGTGTCAAAAATAGCAGATTTTCATATTTTTGGCTTAAAAAACATTCGTTTTAAGTGATTACGAGTAGAAACATTGAATTTGGAGAAATCTTGACTGTAGAGATTGGTATGTGAGATCAAAAACTAGATTATTGCATTAGAAGTTTGCCAAAAAAATGTTGTCAAGTGTGTCAAAAGAAATATTTTTATTTACTTACCCAATTTTTTGGAAAAAAATAAAATTAATTATTTGTATGACATGAAATTTTATTATTATTATAGAGAATTATGGTATCATAAGTTTGTCAAAATAATGTTGTCAAATGTGTCAAAAAAAAGATTTTGCTTCGGTCTGAAAGACCTAAGTATAACATACATGAGCTCAAAGTGAAATTCTTACCCCCACTTTTTTAGGACCTACTGATTCTAAAAAAGCAAAAAAAAAAATGTATGTATGTCTGCCCGACTAGAAATTAGATCAGTATAGGGTCCGATCCGGATCAGGATTGCCTGAAGACTGATCAGGGATGAATCAGGCCTCCTGATCCGGACATGATTAAAAATCGTCACGCCATATATGATCCGTACAGGATCCGTTTAAATGAACCATGCCGGATCCATTTCAAAGATCCATTCCGAATCCATTTTAAAGATCCATTCCGGATCCATTTAAAAGATCTATTCCGGAAAGATCCATGCTGATCAATTCAACAGTTTCATGTCCGGTCTGGTCAAGAGATCCATACCAGATCCGTTCAAAGGTTTAGAATTAATTTTGTTCTTAAATATTAATTTGACATTAAATGAAAAAAATATTACCATTTTTCCTTAATTTTATTCATATAATTTCAAGTACACTTCAAATTCTTATATATTTAAACAGTAAGTTATACCATTAATAACGAATTTATTGTTTAATGAGCAATATTATATACAGAATGGATCAGGTAAAAAACTAAATTTTGTATTATTATCCAGTTCAGGACATCGGATAAGATGAGTTTTTTCGATCAGACACTGGTCGTAAGACTGGATCAACGAATAAAGTACTGCACGCTGATCAGTAACTAATCAGATAGCCTGATCAACGGATAAAGTACTGCACGCTGATCAGTAACTGATCAGATAGCCAGATCAAGGGAAACGGTACTGTACGCTGATCAGGAACTGATCAGATGGCCGGATCAAGGGAAACGGTACTGTACGCTGATCAGGAACTGATCAGATTGCCGTATTACGGAAAATCTGATCCGGATCTGATCATAATCCGGGTTCCCTGAACTAATTTCCAGTCGGGTGCCGGCCGGCCGTCACAACCTATACGAAATCTAGAAAACAGCTGGACGGATTTCAAAAATTTTCTAAAAATAGGTTTACTCAATGGGAAGAGCCGAAAGGACGATATGTTCTGTTCGATAACTGTACCGGAAGTGTTTCAAAAAATCGTCAAGTGTGTCAAAACAAGGAAATTTGCATATTTTTTGCTTAAAAAACTTTCATTTTAAGTGATTGCGAGTAGGAATATTGAACTTGGAGAAATTTTGATGGTCGGGATTGGTATGTGAGACCAAAATTTAGATTCTTGCATTATAGGTTTGTCAAAAAAATGTTGTCAAGTGTGTCAAAAGAAAGTTGTTTATTTATTTTTTTACCCAATTTTTTGGAAAAAAATATAATTAATTACTTGTTTGAAATGAAATTTTATTATTATTATTGAGAATTATGGCATTATAAGTTTGTCAAAAAAGTGTTGTCAAGTGTATCAAAAGAAAGATTTTTATTTATTTTTTACCCAATTTTTTGGAAAAAAATAAAATTAACTATTTGTTTAACATGAAGTTTTATTACTATTGAGAATTATGGCATTATAAGTTTGTCAAAAAAATGTTGTCAAGTGTGTCAAAAGAAAGATTTTTATTTATTTTTTATCCAATTTTTTGGAAAAAAATAAAATTAATTATTTGTTTGACATGAAATTTTATTATTATTTTTGAGCATTATGGCATTATAAGTTTATCAAAAAAATATTGTCAGGTGTGTCAAAAAAATGATTTCATGTATTTTTTTAGATAATTTTTTGGAAAAATAAATTTAGCTGTTTGTTTACGTAAATATAATTGAACAGGGAAATTTTGAATTTGTTATAGTTTTTGAAAGTTTTTTGGAATTTTGAAAAAAGTTTCAATTTTTGATTTTGTAAGAATTTTTGGAATATTTTTAGAATTTTGAAAGATTTTAAATTTTTGATTTTATTATATTTTTTTTGATTTTGGAAAAAGTTTCAATTTTTGATATTGTTATACATTTTTACAATATTTTTAGAATTTTGGAAAAAGTTTGAATTTTTTTATTTTTTAAGAATTTTTGGAATATTATTAGAATTTAGAAAAAGTTTAAATTTTTGTTTTTTTTCTAATTTTTGGAATATTTTTAGAATTTTGAAAAAAAAATAAAATTTTGGAATTTTATATATATTTTTAGAATTTTGATAAAAGTTTCAATTTTTGATTTTGTAAGAATTTTTGGAATATTTTTAGAATCTTGAAAAAAGTTTCAATTTTTGCAATATTTTTTGCAATACTTTTAGAATTGGAAAATTGGAAAAATGTTTTAATTTTTGATTTTGTTAATAATTTTGTCCTCGTACAAAGCTTTTGGTGAAAACTATATAAAAAGCCTTAACACAAACACAATCCTTACTGTTTTATTATTTAAATTTGTAATGTCATAAAATAAAAGGAGAAAAATCAAATTTGCTTAAAAAAATTTTGCAAGAAATGCAAAAAAAGTGGGGGTAAGAATTTCACTTTTGGCTCATGAATGTAATACTTAGGTCTTTCAGACCGAAGTAATATAAATACATAGCCGGAAAAAAGACGCCTGATTGAATTGATTTAAAAAATTCCAAATATTATAATAAAACCAAAAATTCCAACTTTCTTCAAAATCCAAAAATATTCAAGAGAATATTACAAAATGAATGAATGATGATGAATGAATGAATGATGAATTCAAACTTTTTTCAAAAATCCTAAAATTTTTAAAAATTATCATAAAATCAAAAATTTAAATTTTTTTTCAAAATTTAAAAATATTCCAAAAATTTTAATAAAATCAAAAATTTAAACTTTTTCGAAATTCTAAACAATCCAAAAATTATTACAAAATCAAAAATTGAAACTTTTTTCAAAATTCCAAACATATTGCAAAAATTATAAAAATCAAAAATTCAAAATTTTTCTAAGATTCTAAAAATTATAATAAAATCATAAATTTCAATTTTCTTCAAAAGTTCAAACATATTCAAGAGAATATTACAAAATCAAAAATTGAAACTATTTTCAAAATTCTAAAGATATTGCAAAAATCAAAACAAAATAAAAACTTTTTCAAAATTCTAAAAATATTCCAAAACATATAATAAAATCAAAAATTAAACTTTTTTCAAAATTCTAAATATATTCCAAAAATTAATCAATCTTTTTAAAAACGACATTTAATCTGCAACAACTTGATATTTCCCAATTGTTCCTATAAGCTGGGAGGAGTTGAAACTGGATAGAAACATGTCCAATTTCATGTTCAAATACATTTCAAGTAATTACGTACTTAATTTTATTTTTTTCCAAAAAATTGGGTTAAAAAATAAATGAAAATCATTCTTTTGACACACTTGACAGTATTTTTTGACACACTTACAATACAATAATCGAGGTTCTGGTCCCACATAACAATGCCAACCATCAAATTTTCTCCACATTCAATGTTACTACTCGTAATCACTTAGAATGATCGATTTTTTAAGCAAAAAATGCTCATTTTCGTGTTTTAACACACTTCATTATTTTTTTAAAAACACTTGACACACACTTTTTTTCACCAATACAAATTTCGTCAATACTAAACATACCAAATGGTTTAGGCATTTTCAAAAAAAACTATAAAACATGCGCATTTTCAAAAGAATACAGGGTGAATATAATATAATACTATAGAGTATAGGGCATGGTATTTATTATTCAAAAAAACGTAGAAAAATCTGTTTGGAATCCTAAAACTTTATCTTGAAAATATGATAGCACATAATATATTATCTATGTAAACCAAAAGAAATTACTAAAAATGTATGCCGGCAAAACTGCATTTCAAAGCAATAAATAAAAAATTCAGAATTTAGATTTTTACATTCGTTCCACTCACACAAAATTTTGATTTAAAAAAAAATCCACAAATAAATGTACATTTTCAAACGAATTGCCCAATTAACATATACTGCTGACATTTAACATTTTAATTTACAAAAGTTTTATCTGTGAGGAGAGTACACCCTGTTTTTCGATGATATGATTTTTCGATGTAATGATTTATTCATTACATCGAATATTTTCGATGTAATGAGATTTTGATGATATGATTTTTTTTTCGATTTTACGATTTTCGATGGTATGATTTTTCGATTTTGTGAATCAAATTTTCGATGATATGATTTTCGGTGATGTGATTTTTCGATGCTATGACTTTTCGACGTAATGAATCTTCGGTGATATGATCTTTCGATGCTATGACTTTTCGATGATATGAACTTTCGATGATATGAAATTCGGTGGTATGAACTTTCGGTTTTGTGATTTCTGGTGATTCGACGATTTGATTTTTCGATGTTATGATGCGGACTCTGCGTAACGCGGGGTCGTAAGTCGTAACAAAAACTGATCCATTGCGTTTAAATATGCTTACATTCATTTCATTAATAACAATGTTAAAAAAGTATTCGGTGCATTTTTAAAAATTAAATTTGCAATAATATCGCTTTAAAGTTTGGCATTTCTTTCATTTTAAAAGATTTTACCGTTTACCGGTAAAAGACATTTCGGTAGATTTGCACTCCTTATGCACAGCTATAGCATGATGGGAGTTTAGAAGTTCTGATATTAATCATATAAAAAGATACAAATCAAGAAGAATCAGGAGATAGAACACAAGTGAAGAGATAGAGTACAAGTGAGGAGATAGAGTAGCCTCACGAGTCATTAAGGAAAGGCTACTCTATTTCTTCTACTAGTTGTAGCCTTTTCTATGAAAAATTATCAGTGATTCTACCGAGGTCGCTATTTTAGGTTACCCCTTTCCCTTAAGTTCGCGAGTCCGTCTCCAGAGATGTCGTAACGCAAACATAATACCAGCGCTTCTTTGGAAATTTAGTGGCACGAGAATCAAAAAAAGAATGAGAAACAATGCGAGCTATACCTATTATCCTTTTGACCCTGAAATTCGGATGCCTTGTGCAAAATTGTATAGTTTGGTCGTGAATTGAAATTTGATGTCAACGTGACAAAGAATATTCAGTTGACCCAAAATAAAGAACTAGTTCTTGTGTTTTTATTAGTAAGTAAAAGCAAGAAGTAGTATAAATCATTTAGAGCACACTATCATAACATGTTATCGGTTTCAAATAAATAAAAACAAATCCCTTTGTTGTCATATTTCATTTACATGCCATCCACATCGCTAACCGAATACTTTATGCAAATATTTTTCCATCTTTAATTCAAATATTCATTATATAAGTGAAATTTAATTAATAATTCAAATATAATTATAGAAAAAATAATAATAATAAATATCGTATTCGTAACAATTTATATTATTTATTTACTTGAAAACTTTATTAAATAATGAAAACACGGTTGTTGTAGGCAACAAAAAATTATTTTATTTGTGGCGAGCACAAAAATGCTGATAAGAAGATAAATTAATGTCATTAATTTATATTTACATAAATAGTATAATGATATAATTACTGCTCTGTTCTATTTAATACAATATATGAAGAAGATAGATTGGTTTACTTTTACAGTTAGAGGTTGGTCTTAGATAATTAAATTAATTGATGTAATAATTTATGTCTTAAGTAACGTTTTTGTAGTTTTGTTTCAGTTTTTCTTCTTGTAAGATAATCCTCCTCAACCTTTTCGAAAACAAATCGGATTCTTTGAAAGACATATCATACATTTTCAATCACACATCACTTTCACTATCAACTCCATACCATTTAGTTTTTATTCAAAAACTTCCAACATTTTAAAATCTAAAATTAAATCACAATTAACACCTACCTTAATGAACACCTAAAATTATCCGATTAAAATAAAACAATGAATGTTTCACTGTATCAAAATTATCAAATTCAATAAATAACGAAAGAAACAAAATATTTGAACTATCTCATCATTTACTCCATTCATTCATTCATTTCGTTATATGTATTAACTATCAGCCAATAAACCAATGAAACTTTATATTTTTACACACCAATGTTTCATACAAATTTTTGTCTTCTTCGATTTCATTCAAAATAATATTTTCTCTTTCAATTAAAATCAGTTTAAGTAGTAGTAGTATTTAATTTTCTTTATTATTGTTTCTATCTCGTTCATATTTTCCTATTTTGTTAAAAGTATATAATCAGTTTTGTCAATGTGTATTTTTATTTTTTCTATCTCATATTCGCACGATATATATGAGAGAAAACCGTATGTACGATCAGCTGTGCTTTTATGTATAGAACGAATAAGAAACAAAACAAATATGATTCTTTTTCATTTATTTTTTTTGTTTTTGTGCTGTAATTTACCCACCGGCCGGGATTTTCAAACAACAGTTGGATTTCAGAGTTAAAAAATTTTATAAAAAAAAATTAAATATCTTATGTTAGTCGTTGACTGTTATTCGTTGTAAAGAGTCATTGTTTTATCGTTATTGTATATTAATTTTTCTATAAAACTATATTTAATTTAAAATTTTGAAAAAATTTATATCGATTCAAATAATATAAAATAAAATACTAAATATTATTTTAAAGCTTCGAGTTTTTTGTTTTAGTTTCTTTTTTTTTTTGTGTAAAAAAAATCTAATCAAAGTGATTTTCATTTTTGTATTTTAAGAAGAATAACTTTTTGTTGTAATCAAACGAAAAGTGAAAGAAAATATTATATAAAATTAACTTTTTGTTGTTTTCGTTTTTTATTTAATTTTTTAAAAAATAAATTTTAAAAAAATTTATTCAAAAAGAAAAAAAATTTCGATTTATATTTTGTTCGAAAAAAATTATGTTGTTAAGAAAAAGTGATAAAATTCCACTTAGTAAATTTTTTTATAAAAATGATAAAATTACTGTTAATGTGACAAAAAAAGTTATAAATAATAATAATAATAATAAAATTAATTTAATAATTCGAAACGAATTAGTTAATGGAAATAGTGAGAAATCAGTTTTAATGGACGAAGAAGTTATATTGTGAAGTTGTAAGAAATAGTTATTTTGTGTGCTTGAATAAATATAATTTTAAGCTTTGATTTCGGTTAATTATTGTGAAACTGAACAGTCGGTGTTATCAATAGTGAAGATAGTTGTGAAAAAATACTGTTAAGAAAAAAAAAACAAGAATAGAAAAATCAAATTTTCGATTGTTTTTAGAATTAGAAAATGTCCACTGGTAAACGTTTAGCGAAACGATCAATTATAGGTACACGAGTTTGTGCCCAAGGTATTGACGGTCTTTGGTACTCAGGTATTATACAAACCGTAGATACACCATCGAGCTCACGGGAAAATAATAACTGTATTAATATAACACCAAATACAAAGTACACTGTACGCTTTGATCTAAAAGATATGTCGCGACGTGGACTTAAAAAGGACTTTCGCGAAAGTGAATTAATTGGTCCTGGGTTTCGTACGATCATGGATGTATCCTTGAGACCAGGACAAAAAATATTTTTAACATATAATGGACGTGAGAGTGCAGGTGAAGTTCTTACTCATGATTTATCGAAGGATGAAGTTAATGTTACATTGCAACCATTAGGATGTGAGGTTAGTAATCGTTTCATAATAATTTTTTTGTATTCTGATAACATTTTTGTGTTGAAGTATTGAGCAAAAATCCTTTCACTTACCTCGACACAGATTTGTATTTGTTGTTTTTTGATTTCCATTATATTAATATTTTTATTATATTGAGGTCAATTAAATGCTGCGCCATCTTGAATTTTGAAGAACATAGGTTGCTTTTGTTGTTGTAACTGATTAATTCAATTGAATTTTATGATCGGCCGGGTAATTTAATTTTATTTCGTTGACTTTGCCTACTTTTTTTCTAATAATTATGCCATTGGTGAGGATTATTTTAAAGTTACAAATTAGGACGAACTAGATTTTAATTTTATCTGTTTTCTGTTTTCTATTTTATGTTTTCTTTTTTGTTAAAATTAAAAACATTGAACCTTGGAAATAAAATAATACTTACAGTCCGAAAAGGGCTTACAAATAGTACCTAAACCAAAACTGTATTTATTGACTTGCAAAAATATTTACCAATACACAGAAAATTTTTTAAAATTTAGAATTAATTTTGAAATGAGGTTAGTAGATTTTAAATCTGTTTCAGACTTTTTTGGAATAAAATTAACATTAGATATAATTTCTAATATCATATGTAAATGAAAGTAATCCAAATTTAGAGTTATCCGGTTCTCAAGATAAATTTCAGTTTAAGAGCGAAGTGTGTCACCGAGTATGAATTACAATTTCTATTTTTAGTTTCGTATCAGATCCAGAATAAGTGACATTCATCTTAGTCACCAAGCAGAATTAAAAAGTGTAATGAAGAGAGAATTAATTACAATTTTGAGAAATCCCATTATTTGTATATTAATTGGAATATTTGATTTTTAACCTCATAGACCAAGGGCCTCATAGACCTCATAGACCAAGGGCTTATTTATTTGACCTTCGCATAGCTTTGAGTTTGACATTCTTGTTTAAGATTAGAAAACAGGGACAAGCATAGCATACATAGCAATTCATTTTATGGTCAAAAAACTGAAAAAAATTTATACCGAAAATGATAAACCGGCAATTTGTATGCACAGTTCTTATGATTAAAAATAAAATCAGTTATTTTAGAGCTTGAAGTTTTTGAAATTTATTCATATATGCACTGAAAAATTTTTTTCGAACGCATTAATTGTTACTGAAGTAAACAGAATGATCACGGATAACTTGCTTCAATTATGCCCCAAAGGAATTTATTTTAATATAAAGCTGGACCATGGCTATAGACAGTAGAAATATAAACCCGTGTGATTGTTCTTTTAAAAAATATGAGAGAGAGTTCTGCCGTATCATTTGCTTGTACAGTACCTATACTAGCTATTATTCATCTATCTTTGCCGGATATCACGATGAACTATGCTATAAGTTCAAAGTTCCTCAAACCATTAAAGTTGCTCTGTTTTGCACAAAACTTCTCTTTTGGAAGAAAGGAATTTCTTTTTGTGAGGAAATAAATTCAAAAGAACGGTGAACTGTCTCGTTAATCTAATGTTTGTCGACTTTTGTTAAACAAGAAAATCATAGATTTGCTTTTTCTTAAACTATTGGCTGGAAGTGTTTCTCAGCCGGTGGTCCGTGGACCACTAACGGTCCGCAGAAAAAATTTAGTGGTTTGCGAATTTGTTTTTATTTATTACTAAAATTTCTTTATACATATATTTTGGGGATTTTTTGTATTAAATTTCTAAACTCTACTATGTGTGAATTCATAGGATGAGAGAATATTTCGTCAACATTCTAATCAACGAGTGTAGAGTCATTATTGATTGTTGTGAATCAATGCGAAACTAATATCTGACGCACGGTCAATTTATTGCTATATTTGGTTAGAAATATAGACAAGATTAGGGGAATTTTAATTTGGAAGGGTTTTTTGTGAGCAATTAAGCTTAAGTACATATTGGAAATCATTTGAATCAAGGTTGGCATGATATATATCAATGATATATATCCGATATATATCATTGATATATATCACGATATTTATTCCTTGATATATATCATGATATTTATAAAAAAGAAATTATTAACTATTCCTACCTAAAATTTGAAAAACTGTTGGAGCACTGCCCGCAAAACGCGTGCCAAATCGTGGTAATCTGGTTCAGCTATGCCAAGAGTAAGACCTTCAAGCTGATATAAATTCTGACATAACTAAACTTATGACATAAATATTGTAATGCATGCTAAACATATGCTTTATTATCTAAAGACCATAGCAGTCGCTTTAGACCGAACTCAAAAATATAAAACGACTATTGCCGTTGATGTTGAAATTTGGCATAAACTGGAAGTCGATCTTAAAGTAGAGCAACCTGTAGAAGTTAAGAAACTTTTTTATCGAAGGAGACATTTCTTTGAGAAACATGTCCTCAGATGCACCTAGCTAATGTATGCTTGACCAATGATTTTTAGTTAAACGTTTGAAGAACCACCAAAGAGAAGAAGCATATACTTCTTTACTTAAATATAATTATTTCAGACTTCATTCCGTTTGTAATGGCGCGTTTAGCTGAAATTACACCATTTTCAAAATATGCATTTCAATCTCAGTTTAGAAACTCCACCAATGGTGTGGTAGAATGAAATTACTACTTAAGCAGGGTTTTCCAGAGTTTGAAATACGGGCAAACACTGGTCCATTAATGGTTAACAGTATTCGACTTTTATTATTATGCCAGTACTAGAACCACTCATCGGTCGATCTATCGTTGACAGAAAATGGCCAGTATTTAATTAACTTTGAATGGCCAAGCACTGGTAAACAGTAATTGGCTATTGTTATTGAGCCATAACTATAGAACCATGAATCACCCGATTTACGGTTTATAAAACTAGCCTGTTTATTTTACTTTAAATGGCCAAGTAATGCACGCCAATAGTTAACATTAATTGGCTATTGTTATTGGGCCAGTACTGAACTATGAATTGGCCGATCTTTGTCATTTGGCTAAAATTCACTAGAGTAATATCCATTTTAGAAATATATATGTTGCAAAATTTCACCTATAGCTGTCCAGATTTAATTATTTTGTATTTAATTTATTTAAATTGAAACATAAGATATTTTATAATGGCCCAGTCACGGTTGCCAGTACTCGGCCATTGCTGCAATATTTGTCATCATTATTTGTCCGTTACTGGGTCAGCTGTACAGTGTACAACCTTGTATGGCTCAATATTGTTTTTTTCTCTGGAAAATAAATGGCAGTCATTTATTGTCCGAAATTATTAACAAATAAAATTATGTTAGTGGCCGAGTCATAGTTACCAGTACTATGAGTCGTGGTTGCCAGTGCCGAGTCATTGTTGAAATATTTGGCCGCCAGAAATTGACCATTACTGGACCAATTCTATTTCCTTGTATGGGCTATTGCTGGCTTTTTTCTCTGGCCCTTGAATGGCAGTCATTTATTGTTCGAAGTTATCATCCAGTAACATTATGTTAATGGTCCAGTTGTCAGTACTCGAACATTGTTGCATTACTGGTCGCCGGTAATGGACCATTAATGGAAAAGTTGTACAAACTTGTATGGGTATTGATAATGTAACTTGACAAAATAAACAAGACAAAGTGAGCGAGCGTATTCTCGGACTTGTGCAATCGAATATATAGACGAAAGGCTTGATAAATTGCCTATAAAAACTGAATTGAAGTTGCCATATTTGAACTTAGTTTATAGGTGAAGAGGTAAGAAACGAAGGAGTGTGGAAATGGCCACATATTTTATTATATTTAAGATAAACAACTGATTCAAAAATAAATATCAGAACTTGATATATATCGGATATATATCTGATATATATCGGATATTTTGATATTTATATAAATATCATGATATTTGCCAACCTTGATTTGAATTATGCAATTCGAAATCATTTGAATTTTCTCTTAGAAAAACTTCTTTAGAAAAATTTTAGTTTTGTTTCGTGCCAGAATTTTTATATATACTATTTTTATATTTTTTATTACTAGAGTTTCACATACTCACAAATTTCATTTTTGCTTCAAATTTAATGCTCTCCTTCGTCTTAAAAATAAAATAAATTATTTTTCTGAATGTTTTCCTATCGAAATAACAGGGTGTTAAATTCCTATTTATGGAATCTATTTATTATATACACACAAAAGAAAACTTAATTTTTGTAAGAAAACTGTTTATTATATGAACTTTTTCTGTGCAAACAATACAGAATCTTATTCGTATAAAAACTTTGTATGTAATTCGAGCATAAAGTATCTTTGTTACTTTCGAGCAGTGTTCCGTTTTTTATTTTATTTTGCCCTAAAAAGTTTCTGTCTTCCAAAATAAAATGCAGAAAAATAAAAAGCCGCACTCGAAGAGCTAAATTTTATTTTCTTATTTCTCGG
Organism: Diogma glabrata; assembly: GCA_963693315.1. Taxonomy (NCBI): domain Eukaryota; kingdom Metazoa; phylum Arthropoda; class Insecta; order Diptera; family Cylindrotomidae; genus Diogma; species Diogma glabrata. The sequence goes on from OY856187.1 coordinate 207,096,349, forward strand.
TCTCAGATATTTTAATTTTATTTTAAAAATAAATTTTTGTGAATGCTAGATTTTATTTTGTTTTATTTTATTTCGCTCAAAAAAGGGGAGTAAAATTTAGTTTTTTTTCTTCTATAACCCTAGTTTTTGCTCAAGAGCAAAACCAAAAACTGATTATAAAATAAAATCTCTTAGACGATTATATTTATTTTTTTCAAATAATTATCTCACAATAAAAACTTTTCTTGTAATTTTTTATTTTGCTCATAAAAAGTTTTTCGTAAATTCTTTTATTTTACCTTAAGAGCAAGAGCGAAAAATAAAAATAAAACCCACATGGTTTCGAGTGTTTATGGTTCTCGGATGACGCCTCGAGCAACAATTTCACTTATGCTAAAAAGATCCACTTTACGCCCTTAATACACAAATAGCTAATAAAATATAGTTGTCAACAGGGTTTACAGAGATAACGCTTTAGATAAAAAAAGAAAAGGTCCGAAATAAAATCTCAAAATATTTATTGGTCCGTAGCATGAGTTAAGTAGAGCAGTCATTACCGGCTAGCTATGAAAACTTAAATGGTTGGTGAAATTAACAAAGGTTTAGATAAATTTTACACTTTTTTGTTAGTATATTATACAATCAACAAACTTTTTTGTAAAATCAACAAATTTACTAAAAATACTATAACTTAAAAATTTTTTGTAGTTCGTAAGATTTTAAATAGGTAAGTTTGTAAGATTTATGAATTGAATGTTGTGTAAAATTTGTAAAATAGTTGAACAAGATTTTTTGTACGTTTTTATGGTTTTGTAAATTTAACGATTTTTAATTTATTTAAAATTCACCAAATATTATACTCATCATTACCATTGACAAAGTTTTTCACCTCCCGAAATCTCAATGAGTTTCAGGTTCAGATCGAAGAAATCTAATTTGAACATTAATTTTATTAATAGAATTTGTTTAGGATTTTAAATTAAATTTCTCAATAATTTAAGAATAATTTATTAAATAATTATTTTACTCTCTCTCAATAATTTAGTATATGTGTAAATAAATAAACAATATATGATCTATTTGGCGTACGCTTGTATTCCGCACGAAAACACCCTTCAGTAATTTTGTTTATTTGCTTTTCAATAGCTAGCTTACTTGATTATATATTGACATTGCAAAATAAATGAAGAAATAAATTTAATAAAAAATTAACGTTTCTACAATATATGTTATAACAATCAAATGTTTTCGCAATTCAAATTTCATAGCTATGCGTTAATGTTATACATACAATGCGTATTTTTTTATGAATTAAAATGGAATGGTTTAATTTCTTTTTTTGTTGAAATTATAAAAAAAACAAGTGAACGGTAAGTATATGGATTAACGTTCAAAAAAAATTTTTATTAGGTAATTTTGTTAAGAAATTTTATTTTCTCAAAATTTGGAGAACTTTCTGTTTTAATATATAATTAAATTATGTTGCGAAATGCAAAAAATATATTTTCTTTTCGTAAGTTGTTTAATAAGTAATTAAGAAAAATGAATCGAAGAGCGATTGTATTTAAATCCTTCAACACATTCTTTCAAACCCACTTAATTCAATCACTTAATTCAATTTACACGGGTACACCCAAAGTCAAACTTTCACCTCATGTCGCATGTGGAATGTCACAAACCACAATTCATTAAAATCATCGTTTTAGGATCTGCTTAAATGAAAAACTAAAACTAGTAATTTCTTTTTTAACTTTGTATTTCCTACAAACTGTAAAATCAAAACAAAAATCGTAATTCTAAAGCAAATAAACAAATTACATAAAAGTTTTTAAATGACGTTTTTAGTATTTCAAGGTCGATGTTGATGAAATTTAATGTATCGCGCACGCGTCTCTAAAATGTATATAAATATGTTTTCGATAGTTTTGCTTGTTTTAACGAAAAATAATAACCAATAAGTACTCAAAGTATTATTAGTTGCAACTCTATTGTTTTATTTACGAATTAAAATCAATTTCCTTTAATATTTAGATTAATATACGATTAATTCTCAATTAACCCAGATTATGGTGACACAAATAAATCGATATAAATGTCAAGTATGTAGCATAAATTTATGTCAAGTGTAAGGTGAGACAAATAAAACAAATTTCAACTCGCCCTACACACCTTATCATATTTTTTGTTCCGATTTCGATATAATTTTATATAAAACGTTGACTAATTCATTAAACCTATTAAAAAAAACATGTCGTTATGTCGTCATAATATAAATATCTCCATCTAAGTACATTATGTTTTTATTTGAAGGTTAATTGATTTAAATTGAAATAATATATCATTTAACAAGAGACAAAAATAACAATTTAAGCCATAAGTTTGCTGCAAAGTTTAATATTATAAAATCTTTAACTCATATGAAGCTTATGAAACGCCCTACACACTCTGTTGCGAAACGATTTGTTAAGTTGTTAATATTATCACGAAAAATTTAAACAGAAACAAACAATTTTTTAAATGTCATGAAAAAAAAATTAATAATTAATTTAATTACAAATTCCTTCGTTATAAATATATATATATATATATAAAAAATAATCCATTATATACATTGCTGTCATTATCTGGATTGAGGATTCTAGGCTGAAATTCATTGAAATGAAAGGAAAAAAATACACTGACCCAAAAATTACTATTAATGTTAATAAACTAATTTCTTTGCGAATTTATGAATTTTGAAAGAGGTGTGTCCAATTATCGCCATTAATTTATTTATTTTTAAATTTACTTGAATAATAAAACCACTATCATTTTAAAAGTGTGATTTTTTTTTGTATGAAATCCGAAACTAATTAACTGAAATCCGAACAAAATACATACACTATCAATACGTTTTGTTGTTTTGATTTTGAATTTGACCTATTTTGAAATGTTGTTTTGGATTTTTTTAGTGAATAATTTAAAAAAATAATAACGCAATAACCCCGTTTTGTTTTTATTTTTTTTTTTATTTTCTTTCATAAATTACTTACGAAAATAGTATGGAATGTTAGATTGTGTTAATTTTTAAAACTTTGGAGATGGGCAACTAATAGTTTAACATAGATCGAAAACATATTATGATTGTTTTTTTATTATATTTTTATTTTCTGATATCTTAAAATTGACAAATGCGCATTTTTGTTGAACGGTTTGGATTTTTCATTGAACGTCAAAATTGTGAACGATGAAAAATTATTTTTTGCAACCGCTTAAATGTTGGTCCTTTTGGATTTTCTGATGGAATGTGTTAATATCGCTTTTCGCATAACGATGTCTAGTAGATTCCATAATTTAAGGCTGAAAGAGTTGCAACTAAGCTGCCCGCTCCCAACCTACCTGTCTCGTAGTGATTAATCGATGGTGATATATCCTTAAGAAACCTAGTTCTTAGTTAAAGTATCTTTTGTTTTGATTATTTCAAGTTAGATCTTATCCAAAAACTCAAAACAAAAAAGTGTTCCAAACTGCTATTTCTAAAGATACCTGCATTTTGGGGATTTTGATCCGGCTCGAAGGACCAAAATTGCAATAATGTATCGCTATATCTCTGAAGCTTTGAAGAAATTTATAGCGATGATTTCAGACCCAACTTTTATCAAGTTTATATAGTTTGGTGTCTATTCTGTTATCGATTCTAAAGAGTGATAATGACTTTACTTACTTTTTAAGCTTTCGATCCGGCTCGAAGGACCAAAATTGCAATACTGTATAAGATATCGATGGAGTTTTAAAGAAATTTATAGCGATGATTTCCGTCCAAACTGTTATCAAGTTTATATAATCTGGTTCTAATATCTATCTGATATCGATTCTAATGAGTGATATTGACTTTTTAATAAATATATAACACAAAGTTTTTTTTAAAGCTGATACTTAATGGCTTTGTGCGAACTCACAATATTTGACAGAACAAAGTTTTTGGTGAAGATGATATTTGTAAAAACAAAATTTTGACATAAGGTGAAAAACTTTTCAATTTTTATGTTTGCTGTTAATAAATATATATAATAAATATATTAATATAAATATTACTTTTGCACTTAAAAAACTTCTGTAATAAATTGCTGTTCCTTCTGAAATAATTTGTTATGCCTACTGTCACAATTTGATGATGCTAAAACGCTATACCAAATTTTGACGTTTCGTTATGGTGAATATAAATTCCAAAAGACAAAATTTTGACAATTAATATTTGTCATCTGTCATTATTTCGTTTCGTGAGTCAAAGCCAATATTGTAAATTTAAAAACAATTTATGTTAAAAAACCACAAAATTTCTTTTTATTTTGCTTCAAAAACAAAAGTAGCTTTACAAAAAAAAATGGGTAAAAATTTTTTAATACTTAGAACAATTTACATAAAAACAATCGTTTAATTAAAATATTTTGCCGTTAGTATGAAGTTGATATTCAACTAGCGCTATATCAACATAAGCCAACAATAATATGATGACATTCAAATAATATCAGTGTCTCACACTTCCTCAACAAAAAGAACTTAACTATTTTTCATGTTTGGTATTTATTTCTGTTGTTTGCTTGCTAGTTTTTGAAATTATTCCAAAATATTACACTTAAATTCTTATTAAAACACTCAACTTAAATTCCTTTAAAATTATTTCCGATTAATGCTTAAAATCACTATGTAAACCGATCAAAATTTATTTATATTAATTTCCAAAAAACGCTCGTTCAACCGCTTACACCAAACTCAATCGCCCGACACAATTTCTTAACCTCCACCCTAAAAAACAATCACAGCAAAGAAATTGCCAGTCCGTATCTCTCAAACGTTCATTCCCTTCCCGCGATAAAAAGTACATTTGTCATAGTATTGAATGACTATTACAGGACAGGACGAAAGTAGAAATGGAAGACGTGCTCGATCCCAAACCTCGAGATAGACTCTCAGGCTTTACAGACCGAACTAGCCAGGCCAGACTAATAAATTTTCCAAAAGCAAAAAAAAAAAACAAAGGGAAAAACGAAACCAAAATAAGGTCAAACACAAGAACATGTCAAACGTGAAACACAAGAACAAGAAAATAAGGTCAAACACAAGAACAACACAAGTGCAAAAAAAAAAATACGTCCAAAAACAAATCCAAGAAAAAGTTGAACAGGAATCGAAAAAACCAATGGAATAGGTGGCAGCAGAATAATCCAGCTGAATCTTAACAACAAAATCAAAAACAAAAAAAAGATTTAACTATAACACATAGAAAGTCCGGCTGACTACATTCGACCTGAGAATCATAAAAAATTTAAGAAATGGGAGTCGGGCTCGAACCCAATCCCCGAGATAGGCTCTCAGGCTCTATCGACTGAACTAGCCAGAGCAGATAAAAAAATTTACCGAAAACAAAAAAAAAATAAAGAGAAAAATATAACAAAAATTAGGTCAAACAACAGAATCTAAGGAGCCCAAAAAGTATACCCAAAAACAAATCAAAGAAAACTTGAGCAGGAAACGAAAAAATCATTGGGACAGGTGGCAGCAGGATAATCGAGTTGAATCTGAACAGCAAAATCGAAAACCAAAAGAAAAAAAAATTTAACTATACCACACCATAAGGGGGTTTTGGATGGGTGCTTCGGTGAATTCGATGGATGACCAAAGAACAGAGGTGGTCTTATTATGACTTCGAAAGTCAAGGGGTAGCATTTTTCTTCTCATTTTCCCTAGCAGGGAACCAACAAAGACACCACCAGAACACCCTGTGATGAGAATAAAGAGGTTAAAGAAAACGTCAGTCACAGTAGCCTGAATGACAGGTGATTCTTTTCCCTGTTATCATCCACTGCTCTCCGCTCTTCCTACCCTCCAACAGTTTACGCTCAAACGAATAGAATTTTCGAAGCCCCTGGCAGTTAGACTACTTGAGCGTAACACTTGATTGGTGGTCTTGCATGACCTCATCGAGAACCCGTGAACTTGGTGAAATAACCATGGTGGGATGGCCTAGATGGTAAACCATCACAGGTCAACAAGATCCTGGATATGTCACTTTACCACTCAATAACCTGCTCGCAACAGTCATGAATTTCCACCCAACAGTCATGAATTTCCACCCAAGGTACGCGGGATCGTAAACTCAGTCAGGAATATGTCTGAAGAACCTTTCCTGCCTGTGCGGTTCTAAATTAAGCACAAAAAAATTAAACGTTCATGTTGTCGGTGTGTCAAGGAGTAACAAATTCTAGCTTTCACCTCCAGGACAACAACTCACGGAATGGAGAATTTATAGTCCGGCTCACATCAAACAGTCTTACTACATGCAGAGCGATGGTATTAATATTTTTCCTCTTCGTCTTTGTTTTTAAACTCTTAAGAGCATCAGCAACCCTCAGAATGCACACATTCGATTGTATTTGTTTTCTGTTTGATATTTTAACGACTATTTGTTTGATGGGATGATCGTATGAGCCTAACCTTTTCAGTATTAGCTCCTTAATACTAAGCATCAGTTCCAGCATCACAACAACTAAACAATTTACGCTGTGTAACCAGCAAATACGATCTTAACAAACATTCTGGGGATTTATCTAACTTGTATCGTATTCTATACCATAAAGTCGAATCGCAGGCAACGGAACTGTCGACGGCTATTATTAACACCAACTATTCAAGTCTCATACCAACTATTCAAATCAGTAGCTTAGACTTAAAGATTAGATTGCGATTACTCTAGATTGCGATTACTCATAAAAAACATATTGGTTGCCTGAAATAAACTCAGTCAAAAGTACATGATAGTTTGTTTCTCGACCTAAATGGCGCTCAATTTAACAATTTTTGAAAGCGTGTAGTTGACCAGTCAGTATATTCTTCCATACATCTTATTTTCATCTATATATTTTAGCATTCGTTGAACAAATGTTCAAATAAATCTATATATGTACGTTCATTGCCGTTTTGATTAGGCTACACACGTACTCATACAGTAGCGTTTATTTATATGCGCGATATTTATACAAACAAAGAATTTATATTTTAGATTATAATTGATAAAAATAATATTTTGTTTTTTATGTTTTATTAACTGTGATAATAAGATTCTATTTCATTTAAATAATAAAAAAATGTGATTTTGATGTCGTGGTAATTTTAATTGCGTATTTCTTATAATTTTTTGAAAATCATCACAAATGAATATTCAATTTGTAAAACTTTGTCGAGTAGTCAAAAAGGCTAGAGTCTGTGCCCCTCGCGCACGCTGTTTATTACTATTACAAAATAAATAAACAGAAAATTTATTTTTAATTTATATCGAGTGTGTTGAGTGTTTTAAACTTAGTGGGACTTGTTTATGGTTTCGTCGTTCAATGACATTTGCAAAGTAATTTTATTTCGTATTTCATGATTACATATTTTGATATTATTAAAATTTGTTATTATTTGCTTTTATTTTTATAAAAGTATACATAAAAGTGTTTTTGAACTTAAAAATTAAAATTAGCACACGCACAAAAAATTTAGATAATTGGATCAGAAATGGCCTTTAAAAGCAAGTGTTAATAGTATTTTGTTTTATTTTAGTTGTTCAAATATTTGTAATTTTTTTATGGGTGGTTGGCTAGTTTGTAAATTATTTGATAATATGTATAAAAGCTAGTAGAATATTAATCTTAATTTTCAGTTTTATTTGATTAAAAGAAGACAATTCATAATTGTATATCCGTAATCGTATAAGATAAAATACTATAAATTTGTAGAATCGTTTGGATGGATTCCAATATTTTAATCAACATTAAAACATTGTTTCTAGTTTAAAGTATAACAACCCCAGATTCATTGATCCCAATCATTGCATTTAATTTTTGTTTCTATTCAATTAAATAATAATAGGATGATCGTTGGGAAGTTTTACTGCTTAGTTTATGCATATTTTAATAAAAAAGAAAACAAAATGGTTTAATAATATTGATAAATTTTAAAAGTTACGCATGGAGGACAGTTACAATTAATTAAATGGTGTTCTAAATAAAGGATCAGTGCAATTCTTTATCCACGACTTTGTGCGTCTGCTTAACATTTGCTACTACCGGCACTTGAATCTGGCACCAATGTATATTTGTCTTTCTTTTTCATATCTCAGAGACCTTTTATCCTTCCAAATGATCAATAGGATAACGGGTAAATGGTAGTTATATAAAGAGTTCAAAAGGTCCATTATCCTTTTGAACTCTTTATATAACTACCATTCCCGTTATCCTATTGATCATTTGGAAGGATTAAAAATCACCTAGCTTTCTTCTGTTATGTGGCCAATCCAATTGAGGATCACTTGGGAGACTTCTGCCTCGACCTATAGGTTTGAAAATGAGTATTCGTCAAACACTTTTCACTCCATTACCATGTGTTATATTGCGTCTGAGATACTTTATTCCTAGAACTTTCGCCTTACAAAGTTTGATTTGCACTCAATAATGCATGAAATCAGTGGTTAGTAATCTATAATCCACTCACACTTTTAGTTAATATCGGAGTTGCATTTTATCTATAAATAACGCGATGATCATTGATTTGTTCTTTTTAAACTGCTTCTGTAGACGCAGCGGAACATAGCTTGTAATGCAATCGATATTAACATTATTTTATTAAACTATATAGTTGGTTTTCACTAAACACTACAATTCCCACTACAAAATAAAACTAGAATTTAGGAATTAAACTATCGAAAGCTACGAATAATATTATCGCTGAATATACAAAATACCACAAAAAAGAAAAAAAAGAAAGAAGAAAAAAGGAAAAAAGAGAGATATTGGCCTAAGATGTGTACCAAATTGGTGGTCAATAGGTCAAGTATTTTATGAAATATCTTGTCCACAGGCAATTAGCCTCTGCTGTTGGAGTCTAGTCATCGCACTCTTCTATTCTCCTTTTATTAGTCGTACTCCTTTCCATTATCTTTTCTTAAGTAGTATCCTTCCCTCCGTTATTACTTCAAGTATACTATAATATGTTATTCTACTTTTAATTGTTTTGCTTCTATCTCTTTTGATTTTCTTAGGTGGTAATTGCGCTGTCAATGAATCAGGGCATGTGACTGAAAGAGATCACAATTTCAGTTCGATCTTGACACTAGACTATGTTTTCCAAAGCTTAAACACTGATATTGATAAAAGCACTCCCAAAGATAATCATTTCTTAAAGCATGGGCAACGCACGCGTCTAAACTTTGCGAGTTTTGATATCAGCCTACATTTTTACAGCAAGGTGATAGATCCGAGTTCTCTTTTAGTAGTACCGTTGGGACCTAGCATGCTAAAGATATTAAATTGTAATAGTCCTTCCTTAATTTTAGGTCCCTGTTTTGGCGCCATTTGTAACAACGGCTTATTTCGAATTTTACTCTAAAAAAAGATATTCATATATAATTTATAAAATAAAAGATTTTCCAATCCGTATTCGCATAGTGAGATGCAGTTATAACTTAAAACACATTAAAGTCCAATTCTTTATATTGCGCCGAAACAGAAACAGTTTTTTTGTGTTTTTTTTTTAAATAATAACGGTAAATCGTAAACCGATATATATTATTTTTTTTTTAAGAAAGTTATTGAAATTTTTTTGTGAATTTATTGAATCTTTTTGTAAACTGTTAGTATCGTTTTGGAAATGTTTTCATATCTCAATCTGGTACCTCTTACAAAGGATCCAGGACGGCTTCACTCTCTCTTTAGTCCCTGTTTCAGCGCCATGTAAATAATTTTGCTTTATGTATTATGTTATAACTGGATCTAACTATGCAAGATCCTCCGGATCGGGAAATCCCTTATTTGATAAATATTAACCAAAAACAACTCATGGTTGAACATAAAAAGAAAATAATTTAACATAAAAAAAATCAAACAAAATAATTTGATAATAAAAGCAAACAAAAATTCGTTAAATTAATCAAAAATAAATTTTACATTATCAATAATGAGTGATGTGTTTCAAACTTTAGTACTGTGGTAAAAAGTTGATGTAACTCTCCCTTTTCTTTTATCTTCACAATTCTTATGTTCAGCGTTCCTCCATTCCATATTTGCCAACCATATTATTATATCTACGTATAATATTATTACCATTACAAACCATTATTTATGAATTATTTATGAACATTGAGTGACGAACAAAGCAATTAACTGATAAAACGTTAAACATTGGTTGATTAAACTGTAGCACACATAAATATTTTATGTTTGTTGAAATGAATTATTTTAATTTAAAGGTTGGAACCGAAATAAATTAGCAAATCATTACAGAATTTCTTTATATATGAATATTCTTGTTTTAGAGTAAAATTTGAAATAGGCCGTCGTTACTGTTGACTTCATCCTCCATATGTTTGGAGGCCCAACTAGAGGTGGTGCTCTTCCACCTTTCTGAGATATCGTTAATCGTTAATATTTGCATATTTTCTCTTATTGTTTTTTATTTTTTATTTATATTTTACTTTATTGCCTCTCCTATTCTCTTTTCAATTATTGGACTGCTTACTCCATTCCGGGCGGAGAAGAAAAAGGAATCGGTAGTGACGGTGAGACAAGCCTCTCATTATTTTAATTTACAAAAAGATGAAAACTGTGGTTTAATAGCACATTATTTCTACCAAATACTTTATCCAAAAATTTTCGATTATAAATTGACCACCATTTTATTTTACGTTATAATTCAAGTATAAATGGCGACCAACAAAAGCATCCATTTTTTTCGGTGAGTCTAAAAAAATTTGCGGAAACTTATGACATTGAGTTAAACTCATTTTTTCGCTCAAATAACCGTTATATCTCGATTTCATTAACATGAAAAAACAAAACATAAAATGAAATCTTTCCATCAACGTTCTTTTTGACTCTGATGTAAATTTTGTTAAGTAAAAAAGTCTGAAGATCTTAAATTACCATGATTTTCTTATTCTGATGACTAATAAAGCTCAATTTTATTTTTTCCGTTTCTTCTTATAATTTGATAAACGTGCGTTTAATTTCGACTTGTTTTTGTTTTCATAGTTTCACCGTTATTTTGTTTTTTAACATATTTATATCTTCATCGTGCGTAGATGAAGATTTCATAAAAATTAAATTCTATTTTATTTTATAGATTTAAATTTTTATTTGCCTGAATTAGATTTTTTTGTTTTCTTCTGAAGCTTTTCTTATCAAACAAAACAACACAAAAATAAAATTTATAAGATTGTTTTCCTTGTGTTCAAATAAGAAATAAAAGAGATTAGTGAACTTATGTTGTAGTTTTTTTTTATTTGCAAGAAGCCGGTTTTATTTTGATAAAATATATGTTCATGCTACTACTTGCTATAATATCTAATTTTCTTTTATAATTCAATCGACTAGAAATTTGGTCTGTATAAATAAATTATTTGTTTTGACCAAGCTTTTATCTGTTAAGATTAAAGTTCAATTTATTAAATTTTAATTTATATTGTTTGAGTAAAATACAAATAATTCTTTCGTACAACCTGTCAAAACGGTTTTTTATGTGAAAGTAAAATAGTGAACATATTTTAAATTTTTCGTAATTAAAATTTATTTCCGTATAAAACGAAAAAAAAAAATTAATGGATAAGTAAAAACTAAAACTGAACAATTGAAAATTTCCGTAATAATTTGTATTTTTATTTATTTGTTACATTCGAAGCTTAATCGAAAAGTAAAAGTTTCATTTTTGTTATATCAATTGGTTTTTCTTACTTTCCATTTTTATGTGTTTTTTTTTCGTTTAAGAAAACTGTTAAAAACTTTCCCGTGATGGTGAACTCTTTGGTTAATATTCAAAATAATGGATCAAGTGTATGTTCAAAGTTGGGAACGTAATATATTTTAAAATGAAATGATGTCATTATTACCACTCCTTGTCCCAAATACATATAATACAATAATATCGCCGATCAACTGTGTAATAAAAACTGTAAAATCATTCTTCTTCTTTTAGTCATTCAACTCTAAAAAAAATCTAAGTCTAACCGCTATGTTCGCCATCTGTTATAAGAATCATTAATTTTTAAATAAAATATTTTTGTTATTAAAATAGAAAGTATTAATTGTTTAATCCGATAAAAATATGTATTTCATTAGTTTAACTTATTGGTTTGCTTCTTAAACGTTCAATACATTCCTTTAAATTTGTCAACCGCAGAATGAAATAAAAATTAATTGAAGGTTGATTGGGTTGTTAAAAGTGAATATTTCTGTCAAAGTAAATTAAATTTTTTAATGTCCGGTTATTGGTGTAGAGGAAGTGAACGGGTAAATAATTTATTAAGGTGTTCCTTACACCGTAAGACTAATACTTTTATCGAATAGCTGATTAGTTCGTCGGTAACTAATATGTTCAGCACTAGTATGTTAAATATTACAATGAAAGGCAATTTTCATGGTTGTTGAGAACGCTACTAAGTTTTCTTTTCAATTAAACTTACTGATATGGGTAATAAGAGAATAACCCTAGAAAAACCATCTTATAATAGCTATTTATGTATTAAGGGCGTAAAGTATGTCTTTTACGCTTGAGAGTGAAATTGTTGCTCGAGGCGTTAGCCGACAGAAACAATCACTCGAAAGCAAAAAATATACTTTATGCCCGAATTGCATACAAGATTTTTGGTACGAGTAAGATTCTGTATTATAAGCATAAATAAAAATACATTGTAAATAACATTGTAAATAACACAAAATAGTAAAATATTTTTTAGAAAATTATTTTGTCAAAGTAGTTTTTCGAAATAAAAGTAATAATAATAACTTTAGGCATTGTTATTTCAATTTTAGGCATTGCTATTTCAATTTTAGGCATTGTTATTTCAATAAGAAAAAAGGCCTGCTTTACGAACAATTTTTGAATTGTAAAAGTGAATTTACTCGTACATTTTAATTTACGGTTTACGGTTTGCTAGTACAAAATAATTTCCAATTTTAATGAAAATTTTGGTATTCTAGAAGGGCAACAACTAATCAATTTTGAAATAGAGCGTTTTCTAAGTTATATTTAAGTAAATGCACAAGTGTCAAATGGTTTATGTAACAGCCCAACTAACATCTTAACATGTATGTTCTTTTAATTACTTCCATGTCACAAATTAGCCAAAGAAAAAAAGTTGTGAATTTTTAAATTATAATTTGACTGTGATCCACTCATTTAAGATGGCATTAGAGAGTGCGTCGGTAAATAATTAAATCCCAAATGACCTTATCCTACTCGAAATAAACATTAACTAAGAAAAAAAGTTTGTCAGTAACGCAACAGTCACCACAATATTTAGATCGCGTTAATTCTAAGCAAAAGCAATCTAACGCACTGCTAAATTCTCGAATAGTCAAGCAAATTGACTGTTACTTTGAGAATTGTGAGTAAATTCTAAATGTAGTAAAGGCATTTTTGAATAAAGCACCAATTAAACCATCCACAGCCCGATGTTTAACAAATTAACAGACAATCAGTAAGTATCCAACCTATTGATGATGAATTTTAAATTGCAGTTTATGAATTAATGAAAAAAGTTTTAAAGTAATCAAACATAAAAAGAAACGAAATAATTTTTATTTGGATAAATTGTCCGATAATCGGTTAATCAAAAAATTGTCCGGTAAATAATATAGAACAGATTTCCAGCAAAATATATGCAAAGGCTATTAAATACAAAAAACTTTAGAATACCTCTTATTATTTTTAGCTAAATTTTATATGAATAACTATCTGTTGCAATATAGGTGTCGTTTCCAAAATTCTCGAATTTTTTGGTAACTTGCACGTGACATCACATGTGACTTAGTGTTCGCTTATCGTATAAACGATAAGCAAAAATAAAAAGGAAAACCCAAGTCGCAAAAAAAGAATATACGTTATTTACCGCACAAAAAAGCATTAAAATTTATATATAACACAGAGGCGTAGCCTCAGAAGCAAGGGAAGTATGGCATCCCTATTGGTTGTTAATAATATACCTAAACATCATTAATTCGTTTTAAAAGAGTCTGATCGTTTTGCTCTTTTCTAGCTTTTTCTACAACAGTGCTGTCTAAACCAACGGCCCGCGGGTCAGTATCCGGCCCACGGAGAAGTTTTATTTGGTCCGGTTCACTTTGGTTTAAAATTGTTTCGCTAGTTAAAATATTTTTCTAATATGGAAGGAAAAAACAAAATTTGTCCAAAAATATACTTCGTTTTGGGTTAGTTTATTTTATTTTATGTTTAAATTATGAATAAAAATGTTTTTAAAATAATTTGAAATAACACTAGTGAATTTTATTGTAAATTAGTATCTTTATGTTACAAAATAAAAAAAAGTAAAGTTAATTTAGAAAGCCCTGTATTTAGGAATAATCAATAATTGGACTACAAACTTTTTTGTAATTGGCATAATTCAAACATTTCGCGAGTTCCAAAATGGATTTTTAGTCCGAGTAAAATATTAAATGTTTTCTCCAACCGTTATTTAATCTATTATTTCATAAAATTTGAAAATATTCAACATTTAAATTATGTTAAATTTACATCTCAAACTAAACCCTAGCAACCATTTCAATTTTTTGTCAAATAATAATATATTTCCTATTCAAACTTTGATTTTTGTTTTGCATAGAAATATAGATTTGTTTATAGAAGTGAAACTTCTTTATCGGCGTATGAGAGAAATTTTATAGCAGTATAAAAAAAATGAAACGATTTTCGGTTACGCGTTACGCGCCATGCACTCAAAAAAATAACTAAGTGAAACTAATAAAATTCAACATAAATTTTACAATTTTTTTATAAATATACAACACACAAAAATTTTTGTAAAATTTACATTTTTACAATAAATATTGTTAATATGAAAAAAATTATTTGTAAACACTACAAATTCTTTTACTAACATCCAGCAAAAGATTGTTAGGTTTATAAATTAAATTATGAAAATATCCACAACATTTCTTGGCTTGATAATTGTTTTGTGAAATCCTCAAAAATAAAAATATTAGTTTATCAGAGATATTGTGGAATTTACACCGTTTATTAAAGTGTTTTTCACAAAAGTTTTAGAAAAAGAACAAAACCTTTTATAGTATCAACAAATGACATTTATAGATTTAATGAAATGTTTTGTACATATATATATAAATATATATATATATATATATATATATATATATATATATATATATATATATATATATATATATATATATATATATATATATATATATATATATAATATATATATATATATATATATATATATATATATATATATATATATATATATATATATATATATATATATATATATATATATATATATATATATATATATATATATATATATATATATATATATATATATATATATATATATATATATATCTGCTATATGGGGACTTCGTTAATAAATTAAACATAAACTTTTGATAACATTTGTTATATTTTTATTTCTTTTTATTGTTATTATTTAAGTAATATTGTAAATATTATTTATTTCAATATAATAAAAGTTACATAAAATCCATAATCCATAAAATCTAATAAATTGAAAAAACAATCTTAAAACTAAACATTAAAAATTGTGCGTAAACCAGGCCTTTTTATCCTATTGACATAACAATGCCTAAAATTACTATTTTACGCCCTAAAGCGTAAATATATTTGACAACATCAAACGAACTCAAAAGAACAAAATACGTTATGGCTATTTCCAAAAAAACATACATATATATTTACAGAAATGTAAGTTTTGTGAAATTTTATTTTGAGAAAATTGTTTGACCTAAGCAATTTTTTGTTTGTTTGTAATTTTATATACAATTAAAATTTAATAAATTGGTTGCTAAAGAAATTTAGGAAAATAAATATGAAAAGCAAAACTATACTTGGATTAAAACATTTTCTCACAAATATTTTGCTATTTTGTGTCAATATATGTATTTATGCAAATAATACAGAATCTTACTCGTACAAAAAATGTTGTATGTAATTCGGGCATAAAGCATCCTTTTTGCTTTCGAGTGTTTGTTGCCACTCTTAAACACTGTGTTTCACTCTCAAACAAAAAAGACTAACTTTACGTAGTTAATAAATAAATAAAGATTTCTAGTCTTTCAATCAAATACCTAATTATTGAAAAATTTACATTAAATCTAGTTTCAAAATTTTAAAAATAAGTTTGGATAAACATCTAAACTGAGAGTGGTTCTAATTGGTATTTTAAGTTGAATAAATTGAAAATTGCAAACAATACTTCTATATATACCACGTAGCACCAAAAATAATTTATATGTTATACCATCGAAAAATACACTATTATTAGTAATGAGCAACAAGGGTTGGGTTTACTCCCAACTATAGTTTCTATAGGAAACTATAGTTTCTTGTCTAAATCAGCTTTTTCGAGTATCTTAAACACTAAATCTTATATGTGTTTTTTGCCATTTTCTTTCCTTACTTCACGTGTTGTAGGAACTAAAACGTGGTCGATAAGATGAAATAAAATTACACATTGTCAATCTGTAAAATATCGAGAGTAAAAATAAATATGTATATGTATTCTACATAATTATACAGAAAGATAGATATAAACAAATTACTTACTTTCAATGAAATTCTACCTTTGTTGTAATACTGCTTTTGTTGTAAGATTGATCGGTAACTCCCTGGCTTCATTTTTTCCTCGATCAAGGGTGTAATTTTGTCTAAAAATAAAGGAAACCTTATTTTTAAACTTTCACCTTTGGTTTAAGATTTAAAATATATTTCGATCTGTAAACAAATTTAAAAAAAAATCCTTTAACTATTTTATTAAACGTACATGCTGCATTTTTATTTTTACCAATTTCTAACACAATGGTTTCATGTATTGCAGCCAATTTAGAAAACTTGGAAAAAGATCTTTCGTCGAGCCGCACAATTTGACTAATTTTAGCCTGGTAACACAAGTGTTTCCCCAATACTGCTCTAGTTCTGCCGATTTTTGAGCAATTATCTTGTTTTATTGCTTCCATGCTTTCAGAACATAGGTTATTTTCTTCTTCGATATCTAGAAAAAAGAAACTGTTAGATTATTTTTTTAAGAACAATTATAAGAAAAACCTATTGAAGCTTGTATCGTTGAGCTTCTCTAGAGTGGATTTTGATATATGTAATAGGTCTGTTCATTCTATTTATTTAAAGATATGCAGTTCGAAAACTACAGATTTCCTCTATTATCCAATTTAGTTCGGCCATTATCTCTAGGGGTCAATTCCAATGTCTACTCAATCGGTAAACGGAATATCGAAATTACGTAAAATTTCTTACCTGATATATTCCAAATATGTCTGCTAACTTTATCATGTAACACTACCACTATTTATCATGAACGAATTCTACTAAATTATCAAAATCTTAAAAAATTTTTGTGAATTTTTACTTAGGCTGTTTTCTAAACGACGACTTATTTGAAACTTATTTATGTAGACTTACTTATTCACCGCCATTTTAAATAAGTATTTAAAAGCTATTCTAAACGATTTAGCATACTTATTTTGACAGCAACAAAAAGCAAATTGGAAAATAAATTTAATTAAAACGATTTATTTGATTTGATCAATTAAAAGAGTTTTCAAAACTATTTTTTTCATTTTAAATTATTACATCAATTTTATTACGAATCGAAAAAGAAGTTTTATTCCTAAAAATCATTTAGTAAACAAACATAAAAATATTTGACACTGTCAAATCGAATTAGATTTTTCTATGGAAAAAAAATTTTAAATAAGTCACCTCTTTAGGTTACTTATTCAAATAAGTAAGTCTCCACGAATAAGTTTCAAATAAGTTTTGGTTTAGAATACAGCCTTAGACAACCAAAATGAAACTGAAACTGTTTAATATCAATTTTGGTTATAACTTCAGCTCAGTTATCAAAATTTATAAAACGTTTGTAAAAAGAAAGTATTTTTTGTAAAAAAGTTGTTTGTTTTTTAAAATCCATAAGTCCCTTATAAGTCCCTAAATTTAAAAAAGATCTGCAATATTCGTATTAAGTTTTACAAAAAATATTGTAGAATGTAATTTTTCTGTTCACAAAATCTTACAAAATTTTGTACAATTGATTTTTATTTTGTTATTGATACATGATTTATGATTTAAAATTGAAAAAAATCAATATAACCCTAACAATATTTTTGTTAAAACAATGAAAAAATATTGTATTTAGAAATATTTATGATTTTGTACTATTTTAATCCAAGTCACAAAAAAAATTGGTAAGTCTACAAATGTTTTTTCAGATTTAAAAAAGTCAAATAGACTATACAAAATTTTATATAAAGTTTAACATTTTTTGGTAAATTCACAAAAACATTTTGTTAGCACTTTTACAAAACGATTTTGTAAGTTTTAATGGTAAGATTTTTTTGAGTGTGTTGTTTTTTTGTTTATAGATTTTAATTTTTTTTTGGTAATTTTATTTTTATAGATTTTAATTTTGTTTTGGTAATTTTATTTTTATTTTTTTTGTTATAAATAAGAAAATTAAAAATAAGAGTTTTTTGTTTTCAAGATAAGGCAATGAATATTATGAAAGATAAAAGCTTTATTTTCTATTGATTAATATCTTACCAGAATTGATTTTTAAAATAAAATAAAAAGAAAAGATTTATTTATATTGGGAAGGACTTAAAGCGGCTTTAAACATAAACAAAGAAAATTATGTTGGTGGTTAAATTAGTAGTAGGTTTTGTGGTATGAGTTGAATTTAAATATAATTACTTTACAATGTAATCTTTTACCGTGGGCAAAATTTAAAGAAGCAGAAACATTCATAAAGTTTAATCTGAAAATGTTAATTGCGAAAATATTTTCCAAATTAATTTCAGATTATTGAGAGATATAACGAATAAAAGTATTTCGAAATATTGCTGAAAACCCTTTGGCGGCTAGTAAACCTGGTTTATGAGGAACTCCAAAGTTCTACCACAGTTCAACTAATTGCCTGTCAATAGAACATGCAAACATTTCCAAATCTTGTTAAAGAATTTAGCATTTTGATTTTACTTACCATCGACCGTTGCAGGCGAACAGTGTGGAGTGTATTAGAGATGTATACGAATATAAATACTCACCAAACAATTGGTTATTAATAATCGGCGTTTTTTTTTCTTAAGCCTTATCTACCCAATTTCTGTGAAGTTGTAAATAGTAGAAAAATGATGCCATAAAGAAATTTCACTTCTTACCTGTGTACTCTGGTACACACACTACTTTTTTTTTCTAGGACATTCCTAGGACAAAAAATGATAGTTTTTGAGACTGCTACCATGACAACTAGATGCAATACACAAATGACATATTTTTTGTAAAATATATAAAAAGTGCAATTTTCATCCGGTTGGAGAAGAAATATGTTATTTGTGTATTCCATTGGAATGTCATGGTAACAGGCGCAAAAATAATAATTTTTTGTTCTGAACAAATAGAAAAATTCTTTCTATATATTTCTATTAGTTCCTGGGCCCACGCTGATTTCATGTGATGATCACCACATATTTTATACTTGACGAGCCCGAAAACTTTTGTTTTGCGATTTTCCTCAAATCGGCCGCTTTTTCTTTCGGTAAGCCCCGAAAAATGCCGATTTCCAGCCATCTTGTAAGTTTGCTACCACTTTTTTTTTTAACTGTGGTGAGTGTGGGCGTTGGAAATTTGTTTTAGAACACGAGGGTAAGCTTGTCCGACCAAAATGGGTCTGCTATTATCGAAACCGACAACTGACATTTTGGATGTTTGGGTTATTGGACTAGGCAATTACAGACAAACTTTTGTCGGACAAGGTTAGCCTCGTGTTCTTAATCAAATTTCTAACCCCATAGCTAAAAAAAAAAAAAATTTGGTGTCGATTTGCCAATCCGTTTAACAGCTCTGCACTGAACAGAATCAAGACACCTCAAACTACTAAAATATGCTCCACCCCAAATGTGAGAACAGCATTCCATGCAGGGACGTATATAAGATATGTGTATTAAAAGAAGCTATACGTTATTAAAAAATTTACGACATTGCCCCAAAAACCTCATTTTTGAAGTGTTCTTAGCTAGGTTAAAAATATGAGAATTATATTTCATATTATTTTCAACTTCTTCCTCAAACTCCAACAGATTCTTTCTCTACAAAGTCTTTAGAGTCGAACTTTAATGGAAACGGATTAGGTGTGGAATTCTAGAAAAATAACAAACCTGTGTTTTACTCGAATCAAAAACAACACTATTAACAAACCCGCAATGCAAAATAGTTTTAAGGTCATTGTTTAAGAAATCTATCATATTTGATCTACAGTTATTAAGCGCTAACGGTCAATATAATTTAGGGTTTACATGAGACGCATGAAGCGTGCTATCGTCAGCAATACTATGGATAGGACTAATTGTTGAAAGCAACAGATCGTTAATATAAATAATAAAGAGAGTTGGTGACAAAGGCGAACCCTGAGGAACTCCTGCATTAGCTGAAAATATTTCCGAAGAGACACTATCAACGTTGACCTGAA
This sequence comes from Diogma glabrata, assembly GCA_963693315.1. Taxonomy (NCBI): domain Eukaryota; kingdom Metazoa; phylum Arthropoda; class Insecta; order Diptera; family Cylindrotomidae; genus Diogma; species Diogma glabrata. The sequence continues at coordinate 207,116,876 of OY856187.1, forward strand.
ATTTGCGCTCGTAATTAAAGCTTTGCATCCAAGAAATAAGTTGCCCATCCAAACCATAACATCTTAATTTGCCAATAAAATTGTTGTGCCAAACTTTGTCAAATGCTTTCTATATATCAAGGGCAACAACGAAAGTTTCACTATGATTTTCAAGCGACTTGTTCCAGACATGAGTGACAAAAGAAATTAAATCTCCCGTCGCTCTTCCTTTTTGGAAGCCGTAAATTGTCTTTCATTGAGTAGTTTTGAAGACTCTAAGAAGCTCATTAAATTAAAATTAATGTATTTCTCAAAAAATTTTGAAACAACCGATAAAATTGAAATGGGTCTGTAATTTGTTGGATCAGTTTTAAGTAAAACCCTTTGTATGCTTGCCATTTTCCATATTTCGAGAAAAACGCCTTTCTTGTATGACAAATAAAAGATTTTAGTGAGGATAAAAATGAAAAAAAAATGTCTAGTACATTTTCTATTATGTGTCAAAATTTTAGAATCCCGAAAAATATTACCAAACAACGATGTAACTCATAAATTATCCCCTATCATATGACACCTTGCTCCGTCTAAACATTTTGTAAACTATTTTCACTTCTAGGTTAGCCAAGAAGGTTGATATTGTCGAGTTCGACCGTTGACAATTGACATTTTGCCATGTTTGGGTTGTCGAACTCGACAATAGAAGACATGTTTTTTTCAGACAAGGTTACCCTCGTGTTCTAAAACAAATTTCCACCCCCATAGTTAAAAAAAAAAATTGTGGCAGCAAATTTACAAGATCGTGGGTAATCGGCATCTTTCGGAACTTGCCGAACGAAAAAGCGGCCGAATCGGGGAAAATGGCAGAACAAAAGTTTTCGGACTCGTCAAGGACAGGCGCCTCTCAAAGTATAAAATATGTGGTAATCATCAAATGAAATCGACCCCGGGTAAGAAAAAGCTAATGGACCAAGCCTGCGCCACAGCTTTTAGGGTTTGGGCCATGCATAACATTTTCAAACAGCCCAAGCTTCGACCAAGCTTGGACTGATGTTCTGGGGCCAAGTCTAACATATATAGAAATAAATATAAACATAATATGGCTTGCATATGTTCACAATGCATTAACCTGGTGAATAACGTGTTCAGTCTAGGCATTTACAACTGGCCCAGAATGAAACCAAAGTTATCTAGTCAAGGCTTGGCTCGTCAATATGGGCCAAAGATTGGTTCGTTGTTTAATATTGGCAGTTTCTACCCGGGGCCTGGGTCCAGGGACTATAAAGTAGTTCAATAATTATCGGCTAGAGTCATCAAGTTTGAAACGTTTTAACGATCATATGGATGAAAATATTTTAACGATATTTATTAATCTTAAATGTTTAAATATTATTTTTAAATAATATAAACATTATCTCAATTTTGAAATTGGGACCCCAAAAAAAGGAGAAACTATTGTTAGGGGGTAATCAATCCACTTTTTAAAAGGTTTCAAACATTTGCAAAATCATCATGAATTTCGAGTTTATTTTATTCCTTTTACATTATCTTTCAGTGAAAGTGGCCCCCTTTAGTTACAACTATTTCATAAATACTTGATTGAAAACTTACTTTTTTTATGTAAGAAATATTACGGAATGAATGCTTTCTCACGATATTTTTTCATTATAGACAAAAAATACTTACCTCAAAATCTAAAATCAATACAATAAAAACTCCTGTAAAAAAGATTATATTGAAGGAAACTCTGAACTATATCCAGATCCACAAACCATTTTTTAACAGCTCTTGAAGTTAACACTTCAATTAATTTTATGCAGCACGTGTAACATTCAAAATCTAATTAAAATTCAATAAACTACAATTTTTTAAATAATTTGGCGATTCCGTCACAATAACGTAATCAAAATTTCAAATCAATCGTTTATTTATTTACGGTCAATTAAATAGTGAAAACAAAATATTATTCCAATATAATAAAAATATCTAATATAAATTATAAATAATTTTTTTTCTTCTTTAAGATATTAGTAAACAACTAACGTAAGGAAGTAAAACCTCCATTTATAAAAAAAAAATACTAAAACAAACAAAAACATTCAAATTCCACAAACATAAATAAATATTTAAATAAATTTGCAAATAAATTTTTGCAAAATAGAAAATATTTATGTCATTGGAACAAAACTATAATAACAAATTTGTAAAAAAAAATACGCAGCAATTAATTAGTTTTAACAAACAAAAATATATTCATATTTTATTTGATTTTATGATTATATAATTAATTAAAATTAAATACAACAAACAAAAAAGTGTGTAATGTTTTATTGTAAATTTAAATCAAATCCAAGGATTTAGCGTTTTTAGATTCATGGTTGAGATAATGAAGAAGATTACATTGAAATGCAATTGAAATTGAAATAAAAAAAAAATTAAGGTAGAATATTTTTTATGGTCTATTGATATAGATATCAGGAATTTTGTTTAATTATGTTAATTAATTGAATGATATGTTGGTAATTAAATTTTAATTGCAGTTTTTTATTTTCGTTACAGGTTAGTTATGTTGAGATGTCATCTTAGAATTAAGATTAATGTTATTGGAACAAGGTGGGACTGTAAAATTAAATTAATATTTACCATGAATAGGATAATATTTTATCTATGTTGAATCCATATTTTGGTATATATACATCGTAGATAGATTATGTAAAGCTTTTCATTGTATTCAATATTTTTTTTAGCTTTCGCTTTTTATTTTTTGTTTAATAGTACCTTCACGCACTTTCCATATTTGAGGTTTAACATTGAAAATATGCCTTGTAGTTAGTTTCTGGGTTAATTCAATTTCTCTGAAATGGTGTCAATGAAATTCCTAATTCGATGCTTTGTTTATTTTTAACCTTGGATGGAGTCCAAGGACTCCTTTCTTAGGACTCCATCCAAGGTTAAAAATTAACAAAGCATCGATTGAGAATTAGGAGTCAGATAAAAATATTTCTTTTTTAAAGAAATTCCTAATTGTAGATCGATCATACTGGTTTTACCATGCTGAGACACATAATATATTTTTAAAATACTAATTTAAAGATATGGTTTGTATCGATTGATGGATCATACATGATTAGCGAAATAATAACTTTCTACAGATATTATTCATCATTCGTTTAAAACTAGTTAAAACTTGTTTTTATAACGATGATCAGAAACTAACAAGCATTGCAAAAATTACCTGAAAATTTAGCTAATACAGTCAACTTTCCTATAACACGGTATTTTTAAAACGCGCAGTGAAATTTGGGAACTGTATAACGCGATGCGATCTCTTTAGAACACCTTTTTCATTAAGTTAAATTAAATTATCATTTTATTTTTTCATTAGTTTTGACAAAGGGTGGCTCGAAATTTCTTGAGAAATTTAGTGATAATCAAAGATTAAAGTTTGATTGTTCTCGAACAATCGAAAAAAATTTATTTGGAACGTATTAAGTGAGGCTTTATAAAAATATTACACTGACAAAAAAATGTATATTTTTGATAATTTTATTTAATTTAAATTTATTCGCGATTTCAAAATAGCTATTTGTGTAACTAGTGCAAAAAGTGCGTATTTGTTGCACGATGCATATGAAGTTTGCAGCTCGAAACGAAGTCTAGAGCTGCAACCATGCTGATTGCAACAAATATACTTTTTGCACGTGTTGCACACAATATTTTTCTACGATCTTAAGGTACTTTGTGCACTAGTAAGGTACTTTTTGAACTAGTGCAAACAATTAAACTTTTGGCACAGTACATAGTGCAAAAAATAGTCACTTTTTGCACGATCGTAGAAAAATATAATTTTTTTGGTCAGTGTAATATTTTTATGAAGCCTCACTAAGTATCTTTTAAACAAAACAAATTTACTCAAATCGAATGATCCGCTCGAGCACAATTTAGCTTTAATCTTTGATTGTCACTAAACTTCTCAAGAAATTTCAAAACACCCTGTGTCAAAACTATTGAAAAAATAAAAAAACACGCATTAATGTTTATTTATTATACTAACGATTACCAAAGTTTCAAAAAAATGCAAAATGGTCAGGTTTTAAATTTCATATTTTATCGGCGTCGTGATTCGATTTTCCATCTATATAGGTTTATTTATGTAAAATTTATTTATTTCTAAGATTCCATACAACGCGGTACGAATTCATTGAATTTATATTGCTTTCTTATAACGCATTTAACGAGAAAGCAGCTTCCATATAACGCCATGTAAGATAATATTATTTGTCTTCTATATTTCTTTGTTTCTCATAACACGGTTTCTATATGACGCGGTACCAAACTATCGCGTTATAGAAGAGTTGACTGTATCGGCATTGATGGTTAAAAATACAACATCTGACTACTGCTAGACAACCTGGCAAGAAAGCTTATTAAAATTTATCAGTAACTTGTCCGATCAGCAAACCGGTTCAAAGTCTGTCGCCAATGTTGGTTCGTAGCACCTATACCAAAGATGTTGCATATCGATCAACAGATTTTTTATGTCAACCATAAAAACAAGCTTATTGGGCGGTATACTCGAGCAGAAATTTGTCTGGGCTCAAATAGTGTCCTGATCAGGTTTGTCCTAGTACGGATCAGGCATCGGTAGGGTCTGATTGGGATCTGATCAAAAGTGTAACGCCTTTTCCCTATCAGGTCCTGATTGGGATAGTCGGGACAAACCCTGTTATATATTTATATATACTAAATACTGTTGTACTGGCACTTTATACAACAATAATTATACAACAACACAAAATAAATATTCCTCTTCACCCCTATTTATTTATATCAATTTTTAAAAATCAAACTGTCAAGAAATAAAAAGTAGCATCACCAATGCAGATGTCAAAAGTTAATTTTAAAGTGAATCTTGTTTTTATAACATCATTGCGGATATCAACTACGATATATATTTTTCTCTTTCGTTTCTTCTTTCCGAAATTGTTCTTTTTTGTTTCTTCGGCAAATAGTAGGGTCGGCTTACAAATTATTTTATTTCGACAAAAATGTGTCATTTCAATACAATACATTAAATATAATTAAAATAAAATAAAAAAGTTATGATGGAAAAAAATTAAAACATTTACATATACCACTTTAATGACTATTTGATAGTGTCTCAGCCGAGAAACAATAACTAAACTAAAAATAGGTGAAACTTTTATACTATATATTTCTGAAATGGATATTACTCTTGCTGAATTTTAACTAAACTTCAAAGCCCTAAAATAGGGCTTAGATCATTAGATCAGGTTAAATAAGGCAGACCCAAATATGGAAATCATATATAATTTCTGAAAGGTGTCTGATACAATTAAATAGGACAAACCAGAGTAAGATATTTCGTATCAGGCTGATCAGATTGCCTAACTAGGGTACAAATACCAAAAACCAAATCAGGGCCGGATATATTTAAATAGGGTTAACCCTAAAAGGGTATTCTAAATCAGACCCGGAACAGTCCCACATCAGATTGCCCTAATAGGGCTTGCCCTTTGCAGACTGACCAGGCCCTGATCACGCCCTGACTGTATTCAGGCATTCCCTAACTAATTTCTGCTCGGGTAGTTAAACTGTCTAACGACCGGTAATCAAGATTTTAGAATTATACTGCTCGTTGCTGCAGGTAGTATATTTACTTTCTAAAAAATTTATAAGACCTGAGATTATTGTAATCCTGAGTATCATCGGCAGTTTAACTGGAGTTAGCTTAAGAAATCTACATACTAATGAAGAGAAAGATAGCACTTGCAATAGTCTTAAATAAAATGTCATGAACTTAAAATTCAGAATGTAAAGCCTGGACTTTACAAATTAAAAATAGATGCCTAAAGCCGCAATTAGACTATTGCAGAACTCTGCAATATTTCTGCAATAGTCGTGCAATGGTTGTGTGTAAAATATTCATTGCAGAAAAGTTTGGCAATGAACTCATTGCAAAACATTGCACACACTACCATTGCAGAAATATTGCAGAGTTCTGCGATAGTCTAATTGCGGCTTAAGGCATCTATTTATCCAAGGGTATTATTAAATATTTAAAAATGATACACCACTGTACGGATCAGGCGTGGACTCTACCGCGAAAAAATCTCTAATATAAAAGTTCTAATTTATAAGACCATTTGGTCTAAACATAATTCAAACAATAAATTTCAAATAATTTAGTAATAGTTATAAAAATTAAATCTAACCTTAAGTTTATAGTAATTGGTGTTTTGATAAAAAGATCCAGCGTTGAAACGACTTTCGTCCTTTTATGTCGTAAATATGTCTATACCTCGGAGGTAAACTGCACTATGTTACTAGTAAATTACATAGAACATAGTGCAGTTTACCTCCGAGGTACTGATGTATTCTTTCCATTTTTTATTTTTATGTTTCCCAAAATTGTCTAGATCATTGAATTCATCGAAATTGTTTTCCTCATTTTCACAATTGTATTCAACTTTTGAATTATGTTTAGTTTATGACTAGTTGAAAATGGATTGAAATTAAATGATGTTCGAACCATAATTTTATCACCCGGTAAACCGACAACTCTTCTGCATTTGTCTACTATTGGAATTGTTGGTAGTTCTGTTATTATTATATCACTATGTTCTGTACGATTAAATCGAACGGAAAATCATTCAGGTAATAGTATGTTACCTGAATATAATGTTGGTTCCATTGATGGTCCTGAACACATAACTACATCACCAATGTATTCAAGCGTACTATATGCTATGCACGAATATTTAATTGCATGTCCAAAAATTCTTCCAGCATTGACACAAAAAATTAAACATTTGATTAAACATTTGCACAGAAAATTAAATAGTTTTGTGAACTGTCATAATGTACTTTGTACTAAAACATGCATATAATTTTATATTTTAAAATATTTTTGAAAAAATATCGCGATTTTCAAAGATAAATATTTTTTGATTTGATATCAAAAACGAACTGACTAGCAATATGCAAAATGCATTCTATAAATATTCTAAACGAAGGTGTGTAAGCGAGATGATTGTTGAAAGCATTCGTATATTTCTCTTTATTAGTTTCATTTTCCGTTTTCAACAAAAAACATACAAAGTCACAATAATTGGCATTTTAGTTTTATATTGCATGGAAAAAAAACTCATTTTATTTATTTTTAATTGTTAATTAGTTATACAAAAAGAGATGTCCAAACACATTAATTCGGTTTCTGTTTCAGTTATTAATATTATAAAGAAAAAATGAAATGACAATAAATCGTTAAGAATTTACGAGATGAACAAGATTGATAACTACTACCATTACAATTTTAAACAATTTAATATCCGATTGTATCAGAGAATATTAACGAAAATGTAAAAAATATAATTAGGTAGATTTTACTTATGTTTGCTTCAACAGAATCAACATAAAAGAAATCGATAAGGTTATAGTGAACGTGTAACAACACGATTATGAAAAAACGTGTTGTTGTAGGACCGATTAATAGACTCTTTATATTGTTGTTAAATGTATGGACAATGAACAATGTGATGCATTGTCGATAATATTATGTTTGTGGTTATGCGTATTTGCAGATGTTGATACTAAAAATACCAAGTAGTCATATTATAAGGGAGAAAAATAGAACAGTGTGGCGATCGGATGGAAATATATCTTTAACTGTTCGTTGGTGATTAAACCTCAACTACCAAAGCATACATTTCCCCCAATCCACCAGTACAGAACCTGAACTCGTTCTGGAGTGGGGAGTAGATTCTCTTATAAATGCTACTGGTCCTAACTCACGTCGAATTGTGGCATAACAAGAAGTACCTATATAAGTAGATACATTAAAGCAGTAAAAGTTACCAGTATGAAAAAATTGCCAAATTATGAAATTCGCGAATGCATCTCTAGTATCGTAGAGATCAGATAAGACATTTCCTTAAAGGTCAGGAGAGATCAAAGGTCATATAGAGGGCAAAGAGGTCATATAAGTCATTTCCTTAAATTGGATACAATATTACAGAAGATAGAAGATCCGATAACCATTCTAGGTGATTTCAACATTCGTTTATAAATAAAATTCAGTTGTCTCATCGATAACAGAGGTCACAAACCTAAAAAATACAACTCGCGACCAATATTAATACAATAAACACATTAAATCATCGTACAACCTTGAGATAATAGGTTTCCAAAGTCACTTTTATTTCGCTCAATATCGACGTCTCCGACTGGGATCAAATTACGCAATATCTAAATCTCTGCTCTTCGGCAGACGTTTGGCGAAAAATCGATAGATTCTTACGAGTCAAAGGTAAAAATTTAATGAAACGACATACCAAGAAAACCATATTCACACAACAGACTGAGAAAAACTGGTTGACCATTGATCTAAATTAGCTAAAAGTGAGGACTAAAAGTAAGGACAATAACATATTTAGGAGAAAAAGATTTAGAACTAAGGTTGCAATAGCGGATTACATACTAAAGCCATCCTAACATATTGTACCTTTTTTCCTCTGCTTTTCCATTTTAGAATGATCTTACAATAAAGTTTTGTTACCGGCATATTCGTTGATCTAGGTCAATCATTGTTGGTATTTTATTCTAAGTTTATGGAAAACACAACTTAATTTAAAAATTAAACTTAAAAATTTCTGTAAGAATCGTAACAATATATATGCAGACGAACAGCACAACATAATAGCAAAGCCACAAGTGACTGATTAAACCAGCATATAACAAAGATCTATGTGGCTTTATACCCAATCAAAAAACAGGATAGCTTACACTTGTTAGTGCACACATTTGTACCAGGCAGTATGAAAGTTATTCCTGGTTTACGAGGTCTGAATGATTAAAATTTTACAGCCAATAAAATAGAAGAGGCTGCTGTGAGCTTAAAGCAGTCCGGTTATTCTCTTACTAAAGTAATTGTTGATAATTGGTATTGGCAAACCATAACTTTTGCTTGCTGATAATTCTTAAAACTTAATACTTTACGTCAATTGGAACACCGAGGTGTTGATATTTATTGTTTTTTTGCTTAAAACATCTTACGACGAGTAGAACTCGTTGATGTTTAATTATTAAGATTAAAATGGTGAATTCTGGTATGGAATTAAAATTTAAACATATTGTTACGATTCTACATAATCGCAATGAAATAGGAAACAAAATTGTATTAAACCTCCATACCCCTTATAGAATGCTTTAAAACTAAAATAATTGTCACATGGTTTCCAAGAAAAAGGGACAAAGCAAAAACGTTAAATAAATTTCTCGAGTTTTCTTTGTATACAAATTTTGAATCTACCTAGAATATTTGAGAAATTAAGCAGAATTATATATAAGGAATTCGAAATATATAACGAGAATCTAGTTTATATAAGACAGCGATAATGTTAAGTTATAATTTAAATTAGATTGCGATAGTGTAAAGAGTTTAAGTGAGATGTGATTATGTTAAATGAAATTTAATTAAGAATAGTGTTTTGAGTGTTAATTAATAGAAATATCTTGTGTATTATTTTGGATGCTCTGAAGATTGAAAGATTATTCTAGATAGGAATACTGTTGCTATAATATTTTCCTGTTGTTGTGGAACAATAGCGGTATTGAATGCTTAATAAACCCTGTTGTTTTTGCATATTAATCAGTAATCAGTTTTATGAGAACTAAAGTTTTTATTTCTTGTTGAAATTTAATTGATTTTTGTATATTTTATTGTAAAACATCGCGACTTCCCATTGCACACCTGCCTAGATAAACTAAAAAATAATGTCGTGACACTTGTCTAACCTTTTATATTTTCTTTTGTATAGTTCATATATAAAACTTTCTATGAACCACGACAACCCATATTTCAACAGGTTCTCTTCAAACCTTTGCCATCGTTTGAAATTTTAATGACATTTTGTTAAGTTTTAACAATAAATTTTTATTGTTGTTTGGAATTCTATATTAAAAATATTATTTTTTTACAAGTACAAATATACCAATCAATTTTTTTTATACACAAAAGTATTTTCAACTTATTCGTGCAAAAAATAAAATTGATTGATTTTACTATGATATCATCTATGATCTCTTTGACATAAAGATCATATAAAATTTATGGTATGATATTAATATACCTTTATATGTATTTTAGAGAAATAAATCATAATATGATAGATTATTTGTAAGTCATTATAAATCAATAAATATTTTTATTGAATAATAAAATTTAATATATTTAGATTAGTTTATATTTTTGGTTATAAATAAAATGTTTTGAATAAGCCTACATCACTTTTATAACATTTTCTGATTTCGAAAGTTTAGAAAATAAATAAAATCCATCTAAAGAATTTTCACTTAATATCACTTTTATTTTTCATCTAATCACATCACTTGTTAATTTCTTACAAAACAAAAAAAATTCAATGTGATACCGATGAATTTACATGGCTAGCATTTTTAATGAAATAGAAAGGTTGAATGTGAATTTGAAAAAAAAAACTTTTAATTTATTGTAAACTAATCACAATTTTAATCAAGTTTATTTAAATATATAAATTAGATATCTACTTTTTATTTTTTTTTTAATCAAAATAGAAAAAATGCATAAAATAAAAAATATTCTAAATAATGAAAAGCAATCAAGTGAAAGTTTAAAAAAAAATTTTAAAGCAATAAAATTTCATAACACAAGTAATATTTCGCTTATGAACATACAAAAATATTGTTTATATTTTGTGTTTTATGACCTAATTCATAGTTGTTGTGACATAGAAAAGCTGAGTAAGACTAATAGTACAGACAGTTTGTCATACCAAAACCATTAACAAGCTCGATTTCATAAAACTTAATGTTTACAAATTCTATGCTTGTAATTGATCAAATATATGTAAACGTTTTATTTAATTTAACAAGATATAAAACATAAACAAATTGTAAAATGTCAAAATATTTCTGATTTATTTTTGTTTATGAAACAAAGAAATGTTAAGAAAACACTTTTAATGTTTGGTTAACTAAATTTAACAATAAATATTTTGCATCATTTCCGATCAATTAAAAGAAGATTTTAAAAAAATCAATTAGATATTTCGACAACGCGTACACACTAAAAAAAAGATTCAAAGTTAATTACATCTCTTGATTATTTTGATTTTGTGCAATAATCGCTGATTGATTTTTTATTTTAAATAGTTTAAGCTTAAAAAAATTTCAAAATATTGTTTTGTTTTTTAAAAACTGAAAGAAATCGTGTTCTCCCATCCGTTATCCTTGTAACCTACATTACAAACTTTGATTAAACAATAAATTAACTTTTTTTCGTTGATTAAACTCAAAATACCGGCTTAGATTTCACTAGCTGTTTACGCAACATGTCATAAAAACAAGAAACACAAGAAAATTAAAACAACTCTCATATTTTAAACAAACGAAAAAAAATATATAAGTTTTATTTACACAATCATCGAAAGCTATTTTTTTTTTCTTATAGAATAATAAATAAAATTTAAATACAAATCAAAATGTCGGAAACATTTTTACCATTAGACATTTCTAATCTACAAAACCAAAACATTATACTTTCGATATAACAATACTCATGATTAAAGAACGCCCTTGCTATTGTTAAAACTATTAACTGTTAATCAAAACAAAATTATGAAAATTTATTTCAAATTAAAATTAATTTGTATTAAAAAAATTTCTCACTAAATAAAAAATATATATCACATTTAACAAACTAATATCCGTTTCCGGATTTTTCATTGTTGTAGAGGGCGATAATTGTCATGATATACGTCTAGATGGAGGGAGAGGATTTAAAGCAAAATTAAATATTTAATTTATACATTTAGGTAATTAAATATATATTATATTTTAATTTAAATTAATACTAGGAAAAAGAGTGACGTCGATGAATAATGAATAATTAAAATAATCAAGTTTAATTTGAGTTATTGGGTGAGATTTGAAGGTGCGGAAGAATGTATCCTTGATATGACGATTGTATATGTATATATATTAAAAATCATAATTTCGGTTTTGCGTGTATCCTGGATTATTTAGATAAATATTCACATGAAAATGGGAAAACATAAAAATAGTTTCCCACTTTAACGTTCCAATGACATTTTTTATTTATAATTTTCAAACTTAAGTATATAGTAAAAAAAGAAAAATGAAAATGTTGTGAAGGTGTTCAATGATAAACATACAGGGTGGCGTGACACGCATGTTATGGTTTAAAAGGTTTATAACTTTTTTTATTACATAACTTAATTTTTTTCTTTACAACAGATGGTTTGTTTTTTTATGGAGTAGTTTAATGAATGCTCATAAAATGTTATAGTATCTCTAATTTTAACAAATTTTGTAGTTTAGTTTGTTTACTGTTCAGTTCAAAGAGTTCCAAAATAAGAACGTATTATTATTTTGAAAGTATTACAAATGTTATGTTTTGTATTCGTATATATAATAATTTAATTACTAATTCGATACTAAGAAGCAAACCGTATCTGGAGAAATGTGTGTGTAGCTGACGCTTTTCTCAAGTCTTGAATAAATAATTCATAGATCTTATATTTTTTTATTCAACTACATGTTGAAGACCACAATAAAGGAAAACGTAATGGAACTCAATTAAAATATTCAAAGCAGTCGAAAATTCTACTTTTTCGAAAAAACGAAAAACACTCCTTTCACAATTTCAAATTATTCCATATTGCTGCTTTTTTACCACTTGTTACAATAATGCTTTGGATTACGTAGTTTCTTTTATTTGGTCATAATTTTTTCCATATTGTGTTATACTTTTTATTATATAATAACAATAATAATAGAGCTTGTATAATTTTATTTAATTAATTCATATAAATTTTTTTAATTTTATTTTCACGCACCATTTTTTTAAAAACCTTTAATTAAATGTATAGTTTACATGCATGTTATTATCATGCGTCACGATTTTTTCTTTGTTCTCATTGTTCACATAGTCGACTGATCTGTTCAAAAAGTTATTTCTATTCAAGCCAAACTGTCAAAATTCACAACGCCTTTTTCCTAACTACAACGAAACGAACAACTAGCAATTTTAGGAAATAAAAAAACCTGGTTGGAAGATAAGTTCTGCCCGTCAAAATAATTCTTATGTGTGCTGAAATCTCAGAAAAGATTTTCTCAATCCGGTTTGGAAATAGTTTGTTCAACCCAGTAAACAAAAAAATCAAAAGTCTACCTTTTTTTCATTTTAATCTACCGTACAACCGTCTACCGTATGCTCTACAAAACTGGAGTTTTGTAAACAAATAGGTAATACGTTCTATATCTTCGAATATAATGTCTCTCTATGTTGTAACCCGCGTAAAGCGTGTTAACAGTTATTTTCACTTGTTTAGAGGCCTTGATGCCATCTGGTGCTCTGGTTAGTTTCAGATATGGGTGATGAATGGGCGGTGATTCAAGGCGTGAACGGACGTTTATAGAGCGCTAAAAGTGGGAAGACAAGAATAAATCGCTGTGGCGATATGAGACAATATCTGAACAATAAAAAAAACTTCTCTACATTATTAAAAAAAACACAAGAAATTTGAATTTCTACTAAATGTATTCAACTGAATTATTAAATAAAATTAATAATTTAAATTAAATTAAACATACTTGCACTATTTCTATATTTTTGCAAAGCACCCATCAAAACGAAAATCAAAAATCAAAACGTTGGGAGTTAAGAAAAGTGTTTAATCTACATTCAACTCACATTTTAATTCAATTAAGAAAACCGTAGATTTTCCATACGTGAAAAAGGCACGGTTAGCAATCTCTTTATTAACGAACGACACCTGTTATCCTTGAAAGCCCGTTTTGATAACCAAAAAAAAGAAAACGTCTAAATAAAACATGTAATGTTTCTGCTCTATTTTAAATATAAAAATGGTTAAATGTTTCAAACATAAAAATGCAAATGTTTTAAATATGAAAGTAAATTAAATATGTTTAGTTTATAAAAATGAGACACACACAAAACTATTGAGTATCAAATCTTTTTTTTTTTCATAACAAAATTTGAATAAAATAAACTTTTCTAAAAAAGCTAAATACGTATAATAATTGTTGGTTTTTATAGATAGTTTATTAATATAATTAGTTTCCCTTGTTTTGACCAACAAGTTAAGAAAACAAATCAAAACTCAATCACCCAAAAAAAGGAAAAATCATATTTCACCATCCAAAGCAAAATCTTTCTATGTCTCCATGCAATCATCATGAAAAAAATTAAATCTGTTAGAATGTTTCGTTTTATTTAATTATCAGAGAAAAGCAATATAATTCATAAAATTATATTTGAAAATTTTTAAATTTTTCTGACATGATTTAAAATGCTATTTTCGTTACATATTTTATTAGTGCATATCTCGAATCATTTTGGTTGTAATTGAGTCGTTGCATTTTCAGATAGCATAACTTTATTTGTTTAACATTTTTAGCCGATTATGATGGGTTACAAATCGTGGTGGTGCCCCATGACCCATGAGACGTCCCAAGCCGGGCAAAAAAAAAAACAAATCAAATAGTAGAAGGAAAGGAAATTTTAACAGAGTTTACGAATTTTGTATATCCTTAGGGTGGTATACTCCTAAGTTGCTACCCTTTTCGTCCACACAACGATATGTAACATTTTCGATCCTCAATTATGGCTTTCACGAATTTCAGTGCGAGTTTTGCCGAAAATCACTTTGAGGAATGCTTCGAACATAAACTAAATGTCCAACATTAAACGATCTTTGCCGACTGTGCAAGTTATATTGCTTGGAATTTTGTTGTGACGATTGTTGTAACCGCTCCTACATCATTTCTCATCAACATCAAGGTGCTTTGAAGGGTCTAATGTCTCTACGTCTGCTTCTCCTAAACATTGTTTTTACAGTTTTTACCGATGGAATCATGAAACGGTGTACACAGTACACCTCCAATTTCATCCAAATTTGCATCCCATTCACGATAATCTGTCCCTAAGTATGAGCATATTGCCGATAGTAAGGTTCGGTTTACTCGTTGCGAGGCATTCGATTGGGGACCGTATTTTCGACATAAAGGACTTAAAGTTTTGAGAAATGTACTGTTTCCCGTTACAGAACAATAGATTCGGGTAAACCAAACAAATTAAAAATCCGCTTCTGTAAAACTTGTATATGTAACCGTTTGTGTTGTATCTGACCATAAAGGCTTTAAGATTTGAATTTGCTGAAATGGTAAATAACAAACAAACAGTAGGTGTGTAAAATCTGCCCATAGCCAAGGCTTGACTCGCTAAAACGGGCCCGAGATCGGTTCGTTGTTTGATATTGGCAGCTCCTATCTGGGTAATTGTTTCTTCTATTCCTCTACGTTTGGAATCGTAAATAATAAGCTAAACTAAATCTTTCCTAATTGTCATGTGACGCCAAACGAACAAATCAACAAAAATACGTTATACATTTTTTCTAGACTAATATTTTTGTTAGTTTGTTAATTATTTTTGTTTTGTTTTTTACTTCATTACGACAAATAAAGATTGCGGTCGCATTTTTAAGTTGTAAAATGAAAATGTATGTGTGTGATTGCATTTGTAAATGAAGCGTCCATGTTTGCGTTCATTTGACGACAATATTAACCGAAAGTAATATTATTTTTTATATGTAAGTCAAATATTTAAATTTTTTGAGTTCTTTTTTTTTTTTTTTTAAACTGCATCGTTAAGGAACGATACAAATTAAATGAAAACAAAATTAGAAATCAAAAAATTTAAATATTTCAATTACATATAAAAAATAAATTTAAATATCAGTAAACCGACTAGAAAAATGACAAACAAAAAAAAAATAAATTAACATAATCATTTTTTTGAATCACTAAAATTAATTATCCCAAGTGCCTGATTGTAGTTTGTTCATATTTTCATTACCTTCACAAAAAAAACTTCTTTCGTACACAATTTTAGATGAAGATAAAATAAAATTCATCAACTTATTATTACGAAAGTCATATATTATCTCATAAAAAGTTAAATGAAACCAATCATTTTAGAAAATGTTAAACTCTTATTTTACTCTCCATTTTTTTCGTTTTGTTTTTTATTATTAGTGAAAATACGACTAACATGTGCACACAAATGTGTGCGAATGCGTTTTACGACATGTGCACGATATGGTGCACATCATGTGCATGACATGTATGTATTATGCACAATTTTGTGCATGAGGATTTTGTAAAATGCACAATTAATGCACATTTCACGAACTTTTTTCAAAATTATTTTACTGGCATATTATTATTTTCGGTTGTTAGATGACCATGCCTAATGTACCTACATTTAAGTAAAAAATCCAAAATATAATTTGAGATCAATTGTGTGAAGAATTTCCAATTTTTATGTTCAAGTTTCAATACCACACCATTTCAATACCGATACTGTTGTACTGGACATACCGCATGCATACCGGCATTATGACCGATATTAGAATTTGTTTAAATGGGAACATAAAACCAAACAGTGATCGATTTTAGTCAAGGGTCGAATTTTATTTTATTTAAAGCTTACTCAAAAATTACGTCAGGTTTAATGGAGTTAGTCGCATGGTACTAAAATTGTCACCCAACTGTCATTTCGTCGGCTACAAAGCATTTACGTGTAACTACAATTTAGAAAAATGGAAAGGAAGCTCCCAAAACGATTTATTGCGATCATAAACAAGCCTTAATACTTACATTCGCCTATGTATTAAAGTGTTCCTTTATTACTGTGATTTGCGGCCTTAAAGTGTCACTTTTTAACCATATATTTTGTTGTCATAGCTACGTCCAAAAAAGTAAAAAACATTTGTATTTGTTTAAATACTATAAAAAATAGCAATTTTTATCGAAGTAACCCTTAGATTCAAAATTTTATAATCCAATTAAAATAGTTGTTATCATTTGTTGTCAAAGGTAACATGTTCCACATATTTTTATTTCAAAATTTATGCAAATTTATAATTTTAATTTAGAATAAACATTTTTTTTAAATATTTTGCTTGCGGCGAATAAAAAATAGTATATGATGCACGGACTTAAGCTATTTTGGACTTAATGTAGGTGCAAATCTCGGCTAGCGCCTCGATTTGCAAACTCCACATGCCGCCAAAATCTTTAGCTTTACGTCCTAGCATATTACATTAATATTTTTAATTTATTGATAAAAAATTTTATTTTCAAGCTTATTTAGAATCGTAATAAATCGTTTTGTGAGCTTCCTTTCCATTATTCTAAAATTTAGTTACACCTAAATTCTTTGTAACCGACGATTTTCTAATTTTTGAATCAATTTGAATATTGCTTGTTGTGGTGGAATAAACATCCGGAAACAAAATTACATCTGCATTATGCACTTCACAAAGCTCAAACTAGTTTAAACCATATTTCATGAATTGCAAAGCTAAATTTTACACTATGAAGATCTATGAAGATAAATAAATTTGTTGGTCTAGTCGCTTAATGGCATTACTCAAAAGATGCACTTCAGCACTTGATTCAGCAGACAGAGTCGCGATTTTTGCTGACTAAAATACTCAACTGAACAAACCAGTTGTGTTAGTGAATTACAAAAATTTATTAGTTAAATACATGTAAATCCACGTTAAAATAAAACAACATTAAATGTCATTTTTCATCACAAAATCAATCAGCGAATTAAAAAGTCCAAGCGGCACGTATATCCGCTAGAAATAGGTAGATTTCGAGATCAGACAGTTTTATGTGCCAGTAGAATCTGATGTATCAGATTAGTTTAAACAAAACAAACTAATTTCAAACAGATATCGAACAAATTTTAAAAAGAAAATTAGCTACCTACAAGCAAAATTATATCTATCCAATTTTGCAACAAACAAATATCAAATCTACCACAGAACATGTGTGTGACAATTTATGACACAAACCTACTCTATATCATATGTCGTGCAATTACTGCAAAATATCAAAATATTTTATTTCTAAGAAAAAAAAATTAATTTCTTCTATTCAAATCTTTTATTTTTTGACTGTTATAAGGTTGACATTGACTGTTATAAGGTTTTTGGAAATTGTAGTTGGGGATTGTTGCAAACTTTTCTGTTGAAGCCAACAAGACAAAAACATCTAACTGCAGAGGTTTATATTTATAAGAAACGGATACAAATGTTTCCACAGATTCTAAATTTATGAAGATTTTAAAAATATTAGTATCCAAACGGCCGTTATAACGGATTAAAAAAACCACTTTTTTTTCTAGTATAAAGCCTATAGTTCCTTAACCATGTGTCAGATTTTTTTGATTTACGAACTTGTCTAAGATATTAATAAAACACACATTTTTAAGAAAGGTTTTTTTATCTGGCTCCACAAATGCAACCGTGAGAGCGCCGGTTGATTCAAACGCATTTTGTGTTTTACAAGCTTTTTTGTTGGTGCCGCTCACTCAGAAACCTCCAACTGCAGAGGTCTTTTTTTTGAAAGAAACTATTTTAAAAGGTTTCAAAGATTCTAAATTTATGAAGTTTTTAAAAATATTAGAATCCAAACGGCCGTTATAACGGATCTAAAAAACAGAGTTTTTTTCTAGTATAAAGCCTCTAGTTTCTTAACCATGTGTTGGATTGGGCTGATTTACGAACTTGTCCAAGATATTAACAAAACGCACATTTTTAGAAAAGGTTTTTTGATCTGGCCTTATAAATGCGACCGTGAGAGTGCCGGTTATTTAAAAAAAAAAATTTTTTTTGCAAACTTTTTTGTTGGAGCCGCTCACTCAGGAACCTCTAACTGCAGAGGTCTAGTTTTAAAACAAATTGATAAAAAAGATTCCAAAGATTCTAAATTTGTTAAATTTTTTGAAATATTAGTATCCAAACGGCCGTTATAACGGTTTTAAAAAATCAATTTTTTTCAGAAAAAAGCCTCTAGTTTCTTAACCACGTGTTGGATTTCGCTGATTCACGAACTTGTCCAAGATATTATTAAAACACACAAGTACAGAAAATTTTTTTGATCTACCTCAACAAATGCGACCGTGAGAGTGCCGGTCGTTTTCGTTATATCTCATATCGTTTATATATATATATATATATATATATATATAAATTTTTTTTTTTTTTTGTTTTTTTGTCTCCGCTTATCATATATAGTCGTTTGGCACAAAAATTTTTCCGAAATTCCGAGATGAAGCCCATTGCAATAGGTAGATTTTTATATGAAATCTACCTAAAACTCGTAACCAAAATCTATTACAATAAAAATGGGGGCGTAAGGTTTTATTTTTTTTATTAAATGTTTTCTTAATTATAACTATTAATATTACAAAACGTCCTTGACTTACATTATTAATTTTTTTTTGTTTCATATGTTACACGTTTGTTAAAAAAAATTAATTAAAATTATAACGATGTCAGTATGTCGAAAATATACCTAAAAACCTATTTTATTTATATATATATATCTATATTTATAAAATAATATTTACTTTGATTGCAAAATTATGCTTCATATCAAGGTTTTGGTTTTACTGTTCTAATTTTCCTAATATAAATTTTCCTCTATATCTATATTTATATATATAATATTGTTGGGAAGGTCAAAAATAAAAACGAATGGAAACAAGAGATTATTATTATTTTGATATATTAGAGATAAGATTAGGTCTAGAATCAAGTTGTCCTTCGAATTTTCATTACTATAATTGTTCAATTTTAATAGTAATTTCATAGATTAATTACATGATTAGGAAATTTAAGATTCTGAGGAAAGAAAAGGCGACATATTCCTTTCATTTTTTATTTGTCAAAAGTTTGACAGAGAATTTCATGCTTTTTTTTCGTTTTTTATTATTTATGTTCTGTTCAACATAATTAAGTTAAGTGTAATATAATAATAATAGAATTGAGGTCATTTTTACTTTCAAAACGGAAAACAATGTTTCTATATATTGCATTTTAAACCATCAAATTGGTTACCTTCTAAATTAGTTTAATAATTGTAATTGTTACGTTTTAACAGTTTGCAAATTGTTTTTTGTTCGTTGTTGTTATTGATGTGCTTCAATTGAAATTGGAATGGAATAGATATTATACAACACTTTTCCTTCAAGTTTTGTTAAAGATTTTCTATGCAAAAACTTCTTTTTGATGAATATATTTGTTATTAATTTGATTCGGGTAATTGAACACTGCATATATTCGACAAAAAAAACTTATATGTTGATCAACTAATCGACCTTTGTTTTCCCTTTCATCGTCTTTCGTTTTCATCACAAATTAAAAACGAAATTACTTTCCCAACAACTCAATATAATTTTTGAGTTTAGAATGTATTTTAAAATTTTTGCAATATTTATATTTTTTTCAATAAGATTTATGTGTTATGCTTATTTATTTTTACCTTCTACAAAATATCTAAATAATTATTTTATTTATAGAAAATGAATTTGGAGACAGGCACACAAAAAACTGTTTACAACATTTTATTTTTGAATAATAAATTCCATGACGAAAACAAAACAATTGTTCCTTGAATTATCGCAAAATTGAGAAATAAACAAACAAAATTTTTCAATTTAATTTTGTTTTTTATATTTAAATGGAATTTTGTCAATATATTTATCTACAAGCTATACTATAGGTATTGAAATCACCATACCACATTTGCGTATTTAATAACAATATATTAACTTTCTAATTCGATGAAATAATGTCTCTTATCTTTTTTTATGAAAGTATTTTAAGACTGGCTTCTTGAATAATAATAAAAGAGGCCAGAATCTAAGTCAACGCAATCGCACTTACTTAAAAACCACTTAAATGTTTATTATTTTATTTTTAATTAAAAATATAATTAAGTTCCGCGTCAAAAAGTTTTTTTTTTATTTTCATTGTTTGTTTTTTTCTTCTGTTGTTTTAATCTATTGATTTTCCGGAATTTGCTTTGTTATTGTTATTAATTTATTTTTTTCTATAAATACATATATTACAAATAAATTAACAGTTTTACGTTTTTAATGTTATTAATTTATTATAATTTTATTGAATAAGAAAAAAAAATACTGCAAATTAGAGAAAAAAACAAAATCATTGAATGCAATAATTAAAAAACGATAACTTTCTCTAAATAAAAACGGCATTTTTTTAATAATTCAAATTAATTATAAAATTATGTGTTTGTATTAATTTGTTGTTGATTTTTTTTTTTAAATTATGTACTGTTAATGTTTTGTTTGATGATTATATGTTTTGGAATGGTCATGAGTACGTGCAATAATACATAAAAATGTATGAAATGATGTATGAAAAATATACAATTAATTATCTAAATATTTTGAGACTGATTTTTTCCTAATAAAATTGTAAAAGAAAGATTTATGAGAATTTTTTAGTTTTTGTAATACTGTTTTCGTTTTCTATGCGTTTCAATGAATTTTGGTTTACAGTTCTAAACGGTCTAAAAGTTTCACTTTTTTGATAATAACTCAAAAACTGTGCACCGCAAAATTCTAAAAAAAATTGCTATGTTTTCTAAATTAGGTGCTCTTTCAAATGACACCCCACTTGATCTGGTTTTAAATAGTGTTTTCACCCTTTCTGATTTCCACCCCCTTAATAAATATAATTATCAGTATGTGACACTTTTATATATTTTTTATTAAAAACTTACTAATTTTTTTATCATTCCAAATACATTTGAAGATTTTCGATTAGTTAGGTTCGGAGCTAATCGAGGCTAGAAAACACGAAGAAAACGTCATTATTCAAAATTATAAAAAAACTGGTGAGGTGTAAAATTCCAAAATAAATTTTTAAAGAATAATGAAATGAAGCCCTTTCATATGATACCCTACTTCAATCTTTAAAAAAATGTATTTTCTCAAAGATCTCACATCGTAACCCTGTAAACCAAACGAAAACAACTTTAGCTTTATTTATATCTGTCATCATCTGTGGACAGGTTAGTTTTATACGCACCTCAAATTTCAGGTCCATAGCATTTATAGTTTACGAGATAATTGATATAATGTGAAAAACTCGTTTTACTCTCAACAATAGGGTTCGTTATAAAAAACGGAACCCTAAAAACTTAACAATGAGAATATAAAAATAGAAAGAGAATTTTTAAAATTTTCAAAAAACCACGAGGGTGTTCTTGTTTTTAAGTAAACCGAACAGGTGCCGCAAAATCATCGAAGTTTATTTTCAGATAAAGTCGTAGATTTTTTTAAATGTTTCATGAAATATGCAGATTTACAAAAAATCATATAAACATTTTTGTGGAAAATTTAATTCTCCAGAAAAAGGTCTTGGTCATTTTTTATCTAAAACGTTTATTTCTGATGATATTTTGATAAAAAAAACTCTTCGTAACTCGTAAAAACAAGTATGACGAAAAAGTACTAATTTTGTTTTTTTCTTTTCACGATTATATTTTTATTCCATAGCAGAAGAAGAAAGCTAGTACTTTTTCGTCATTCTTATGATTTATGTTTTTAACGAGTTACGAAGATTTACAAGCTTTTTTCAAAATATCATTACAAATATGCGTTTTAGGCAAAAAATAGCCAGGACCCTTTTTGTAGAGAATTAAATTTCCTACAAAAATATTTATATGCTTTTTTTAAATATGCATATTTCAAGGGATATATAAAAAAATCTACGATTTTATCAAAAAATTAACTTCGATGATTTTGTGGTACGTGTTGTTTTTATATAAAAAAAAATACGCTCGTGTTTTTTTTTTCAAAACAAAATTTGAAGACCCCTTAACCGAATTGAAGATATAACAACCTCACATCCTGACCGCATAATCACTGTGCCAACCGAATGATCAATTTTTTTCTTTCAGTGTATATATATTATTATACGGAAATTTTCTGTTGAATTCATATATTAACATGTGTAATTATGATCACAAGCAATTCATTTCGCTCAACGACTCCATAAATCAGGAAGAACTCTGATGTTTCATTTTTATACCCAAAAAGTATGTCAATAATCATTAATCGTGACGTTAATTGTACGAATTTCCATTTTTTTACCTAAAATAATATTAATTTTTTTTTAATTCAAAAACAAAAAATGAAAGTAAGATTACATAAAAAACCGTGAAAATTATTTTATTTTATATATATTATATACATACGAAATACGAATATACTTACAATATCTTTAATTTGGTGAAATTTGTTTACACATTTTTTTTTATGAAATTACTATAATAGTAAGATATGTACTTTGTTTTTCGTGGGTTGGTTTTATATCGCGAAGGAAAGGTCAGTTTTTTTTATTGAAATTGTTTTATTTTGGAAAAATGGTTTTGTAATAAAATATAAAATCCGTTAGTGGTACGATGTTGTGTGTTTTTGTTTTTATCTGTCGAAAATAACTAGAAATGATGTCAGTAAGATTCTTAAGATTCTTCATTAAAAACAATAAAATGTTTTTTACACAATCTTCATCGTTCATTCGACTTGAATTACAGACAAACTACAGATAATTTTTCATTTTTTTTTTCAATTCTTATAAAATTACAAAAATCAATAACAAGAACTCAAGGTTACCACAGCTAAGTTAGATGATGAGCAGTATATTGTTTGACAGATTCATAAATTTCATAATTTTTTTACAGTGTATCCTGTAGAAGTTATAAACTTTAAACAACTTATATTCCATCAAGAAATTTATGACAAATATAAAACATAAATCTTTGATTAAAATTAAGGCGGAAACCATTCTAGTTAATTCAAAATAAATCAATATCAATTCAAGAAACAAAAAAATTATATAAATAAATATGACAATGGGAATCTGATTTTTTAATCATCTGACATTTACCGATCCAAGGCAATCATATCTGAAGGATTCCGCAAAACTATTGAATAAAATTTAAACTGTCAAGTTTCAAAAGACATAAATTTCCTAAATTAATTGTAAAAACTCTATAAGTTCAATTGACTTAATTAATTTAAATTTTAATTAATACACAATTAAATTATTTTTTTTTCAACTCATTAAAGAAAATGATGTTTGATGTTGATGAAGGGTAGCTTGTTTTCCTTTAACATAAACCTCAAGTAATTAAATTAAATTACACGAATATATACAAGTTTAAGTGAATTACACTTTTTTCAAATACATGTGCCGTGTAACTGATATAATGTTTAACAGTCATAACAATATTTTATAATTGATGATGATATTTTATTTAAAAACTATTTGTAACATATGAATGACAATGATTGATGTGTTGGTTAATTACAGACGAAGGTTTCATTAAACAAAATTTAGTTTAATTAGGTTTTTTGTTATTCAATTTTAATAAGTGACAAAAAAGTTTATTTCACCTTTCTAATATTAATTCCAATTAACAAATATAAATTAAGTATTATTGATATAAAAACTGTAATTATCAGTACGGAACCGGTACAAAAATGGGTGTTTTTTTATTGTAATCTACCTTTCGCTATAACAATTTTTTTTAAATCCAGTTTTTTTTTAATAATTAAATATCAATAAAAATAAAACTACCATGAATAACAAAAAAATGCAAATCCAAATTGATTACAACGTCTTACAAAACAAATATTATAATTTATAGCCTTAAAGAAAAAAAATCAACAGCTAGAATGAAAAGGAAGGAAACGTCAGGTTTAAAATTGTAAAATTGTACAAACAAATCAAAACTCCACCAATAATCATTTATATCTAACCACTTTATTGCTGGGAAAAGAAAATTGCACTGACAACAGCTATCAAATTATTGCTTCAATAAAACAAATTAAAAATATGGAGGGGCTGAAATCTCACAGCTCTGAGATATCAAGACTTCGGTTTTGGGTAAGGATTTTGATATAGTGTTCGGCGTAAAACTTTTATGAGGATATTGTTTTTAGTTTTGGGTAGCGATGTATATCAAACATAACTCTTTGTTAAAGTACATGTATTTTTTATCTCTGTTTAGAAATTTATTACAAAACTAACACGAAATATCAATCCGTTGCCGGAACGGATCATAAATTAACACGGTGCGCCTTAACTAAAATGTTAATTAACATAATTTAGTGAAAATATGATCCAATCAGCAAACTACTAAAAACCTTACCATTTAGCGTTTCTAGAAAATATTACAAAATCACAAATTCATATTTCTTTCCAACTTTCAATAATATTGTAAAAATTAAATAAAATCAAACTTTTTTCAAAATTCTAAAAATATTCCAAAAATTATTACAAAATAAAAGATTAAACTTTTTTCAAAAATTCTAAAAATGTTGCAAAAATCATAACAAAATCAAAAATTAAAACTTTTTTCAAAATTCCAAACATTAGAATAAAATCAAATATTTAAACTTTTTCTAAATTCTAATAATATTCTAAAAATTCTTAAAAATAAAAATTTCTTAAAAATTCAAAAATTCAAACTTTTTCCAAAATTCTAAAAATATTGCAAAAATTGTAACAAAATCAAAAATTGAAACTTTTTTCAAAATTCCAAAAATTATAATAAAATCAAAAATTTAAAATTTTTCAAAATTATAAAAATACTCGTATTCCAAAAATTCTTACAAAATCAAAAATTGAAACTTTTTTCAAAATTCTAAAAATATATATAAAATTCAAAAATTCTATTTCTTTTCAAAATTCTAAAAATATTGCAAAACTTATAACAAAATCAAAAATGAAAACTTTTTCCAAAATTCTAAAAATATTGCAAAAATTTTTACAAAATCAAAAACACAAACTTTTTTCAAAATTCCAAAAATATTTCAAAAACTATAACAAATTCAAAAATTTTCATGTCACATTTACGTCATGGTCATACAAACAGCTAAATTTTTTTTCCAAAAAATTGGCTAAAACAATAAATGAAATCATTTTTTTGACATACTTGACAGTTGACAATATGTTTTTGACAAACTTATAATGCAATAAAATTCTCAATAATAATTATATCATGTTCATTACATTTTACTTCATCCAAATTACTAATTTTATTATTTTCTAAAAAATGAAATGAAAATCATTCTTTTGACACACTTGACATTATTTTTTTGACAAACTTATAATGCCATAATTCTCAATAATAATAATAAAATTTCATGTCATACAAATAATTAATTTTATTTTTCTCCAAAAAATCGGGAAAAATAATAAATAAAAATCTTTCTTTTGACACACTTGACAACATTTTTTTGACAAACTTATAATGCAATAATCTAGTTTTTGGTCTCTCATACCAATCCCGACCATTAAGATTTCTTCAAATTCAATGTTTCTATTCGTAATCACTTAAAATGAACGTTTTTTAAGCAAAAAATATGCAAATTTCCTTGTTTTGACACACGACGATTTTTTTGACACACTTCGGTTACAGTTATCGAACACATCGTCCTTTCGGCTCTTCCCATTGGGTATACCTATTTTTAGAAAAAAATTTTGAAATCACTCCTGCGGTTTTCGAGATTTCGTCGGTTGTGACGGCCGGCCGGCAGACAGACTCACAGTTTTTTTTGCTTCTTTAGAATCAGTAAAAACGTCGAGAAATGCCAAAAATTCGAAATTTTCAAAACCAAAGTAATTAAAATGTATTATATTATTAGAACCAAAAGTACAATCAACAATTAAAATAAAATAATTTATTCTTATAAAATTTATTTTTTAATAATATGTAGGTTACATTAGAATTATGTCATCATATGTTGACATATACGATATAAAATAAAACTTCCGCTTAATTTATTTGCATAAATAAATGTTTAATTAAAACTACATATTTTAATTGTATAAACCTAATTTTCTATCAATAATTTTTTAAACCACATAATCGAAGCCTTGACATAATTTTTTTTTCTATTTTAACTAAACATTTTAAGTTGTTCCAAATCAATTTTAATTTCAAGTAATTTTTTTTTGTAATTCTTAAACCTTGCATAAAATCAACCAACACATATTATAGTTATAAGCTTGCTGTTTGAAAAGAAAAAAAATTGATTTTGTAATTGAAAGTTTTATCAAGTAAAAACATGGTCGTTGTTTTATTGTTTTTAATTTATAATATATTTAATCATACATAATATTTAATTGTTGAATCTATAGGTATTTTTGTTCAATATTTCCTTTAAACCAAAAAAATTACAAACCTTTAGCACACCAGAAAAAAGATCCTAAAAAATTTTATTTAATCAAGTACGCTTTGCGATTTTACTCAAATTTAAAAAGCATTAGTATTAGTATTAAAACTAAAATTTTAAACATAACAGTAAAACTATTTTTAAAAATTAAAGAAACTTAATTTTTTTTATATGAAGTTTCTTTAATTTTTAAAAATAAATAAATAATTACTTTGGTCTGAAAGACCATTACATTCATCAGCCAAACCAAAAGTGAAATTCTTACCATCACTTTTTGGCATTTCAGCAGTTCAAAATTAATTATTTGTATGACATAAAATTTTATTATTACTATAGAGAATTGTCGTATTATAAGTTTGTCAAAAAAATGTAGTCAAGTGTGTCAAAAGAAAGATTTTTATTTATTTTTTAACCATGTTTTGGAAAAAAATAAAATTACTTATTTGTATGACATAAAATATATTTGTATGACATGAAATTTTGTTATTACCATAGAGAATTATGGTATTATAAATTTGTCAAAAAAATGTTGTCAAGTGTGTCAAAAGAAAAATTTTTATCTATTTTTTTACCCATTTTTTGGAAAAAATAAAATTAATTCTTTGTATGACATGAAATTTTATTATTATTATAGAGAATTATGGCATTATAAGTTTGTCAAAAAAATAATGTCAAGTGTGTCACAAAATGATTTCATTTATTTTTTTAGCTAATTTTTTGGAAAAAAAATTTATTTGTTTTTATGACGTAAATGTAATTGAACATGAAATTGGACATGGAAATTTTTGAATTTGTTATAGTTTTTGAAATATTTTTAGAATTTTGAAAAAAAAAACAGAATTTTTGAATTTTATATATTTTTAGAATTTTGAAAAAAGTTTCAATTTTTGATTTTGTAAGAATTTTTGGAATATTTTTAGAATTCTGAACAATTTAAAATTTTTAATTTTATTATAATTTTTGGAATTTAGAAAAAAGTTTTAATTTTCGATTTTGTAATAATTTTTGCAATATTTTTAAAATTTGGGAAAAATTTTGAATTTTTAAAAAATTTTTGGAATATTATTGGAATTTGTAAAAAGTTTAAATATTTGATTTTATTCTAATTTTTGGAATATTTTTAGAATTTTGGAAAAGTTTTAATTTTTGATTTGAAAAGTTTTAATTTTTTATTTTTTGAAAACTATATCAAAATCCTTAAGCCAGACCGAAGTCTTGATATCTTAGAACTGTGAGATTTCATCCCCTCCATATTTTTTTACTGTTATGTGTGAAAATTTTAATTTTAATGTACAATTAATTTTTTGAGAATTACAAATTTTTGTGCATTCGATTTAAAATTAAATTGTGAGATAGCTGTCTAACTTCACATGCGTTTCAAAACTCATACGCACTTGTAGCACAATATCCTCACACTTTTATTGTAATACTTTTTTCAATTTGTATTAAGGACTTTATTCAAGACCTCTAATAAATAAATCTCTTGGTGCAAGTGTGCCTATTTTTATACGATATCAGAAACGATATATTTTTCTAAATCGAAATAAACTATTTAAATGTACTAATATAACAGTATTTACTTAGGACGCAAACCGAGTAAATAGTATTTATTTACCATTGCCACTTGTCATCAAACACTTCAAGTTTTTTACTTATTCTGTCGTTAAGTTCTTACTTTTTAAACTATTTAAACACGAAAAACAACTCACTGTTAAATTTGGTTTTGACTTAAAATCAACTATCAATTTTGATTCAGTCAGAATGTCAACCTCCACAATAGGTGTATTCAAGGTAAGTATTTTTACTCAGGGTACATTCAATCGCATAGAGGCATAGGTGTAAATTGTAGATTCATGGGCGACTGGTGGAAATTAGGTTCATCTTGAACTTGATTATAAAATTTTGAAAGTAGGATTACAGGTAATATCTCCTGTGTCGGTGATGTATTTTTTCGCAATTTTGAAGCTAAGTGTTGGCAGGATATACGTGAAGATTGCTTTATTTAATAGAAAAAATAAATCTGTCTTTAGAGCAGCTGTTTTCTGCTTTGTTATTTGAGCTCTGCGTACTATACAAATTGTTATTGATCAAAATTTAACATTTAAGCTTGGTTCCTTACAATCACGTCCCACTATGACTACCTATTGTTTTTTACAATTACCGTCACTAACGTAGTTCAGAAGAAAATGAATCCATTGTGCATTAAACTTTTTTTCATCCTCGTTTTGCTAAAACTGTCGTGATATCCTGGCAAAATTAATTATTTTTACGTACTAAATATAAATAGATTGTTGCCGCAATCAATAATATTTTGGTATCTGAAGCCCTAAAAGCTATTTATCACATTTTACTAAAAAGACAAGAAATATCGCCATTTCAATAATATGTTGAAATCATTTTGTAGGCGTCACCAATTGTTGGGACGAAATCGCGATGCAGCAGTTGTACTATAACAAAATAAAATTGCAGTGACGATATATCGATTTAATTTGTTTACTGACATGCTACAGCATAGGAAATTAAAGTTTTATTAAAATCTAGGAACCAGAAACATTAATGACGTTAACTGATTTGCGAAAATGTGAACAATTCAATATTTTACAAATTTAATCAATCCATAATTACAAGTTAGTTTTTGCAAAATAGTAGGAGCTTCTGTTGTTAATCGTAAATATTGACGATTCCAGACAACACAAAAAAATTATTCAGATTGGAAAGTAAACAACAAAAGTGCTGAAATCAAAATCAGTATTTGATAAAATTAGTGTTCAGGATGACCCAAAAAGTCAATTTTTGAATTGGACTATTTTTCATCGACTTCATACTTATATTTCGAAGTATAGGCGAAATGAACACTGAAAGAAAAAACTCGTTCACTACAACCTCAATTTGTGCCAACCGAATATTTCTGTCACATTGACTTCAAAATTCAGTTGTTCTACCCGCTTCTATTGGTTAATAAATTGGTATGAAAACTTTAAAAATTAGTTGCTTCAACCGAACTAAAAATGCTTTACAGTTGTTAGAACAGAATATTTCGTTCAAGTTTAGTATAGTATATATAACTTTACTTATAATTTAATTTCGAACAACTGTTTGGAGTTTCTATTGTCAAAAATAGGATGAAAAGACAAAAAAGTTACAATAAAACTTAAAAAATGCAATTATTTTGGCTCGTCAAAATTTTTTTCAATTATTTATCCACAAACATTTGTTTTTCTGGTTAACTAATTAATTAAAAATATAATCAACATCTCAATGTATTAAAAAAAACATGTGAGAATAACAGGATATTTTTTAGAAATAAAATAGATTTTTTTCTTACATCGGGCACCACAAATCACATTTTAAACTATAGATATTTTTTCACCATCACCTCACATAATTACTTAAAACTAAAAACAATAGTTAGGAAAAATTAATTTTTTCTATTTAGTTTCTATAAATTATAAAACTTTGTATTTAATGTATGTTAAATCAGACACCACATTTTTCACTAACAATAAATAAATCAAAACTGATTTATATTGTATTCTCAAATAAACTAGTTCAGCAATTTAAACAAAAAATTGACACTTCACTCGAAAAATCAGACCATTTTTTATAATATGATTTACAAAAAATTCCTATAACAGAACGATAAACACACAATACAAAATAGAATGTTTACTTTAACAAAGATAAGATCTCAAACTAAAGAAGAGAAAGAAAAAACAAAACTCAAAATAAAATAATCATAACAAAAATGATATTAGTTGTGGCAACCGAATAAATCTGCTGAATATACCAATTTTAAGATTAATGCCGTAGTTGTGACAACTAAATCAGAAACAAAGAATTTTTGGCAATCTATAAACGAATTATTCATTTAGTGTAACCGAATTTGAGTTATCAACACTAAATTTAGTTATAGAGGACGAATCGCAATTACTTTAAACGAATCTTGATTGTTATAACTGCTAGTCTGTTACTATAACCTTTAATTGATCCTCACAAGTCACAACCACATTGCTAATAAACTTTTCTTTCAGTGAAATATAACTGGTTTTTAGAGAAAATTTTAAATTCTTTTGTTTGAAAACAGGACGGCAGTCAGAAAGTTTTTTGGAAATTCAAACTTGGGTAACTTCAGAAATCAAACTGCACGAAAAAGGTTCAGCCGTTATCAACGGTTTATGTGCATTGAAAAGGTAAAAAAAATGTACAATAAATTTTTTGCTTGCTCTGTAAAGAATGTTAGGAAGTAAAATGTTGTCTTCCACCAAGCATTTTTAGATTTTTTTTTTCCACTATGACTCTTTCTCTTTTTTTAAAACATGCCAAAATTTAAAGAAAGAATATGTTTTTGTGTAAAGCTATTTATTTTTAAAGATATTCATATTAGATTAACTTTAGTTGGCTAACGTGAATCCGATTCCTTATCTTTTGTTGATTTTTATTTATGAATAAATGGAACCTGGTCCTTATTTTGAATCATGTGACCATAAAGCGAAGTTGGTACGAGAGAAATATCAGCACCAGTATCAATTAAAAAATTTTACTTTATATAACAATTTTTGTACTTTTGTTGCCGGTTTTATATTGACAATGTTCCCGACAGTGTTTAGTGTTTTTGCCGAACTTATATAGTGATACCAGCAATATAGCTTTAAATTTGGCATTATACTGTGTTACGCCCACGGCTTCTGGAACGTGAATTTTTGTTGAAAGAATTTGAGTGCGAATAACTAATGGTGTTAGTGCTCTAAGATCACTGATTTATTTTTCCATTGCGAAAAATCGGTGTGTCATGTTCGTTAAGACTGTACAAGGTTTTGAGATGGCGTTGTTGGCTATTGTGCTAGTAGTTGGTATAGCTGTGTAATTTTTGACTTCGGATATTTGTAAAGGGTAAGATGTTTCACAGATTTAAGTTTTTCCTTTCGCAAGCAAAGCTCCATTAATTTTTTTTGGAAGGCATCGCAGCCAAAGTTTCATTAAAAACTCGCATTTATATCTCTCTGACTTTCAATGAGAACAGTCGAATTTTTAAATGTTACTTTTATTGTTGTCTTCTACACATAAAATAAAATTTTGAAATAAAACATATTAAATGAGTGAAAGTGAAAATTTATTTCTATTGTATTTTATATGGTTTTAATTAATATAAACTGTTATTGTTGGCCAATAAATCTTCTTGTGTTATAAAACTCTATAAAGTGTTATATTGAACTAGTTATGTTTATTGCATGTGCTAAAACTATAAGTGAAAATTCTCGAGGTGATAAGTGTTGAGTGACTTTAGGATTGCAAATTATAAATTTATATATTTATTTCTGTTTGCTTTATTTGTGTTGTTTTCATAGCTCTTTATTTTCAAACAGTAAATTTCAGAATGTAACATTATAGTCTTCATTTAAACATGCAAATATAAATATACTCGTCACAGTTAGTTATATAATAAAGGCTCTGTTTTGTCATCATAGGACATTAAAACGTATTTATATTTATTTTTGATAAATTAATTAAGTACAATCGTACTTGAATTTTCATTTACAAATTACTATTACTGATATCGTGTTTGCAAATAAATCAATAGAATAATTCCGTTAATCTAACATTTACACTTCAGTGTTTCTACTTGTACGTTGTTGAGGATGCCAAATATCTGCTATATTTGTAAATGCAACCTAACGAAGATTAAAGCTCCAGGGTTACAGTGTAATGGTGATTGCAAAAGATTTTTTCACGATCGATGTGTGAATCTAACTCCTCAACTATTTGAGAATATTGCGACTGGTATAGTCTCATGGAAATGCGATTCGTGTAAGAAATCCGCCCGTAAATCAATAATAATTCCAAGACAAGAGAACTCAATAATTTTAACATCAAATTCAACAAGTCAAACATCCGATTCCCTAGTATTAACGAGCGAGTCAAGTCACAATATCCATACTGAGGTTAACGCACTTAAAGACACACAGAAAGAAATTGAGCTAAATTTTCATGGTTTTTCTTTGCTTTTCGACGAGATAAAGAGACGATTTGAACATCTGGAATTACAACTTAACAGGATTGAAAACCTTCAAGCAGATAACTTAAAGCTGAAAGAAAATATAGTTTTGTTGGAAAGTAGAGTGGATGATTTGGAACAGCGTGCTAGAGGTAATAACATTGAGATTGTTGGGGTCACAGAAACTAACTCTGAAAACATAATTACAATAATCAAGTCTATATCGGTAGCTATCGAATACCCGGTAAATGAAAATAACATAGTTCATTGCCATCGAGTGCGGACCAGCAAGAATACAACTGATAGCAGTTATCCTCGTAATATAATAGTAAAATTTTCAAACAAGTATATCCGGGACAATTTTCTTGCTGCGTCGTGAAAAGTTGGTGTGTTAAAGTGTAACTTACTGGGAATTCCTGCTTTAAATTCT
Source organism: Diogma glabrata (assembly GCA_963693315.1). Lineage (NCBI taxonomy): Eukaryota > Metazoa > Arthropoda > Insecta > Diptera > Cylindrotomidae > Diogma > Diogma glabrata. Next base: position 207,150,452 of record OY856187.1, read on the forward strand.
AATACTAAAATAATCTACATCAATGAACACCTTACCTCTAAACTGAAAACATTGCTCATACAAACCAAAAGATTTGCTAAATTGCATGGAATTTCGTATGCATGGTCTAAGGACGGTCATATTTTGACAAAAAAAGACGACAGCGCATCTACAAAAATTTTTAGAATTTTTTCGCAGCAAGATCTATTTCGACACTACTCTGCTTAAATAATATAAGTATATTCAAATCATGGTGGACATTTACTATCAAAATGTTCGTGGCCTAAGGTCTAAAACCAAACAATTCTTCTTAAATTTATCAAAGACCAACTATGGTATTATCTGTCTAACTGAAACATCACTTAATACTTCGGTATTTAATAATGAGTTATTTGATAACCGTTACTCTGTTTATCGTCGTGATCGGAATTCGACAACAAGCACGAAAAAGGATGGAGGTGGCGTTTTAATTGCAATAAATAACGATATTATCATCAACCATTTCAGCCTTAATCATCTTGAATCATCATCTGAAGATATTTGGGTTGGAATAAAACTAAAAAATGGTATTCTTATAAGAATTTGCTGTGTTTATATTCCACCAGTTCCAAACCTTTCAGCACTTAAAAAACATCTGAGTACTATCGAGGATATCCAATCTAAATTTCCTGATGATGGCATTATTCTAGTAGGCGACTATAATATGCCCCTACTTTTTAAATCTAAGATTAGTTCAAGTAATGGTAATGCATCTCAGGATAAAACAATACTCATGGGTAATACAATCAATTTCTCTAATCTACATCAGATGAACTCAATAGTGAACCACAAGAATAGGTTGTTAGACTTAGTGCTATGTAATAAGATTATTAAAGATAGGTTAAAGATTATAAATAGCAGTTCTATATTATCTAATCCAATAGATCTGCATCACCCTCCCATCGATATTCTTTTGAATATTGTAATTCCAATTATATCAAAAAAACAATCCATGTTTACCAGTGAATTAAACTATAATTACAATAAAACAGATTATAATTTACTTTTTGAGAAACTTGCTTCAACGGTCTGGTTTGAAAATTTAAATGTCGAAGAGTCCGATGTGGATCTATTGGTGGATGCATTTTATTTAAAGTTGAGGGACTGTATAAAACTGTGTGTTCCGCAGAAGAAAATTAAGAGTGCAAATTTCCCATCGTGGTATTCTAAATCCACTTTAACTGTATATCATAAAAAGCATAAATTTCATAGCCGTTATAAAAAATATAATAACATCCAGGATTACACCACGTTTAGCTACTATAGGTCGCAGCTTGACAAAATGGTGGATAATGATTATGATTGTTATGTGAAAAGGATTGAAGAAGATATACAACGTGACCCTAAATTATTTTGGGTGTTTATTAACAGTAAACGTAAACCTAAGCTCGCTCTTCCTAAATCTTTTGTCCTTAATGATGAGGAGGCTAACACCCCCATAGAAACTTCGAACTTGTTTGCAAAGTATTTTGAATCTGTTTATATTCAACCATCTTTCTGTGCTCCTCCAACTATTGATAAATCCACTCTTAACATCTCGAGCTTTGATATCTTACCGTGTGAGATTTATGATTTTCTGGGCAATTTGGATATTAATAAAGGGATGGGTCCTGACGGAATCCCTCCTGTGATATTAAGAAAATGTGCGGTTTATCTATCTAATCCAATCTGTATTATTTTTAATAAATCATTATCAAGTGGTAAGTTTCCGACTCTTTGGAAAAAAGTAAATATTGTACCAATCCATAAAAGTGGTCCAAAAAATTGTGTAGAAAACTATAGGCCTGTTTCAATACTATCAGCAATTGCGAAACTGTTTGAAAAAATTATTGCAACTAAATTAAATCTGATTCTTTCCAATTATATAATACGCCAGCAGCATGGCTTCACCAAGGGGCGATCAGTGGAAACAAATTTACTTGCTTTTTCTCAATATGTTTTGGTAGCTATCGACTCAGGACTTCAAGTAGATGCTATCTATACTGACTTTACCAAGGCATTTGACAGAGTTTGTCATGAAAGGCTAATCTATAAGTTAAAATGTATTGGCTTCAATGGAATGCTTCTAAGCTGGTTAGATTCTTACATTCGGAATAGAAGACTATCCGTGATAATTGATGGCTATACATCGAAATCAATTACAGCTACTTCTGGTGTCCCACAAGGATCTCATCTTGGGCCGTTGCTTTTCAACTTGTTCATTAATGATATAAATCAATGTTTTAGACATTCGGTGTTTATGTTGTACGCGGATGATCTGAAGATAATGAAGGTTATTGAGCGTGACTTAGACCAACAGCTTTTACAAGCCGACCTAACACGATTTGTTGACTACTGTTTTCAGAATTCACTCGGTCTTAATACCAGTAAATGTCATTCCATTTCATACACTGGTAAAAAACGTATCATAATTAGTAATATTTATGCTTTGGATAATTCAGTACTTCCTAAACTTGAATCTGTGAATGATCTTGGAGTTACTTTCACCAGTTCTTTTAGCTTTAACGAACATTTTGATCTGAAAATAAAAAAAGCCTACCAAATGTTAGGATTTATAATACGATCTTGTAAGGACTTTCGGAGTATCAAACCTTTAGTGGTATTATTTAATTCTTTGGTGAGATGTCACCTTGAATATGGTTCTTTGGTATGGTCACCATACTGTACGAAACATATTATCCGCCTTGAATCAATTCAGAAAAAGTTTGTGAAGTATTTATATTTTAAAGGCCTTTTAGCGGAATCTTATACAGTTTTTGACTACTCTTTGTTGTTAAAGAACATTGGACTAATTCATTTGAGTGCCAGGAGAGTTCGAAACGATATGTTTTTCCTTCATAAAATTCTTAACCATCGTATTAATTCAGAGGATATTTTGAGTTTTATCAAATGGAATGTACCCCAAGCATTGACTAGATCTAGAAACCTATTCCATATATCGGCGGCTAGAACAAATTTTGGCTTATATTCACCGTTTAACCGAATTTTAAGATTTGCAAATACTTTACCTCGTGAGTTGGATTTTTTTAATTGCAGTTTTAGATCTTTTAAAAAAAATATTTTAGATATTAATTTATTCTAATTAACTACAGACTATTTTATTACAGTTTTATATCGTCGTAAGATGAAATTAGATTTAATTATTTTTCGTCATTTATAATGTTAGAATTGTTATTATTATTATAATTATTTTTATTTTCTTTTTTGTTTAGGATATAATTTGTATTTGTATTTGTGATTTAGATTTGTTGAGTTTAGTACTCCTAGAATATATACAAAAATTTAGTAAATTTTAAAATGATAATATTTGGTAGTGATAATAGATAAATGAAAGGTTTTAAGTAAAAATACATAAAAGGTTTAATGCAAAACATCATTAAGTTGAATGAAATAAAATGTATAGATTTGAAAAAATGTATTAAAAAAAGTAATTATGTAACTCTAAATTTAAAATACCTAAAACATACAAAACGTAATAACTAAACTAATGCACATGATAAATTTGTTTTTAAAAGCATGGTACATTTTTTCTCTAAATGATATAATTCTAATTTTTAATTGGAGATATTTCATTTTGTAATTGTATCTTAAAACCTTAATAAATAAATAAATAAATAAATATGAGAATTCACTTGATGGACCGGCCAACATTTCGAGTAATAGATAAAAGTTAAATGGTTTGCGATTTTCCATCTCGGCATTCGATAAAACTTTCAGCATACGCTTTTTTCACTCAGAGCATACCTTTCGGTTAAGGTTTGCTTGCGAGTCTCATACATTTTTGTGCACGGAGGATGTTGAATAATGTCTAGAACATATATTATAACGTCTTGGGGTAAAGCAGCTATCGCGTAATCGAACCGTGTACGATCTTTGACAATATTTCGTAAACTGAACTGTGATGCAGATTGTATGAATCACGCAGAAGGGCAATGACGTCCAAAATGCCGGTCGTTTTACGATTTCCGCATTTACCGATTGATCCTCATTCTTTTTGTGGCTATCGGGGGCTTTACTCTCATGTTCGGTTTGTGTTAAAGGCAATTTATTCTTAAACTAACAGTAAATTTTAATTGAAAATCCACAAGAATTGTATTGAAAAAAAATCAGAGTTTCACGAAATATGTTATAAACTAAATGTAGAATTCAGGCGGAAGAACATCCCGACTAGCATTATATAAGGGCTCAGATCTGGACCGGATACGGATTTCCCTACTACTGATAGGGACCGTATCAGGCACACTGAACAGGTCCTGGTCAGAAATGTAACGCCTCAAACTATCCATACCGTATCAGGCAGCCCTACTAGAAACGGACGAGGACCGGATTATTTAAAATAGGGAATTTTCTTTAACATACATTAGAAAAATTAGACAATTTACTGCTACATACATTAGACAAAAATGTTTATAAAAATATTCAAGCTTTATACTTACCTATATGTATTCACAACGCAGAGAAGCGATAACTAAAGTATATGTGAAATTTCGCAAACTATGTATATATAAAATGGATAATGCTCTAGTGAATTTTAACCAAATGAAATTTATTAAAATGAAATAGGGCTCAGAGCAGGACAAATAGGGCAAAACTTAATTGGAAATCAGATATGATTCTGATCCGGCGCTGGTCCGGCATTTACTAGTAGGGATGAGATAGGTTTTCGAAATCCGGGCCGGATCAGTACAAATACGGCACGCCCTAATAGTGAAATCAAGTATGATTTCTGATAGGGGCCGGATGCAAATACCCTATTAAGATTTACCTTATTACACCCTGATCCGGCCCGGATCATAATAGGGCATACCTGAACAAATTGCTAGTCGGGATAGGCAGGCAAATTAAATTAAGAATAAATGTTTATATAATTAATAAATTTAATATTATTTGGAAAAATTAAAATTTTTATTTTCAGTTATTTAAATTAATTTTTAAATATTTATTTAATTGAATAAATAAAAAATATATCTGGATTAAGGCATCGAATCTTTCAACATCTTTAAATTCAGCCACTTCTTGTTTTTTACCTAAAATTGGTGGTGACGCTAATTGTGGTATTTTGATATTATTTCACCGTTCTTTCACATTTCACGCGTCTTTTTGTAACGGTGGACTCAGTTTTTCACTTTTTATTAAATAAAATAATTTGCCTTTTTTAAATTGTGTGTATAGCCAAGTTACATAAATTTTAATCATAGAATTTGTGATCTCGTCGGGGTCACCACTGTAGTTGGCTGGCGCGACTCCGGTTCTTTATCTTTGGGTGCTTTATCAACCTACTAATCTTTTTATTAATATTGGCAATTGATGTACAAATTGTTCTTTAGTTTTACAACTAAAATTTTATACCTGAGCTCATTTGCAAAAACTTATATCTTCAGAGTTCAGGGGCCCTATTCCCGAACACATAAATGTATTCACAATATTGTCAATTTAGACAATATTGTGAAATTCATATTCCGAAATACCAAAGTTGTATAGAATCTAAACAATATTGTGAATCTGACAAGAACAATGCAGTTATTGTCAAAATCATAATTTTGTTTTGTTTTGTGTGTTGACTTTTTTATACAAATTTCATTGATTGGCGTAAAAATTAATTTATAATGCAAAAATAGGTTTTTAATAATATTAAATAATTATATTCTTATATATATCATTAAAACATATTTATTTATTAAATATATTTTTATTTTGTTTTGCATGTTTAAAAATTAAAAAAATGAGTTGTCAAAAAAGTAGCTAAAATTGACATCTTTGATTGTTTTATTTCGAATTTAGTACAAACATTTGTTATAATCTGTTATAATTTTGTAACTAAGACACAAACCTGTATGATACATAAATTTGGGTTATGGAATACAATTTTTGTCTAAATTTGTTCCATTTTTGTAAAGAGAAACTTTGAACTTTCTATTTTGAAAAAGAGAACTTTCTTTATATTTTGGCATGTTTTAGGGTTATTATTATTTGGGTTATTAGGGTTATTTGGAGCAAAAAAACGCTTTATAACTATAACATCAGTGCCATCTTAAAAATATTTTAGATAGACTGATAGGCCAGTCAATCACTCTGTCAACATACATAAAACCGTTGATATCAGGTGAGCCATTCTCTTGTAATTTGATTTCAAAGTTACCCTGAGTTTTAGTTTCCCGAAATATTTTGGACCGCCCTGTTCTCAAACTTTAAAATGTTTCTAAAACACACGTACTTTTTATTTCACCTATACTAACAATCAACAACAATTCGACTGTGACTGAAAACACATTGGGAGAGTGCTTACCGGAAACAATTGATGTTCAACATTTCTAATTTTTGCGATCCAAAATACAACATAAGCAGAAATTTGAAGAAAAATACAAACTGTAAGCCGAAGAGAAGTACGCTTAATTTGGCTTTGGTCGATACTGTAACATCTTCGATTGAACTGGCCCATTTTTTAATCTTTAAGCTAAAGTTTCTTTCAGATATGTTTCTGCATCTTCAAAACGATGAGAAGGTCTCAAGTGTAACTACCCTACTCTACCACTGAAATCGTTATATAAATGTCTCAAAGCGATAAATCCCGGCATTTGACAAACATACGCAAGTCAAGCCTGAGGTAGTCGGAGAATATTTCATTACAATCGTAAAAATCAAGGCGGATTCGAATGAATTGTGAAACAGAAAACTAAATTTCAGCAGTATTGTGGTATGGTTGTGATATATTCTTTCAGAAATTAATGTCGCTATAAAAAAGTTGCAGACAATTGGGTTAAACATATCCATGGTGGACAGACAATAAATTTTTAAGAATTCTAAATCGGAATTGTCTTTAATTTGGATCTGGTAAAAACATCACAATTAACTAAGTCGCAAACATAAACGGTTTTTTGGTGAGAACAATAGCTCGAGCGAAAATAAATTGACTCCATTATTGTTCTTCAGGCAAGAGTTTTTTTAAAGAAGAGAACATTAAACCATCGGGCAAACACCTCAAGTTTCATTTCAATATTCGTAGATCTGAATTTTTAAGTCATTTAATTTTCTCAATCCAAAATGAATATGTTTGAGTGTTTAGATTCATACGAATTAAGTAAGCTCCAAAAATAAAATCCTCCTTATGAATAACTTATGAATATATGTATAGTGAATATCCTTATGAATATTCACTATCATACTCTTTTACAAACGTAATGAAAGTGCTCTTAACCCGTAGTTACCTTGCCGATTAAAATTTCATGTGTTAACCATGATTATAATATAATAACGCCTCTATTTTTGACACACTCTGAATTCTTATCTCCCAATTACAAATATTTAAAAATAATTTGACATACTTTCAATTTTATCTCAAGAAATAAAAAAAATTAATTTTAATTCTTTACTGAAATCAATAGTTTTTTTTAAACTATTTCAATGATATATGTATGAATATTTTTTATAAAAGTTATATTCATATTAAATGTTGTTAATTAAAAAGGTGTTTTGTAATTATATATATGTTAATTTGATATGTATATTAAGCAAAGAAAACGAAAATTTGATTATATTTAATACCAACTCGTCGTCATTTCTATATCTATGATCAATTCAACATTATTTTTTTTAATTAATGACCTAAATTCCTATTATGCATGCGTGCTATTTAATTAGGAATTTTTATATAGTTAGTTTTCTTTTTTTTTTTATTTCTAACTTAAAACTAAATAATAAAAAGATGTAATTGAAAAACATAAAAAAGCAAAATGAAATTACAAAATTAACGTTCACTTGAAATTATCATATAGAATTGGAATTCTGTTAATTGAAAAAAATTGAGATATTGTGGATGATGATGGATATGTCATGTTGAAAGAACGGTATGTCAAAAGGTTATTTAACGTTAATAATAAACAAAATATTATCTATTCCAAATATAGGGTGATCTAAGTACGGTTTTAAAAAAATGTTTGTCTGTTATTGTTTGAGATTATGTCACCCTGTATATTTAAGTCTAACTGCAATTTTAAATGTTGACACAACTAGCAATTGATATACGACAAATTTTATTTTTTTAATGTAGAAACTGTCAAATAATTTTTTATTAGTTAATTCTTTGAGGTTTACTATTGTGAAAAAGTCACGATTTTATTTTTATTTATTACGAAAATGAAATTTAATGATACTTCTCTTTGTTTCCTTTCTAAAACAAAACTATATACATATTTATAAAAAAAAGTTTGATAACATTTTAGTGTTTTTTTAATAATAAATAGAAAAAATATTTGTTTATTTTATTTATTAGAGCTTAAATGTTTTAATATGGAAGCATAAATGAATCCTTCCGACAAATATGATTATGGTGCGATGTTATATATAAATACGTTGTTATGGACGGTACTGGCGTTTATAGAACGGTGCACTATTTTATTTTGCGTAGGCAGATGGAAACTTAAAAGAAAATTTTTGAAAAACTATTTTCGAACTTCTTTGTCTTTTCATTTCTCAGTTATCCTGTGATAACCATGCACAAGGTTGTGCAACAATTTTGCTTTAGTTGCTACAGATTGCTAATACTTCATTCTATTGCCGCTCGGTCACTCTCGCATTTCGATAATAATAACGGTAAGTCTCTGGTATGAGATAACTGTGATTTGAAGATTACCGATTGCAATGGTAGTTTTTCGTTACCTGGACCACTTCTAACTCTATGATGTTTATAATTATTGCTTCTTGGGTCTCATGTTTAGCCAGCTCATATCCGTTTCGTAAAATCCTTATATTTTCAACGAAGTCTGTTCTAATCATGTAGACTGTATTACAAGACTATTCCCCCAGATGAGAGCTTGAATTGCATTACCAAAACCCATAGACTACTGAGAATATAGCTACCCTACCTACATTTCTAAGCCGTCAACTATGTTCTCCTTCAATTAGGATTTGACGTCGTTACTGCTACTACTAAACAACTAAAGAGTTTTTGAGATTTTAAATTAAAATCTTTTCTTATTATTTTTTTTCTTAATTCTGAAATCTGCACTACATTCAATTTTGAGATTTAAAATTTGCTTCTTTTTAGCCTCGGGACATTGCTCTTCCACTTTTTTTTATTTGGTTCAAAAATTTTAAGAACTATCGAAATCCAAGCTTATGTAACGAATTTCATCAAAATCGGATGACAGGATATAGAGTTATTTCAGTTTGAAATAAACATTTGTTTGGAGCAAAATTTGTTCGTCGTTATAAACCAACAAATTTTTTAAAAAATAAAATTTTTAAAGCAGCCTAGCATTTGCATCGACCGACAGACAGACAGACATTTAATTTTTAATTGATTACTTGGGTTAAGCTCGTTAAGTCCAAAACGACAAGCCCAAAAATGCCCCATTTTTGAATACGATTTTAAGTACTTGCTCAACCGTCCAGACGGAAGGGAAAAACTAAATTTGATTTAAATTTATTGGGCTTGTAAAACCGTAATATGTGGTAAAACGCTCTAGTCCCTGGGCCCACGCCGATTTCATGTGATGATTACCACATACATATTTTATACTTCGTGACGCACCTATCCTTGACGAGCCCGAAAACTTTTGTTCTGTCATTTTTCCCGCGATTGCCCGCGATCTTTTAAATTTGCTACCACAATTTTTTTTAACTATGGGTGGTGGGAATTTTTATTAGGGACACGATGGTAAGCTTGTCCGTCAAAAATGTGTCTAATATTGTCGACATTTTGGTATGTTTGGGTTGTCGGACTCGACAAAAGCAGACAAATTTTGTCAGATAAGGTTGCCCCCGTGTTCGAAAACCAATTTTCAACCCCCCATAGTAAAAAAAAAAATTACAAGTTCCCGAGCAATCGGCATTTTCGGAGCTTGCCGAACGGGCAAAATGGCAGAAAAATGGCAGAACAAAAATGTTCGGGCTCGTCAAGGATAGGTGCGTCCCGAAGTATAAAATATGTGGTAATCATCACATGAAATCGGCGTGGCCCCAGGGACTAGAGCGTTTTAACACATATTACGGTTTTACAAGCCCAACAACTTTTAATCAAATTTAGTTTATCCCTTCCGTTTGGACGGTTTAGAAAGTACTTAAAATCGTAGTCAAAAATGGAGTATTTTTGGGCTTGTCATTTTCAACTTAACGAGCTTAACCCAAGTAAACAAGTAACTCATCAAGGACAGTCGCCTCCCCGACTAGCAATTTGTTCAGGTATGCCCTATTATGATCTGCGCCGGATCAGGGTGTAATAAGGTAAATCCTAATAGGGCATTTGCATCCGATCCCTATCAGAAATCATACTTGATTTCACTATTAGGGCGTGCCGTATTTGTCCTGATCCGGCCCGGATTTCGAAAACCTATCTCATCTCTAGTAGTAAATGCCGGACCAGGGTCGGATCAGAATCATATGTGATTTTCCAATTAAGGTTTGCCCTATTTGTCCTGAGCTGAGCCGTATTTCATATTAATAAATTTCATTTGGTTAAGATTCACTAGAGTATTATCCATTTTAGATATAGTTTGCGAAACTTCACATATGCTTTAGTTATCGCTTCTCTGCGTTATGAATATTTATATATAGGTAAATATAAAGTTAGAATATTTTTATAAACATTTTTATCTAATGTATGTAGTAGTAAATTTTTTTAATTTTTCTAATGTATGTAAAAGAAAATTCCCTATTTTAAATGATTCGGTCCTGGTCCTTTCTAGTAGGGCTGCCTGATCCAGTTTGGATAGTTTGAGGCGTTACATTACTGATCAGCACCTGTTCAGTGTGCCTGATACGGTCCCTATCAGTAGTAGGGAAAGTCATATCCGGTCCAGATCTGAACCCTTTAATAATGCTATTCGGGTCACGAAGTATAAAATATGTGGTAATCATAACATGAAACCGGCGTGGGCCCAGAGACTACTCATATTCATGCCTGACAAAAATCGCATAAGGCTATGTTTTATCGTGTTCAACAGTGGTTCTATGAATGATTAATTTTGGTGCAAGGAGCTGTAGGTGATTTTTACTGTCTTTAGTTTCTTAAAGATTTTCGGTTTTTATTTTATGCCAAACAGTGCTAATTATATTTTTATTTTCGTTATAATGAAGCTTAAGAATATGTTTCAGTTTATCGGTATACTATACGTGATTTGAAAAAATATTATATATTTTGTTTGTCTTGTTTCATGTCGGTGTACATACGTTTACTTTTTTATAATATTAAGAAACTTTTGAAAAGCAATATTATTTTCATTTCATTTACAAGCGCAATCACACACTTACATTTTCCATTTACTTAAATTTACACCCAAAAAAAAAACTAAGTAAATTTTACAAATTTTTTATAAATATACAACACACAAATTTTTTTGTAAGTTTACCAAAAATATTGTAGATAACAGAAAAAATTATTTGAAAAAACAAAAAATTTATTTGATTTACAAATTATTTTTCTCTTTGAAGGAAAAAAATTGTAGTTTTATCAAAAAATTTTGTGTGTTGTATATTTATAAAAATTTTGTAAAAGTGACTTTGATTTTTTTGAATGTACAACCGCTATCTTTATGTTTGAAAATGTGGGTCGGGATTCGGAATTGATTAATCATTGAATGATTTAAAAGTGTAATTATCAAAAAATTATATTGAATGAATTAAAGATTACAATTTTTTGAAATAGATATTATTTTAAATAAATAGACTAAAAATAGGAATATCAGATGATCTAATTTTAGTTATACTAAACTAAAATATATGTTTGAAACATTAAATTATTTTAGTATAATTTTACAAAACTTTATATGAATCATAGATTTTCAACTCATAAAACTTAAATTAGATGAAATGTGACTTAATTTTTTTCTATGTAGTTGTCAAATAAGTTGTTCTTGTAAGTTTGAGATAATTGTAATTATTTTGTTACAGGAGCGGGAGTTAAAGACACCAGTTTTTAAAAACTTTATGAAACTGTTGCTCCAAATGCTCACTATATCAATTCATGCTCACTATGTTGCTACGCAGTTTGTCGTGAAATTATGTTGTTTATTTTTATATTTCTAAGATGGCGCACAAAAGTCTCCAAATAATATTTCGCAGCAAAATAATGTTTTGAACAATATTTCCCTACGGAATTTTGAAATTTAATTTGTTTATGTACTTTTATGTAATAGTAAATATTTCGATGTTGACATCAATATACAAAAACTAAAAAATGATTACAGCAATTGCTGTTAGAAAATACAATATTTTTGTTTCAAAATTATAAATGTGTCAAATATCTCTCCTGTTTCAATTCAAAAAACGATTGTTTTATCGGATATTTTGGAGAGCTTTGGAGATTGAGTTAAAATTTCAGCTTACTCAATCGCCAAACTGGGCTTTAGAAAAAAATGAAAAACTGACTACATATTTTATTATTTTTGAGTTAATATATTCTTCACTCTTCAGTAGATATCTTATTACAATGCTCCTTTTGCTCAGATATTTTTGCTCAACAGCAATGCTAATCTGTTTGATGCCTGCAGATAAACGTTCTTTGCATAAGCTCATGTTTATTGTTAGTATGTGGTTTATGGGTCCTTCTTTTCTTTTCTACCCATTTTGCTTCTAGAAAAGTACCAGCAACTGTCTACTCAATTTAAGAACTGGTTTACATAAACATGTGTAATTCTGTGGTTGGCAAGCGTAGTCATAATTAATTAGCAAGCGTAGTCATCATTGATTTAAACTCCCAAACTCCCTAGCCTCTTCACTTCACTTCAGTCATTTTGTAAGAGCTCATCAGTTTTGCATGGTAGCTAGTAGAACATATAACGAACCCTTAATGTCAGTAACCCAAAATGTTCCAAAGAGAAGACATCGTCTTCTAGTTTTATCGCCAATTTTGTACAAACGACAGACATAAACATAACTACTATTCTCACTTAAGAAATGAAATTACATCTCATAATTAGTATAATAAAAGTGAAACTTAATAATAACTTTGACTGTTACAAAACAGAATATGTGTATTTCTATTGTGTTTTTATTAAATTTTATAACCGTTTTTCAGTGTGATTTTACAACAGAAGCTACAAAATTTAAAAAATCACAATTAGTATTATTATTATAAACTTTAATAGCTTTATTTATTTTTATCACCTTATATAATAAACATTTTTTGTTTTTTTTTTCTTGCAAAGTAATGGATTTAACAAAAAAAAAAATATTATACTTTTATTTATTTTATTGTTTGATTATAAAATTTATTTTATTTAAAACTGAAATCATTGGTTATTATGACCAACAAAAACATATTTTATTTCTTCCTGTTTTGCAAAATTTATTATCTTATTTAAATCACAAAACAGATATTATTTATAAAAATTACCTGTCCGTTTACCGTTTTTTATTTATATTTCTTTATGATATTTATTTATACAATTTTTTTTTTTAAATTTAAGACAAAAATTTTGTATCTGCTGTTTTCTTAATGAACCGATGACCTCAATTTTTAGCATATAAATTTTTAAGAAAAATATATTTCTTGTCAAATATACCATTTTTAATTAATATCCATAAATTTTTAACAAATATCGGGTTGTGAATAAACATGAATCAGTGAAATTAGATTAAATACTGTGTGAATGAAGAATGTTATCGGTCGAAGGAATGTTCATCAGTTAGTTATGAGAGTTATTACCGTTATAAATCAAATAACGATCATTTATATCAATAAAATTAATTTAATCTAAACCAATAACAAACGTTACAATTCTTGATAGGTTCGCAAAAATAATTCTCAATTATTTATTAATAATATCCTCAATTACTTGCGGTTGAAAAATAAAAAAACATAAAAAACAAAAGATACATCAATAATAAGTTATAGGTATAGCAATCATAACGATCACATGAATATAGATATACCAAACGATTAATCGCAATAAAAATTCGATCTGCTAATTTACAATCACATCACTATATCATTTTCTTTTCATAACATAATAAATACAACTTAAAACCTAACCATAAATAAAATAAAATGTATGTTTTCCCACCTAAATCAGAAGAATTAGAAATTGTAATTTACGATACAACAACAAAAATGTAATAAGAAATATAGTTAAAAGATATAATGATCAGACTCGAAGCGTAACTACATAACCTCAATCTTGATTCAAACATTTTCAATCAAAATCATATAAAAATATTGCAAGATTATTATTGTTAATTTAGATTTTCTTTTTATTTATTTTGTTATTTTTTATATTATTATTATGATTATAACTTTTTCGTTTGTATTTCCTTAACAGAAAAAAAAGAATACAGTAAAAATTGAAATGACGTTGAATAAATAACTGTTACTTTTTTTTCTTACATTAACTTATAACTTGTTCACATAAAAACAAATGGATTTTCTTCTTTTCAACAAGTTTTTTTGTTTAATTTCAAAATTATGTTTTGCATACTTATAATAACAATAAAATATATTCTGTTGTTGTTGTAAAATTACACATAATAACAACAACAAAAATTAGCTTTCAATTATTTAAAAGTTTTATGATAAGCTTCAATGAGTTTTGAATCAATTTTATGTTGGTTGTTGTTATAAATTATAAAAAAATATACTATTTGGTTGTTATTTTGTAATAATTATGTTTTGTTTATAAAAAATATAGAAAGGTGGTATAATTATGTGATTTATTAATAATTAATTAAAGAATTTTACTTTCTTTTCTTTTAATTTATATGAATAACATTTATTATTTTTTTAAAATCAGCTTAATTATAGACAATTTTATTGTTTCAAAATTTGTTTCCCAATATTTCGACCTTGCGGGTCATCATCAGGGTTTTTTTCTGTCATACAAATTTATGTTAAGTTATATTCAATATTACATTTTTTTTTTTTTTTTTTTTTTTTTAATAAAATGTGATGTGTAGTAGGCATTACAATATGTGTCACAACAACACATAAAAACCTTTTAAGACCAAGGTCCCACAACAACATGCGTTCTAAGGACGTTAATGGACGCAAATCTGTTTTTTTAAAATTTTTTTTTGTCCAATAATGGATAATTAAACAATAAATCCTATCACATATAAAATATGACATAGGCCAATATTTCGTGATAGGATAGAGAAAATAAAAATAAAATAAGAGATAAAAAGCAAATTTGTTTTAAAAATTTGCAGGAACAAAACTAAAATTGGTTTGCCAATAGTCCAGCTAATGGCATAATCCTTGATTATGGGACGCAGTATATTTTTCAATGATTAAAGCTCAGATATATAGTCATATGAAGGCTCGTTTCTTCTAGCAAGCTACAGCGTTCCAGCATCAAGGAATATTCATTAGCTAAGATTGAGATTGCTACCGTTGACTGAATACAGTTCATCCGCCAGCACCCCTAAGATATCACCTTGGCTAGTGATATCTCACTGCTATTGCCAGTGGTATGCGATGTCTCATGTTAACTCATATGCCAATAGCAGGGACTGGAGTACGCGGGGTTATCACACCCGTGGATCAAGAAATACAAAAAAAATAACAAATTAATAAAAACTGATCCCTCCATGCGTTAAAAATTTAACAAATAATTGAAAAATTATAAAATGTACCTAAATATCAAGATAAAATATTATTTTTAGTTTAATAAACTCGAAAATTAAGTCAATTAAGTTTACAGTTTCTCCCACAAAGGATGTTTGAAAGTATTTTCCAAATCTACAATTTAAATACACCGAACGCTTCCCTTTTACTAATTCCCTTTCTAAAGCCAAACTGTTCCTCGGCCACGCTCTCTTCCATCCTTTTTCTCGTTCGCGTGCTTAACACTCTTATCAGAATTTTTGCTGCATAAACTCCCAGACTGATTAATCTGTGTTCTTCACACTTTTTCGTTTCTCTTTTCTTTGCCTGTGGAATAATTTCGGTTCTCAAAATGTTCTTTCTGCCATTCATATCTCATTACACAATGATGTCAATTCTCTCATGCCAACCGCAAAAGTTCCACTGGTAATTCGTCTATTCCCGCTGCTTTACTATGCTTCACTTCTTTCATTGCCAGGCACACCTCAACGAGGAAGATGCTAGCTCCCAGTTCATCGTTTGGAACACTTTCTTCTACCTCTACGTTTAAGACCTTTTACTACGTTTAAGACCGTTTATCCTCCGTTTTATATAGTTCCTGCATGTACTCGTTCCATATTTTCTGAATTTGCTTTTCTCCTTTCAATACTACCCCTTCTTTGCTCTCTAATTATTTGCCTTCAACTCTGTCCTTTCCCTTTTTCGCAATTAATTCTCTCACTTTGTTGTAAACTATATCTCACCTTTTTGCTTTCACCAAATCTTCGATTTCCTTACACTCACTCCTGAACCACTCTTCTCTTGCTCCGTCTGTTTCCTATTTTAATTCTGTGTCCAATCTTCTATAATCTTGATTTCCTTCTTCAGAATTCAATTTCTTTAATTGTCGCCCTTCTTCCATTTATTTTATTATGATCTGTGTTTTTTCAAGGCTTTTGGCTCGTGCTCCTGTCTTGAAGCCCATCCTATTTTTGCACACTGTTTTTATACTTTGCTTTATTCTATAAAACCATTTCTGCTTCTATTTCTAAATCTATTTGCTCAACATACAGAGACTTCAGTTTCTCTATGTCCTACTTCTTGATCTTTATTCCTATATTTATTTATTTTTAGTTTTAAGTCTAGCTCTGCCATTAGTAACACATGATCACTGTGTATGTTCGTTCCAGGTTAGGCATGTGACTTTTTCACCACATTTCTATATCGCTCATTAGTCATTATAAAATCATTACGTCATGAATCGGGATGGGAGAGGTACTAAGAATCTGACAAAAACCTTATACGCCGTCCTGAATCCCCGTAACGAAACTAAGAATAAGCAGTGATATTTAATCTTTCCAATGTAGACTGACAAAAGCAATAATGGTTGTGTGCGGTCGTTGATCTATCTTCAAAACTAATATTAAAAATTCCCTTAATTCTCGTGTAACACTCACAGAAGTAAAACATAATCCCAATTACTTCGGTCTGAAAGACCTAAGTATTAGCTCAAAGTGAAATTCTTACCCCCACTTTTTTTGGCATTTCTCGACGTTTTAGGACCTACTGATTCTAAAAAAGCAAAAAAAAAAAAAATGTGTGTCTGTCTGTCGGCCGTCCGTCCGGCCGTCACAACCGACGAAATCTAGAAAACCGCTGGACGGATTTCAAAATTTTTTTTTCTAAAAATAGGTTTACTCAATGGGAAGAGCCGAAAGGACGATGTGTTTGATAACTGTACCGGAAGTGTGTCAAAAAAATCGTCAAGTGTGTCAAAACATGGAAATTTGCATATTTTTTGCTTAAAAATCGATCATTTTAAGTGATTACGAGTAGAAACATTAAATTTGGAGAAATCTTGATGGTCGGGATTGGTATATGAGACCAAAATCTAGATTACTGCATTATAAGTTTGTCAAAAAAATGTTGTCAAGTGTGTCAAAAGAAAGATTTTTATTTATTTTTTTACCCAATTTTTTGGAAAAAAATTAAATTAAAATTTTGTTCGAAATGAAATTTTATTTTATTATTACGAACTATGGCATTATAAGTTTGTCAAAAAAATGTTGTCAAGTGTGTCAAAAGAAAGATTTTTATTTATTTTTTTACCCAATTTTTTGGAAAAAAATTAAATTAAAATTTTGTTCGAAATGAAATTTTATTTTATTATTGCGAACTATGGCATTATAAGTTTGTCAAAAAAATGTTGTCAAGTGTGTCAAAAGAAAGATTTTTATTTATTTTTTTACCCAAGTTTTTGGAAAAAAAGTAATTTAATAATTTGTATAACATGAAAATATATTATTATTATAGAGAATTATGGCATTATAAGTTTGTCAAAAAAATAATGTCAAGCGTGCCAATAAATGATTTCATTGATTTTTTTAGCCAATTTTTTGGGGAAAAAAATGTAGCTGTTTTTATGACGTAAATGTAATTGAAAATGAATTTGGACATGGAAATTTTTGAATTTGTTATAGTTTTTAAATTTTTTTTGGAATTTTGAAAAAAGGTTGTATTTTTGATTTTGTAATAATTTTTGCAATATTTTTAGAATTTTGGAAAAAGTTTTAATTTTTGATTTTGTAAGAATTTTTGGAATATTTTTGGAATTTTGAAAAAAGTTTCAATTTTTGATTTTGTAATAATTTTTGGAATATTTTTAGAATGTTGAAAAAAGTTTGATTTTATTATAATTTTTACAATATTTTTGGAATTTTAAAAGAAATATGAATTTGTGATTTAGTAATATTTTCTCGAATCGCTAAATTGAAGGTTTTTGAATAGTTTGCTGAAAATATAATTAAAAATGAAATTGGACATGGACATTTTTGAATTGGTTATAGTTTTTGAATATTTTTGGAATTTTGAAAAAGTTTCAATTTTTGATTTTGTAAGAATTTTTGGAATAATTTTAGAATTTTGAAAAATTTTAAATTTTTGATTTTATTTTAATTTTTATAATTTTGGAAAAAGTTTCAATTTTTGATATTGTTATAATTTTTGTAATATTTTTAGAGTTTTGGAAAAAGTTTGAATTTTTGAATTTTTAAGAATTTTTGGTATATTATTAGAATTTAGAAAAAGTTTAAATATTTGATTTTATTCTAATTTTTGGAATATTTTTGGAATTTTGAAAAAAGTTTCAATTTTTAATTTTGTATAATTTTAGCAATATTTTCAGAATTTTTGAAAAAAGTTTAATCTTTGATTTTGTAATAATTTTTGGAATATTTTTAGAATTTTGAAAAAAGTTTGATTTTATTTAATTTTTACAATATTTTTGATTATAAATTTCCGGCAACGTATTGATGTTTCGTGTTAGTTTTGTAATAAATTTCTAAACAGAGATAAAAACATACTTGTACTTTAACAAAGAGCTATGTTTGATATACATCGCTGCCCAAAACTAAAAACCATGTCCTCATAAAAGTTTTTTGCCGAAAACTATATCAAAATCCTTAACCCAGACCGAAGTCTTGATATCTCAGAGCTTGAGATTTCAGCCCCTCCATATTTTAACATTAAAATCCCCAATAAATCGTCATCAATTTCACCGAATAAGTTTTTATTGTGTAATCAATATATTAAAACTAAATTCGAAAATTGAAAATAAAATCTTTATGAAAATCTAGGTTATAAAAAACAAAAGCTTTAACATTAAACTTTTCGATTTCGAATGCATTGAATATTGACCTTTTTGACCTTTTTAACATTTTCTTTCTTTAAAGTTTAAATGAACTCATCAAATAAAAGGAATTTCGATAAAAGATATTCATACATCTTATATATCTCCGATTGTACAGTTTCTTTTCTTTCGATAAAGAATTTATTTTCTCAAATTTTATTTTTGGCAAAAATCCATGAAATGGGTCTTGCATACGTAATAATACAATGTATGATTCATTGAACGAATTAAATCTGTTGCTTTTTGTTTCGTTGCCCAGGTGACTGAATGGGTATAAAAAGAAAAGTTTTGAATGTCAAATATTTTGTAATTATGTATAATAATTTTTTTTTTCCTTTTTTTATTTTCAGACACCACTTGAATTGAAGAAACGATTAGAGGAAGTACGTTTATTAGAATCAAGACGTTCAGCACGTTTAGCTGATCAAGATCGTGATACGGATTTTGCACGATTAGCAGATATGGGAGGAGACCGTCGTCGTCCTTCCCATAGCATAGATGTACCGTTTACGCTTAGTACAACGTAAGTTAAATTTTGCTCTCATAAAATATTGTTTTGTTTACTCTTCAAAAAATAAATTATGTACATGGAAACTTATTGTAAAGAGACAAGATCAGTGACCGTTTTTTGTGTTAATTTTCAATGGCGACATGAAGATATAATATAACAAACTTTGTATTTATTCCTGGAAATTTAAAAGAATCCAAATTAATTATGTGTTGTTTTACAACGGTAAAATTTTAATTGATTTAATATTAAACGTTTGTTTTTGATGTAATTTGACTCCACCATCTAACTCTATTCAGTAACTGCTTTTGATTGTTACAATTTGGAATTTATAAACTTTATCCCATCTAATTAAATTTTATTTGTTGTTTAATGTCTAGATTTTCTAAAATCGAAGAAAAATAAAAAAAAACCCAACAAGTCGTTTTTATAGCAACACATTAAATGTCATTCTTAATTAGCTTTGTTGGTGGTGGTTAAGAAAATCATTAGTAAACATATCCAAAGATAGAGCGATAATTTTAACACAAAATAAAACAATGCAATGCATCGGGGGAATCTTCAACAAAAAAAATCAATTTCAATTGGACACAGTCTATACATAAAACCACAAAAAAAAAACAAAGATCTTCAAATCGCAACAATGTATTTTAATAATACAACTTCACCTTGATAAATTGACGTATAAGTTTGGTGTTTTTTTTATTTCATGAATAACAAAGAAAAAAATAACAAAACACCATCAAAACGAAACATTAAAATTATGTACTAAAATGCAAAGGTCGTTTGAAGGTGAATGACAAATTTCGATACAAAAATAATGAAAAGCAAAACTGCACTCATTTTTTATTTGGTTTTTTAATCTATGTGGTTGAAGCAACAGATGATTGAGAGATATGCAAATTAGAAATGAAATAGCGCGGGTTGGATTTTTCGTGTATTTCGTATATTATTATTATGAATATGAAATGAAATATTTTTGGAATGGTTGAGTTGGTTTGGCATACAAAAAAAAAACGTTAGAAAGAAAAACAAAAGTAAAACGAATTTGGATTTCAGACGAAAGATGTCTGTGTTTTTTTTTTCTAAATTCAATTGTAAAATATGAACCAGACATGACCTTTCGTAACTTTAAAATAAGTGGAATACATAGACAGAAATTCGTAAAATAAGAATTATAGTTTTTGGTTGTCGCCATAATAGAGGGTAGGTGAATAACGAATTAAATATAACTTGCCTAGAGGATTTGATTCATATATATTTTTTTTCGTTTTCGCTTATATCTTCATGTCACTGACCATACCCAAATAAATTATTTAAGAAGATTGTATGATTGCAGAAAATTGTTATCGGGTTCGTTATTGTGTTGTTTGTTTTGGTTCCTCGCACCAATTTTTTGGTTTGTTAATCTAATTTTTTTTCATTGTTGCAGTTTTTAATATTTTTTGGTAGAAAGTTTTATTTCACTATTTTTCTACTGCTGGTTAATATAAGTTTTGAAATGAAAATCGGACGCCATATAAAATAAGGTTGTTAAACTAAAATCAGTTCAAGTCAGGGTATGTAAACATAACATAACTGTCTAATGGTTCATCAATCTTAACTTTGTTTGGGCTAGTCTTACAGTGGCCAGAAATTAATGATGGTCCCTACCTGATTGGAAATATTTCCCTGACATTCAAATTAATAAACTAACTGCTAAGTGTTATGAAGAGCTATTTAGATATGAGTAGATAGATGGATAGATATGCAAACTATTTGCAAATATTATATAATGCTTTAAACATTGCAAAACTTTAGATTCAAAGACAAGCGTGGGTTTGTCTAATTAATTTAGGAGATATACTATTTCAAAATGTTCCGCTCCTGTCGAAATTTACAGTTCCATATAGTAGATCAAAAACCAACATCTAAAATACATAATGGAAATATTTTACATTGAAGGAGATGTTTCATCGTACCCTTGATTTTCCGGATGAAAAAACCTATATAATTGATAGAAGTTTGAGTAGCTTATTATATATCATTTAAGTATGAGCAAAATTTAGCTGGGTCTCACTCGAAGATTTTGTAGTTGAGCCGCCCGACAATAACGGTAAACCCCAGAGGTTTTGTCCCATTCGTTTGGTCGATTACTGTAATTTGAGAACATTTAAGGAAAATAGTTCTTTTTAAGGAAAATAAGCTCAAATACACGCAAAGGAATTGAGTTAAAATTGAAAACTACAATAAATAATAGTTTTGAAAGCTGCCATTTTAAAAATGGTGGCACCCTGCTAAATTGCAGTTTTTTCCAATATCTGTAAAAATTTGTTTTTTATTTTGGATATTCAGAATACATATTGTTGTATTTTCAAAATATGTTACTAACAGATTGTACTGTTTTTGATTTTATATAAAGAGAATACATATTAATTCCCTCGGAAGATTTATTACTTTTGGTTGTTTCTCCGAATTTTGGGTTACTAAATCCATGTTTGAGCAGTGTTTTTCTTTTTTATTTTTATAAGTTATTGATGTTATTTTTATTGTAACATATTTTTTATAAATGAAGCGAACATTTCATATTCACAGTACTTGTTAAATGTTAAGATGTTAAACTTTCTAATCAAAAATTGTGATTAACATTTGAGCAAATTACCTTTTGTTCGAATAACCATTTATTTTTCTTCAAGAATAACAATCTTGTGTTATTTTGTCTAACGTGCGTAAAATTTTGAACGAATATTTCTTAAATTGCCTCTTTTTGTGCTTTCCTCTTTTAAGGATGCTGAAGTTTTTATTTAGACATATGGTGTGCTTTTTTATTCTGTTTAAAGTTTTTACAGTTTTTTACTATAATGCGCACGTAGCACTACACTGCTGGCTAGTTTAAGTAACAAAGCTTGGTTTCGACAGTATATTGGACAATGTAAATCCAAAACGTTTTGTTGAAGAGCTTAGCTTCGGCTTATATAAGAACCTCTGATTAATATAAACGGTAAATCATTTTCAGCATCCAAACACAATTAAGAGTATTTTAGTATCTGAATTTATCTTAGTTTTAACCTTCACCTTAACGCACATCTTTATATTTGTTTTTGTCTACTATCTTATATTCTTAACTGAAATTTATTATTTAAACTAATCTAACTAAAAAAATATAATCACATCCAAATCTAATTGATTTATAATATCGTAAACGAAATAAATCAAGCATAAAATCTCGTGATATTGTTACGATTAAAACATGTTCTATGAGCAAGAAAACACTACAATTTTTTTTTCATTTTAATTTTACACTGTTACTTGTAACATAAATTCTGAGGAATTATAAAATAAAAAAGGCAACCGTTATATTTTTTTTTATTTTGGATTTTTGTTAAGATTTTTAATTTGTTTATCTTTTGTAATTTAAAGCATACGTACATAATTTTAAATAAAAACCACAAATATTGTGATTTTTTCTTGTTTTTTTTTGTATGTAGATTTCTAGAAAACAGTTAAATTTTAATCAACTCGACCGACCGACCAACGCTCTTAATTGTGTTGTACATAACAATTCTTATTATCTCAATTCCATTTAGTTATTATTTATTTCAACTTGATTTTACATTTCTTTTTATTAAAAACAAATTTCCTAGAAACAACATAATTTCCTATATAATTACATATATCCATGCAACAAACATTATTATTATTTTTTTAAAGTTATGCATATTATTCATATAAAAATGTTAATGTTTAGTTATTTACAAACAAACGCAAGCATAATGTGTTATGTGAAGTTAGAGGGTGGCTCCAAAAATAATACACATTATTAAGGTACATGAAAACCACACAAATAATTATTAATTTTATTGTTTATTTAATTATTTTGGCTTAGATCGTTTGGTGAATACACGAAGCTTAAAACTAACGTTTTAGATATTAATAAAGTTTTTATAAACAATACAAAATTTTTTATTTAAAGCAAAATATACAAAGGTAAAATAGGGAGCATAGATTCATTCATCACAAATTACTTTCACGAAAAGCAAGTACATATTTTTTAAAAATTTCATTAAAACTGTGGAAATACCGGTTAGTAGATAGTAATCACCAGACTTATCTATTAGAAAAAAATATATTGTTATATTTGCTACTTCTTTGCCAAGGACATTAAGGTAAAAAGGAGCTTCTTTAGTGCGGAAAAGTTGGTCAATTTCATTAATTTCTCTTCATTCATGTAACAAAGACTATTTCTTTCTCTGCCTCCACAACATTTTCTCGATCTATTACTGACAATATTACGAGGGTAAATCATTTTTTGTTAAGAAGCTCCTGGTCATAGTTTCCTAACATGAGTAAGAACATTTCGAAAGTGTGAGTTAATAAGTTTTTGAAATTGTATCCATACATTTGTCAATGTTTAGCAACTCACATTTCCAAAATGGACTCACTGTAGGAAACTGTAAGTAGGGTATGGGCATTCGAAATACGTTTAACGGCAGTTGTTATAATAGTTACTGCACAGGATAAAAATGAAAGAACTTCTAACAACATTCGTGCTGAGAAACCTAAGGAAAAATATTAGGGGGCGCTTCAAATCTTAAGCTAGAGTTTAATGTTCTCATTGAAGTAGTCGGGCAAAAATAATAATACTGAAGGTTCAACCGAATAAATATTTTGAAGTGATGTTCTCATCTAGAGAAAAGGTAAGCGCAAACAAAATTAAAAAGGTCAGAGAGAAGTTAGGCGTGGGTTCGATTTAGTACAAAAACAAATTAGGCAGTAAAAAACTATCTCGTAAAAATAAAAAACAAATAAATTTGAAGTTAAATTTAAAAAAAAAACTAAATTTAATTAAAAATAAATAAATTAAATGACGAGAAGACAGACAGGATAACATCTATCTGGCCGAGAAATACAAGTGCTAGCGTTTTTCTACTCTTTTTCTGACAGGCTGAAGCTAGCACTGTAACAATGGGTCTTAAGAGTTTAGATCAATGTTTCTCGGCCTGTGATCAGCGGACCGTTAGTGGTTCGCAGGAAAAGTTTAGTGGTTTCTTTATATTTATCACCAGTAACAATTTTATTTTATTCGTTTTCAATCCTCCAATTTAAATACAATTTCACAAATTAAAATTTTTCTTTATGATAGCATATAAAAATTCTATTTTCATGCAGGATTAATCCCTTGTGAAAATGTTTTTTTCTAGTAGCTTAAAATCATTTTTGCTAAATAACAAATTGTTGTTGCTATGGTATTTTCATGTAATTTTATAAATTTTTTAAATCAAAGCAACCATGAAAAAATAGAATATGAATGTTATGTTATGTTGTCGATTTCTAATTTAATAATTTATAATAAATCTCGTTTATATATTTATTATCGTAGAAAAAAATGCATTTACTACTCGCGATGAAAACGTTTCAAGTCTACGTGAACAAAGTTTGATTCAAAAAAACAATTGTATTTTAGAAAAAAATATTTTCGCTCTGATTATATAAAAATCAGTAAATTCAAACTAATACGCATGTTCCTCTTTCGAATATTGAAAAAGGCCAAGGCTACTGATTAAATGATTAAATTGATTAAATTAATATGATTAAATTAAATTAAATTTTCATTGTGAAAAAAACTAATTATTAGTTTATTAGTAAAATTCTAATTAATTAGAATTTTATTTTCTCGGAATTTCGCCATTGCTCGAAAAATAAAATATACGATTTAACGCTTTCATAATAAATAACTATTATTTGGATTCGGGAGTAAGAACGATAATTTTTATTTTTACTTCTGTATTTAAGCATGTTATATTTTTTATCTTATTCGCTCTGAAAGAACGGAGTAAATTAGTGATATAAAAAGCGTTTTAACCTTCACGTGAACAGTATCTACCCGGGTAGATATCACGGTCTTTGTAATTCAATAACTTTATTTTTTAACCAATCATCATGCCTGTTCAGCTATGTGACTAATTTTTAAATTGATTTCACAAAATCTGAGAAAAAAATATTTTGGACTTCCTTCTAACACTTTTTTTGGATTTTTATCGTTTTTTTTACGCAAGAAAACAATATCTACCCGGGTAGATATTTTTTCCTTGGGTTTTATATGAACATTTTTACTGGTCAATGTGAAAAACAAGTAACTTTATTTTTAAATATATGCTTTTATTGTATGCTTACACAAAAGCAAAATAATATTATGATATTAATACACGTTTGATATTATTACACGTTTGTTGATATTATGTAAGTTGATATTACGTAAGAAAACAATATCTACCCGGGTAGATATTTTTGTCCTTTTTTCTCATATGAAAATTTTTACTGGTCAATGTGAAAAACAAGTAACTTTATTTTTAAATATATGCTTTTATTGTATGCTTACACGTAAGTAAAATAAATACACAGTTACGTTTGTTGATATTATGATTTATGTAATATCTATCGGGGTAGATATTGTTCATATCAGTCGCTAAAAATGTCCGTTCACGCGAAGGCTACACATCAAAATTCGTTATTATTACACATCAAAATTCGTTATTTTCTTTTTTTGGTTTCTTTAAACTTTATTTCGTTTATTCCTGTTGTTTTAAATTACAATATGAATGTAAGTGTGAACAAGATATAACTTGCACTTGCACCCATCTAACATGAAATATTTTGCAAGGTGTGAAATATTCTTCATCATGAAATATTCCGTAATCGAATCTTAAAATATTAATTGAAATTAGTTGAGAAACACTGGTGTAGATGGATACGCAAATATTATATTTTCCGTTACACTTGCGATTTGATTAATTCATATAACGAATAGAAAAAGTGAGATAAACCGTGTGGATAAACCTCATGTAACAAACAGTATTCACTAGGGTTGCTTGGATTGGGTATATTCTACGGCTCAACTCTTAGTAAGTAATGAAAACTTCGACTACAATGAAACACGGACGTTGTAAACGACCTACTGCATAGTATTTATACCGGTATTAAATACATATTCGAATGATTATTTCGGCAACGATCCCCTTCTTTAAGTATGAACGTCACAAAAAACTTGTAAACTTTTAGGTTCATATCTTCTCGAAACGAATAATAAAAGGTCTGGAAAAAAAATTATTCAGAAATTATTGGTGTACCAGCTTCCCTTAGCCGTATAATATATTTTCCCAATCACACATTGTTTGCTCAAAACGTGTGAAATATATAATATATTTGATAAATACATATTCTAATTTATGAATAAAATATACATAGACTTCTAACATCTAGGCCAATCAATTAATTCAACATCTGCATCGATGAATATTTTTCAACAAATTGTACAATACTATTTTTTATAATTATATCGTAACTGTAAATTTTCTATATGTACATAAAAAGAGTACATATAAGTTTTGTTATTTTTCTAACCAATTTAAGAAAGCAAAAACTATAATCACAACTGTAATTACTACTTAGATGTATTGTACTGTTAGATCGAAAATAAAACTTATAAATTGTAAATAAATGACTATAAATATATCGCTACCTTGGAAGAATAGCGGCACAACTCAAAAAATAGAAATGTTGAGAAAATTAAAATCAAAAATTTTAATTAAATTGTAATTTAATTAGGAAGCCATGAAAAAGCTAAAGCAAAAAATACCTTTACCAATGTATTAAAGGTGCTTTCAGCCATCCTTAACGTAGGTGGTTTTATTTCTAAGTTCAACAATAATCCTTTATTTTGTAAAAAAAGAAAAAAAAACTGTTTATTTTGACTTATGACTCTTTTAACTAAAACAATTAAATATTATTAATTCAAATTTTTTTTATTAAGTAATTCAAAGTAATAAAAATGGAATTTATCTTAAGAAAGAATCACAAATTTTTGTCAAAATCTAGATAATATTTAAGAATTGCTCCTTTGGTAATTAAACGTAACAGGCCTTTTTTCTTCTCCTCGGTGATACCCGCTTTTGAGGTATATGCCTTTTTTAATTCAACCTCTTGTTTTTTGTTTCGTAAGCTTCGTATCAGTTGCAGCGGAACAGTTTTAAACTCTCGATCACTGTATGAATTCTTATATAGCAAGTGTTTTTGTTTGTCTCGTTCCAATTTTATAACTTTTACATTTGTAATTTTAAAGACTTCTCCGTCAGTATTTTTATTATTGTAATGAATATTATTGCAATTTTTAAAATCATAAAAGCCGTCGTAACAAAGTTCGTGCATTTTGTATGGTTTGCCTGTTTTTTTCGCTGATCTTATCAGGCTCACATGCTGGTCTGGTACATAAATCGGAGCCGATTTTCTGGCTCTTAATTTGTCTTTCTATGACAGAGTGGGCGCTATCCCCCTCATTTTGACTGTGGCCAGTGATTAAATACTTATGGCTTATAGAATTTATTGACTTAAATTGTAAAATTGCATTTCGATACATTGCAATAATGTTTTTGTTTTTGTTCTGGCCGGCACAATCGTCTGAATAAAAAATAACATTCACAGTTTTATTTGAATTTGTGTCGCTCGCTGCCTTATTTATTTGTTCCAAATATCGCCAAACACATGTACCGATTTCGTTAGACCCTCGTTTTGCTTGGCCCTCGT
This sequence comes from Diogma glabrata, assembly GCA_963693315.1. NCBI lineage: Eukaryota > Metazoa > Arthropoda > Insecta > Diptera > Cylindrotomidae > Diogma > Diogma glabrata. The sequence goes on from OY856187.1 coordinate 207,178,739, forward strand.
GCCATTTGTAGCAATCTACATCATTTGATTTCAGATCAAAAATTGTTAAATTAAAAACATTTACTTTGGATACGTAATAGAACGATGATACATCTCCCCGCGGGCAGGGTAATATGGCTTGAAGATCGTATACGGCTACTTTATTATCCGATTTCTTATCAGTTTCCTTCTCAATCCGAGATAATTTTTTTTCATTTAAATGATCGTAATACTTTTCTTGCAGAACGGCTTTCTCATTTTCATTGGAATTGTTAAACTGCGAGCAGAGTTCGCATTGGTCTTTCTTAGGCTGAAAGAATGACAAATTAAACTCTTTGGTAAAAATATTATAGTACATTAAGTAATTGCTATAATCTCGGTTTTCAAAAAAATAAACAAACAAGAATCACACAAAAAAAAGTACAACTTCAACACCACCAATTTCTACGATGCTAATTTTTGGAATCGGTGTGGGCAAAATAATAATTCTGTTTCCAAAAGAATACGATCGAAATCATAATTCTGTGCTGGTGCAACCCAAAAGAATACAAATTTCGATAATTCGGTATTGGAACTTATTCAGTACAGTCGAAAAGAATACACTATTACATTTTTATAAGGAATACTGATCCAAAAAGGACACAATTCTCAAAAGAATTTTAATAGAAAAATGTATATTTTAAGTTGTGACTATTTTGACCAAAAAAGTTGATGTGCAATGTAAAAAGGATTCGATTCAACTGTACTTATAAGTTGTGACGTTGTTGCAGCGAAAAATATGAAAAGTTTCAAATTTTGAATAGTGGCACGAGTGCCTACCTACCGTTTTTAGGAGTGGGTTTAAATTGTGACACTTTACCACATAAAAATTTGACGATATTACGATCATTTTATGCAGAAAAGTCAATTTCATGATTTTTGAGTTGTGCCGCTATTCTTCCAAGGTAGCGATATATATAAAAAAAAAATAAAACAAACTGCAGAAAAGCAAATATTCAAAACTACGCATTTTTTTCTCCAATTTAGAAAAATAAATTATGCTAATCAAATTAATATAATTAACTGTAAATTGCGTATACGTGAGATGAACAAGAATTAAGAATTGATGATTTGTTTTTTTTTTATATATAAAATTTATACAGTCAAATCTGATTATTAACCATACTAACATTCAACCCAATTAAGCGAAAATATTTCAACAATTAATCATATAAACTTTCAAAAACACTAACAATTAAATCTCTAGATCTAGAAGAACTAAAATAATTATATTATATTTTGTTTTCTATGATATGAAAATTTATTATTCCTATCAAGTATTTTTTATGATAAGACGTATATCTACTTTTAATTTAACGTAAAGAAAACAGAAAAAACTACATCAGAGTGTGAGAAGGATGCGCAAATAAGAAATCAAAATATGAATATAAACAACTTAAAATTAATAAAAACAACTATAAAAAACATAGTACGTACACATGTTTATAATTTTAACATAACTGTACTTTTTGTATATTATAAATGAAAACAGTTATATAATGCCGGAACATCAACTTTATTTCTTATAGTATTATACGAATATATAAAATATTTATTTAATGGACATCTTGAATATGTTATATTTCTTTATTTGATTTTAATTAAATTCTTTTATTTTTTTTTATTATTTTCTAACATAAAACGTGACACGACTTTTTATGCTTTTCTTTTTTTTTCATCAAATAATATGTATTTTAATTATTTTATTAGAATAGGTATAGTGCAAATTAAATGATTAAATTTGTTTCCATTTCACTACGGGGGATCGTAAATATTTTGACATATAACAGTCAGTAATTCCATAATTTTACTATTTGCGGTTTCAAACTTTCCCATTTATTTTTATTTTAATTATAAATATTTTAATGACAACATGAGAACATTAATCTAATTATTACAAAAATACTAAAATAATAACATAAAACAGTAAATATTAAATTAGATCAGCGTATAAATTTGTAAATAGTTTAATAAAGGAAATAATATTTTCTTTTACATTAACAACATATAAACGTTTTATGTTATACGGTAAGACATTTTATTTTATTAACCCTTGGCTATTATAAACAATAAAATAAAAAAAAATAATTATTATTTCGATATGCAAAATAAAATAATCAAGATAAATTTTCCAACAAACACGTAATAACAATAAATTGCCGATTACTTACTTATTGAGAAAAAAAGATTGTAAATGTTACCGTTGGTTGTTAGTGTTACCACAAATTTTCTTAGAATTTTATTTTACTGAATACTTTCATTTTTCCCCAAACAACAAACTCTATATGAAAATTTATAATTGTTTTCAATGTGTGATGAAAACTAATTATAGGGTCGATAACGATTTGGGAAAATAAACTATTATAACGTAAATGATCTAATTGAAGTGTCAACGAAATAGAAATTAGGTGAAACAACTGTGCAGAGAGTTCCATTTTCAGCTTCTGTTCTTATACGTATTCAATATCGGTTTGACGAACATCGATATACCGAAACGTTTTCCAAAATCGATATCGAATTGTTATTTTGATTGTTAAACGAGCGGATCGAAACATAACATAACATCGAAAAATCATACCATCGAAAAATATCAGTAAATCGAAAAATAAAAAATCATACTTTCGAAAAATCAATCAACCGAAAATCACAACATGGAAAATCATAACACCGAAACATTGTTCACATTGTTGAAAACTCATTGCATCGAAAAATCATTTAATCGAAAAATAGGGTACACCCTACCCTCCCTACTCAATGTTAGGAATATTGTGAATAAAAAAGTCAGATAGCCGCGGTATATATTAACTATTATATTGATTCATATTTTATTTCTATACATTCATCCAGATTTTTTTTGAATATTTTCTAAAAAATTGTGTTCTGACTGTTTATAATTGAAATGCAAATAACTCACAAACCTTATAAAATTTCGAATTATTCATTTTCAATAAAGTTCATGAACGATTTCTACTCCACACTCTCAAATCAGACCAATAACCTAATGTAATAAAAATATAATACCAATCAATATACATACTTATTAAAATATACTGCCAGCTATTTGGCATTTTAATTTACAATGATTTTAACTGTGAGGAGAGTATACCCCGTTTTCGATTGAATGATTTTTCGATGTTATGAATGATTTTTCGATGTTATGAATTATCGTTTATATCGAAAATTTTCGATGGTATGATATTTCGAAAATATGATTTTTTATTCTATTTTATGAATTTCGATCATCTGATTTTTCGATTTTATGAATTAAATTTTCGGTGATGTGATTTTTCGATGCAATGACTTTGCGACGAAATGAATTTTCGGTGATATGATATTTCAATCTAATGATTTTTGAATTTCAAAACCATGTGATATGAAATTCAATTGTATGAACTTTCAGTCTACTTATTTTCGGTTCTAAAACACGATTCGATGACCTTATTGAGCTGAACGAGCTGAAATTTGTTCAGAAATCAGTGACGATTGCGATTAAATCTTGCGCCCGGCTTCGATGATGAACGTGATTCAAATTGGCAAATTTTTTCATCTTCTCAAGAAAAATGGGATTAATCAATCTTTAAGATATTCGTTATTTCTTTGAAAAATTTAGAGCAACCCGTTATTTATTTATTTAATAAATAAGCAATTTTGAATGGACTCTTCCCTATTTTTAAATTTCTTAGGTTTTGCGTAACCAACAAACTTATCCATCACAAAATGGAATCTGTTTTTTTGTAGGCGTTCATGCTTCATTTAGCAGCGTTGCCAAGCTACCCAGCTTCGAATGTTCACCACGGTCATTCGCAACAGCGACATAATTACCATTGCAGCCGATTTTTTAAGGTCGTTTATTACGTCCATCTCCCATTGCAGTCGTGGTCTACCTAGCGGTCGCCCATTCCCTGGGGTACTAATGTACATTTTTTTAATCATTCCAGGCTGTGAATCGGCTCGTTAAACATGCCCGAACCAAGCAATCCTATTGGAACGGATACAACCTATTATATCTGGACCCTCAAGAAGGTCTCTGATATCACAGTTATACCGGGTTCTGTACTCTCCATCGTCTGTCTTAAGTGGACAAAAAATGTAGCGTAGGATATTACGCCCAAATACAGATAAATGTGATTCGTCATTTTGTATACGGGTTTATGTTTGTGACCCAAAGATCACCACCGGTCTAATCAACGTCTTGTATAACTTGAGTTTGGTGATAGTTGATACATACAGTGATCCAAGGAGAGGCTTAATTGAGTAGAAAGTTTGATTACCTGCATTCGAGCTTTTATATCTGTAAGTATGCTGTTGTTTGAGTCAAGCATTGATCCCAAATATTAAAAGGATTCAACTCCCTCAATTCGTTCATCGCCGCACATCAAATCTTTCTTCTCAGCCTCTCTTGAAACATTCATATGTTTGGTTTTATCGTAGTTAATTTTAAGATCAATCTTTCTAGCACCACTCTCAAGCGACTCGAAAGTCTCACTCATAATAGCTTCATCACACCAGAGCAGACCATAGAGTCTCTCATTTGAAAGAGTCGTAGGCCTGCCTGAAATCAATGAAGAGTTGGTACACAGGTATGTTGAACTCTCGACACTTTTCCAAAGTTATCCTTATCGAAAAAAGTGCATCGGTGGTACCTCGGCCTTGCCGAAAGCCACACTGATATTCTCCAAACAGTTGTTCAGCAAAAGGATTTATTTTGGCTAGCAAAATGTATGAAAAGATATTATATGCTGTGCAGAGTAGAATGATTCCCCTGTAGTTTGCACATTGTAAGCGATTAGCCTTTTTATGGAGGATTGGTATCAGCATAGCTGAGTTCCAGTCCTGTGGCATGGTTTCAGTCCGCCAGACATTTGAACAAGTTCAAACAATCTTAAGGATAGAGTTTCACCACCATGTACAATCATTTCAGATGTTATATCGTCGATACCAGGTGCTTTATTGCATTTTAATTTTGACAGCGCCACTTCGAATTCCTCTTTGGTGGGTTCGTCTACATGGACTTACGACGCACGAATAAGCTTTTCCCGTCGCCCGACTTGTTGCTGGTCACTTAAGTTGAGAAGATTCTCAAAATAAGCGGCCCAAGTATCTAAAATATTTTTAAGTTTTACTTGTAGCTCCCCATCTTCGTTTTGAATAGCTGTCGATCTAGTTTGATGTCCCTTTTGTAAGGTTTTAAAACCTTACAAAACCAGGTTTTAACCTGTTAAAAGAAGCTACGCGATTGATATTCTTTATAGAAGTTTTGAATTTCCTCACACCTTCTCTTCCACCATTCTCTCTTCGTTCGTTTACATAGTTTTGTAACGGCTTGTTTTACCAGTTTATAGTTCTTCTTCGTGGACCTGGTGTTGCGTCCTTGTAATCATTTCAGATTTCAAAATGCAATCTACGATGGTTTAATCTTCAAAACATGTACAAAACTTGTACATTTGTAAAATGTTTCACAACTTTTTAGATGTGGAACACCTACCTCTTCCATTAGACTGAGCTGTGCGAAAAGAGCAAGCAAAGACTTTTTTAGTTTTCGATGTTTTCTCCAGCTTTAAAAACCAATCTTTTCTTTTATCTTGGATGCATGCAAATCGATTCGATATTCAGTCGTTTGAATTGAATGTTAAGTTTGAATGTCTTCTACATGGGACCGTTAGCACATTTTACAAATTTAGCGTTATAAGTTTTATGTTGAAAACGAATAGAACCGACCACAATTTTTGTAGTCGATTTCTCGATATAAACATTTCACCACCCCAAAAAAATCGTGAATATATTTGGAATCATCAAAGCATGTGTTACTAACAAGTGATATTTGTTAAGTGTGAAACAATTGACTTGTCCGGAACAAGCGAAAATTTACACCAGAAAAAGCAAATCTGTTTTGTTCTAGAATGTTTTATCTATATTAAAATTTTAGTGCAATCTGTTACACGAAGGGCACGAGTATGATTGACCAAGGTTTTGTGAATAGCAATTGCTAGATTGTTCTGTTTTTGGTTCTTTCATTTTACAATGCTAAATGTAGCTAGAAACATCCATTTGTAAAATTTAATGCGATTTATTAGAATTGAAACAGGATTCGGTTAGGTTGATGCTTTGTGAAAGGTAGAAAGTGTAAGTTTTGTAACAATGATCAAATTCATTAATATCTGTCATGGGTCGTGACTCGATTGCATTTGATTAAATTGATTTTGATGTAATAGAATTTTGGACTCAAATTACGAGAAAATTACTCAGTAGTCGAACATCTTTATCATGACAAAATCAACGAAGATGTTACGAAGAAATTCACAAAGTTAAGATTTTTTTAATTTGTGTCTTTTAAGCAGCACGTTGCTTCTTACGATATGTGGCTTTGATACATCGCGAACCTATACAAACAAAAGCAAGAAAGAAATACATCAGATTTCATTTTAAATTTGCTAAACAGATACATCGTTTAGATTACTAAAACCGGCTCGAAGGACCACATACGAACCTTAAATATGATCATTTATCATATGTCGATATATGTACTTTGAGTTCAGCCAGAGATTTGATTCGGTTATTTAATTTGAAGTTTTTTTTACCCCAAATTTTGCTGCACCATTTTCAATAAAAATAAATTAGGTGTGGAAATCAATAATATAATGCATAGTAAAAAATAAAACAAACGAAATGAAAATGATGTAAAATGCCCATTTTTCAATGCGGTATAGATAATTCTCTTAGAGTGTATATAAATAGAGAGAACATAACTTTAAAATTGTATGAAGAGAAAAATAAAAAAGCGTGATGTCATAGTCAATGTCTCTTTTGATTTGTTTGTATTTACAACCACAAACTTTTTTATTAAATTGTAAATTAAAAATAATTCTAAATTTAAAAAGCCAAAATATATTAAATGTTTTCTTCATAATTGTGCTTATTTTTATAAAATGAATGAAAATAATTACGAAAGTAATTTAAATTTATTGTGTTATTTTCAGTGATTATTTACCTCAAATATTTTATAAAGGATAAGCAATTCTTTCTAATTGTGCTTATTTTTATAAATAATTGTGCTTATTTTTATAAAATGAATGAAAATAATTACGAAAGTAATTTAAATTTATTGTGTTATTTTCAGTGATTATTTAACTCAAATATTTTATAAAGGATAAGCAATTCTTTCTAACGACATGGACAAATATATTTAAGTTAAGCAAATATTCAAAGTATATTCTTAAAATTTGCTCTCAAACTTTTTTCGTTATGGACAAATTTATTTTTCATTGATAAAATATTAAAAATTATATGTTTGGTTATAATGCAAACCAAAATGTTAGTTTTTTTCTATTCTTTTTAAATGGTCGCAGGAAGGAAGAAACTGTTATTTGTTTGTGGTAATGTTTTTCTTATAGATTTTAAAAAAAACTCGCAATAATTGTACAATTTTAAATCAAATAAAAAAGTTACGTACGTCAATGGGAAGAAATAACTGTTTCTCAGAGAGACAAAGAGAGGAAAACAAACAAACAAAACAACGATTTGACATAAGTCTACCCACGCTAAAAATTAGTTGTGGTGATCGGTTGGTAATTTCTAAATCTTGTTCTCATTCGATCACTAAAATATGGGGGGGCTGAAATCTCACAGCTCTGAGATATCAAGACTTCGGTCTGGGTTAAGGATTTTGATATAGTTTTCGGCAAAAAACTTTTATGCGGACATGGTTTTTAGTTACACTCAGCAAACTACTCAAAAACCTCTCCATTTAGTGTTTCGAGAAAATATTACAAAATCACAAATTCATATTTCTTTCAAAATTCCAAAAATATTGTAAAAATTAAATAAAATCAAACTTTACCCAAAATCCTAAAAATATTCCAAAAATTATTACAAAATCAAAGATTAAACTTTTTTCAAAAATTCTGAAAATATTGCAAAAATTATACAAAATCAAAAATTGAAACTTTTTTCGAAATTCCAAATATTCCAAAAACTAGAATAAAATCAAATATTTAAACTTTTTCTAAATTCTAATAATATTCCAAAAATTCTTAAAAATTCAAAAATTGAAACTTTTTTCAAAATTCTAAAAATATATATAAAATTAACATTTTTTTTTTTTAAATTCTAAAAACATTCCGAAAATTGGAATAAAATCAAATATTTAAAATTTTTCTAAATTTTAATAATATTCCAAAAATTCTTAGAAATTCAAACTTTTTCCAAAACTAAAAATATTGCAAAAATTATAACTATATCAAAAATTGAAACTTTTTCCAAAATTATAAAAATTATAATAAAATCAAAAATTTTAAATTTTTCAAAATTCTAAAAACATTCCAAAAATTCTTACAAAATCAAAAATTGAAACGTTTTCAAAATTCCAAAAATATTCAAAAACTATAACAAATTCAAAAATGTCCATGTCCAATTTCATTTTCAGCAAACTAATCAAAAACCTTCAATTTAGCGATTCAAGAAAATATTACAAAATCACAAATTCATATTTCTTTCAAAATTCCAAAAATATTGTAAACATTATAATAAAATCAAACTTTTTTCAACAGTCTAAAAATATTCCAAAAATTATTACAAAATCAAAAATTGAAACTTTTTCAAAATTCCAAAAATTTTAAATTTTTCAAAATTCCAAAAATATCCCAAAAATTCTTACAAAATCAAAAATTAAAACATTTTCCAAAATTCTAAAAATATTGCAAAAATTATTACAAAATCAAAAATACATACTTTTTCAAAATTCCAAAAATATTTCAAAAACTAGAACAAATTCAAAAATTTCCATGCCCAATTTCATTTTCAATTGCATTTACGCCATAAAAACAGCTACATTTTTTTCCCAAAAAAATTGGCTAAAAAAATCAATGAAATCATTTTTTGACACGCTTGACATTATTTTTTTGACAAACTCATAATGCCATAATTCTCTATAATAATAATATATTTTCATGTCATACATATTATTAATTTTCTTTTTTTCCAAAAAATTGGATAAAAAAATAAATAAAAATCTTTCTTTTGACACACTTGACAACTTTTTTTTGACAAACTTATAATGCATTAATCTAGATTTTGGTCTCACATACCACCCTACCATCAAGATTTCTCGAAATTCAATGTTCCTACTCGTAATCACTTAAAATGAACGTTTTTTAAGCAAAAAATATGCAAATTTCCTTGTTTTGACACACTTGACGATTTTTTTGACACACTTCCGGTACAGTTATTCAACACAGCGTCCTTTCGGACCTGTCCCTTAAGTATACCTATTTTAAAAAAAAAAATTTTTGAAATCCAGTGGTTTTCACGGTAATGACGGCCGGCCGGCCGGCAGACAGACATACATTTTTTTTTTGCTTTTTTAGAATCAGTAGGTCCTAAAACGTCAAGAAATGCCAAAAAAAGTGGGGGTAAGAATTTCACTTTGAGCTCATGAATGTAATACTTAGGTCTTTCAGACCGAAGTAATTGTAAGTAATAACATAAAGTTTTATTCAGTTTGGTATCACTAATATTCAGCAGCAATATTCTTTAACTTGTATATTCTTCATCCAGCTTCAGAAACTTCAACAAATGATTGCAGCAACGACTATAAAAACGAAAAGAAAAATTATTTAAAGCTTATTTAAATAGCTCACTATTTTTTCACATCATATAATTAATGATGTAACATCAAAGTACATAATTTTTTAGTACAAAAACAATTGTATACAGAACGCGATTTCTTGTAACTTAATACTCTATCGCGTTGCGATAGTTCTGTAATTGCACCTGTTTATATATGGTTCTAATCAGATTCTATAAGGTCACATAATAATTTTTTATTGGAGGTTACATCATTTAAGTCATGAATATCATATAAAAAAAAAATAAAATTTCTTGTAACTGTTTTTCTCATACAGTCTTTTTGTTCTTAAAATTGAAACATTGTTGCTGTTTTTTAATGCAGAAACAGGACCAAATATTATTTAATGATGATTTAAAAATAGTTATCTTTTTTTGTTACGATGATTGAAATCGTTTCATTTACACGTTTCATTTACGATGCATAAATTTTTTGTAACGAAATTCAAAACGATATATTTACAATAACAATATATTCACGTATGCGTCAATAAGGACGCTTAGAGGGATTAGTTTTTGTTGCTTTGAAAATTGATTTGAAAATTATGTTTTCGCGTCACCGTCACGCTGTAGCTATATATATTAAAAATAAATCTTAAAAGAGAGAGTACGATAAATTGTGATCATTTGTTTTTTCTTACCCATGTTTCCTTGATTCATAATCTGTTTTCCTCTTTTATTGAATATGTTTTTTTTTTCTCGATTTATAAAAGTGTGTAGTAAGTGAGACATGGAAAAGATTTTGTTAACTTTGTAAGCACACAAAAAATTGTATTAGCTTACTTATTCCGTGTTGTGCTTATCGTTTTTTGGTTATTCCACAGTTTTAAGTTTTCACTATTGGTGAATTCTTTTCTACCTGTTCGGTACAAGTTCCAACACAGAATTAACGAAAATTGTATTCTTTTGTAAAAAAAGCAATACAAAAAAAAACAAATTTGGATAATTCGGAGTCGGAACTTGTACCGAACAAGTAGAAAAGAGTTATAAGTTTTCGTCTATATAAGTTTTCGTCTGTTTTTTTTATCTACGGGTGTGACAACCTCACGTACTCCTATTATTTCTTTTACTCTATCAATCCATTTTTTTAAAAAAAGTATAACAAACAAAAAAAGTAAATTTGTTTTCATCAACACCTTAGAACGCATTTTGCTGTGGAACATAAGTCTTAAAATCTTTTTATGTCTTTATGTGACAATTACTGTAATTCGTAGTATACATTGTGAGTCGTTTTATGAAAACGATGCTATGTTACCATTGGAGCATAATAAACTTTTGGTTTATTATTATTAATATTCCACAAATCACATTCAATCTGTTCCGATGTCCAAATGATTTATAAGATAGAAACCGAACAGATTAGCTAGGTTAAAGGCTAGAATGAAAAACTCCGTTCGCCGTTACTATAATACTATAAGATTTTTTATTCTCTTCCATTTAATTATATCAGCTTTATTTGTATGTTTTTTCGATAATAATAGTATGTATTATTGTATTGTTTTTTAACCTATAGCCTAATGAACTTAACATATTGCCTAATGAAACTTTTATTCAATTGGTATGATTCCAATTGGTCAAATTATTTTGATTTCATTAAAATTATTTTCAAATTATAATCACATTTGCTTTGATAAGTTTTTGTTCAAAAATCAAATTTTGAGTAATTCTCTTATTTCGTTTAGTTGAACTTGGTTGATTGTATGAGAAGGGCGTTTTTTATCATCAGGGTTTTTTTATTAAGAAATTTGATTTATCAATTAAAACAATAAAGATTTATTGTTTTAATTGAAGAAAATGTTTTTATTTTTTATAATACACAATTCTTTTTTATAATAAAATCTTTGTCAGAGAATAAAGTATTGTAATCGATTCGTGAATAATGAATTTTATTCTCTCGCAATTTAAAATTCTCGCTCGTGCCTCGCTCGAATTTTAAACTTTTGCTTGAGAATAAACTACTTCATTATTCACTCATTGATTAAACTACTATTAACTTCGCGATATGGGAAATTATTGTTTTTAAGGTCGATTTTCGAAATCGGAATTTTTATGATATCTTTACATTTCATGACCTCCTGAAACTGTTTATACTATTTTTAGCTGGCAGTCTGTGTGTGTATGCATGTATGTATGTATCGCTGTGTGTAGACAAATTTTTGTCGAATGCTTTCTCAACAACGGATGGGTCGATTTTAACGAAAATGGTCGCAATCGATGTATCTTGCGTAACTTAGAGCCCAGTCCTTTTCTAGCGAAATTAAATCATTTGGTTTTTAGTGGTTTCCAAAAAGCTGAAAATCATCTCTTGCAAATATCATGAGATTAAATAATGCGATCAAGGTCATGAAACTTCCATATTGTTTGTCATTAGTTCAGCCATTTATAATGAGATTTGTATAAACAATTGCTATCTTACTTTTTGAGTTTTTAAGAAAATTTAAAAAATAGGTGTTATTTTCGTTACGCAAACGCATGAGATCTTAATGAATCTTTTGAATCAAAATGAGCTGCAAACGCATTCGGGTTTATTTGAATATGGAAAATATGAACTTTTTTCAATATTTGGCAAAGGAGTCGGTGAAGATATCTGTGGATCGTTGAACAACTATTTTTTTAAAGTTCAGTAACACTCAGTCCTGACATTCAATTTTGTTGAAAAACTTAGAGCATAAGGTTTTGTAATGCTTATAGTAATTTTGTAACTTGCGGTTTGTCACTTTCGGCTATATAGCTTTATTTTCTTCTTTTAAATATATCACAACAACAACCATTGTCGAATATTTGGTAAAAAGTTTCAGTTAATATAGAAGAAATATAGAACAAATTTGCTTTTGAGGTGTGTTGTATATAGTGGTCGGTGTTCATCAAACAAATGCTGACCTTTATCTTACCGATAGGTTAGGTTGTTGACTGTTGTGTTGGAGATCATTTTTGATATTGACATTTTAATGGTATCTTCACCTTTCAATACTTTCTGAATCGGTCTAGAGTCTAGACAACTCATTTTAGATTGCAGTCTGAGTATTAGTATGTTATTAAATTTAAATATGATTACACAAACACATTCAAATTGTATTTAAATTATTACATTTGACGTGTCGCTTTGAAAATAAATCTTAATTTTGCGTATTTTAGGCTTTAAAACCCTAATTGAGCTAATATTCACTTTTCGTTGAATTTTTTTTCAAATTTGATTTAATATTTGTTTTGTAATTTTTAGTTTTTATTTGTATTTATGTTCTATAAAACATATTTTTGGACAATGTATGTAGTTAAATTATGTTGTATAATTTTTTTTTATGTTGGTACTTTAGTATACCTTTTCCAGTATCTGGTTTGTTTTAATCTTACGGGAAGTTCCTGGCATGGCCCCTATGGTCACAACCCCATCCCACTAGTTATTATTTATTATAAATGTTAACTTCTAATACCAATACTAATAATGCCACCATCTTCCCGGTTAAACGACATTTCTCGACTCTCTCTCTCTTACTAATAGTCTTTGAATTTAGAAAACAACAAAAAGAAGAAACATTAATTATCTAAAAATGAAACTCAACAGTTACGTATTATGAAAAATTTTACAAATTTAAAAAAGAATTAATTAAAGATAAATAGAAAAATTTACTATCCTAATCTTTTTTTTACTATCTTTGCATACTAATTTAGCTCATTAAAATATTGTCTTTTGGTAAAACGAAGATTTCGAATGAAAGAAATATTTTCGAAAAATTTTATTTATTTTTCCCTGCCTATTTTATGTGTGAATATTTGTAAAAAAAAATATTTTGAAACACTTTCAAATTTGTATAAATGTATGTATGGATCCGTAGTAGTTAGATGAGTTTTATTTCAAATATTTACAAATGAAATGATGAGTGAATAAAATAAATCTACAGCAATTATGACGAAATGTGTTTACGGAAGTAAAACAGAGTTAGTTATTTTATAGGTGAATTACATTTTCAATGCGTTCGCAATTTATAAGAATTTTGTTTTGTTCGTTAAAGGCTACATTATAGTAGAAACTGTTTTCGTTTGACATTTAAACAATACAAATCGCATTTTGAATTTTATCAAGGTAAAAAACGATCATGTGAGCTGTGGAAAAACAACACCATTAATATTAATGTTAAGAAGAAAATGAAATATGATTTTTAAAAAAGGAAGTTCAAATTCAGATTTACTGTAAAGTGTAAATATTTATACAACCACATAACCACATAAACACATAGTTGCCACAACAACTGTTTTTAAATGTCTTTTAGGATTAAGGTCCCAAAATTACATGACACTATTGATTCAGGAAGATCATTTTATTTGTATCCAGTTAACAGCGAGAAATTTCTACATCGGGATGAACCGTAAACTAATTATTTTACAGTTGCTAGGTAGTGTTTCGTATCTAGCAATAGTACTTTCTAGTAATCAATAACAAATTTTTGAGTGATCTCACAAAATTAAAATTAAAATTGTTGTTTGCCCCAAAGATCTGCCAGCTTAATCAATATGTTTGAATTTAATCCAAAACAGACCACATATATGCAAACCATATAAAAAAATATATGTATGTGTAATGTCAATTTATAGGATGACGGAATAAACATTAAAATTATGGTATTAACAATGATAAAAATTGAATGAAAATGTCAGAAGTCGTGATTAAATAGAGTTTTTACCTTGGTCGAAAATGATACAGGTACGGTAGCAAAAAGTTATTGCGTTTAAATATTTGAAAAAAATTTAAAAAAAAAAACGATCTCGCCTAGCGATTCACAAATGTATTGCCAAATTTTCTCAGAATTTAATCTTATCAAATGCGTGGTGATTCCTTACTTAACTGTACAAAAACAAATAACTACGCATATAAATAACAAATAATGATAGTACAATTCAAACGCAATATGATATGTCGCGTCATCAAGGTTATCATATCAATGTATATTATTTTGTTATCTGATACAATAATATACATAAACGCTAGTAAATGTTATGAAATAAAATTTTATTTCATTACCCGAAACATTGATTTGATTTGTAATTTGTGTGGTAAATTAAGAGAACATAACTATTAAGTGAGCATAATTATCGTAGGAACGAATGACAAAATAGTCATAATGACAAAATAAGTTCCAAAAGTTGAAATCATATAATAAAAGCTTCGGCAAATCTAATCGAAATAAAAATAGTATTCGAATTTTTACGGTAAAGTTTTTATAATATTTTGTGTTTACGATCAGCCGATCGCTAACGATTACGTCATACATTTTTATTAAGAAGAATTTACTGAATCTATTTTTTTATTACGAAACAGGTTCTTTCGGAAATTACAGAACAAAAATTGCACAAACTTAGCTAAATTAAACAACAACACATATTTTGTTTATCTCCTTCTAACTAATAATAAAAACTGTTTACATATAAAGTTTTAATGTTATTTTTGTTGGCCATCACTGAAAATGACCTTTAACTGAAAACATATTATATTCATATCAAATGAATGAGATGAATGTTGTTGAAGAAAAAAAACAAGAATTACGATGAAGAATAATTACGAGAAATGATTAGATTTTTTGTTGAAGAGAGATCAGACATGTTTACAAAATTAAGACAAGAGAGAACACCAATTTTGTTTTTATGGTTCCGTACTTAGAAAAAGTAATTCGGGCAACCCTTTTAGTGTGCTTTGGAGCAATAAAATTAGAAATAATTGGAAGTTAAAAGAATCTGCATGGAAGATTGATATTTTTTATTTACTTTTCAGATTGGATTTTTGCAAATCGTGCAAATTATTAACCACAAAAAAAAACAAATGAATTTTAAAAAGTCCGAGCGGCAAGATGTCCGCTATAAATAGGTGGATTTCGAGATCAGACAGTTTTGTGTACAAGTAGAATCTGATGTATCAGATTAGTTTAAACAAAACAAACTAATTACAAACAGATATCGAACAAATTTTAAAAAGAAAATTAGCCACATATAAGCAAAACTACATCTATCCAATTTTGCAACAAACAAATATCAAATCTACCACAGAACACGTGTGTGAATATTTATGACACTGTATGAAAAACACACGGCAACCCTACTCTATATCGTATGTCGTGCAATTACTGCAAAATATTAAATAGTTTATTTCTAAGAAAAAAAATTAATTTCTTCTATTCAAATCTTTTTTATTTTTTTTTTCATTGACTGTTATAAGGTTTTTGCAAATTGTTGTTGTTAAGGTTTTTGCAATTGTTGCAAACTTTTTTTTGAAGCAGACAAGTCAAAAACCTCTAACTGCAGAGGTTTATATTTATAAGAAACGGATTAAAATGTCTCCACAGTTTCTAAATTTATGAAGTTTTTAAAAATATTAGTATCCAAACTGCCGTTATAACGGATCTAAAAAACCAATTTTTTTTCTAGTATAAAGCCTCTAGTATCTTAACCATGTGTTGGATTTCGCTGATTTACGAATTTCTCCAAGATATTTATAAAACACACATTTTAAAAAAAGTTTGTTGTTCTGGCTCCACATACGCGACCGTGATTCAAACCGAGTGCCGGTTGATTCAAACGCATTTTGTGTCTTACGAACTTTTTGTTGGAGCCGCTCACTCAGAAACCTCCAACTGCAGAGGTCTATTTTTTGAAGGAAATTGATAAAAAAGGTTTCAACGATTCTAAATTTATTAGGTTTTTAAAAATATTAATATCCAAACGGTCGTTATAACGGATCTAAAAACAGACTTTTTTCTAGTATAAACCCTGTAGTTTTTAACTATGTGTCG
>OY856187.1:207195356-207330679 GCA_963693315.1 Diogma glabrata
TTTTATATGCTATCTATGATGCATGTTTTTCAATATGGTGATAAAAACTTTAGCAGCCAAACTGAAAATTAATCGTAATATTTTGAAGTCGTGGATAAAATAGCATCTTGTATTCGCATAGGATGATGGCAATTCTTCACTCGGATGATTCCCTACACTCGCTACGCTCGTTTCGGGAAACTTCATCCTCGTGAAGAATTGCCATCATTCTCAACTCATACAAGAATCTACTATTCTCAACCTAGGTCAATAATAGTAACAAAAAATTACGTAGGCTAATAATGACAAATTTTCTTTTATTTTTAATTGAAATGTACAAAAAAACACAAACAAACAATAATTGCATTTCTTTGTTTCGTTTTATTTGTATGAAACTAAACTTCCAGGCTACTTGATATTTTAAGATAATTAAAAATTGAAATGGAAAATGACTAATATCAAAATCTAATCAAAGCAAATATGATAATTAGTGTTAATAGTTAAAAAAATTCTATATATACCTCGGTTGAAAAGACTAATATAGACCTCGAACATTATATCCCTCGGCGCTACGCGCCTCAGGATCTAAAAAGTTCTCGGTCAATAATAGCTTACTTCTTAACCTTGTTCTATAATGTACTATTATTTTTTTCCAAAAATTGGGTAAAGAAATAAATAAAAATCTTTCTTTTGACACACTTCACAACATTTTTTTTACAAACTTATAATGCAATAATCTAGTTTTTGATCTCACATACTAATCCCGACGATCCAAATTTCTCCTCATTCTTTGTTCCTACTCATTATCATTTAAAATGAACGTTTTTTAAGCGAAAAATGCATATTTCCTTGTTTTGACACACTTGACGATTTTTTTTGACACACTTCCGTTACAGTTATCGACCTGGATCCCCTTTGGCTCTTACCATTGAGTGTGTCTATTTTTAGAAACCCAAAATTTTTAAAATCTCTTCAGCCGTTTTCTAGATTTCGTCGGTTGTGACAGACGGCCCAGTTGAATCTATGCCCATGTTAAAATGCGATTGCTTAATCAATAACTATTATGGTACATATGATCCATTAGGGATAATTATTCCTTTTTCATGCTTTCTCAAAAAGTTTCTGTACTCCCAAATACATAATAATACTTCAAATATTTGAGTACTCAGTTTTTTTCCTTACTATAAATTCTTTTTAAGCTAACCATACATTTTACGTATTCTAAGTACATTCACACTACATAGCTAAGATTCAGGGTGCTACCGTTGACTGGATACATGTTCATACGCCAGCATCCCTAAGATATCACCTTTGCTAGAGATATCTCGCTACTATTGTCAATGTACCTGTACCAGGTATTGACAGGTATCTAATCATCCTTTTCTCTTTTCTAAATACATCCAATGTCCAAACACATCCAAAATTAAAATTGTTTTTAATATATTGCATATATGTATAATTTAAAAAATTTCATCCAGATAACGACTACTGAATTTGAATATCATTATTTTTGTACTCTAAGTACATCCAAATACATTCAAATACATCCAAATACCTCAAATACAAATTTTAACAAAACCAAATCCTTTTTAATCACCAGTTATAAGTATAGTAGTTTTTATATAAAGTATTCGTAAATACTCTACATTCAAATATATTTTTTTTCAAATATAATTTCAGTTGAGTATAACATTTTTTGTTTCTTTTTTCTTTGTACGTATTTTTAGAGTACAATAACAAATACAAATAATTTGAGTATTTGCAATAATTACGAGTAAATTATTACTATTTGTGCAGTGCTCTGATATATATATATATATATATATATATATATATATATATATATATATATATATATATATATATATATATATATATATATATATATATATATATATATTAGACTGGTCGTTAAAAACTAAATTTTCCGAGACGCCCCCTAGAAAAATTCTTTGGGGTCAAAAAACCACAACGGCACTATTTTTTTTTTTTTTAAATCAAAAGAACACGTGCCGCAAAATCATCGAAGTTTATTTTTTGATAAAACTGTTAATATCTCATAACATATGCAATTGTCAAAAAAAATCACATAATCACTTTTGTAGGAAATTTAATTTTCTACAAAAAAGGTCCAAGTCATTTTTTTCCTAAAACCTATATTTCTGAAGATATTTTGAAATAAAACTTGAAATTCTTCGAAACTCGTTAAACCAAATGATGAAAATTTCGACGAAAAAGTACTAATTTTGATTTTCTTTGTCACGATTATTTTTTTATACATTTCATTCTATAGCATAAGAAGAAAATTAGGACTTTTTCGTCATCTTTATTTTTTATGTTATTATAAAATTACGAAAACTAACAAGCTCATTTTCAAAATATCATGAGAACTATACGTTTTCGGAAAAAAATTACTTGCACCTTTTTTGTAGAGAATTGAATTTCCTACAAAAGTGATTATGTGATTTTTTTTGACAATTGCATATTTTACGAGATATTTGAAAAAATCTACGAATTTTTCAAAAAATCAACTTCGACGATTTTGCGGCACGTGTTCTTTTGATTTAAAAAAAAAAAAAATAAAGCCACTGTGGTTTTTTGACCATTATACATATATATATATATATATATATATATATATATATATATATATATATATATATATATATTCATATATATATATATATATATATATATATATATATATATATATATATATATATATATATATATATATATATATATATATATATATATATATATATATATATATATATTAAAATTGTTCTATCTCGAAAACTACACTAGTTAGGACTCAGTGCTTTTAACCTCTCGGTAGAGAACAAAATCCTGATTCTAACAGTATAAAAAAACGTATTTTGAAAAAATTGGACTTGGTGTAGTTTACCTCCCACCTACAGATATATATATATATATATATATATATATATATATATATATATATATATATATATATATATATATATATATATATATATATATATATATATATATATATATATATATATATATATATACATATTTATATATATATATATATATATATATATATATATATATATATATATATATATATATATATATATATATATATATATATATATATCCTTTTTCATAATCGATCGAAAACTAACGATTATATCGTCATTTTTTACTTCAACAACTTAGTTTTAATATTTCTAGATTAAACGTCAAATTCTAAGTATAATTTATTTATGTCTAATTTTTTAATGTCAATTGTTATAATAAAACAAAATTAAGTCTAGACCGAAAAAAAAACTAAAACACTCATAATAACACAAATATTATTAAATAGAAATAAAATATTTGGACCCAAAACTAATTAACTTTATGACCGTGATTTTGAAAATAAAAAAAAAACGAACAATAACATCAACGTCATGTAAATTTTTTTTTTTTTGAAAGTCATTTACACTTTGGGATAATTTTCACTGATTTCTAGGAACAAGAATTTTATGAAAATAATGGTTGATTGTTTTATTGATTAATTGTTGTTTTATTTAAAAAATGTTATTGTTGTTTCTAATTAATGAAGTTGAAGTTTACTAGTTTTGATTTTAGATAAAAATTAGGATGATAGGAAAACTTATTAATCATATTATTTTGTTTTTAAATTTTAGGTTATTGACCAAATTTTTGTTTGAAGGTTGATTAATTGATATAAATTTTTGATAATTGCATTTTTATTTTTTATACAATATTCATTATGGTTTAATGATGTTATAATTTTAGAAATTGCTTCAGTTTTGGGATACTTGTGGCAACTCAACTAATCATTTAAAGACCATGTATTTTAAATATTACATATTTAATTGTAAGTGCTTGTAGTTGTAAGGGTCCAACATTTTGAAAAAATAAAATTGTGATGAAATAACTGTGTCTATGACAGTTTTTACCCACTGATTTGTGAGTTTTTAAATTTTGACGGTGCTCAAATATGCTTTTTTTTTATTTTTTTTGTACCTACACACCGGTTTCTTTTAATTTCAATAATAAGTAATATCCTTCGATTTTGATGAAACCCTGTCCAGCCCTGTTCTTTTACCTTAAAATCGATTTATTTAAAACTAACCACGCAAATCAATGTACTATGGTGTATAATTATAACAATTCTTTTAAATTTACACACAAATCATGTGAATATTCAGTTAATTTAATGTAAAAAAAAATCGATTTCGTCGACAGTGTCTTACCCATGTTTTTTTTGGTGCCGAGTTTTTTTTAAATCTAAATTCTAAAAAATAAAACAATTTTTCGCCATAATATGTAGTTTTATTTTCGCGTCCAATTTGATCTAATATTAGTTAAAACAAAGGTAAAAACATAAACCTGAACTTTAAAACTAAAAGTTCACATATAATTCATATTTTTGTCTCCTAACCAAATCTGCATCAATTTACAATAATTAATTATTGCAGAACCACAGAAAACACCTCTAACAAATTTGAAAAATTAATATCGTTAGCATCTACAGACATAATTTCAATCTTTAAAAAGTAAAACAACAATAATTAATTAAAAAACCAAAATTATATTTTGGCACTCTAAAATCTAAATTGCAAAAATGCATAAATTGATGATGGCATTAAAATAAAGATCAAAAAATGCAAAAAAAAATCGTTTGTCTGACCTTGAAAATGGATAATTAATCAAACAGTCTTGATGATTTTTTGTTTTGTAGAAATTGATTACTGAACCTGGTAAAAAAACTTTTGTTTGAAATAATCTATGTGTACGTATTTATTATTTAGATAATATATTTTTTGTATTAAAAATGTGGTAGTTTATTGCAATAGTATTTAGTAGACGCGTGCATTCTAAATAAATTAAATTGACCTTGAAATGGCATTTTGATTATACTGCATTTTTTTTTTAAATAATTATAGTAAACTTAGTTATTTATTTTGTAAAAAAGAACTGAACATATGTTTAACTAATGACTTAGTAACCGAGTTACTTGTCGAATTTTTCTTGTCGTTAAAATAATAGCATTTGTAGAAAATTTTCCAGTGAAAATTAAAAATTCATATGAAATAAAATGATAATTCTAATGTTACTTGCTTCCTTTCAATTTTAAAATCAAACGACCTTCAGAAACTAGATTTTTTTCATTGTGTGCCACGCTTTGTAATAATTTGTATGTGTGGGATGGAGAAAAATCTATTGTTGATTTTATGAATTTTATTAGTTTAGTTATATATTGATTTTGTGTAACAGTTGGGCGATAAAATAAATAGTGGAATTCATTTGAAATGTTATTGATTAATGTGATTATTTTATATCCATTTTTGTTATTGCATAGCTCTTAAACTGACCAAAATCTGTTTCTACCTAGCTGATACCTTCTGTTTTTTATTGTTATATCAATTAAAAACAATTATACATATATTGTACGTAAAAACCAATAAAATTTTCTTTTTCAGAGCCAACAGATTTCGTTAATATTCCACCCTATTGTCATTTTTTCGTTTATTTATTATGAAGGTGTGCAACTAACATTATTTTTATTTATGATTTATGATTTGTATTGTGTGAAAAAATGCAATATTTCTTATTATTTTCTTAGTAAGATAAAGAAATCATACGATCAAAAATTTATGGAATTTATGTGGGGTTTCGTGAATTTTGTTTTAAAATGGTAACACAATTTTTTAATATTTTATGATTTTATGTGCTAAGTCAGTTTGATTTAAAAAAAGTTAAATATATAATCGGTTTATATATTTGCATTGCACGCTCTTTTCTTTAATTTTATATGAGCCGTTCACTGCACAAAACGATTAACTCCATAAAACAAAATGTTGTAAATGTAAACATAATTTATTTAATTTTGGTTACTAAGTATATCAATTAGCTATTATAGTAGTAATTTAATTAGTATAATAGATATTATTAGTTTTTAATGTCAGGTTTTTAATAGTCATTTTTTAATGGTCAGACAAATTTTGACTTTTAAATGGTGTTTATCTTAATTATTCAGGAAAGTTGTTTTTAACATAGAAAGTTATGACTATAGCAAATACTTTGACATTTAAATTTTAAATTTTCCAAAAAGTGGAGTTAGTCGCTTTGTGTAGTGAACGGCACATATGTAAATTTACTAACACTTGCAATGCAAAATATTTGAAAACAGGAATAAAATCTAGGATTTTACGGGGGGACGTAAAGCCCCGTGATATTCATTGTTATGCCACACATCAGTGTTTCATGCGATGCATGACATATGTATATATATATATATATATATACAAATATATATATATATATATATATATATATATATATATATATATATATATATATATATATATATATATATATATATATATATATATATATATATATATATATATATATATATATATATATATATATATATATATATGAACCGTTTTTTTTAAAGTGGTATAAGTCCATTTTTGAAAAAATTGAGTTAGTGGTAGTTTTAGAAAGATAATGATGACCTCTTTCTATATATCACGGTTCGCCTACCATGAGTTTAAATAAAAAGTCAACCAACATGAAATATTTTTTCATAGCAGTCTTCTTTGGGTCGAATAGAACAAAACTCAACCGTTTTTGAAATCGGTTGCCGGGGGGGATTTCGAGATATCTCGCAAAAACGGATTTTTGGCCGATTTTACCTCGATTTCGCAACTTAGGCTAAAATTTTTTTTTTGTGAAATGGCCCAAATTTCACTGGAAAACTTAAAACTAATTACATTAGGACTGCCGAACGCCCCAAACGTTTCAAAATGCCCAAATGTCCCATTAAAAAATTTCAAAAAAAAAATTAAAGTATCGTTTTTTTCTACTTTTTATACCAAATTTTTTCACTGCAATTTTTTTCAGCCCTAATTCGTTTTAAGTTTTCCAGTGAAATTTGGACAATTTCACAAAAAAAAATTTAACCTAAGTTGCGAAATCGAGGGAAAATCGGTCAAAAATCCGTTTTTGCGAGATACCTCGAAATCCTCCCCGGCAACCGATTTCAAAAACGGTTGAGTTTTGTTCTATTCGACCCAAAGAAGACTGCTATTAAAAAATATTTTTTTAATAAAACAAAACAGAAGTTTAATAGAACGGAAGTTATGAATTTTTGAAAATAACTCATCAAGAAATTTAGAACCACTAATTTTCAAAAAAAAAATCCTAAAAAAATCCTATAAAACGCATAAAAAAAATTTCAGCCAAATCAAAAGAGAATGACCCATTTACATGGGACTTATACCACGTCTCTTGTTCTTATTTTTTAGAATATGTTATTATTGAAAGTCCAAGTGGTATAAGTCCATTTGGAGCCAAAAAATCAATTATGTTCATTTTAATTTTAAATAACTATTATTGCATCATAAAGTTAAATTGGTATAAGGTGAGAAAAATATCACAAAATTTTAGTTACAACTTACATTTGCCTATATTTTTATATTAATGCAAACACAAATCCTTAAATATCTCAATATAGAAAAAATGGACTTATAGACCAGGGTCGATAATTTTTGAAAACAAAAAAAATAATAGTAGGATGAAACCCATTAGAAAAGGAGGAGAATATTATACAAATGAAAGGAAAAATAATTTACGGGCGATCTGAGGTCGGGAAGGGGAAGGGGTGAGTTTTTAAGGGTAAAAAACGGTTTATCTCGATTTCCGGCAAAACTAAAAGTCTTATGGAAAAAATTTATATGGCAAAGTTGTAGGTAATAAAAAGATCTAAAACTTTTGTATCGACACTTTTTTCACATAACCTCAAAATTTATGTGAAAAATTCAAAAAACCAAGTTTTTGGTTTTTTATTTTTATCTTTTACAAAAAAGTTTTTTTTTTCACGAAATTTGGTGAAAACTTACCTTTTTATGTCCCAAATACGCTGTAATTTATTTGATTTGAAATATTTATTTTTTCACCTTATTTTGAATTAATATCGAAAAAGCACCTTAATTTTCAATCGAAAATTCACCCGTCAAAATATCAGCTTTTTTCAAAAAGTTGGTATGCTTTCTGTTCGTTGAAATCTCTACTTTCCGATGGTGAAAAAAAAAATATATTACTATAGTAAATCTTCTCAGAAAATGCAAAAAATGAATTGAATTTTCGATTAAATTAAATAAATCGTTCTAATTAAATTTATTTTCGAATTTGCTTTTTGTTGCTGTCAAAATTTCTTATTCATTTAGAATAGCTTTTAAATACTTATTTAAAATGGCGGTGAATAAGTAAGTCTACATAAATAAGTTTCAAATAAATCGTCGTTTAGAATACAGCCTTATACCACTTTCGATGGTTCATATTTCGGAACTTTTGACTGGAGAAGTATTATGTTCGTATTATGTTGTTATGTAGTCACAAAGTAAAAGATTGTATTTTAACATTAAATTACAAATATTTTATTATTGAATAAACTTTTTAAAATATGATACAAATTATATATGTGGGTTAAAGAAAATAAATATAGTTTTTAAAAATTAGTTAATTCTTTTACATTTAAAAGTTTCTTCTGAGGAAAACATTTTTGCAATTATTGTCTTAGTATTAAATGGTACAAAAGAATGAAGTTTTTGAGTTCCACTTATAGTAATCGCATTTATGTATCGATTTTGTAATTTTTCTTTTGTTAATTGACATTTATTTTTATCGGCGTATCCAAAGTTCATGGTAGATTTCCATTTTAAAGCCCATTCGAAAAGTTCTTTTGGTGTTCGAATAATATTTCTGTTCCCCATACTATAACGGTGTGCAGCACGCTTCAGTGTACTACCAATCCCATTGCAAGGTCCCTTTCCATAGCTGGTAGCATGAAAATGCCATTCTGACCTTTCATTCATCAACCTTAAAGTCTTTTTTATGATGGCATAAGTTAATTAGGTTATGTTTATTTTTGTATTGAGAAGGTGCACCGTCAGTGTTACAAATTATTTTCCTAATATTAGAACTTACATGCGCTCTGATGAAATCAATAAGTTTTGTAATGAAAAGATAGTTTATATCCGAAATGAGTATAAAACTTCGGTGCTGTATATATTCACTTGCGTCACTTATAAAATAAATAACGAATGGATGAATAGTAGCTTGTGCATTATTATAATGATAGCCTTGAGCCGAATCCTGAATTACAAAGGCGTATTTTTCAGAAAAATCCCCTTGAACGAAGCACTCTCCTGGTTTTAATTTGTTTTTCTTTCCTCAATGAATGTAGATTGCTGTTTTGCTATAAAGTTGTGAGGTATCAAAATTTGTAAACGGTAAACAAATTTTTTCATGAATTCTTCTATAGTTTCTATTAAAGTATCCAAATTGCATCGATCAGTGGTATTCCATTGTTGATATTTGACTTGAAGGATTCCTTTAACGTCAAAATCATTTAGTAATCTTTCTTCCAGTTGTTGAAGTTTTTTTGAACATTCATTGCACTTCAAAGTATGACAATCTTCTGTTAATTCACCACATGAAACAAAGTCAATTAATGTTTTATAATTCCGGAAAGCAGCATCAGTAATCCAAGACATCTTAGAGTGTTGAATCATTAGTTTTATATTTTGATGTATAGTACACACGCACACATTATGCAATCCTTGGGATAATTTTATACATTCTTATGGTCGAAGGGACGTGAATTTAGTAAATCCTATTTTCACATCAGGAAACTTATTTTTAAACTCCACATAAGCTTCATTTAATGTACATAGCAATAAGCGCTTTTGTAGATATATGCGCTCATCTCCTTTTTTAAAAAATATTGTCGTTCGTCAAAATGATTTCTACATAATAAACTTACAAAAATTCAAGGGCACCCAGTGAAGGCCCCTGGTGGAAAAAATTTCTATACGAAGTCGTATTTTTCATTTATCAAAGGCTATCTACAAACAAAAAATAAACCAAAGTAAAAAGGGTCGAGTCAAAATTTTGCTGAACTTGACTGAAATTGCTCATATTTTCTTTATTGTACATATATAATTTTTATAATATTTTAAAAAATATAATATATAATTATAATATTTAATAATTAAATATGTGATATTTAACATAAAAAAAAATTCTTACTTTATAACGCCATTTTTATAATTTTCCTTCAGAACAAAAAAAACTGATTCCCGACAGTCATATGCACAACGAATTTTATCTTTAAAACAAAAAATAACGCGTGTCCTAATCATTCACAAGTTATTAGATATAAAATAAGCTTCAATTTAGTTTTAAAAAAAAGAGGCTATGCCATCTTTTCTTATGTTACACCGTTTTTTCTTCTGTTACACCGTTAAAAGTTATTTAAAAAAATTAACAGTGTACATTTTTAAAAACTTTGTTTTAATACCTATTCAACGACATATCATTTATGAAAATCGATTGAGTAATTTTTCTACAATCGATCGTCAAAATGCACTCACATCACAAAATAACAAAAAATTGAGAGGCACCCTGTGAAAACCCCTGGCAGAAAAAAAATTCTAAGAGAACTCATATTTTTAATTTATGAAAGACTATCTATAAACAAAAAATAATCAAAATTAAAAGGGGTCAAGTCAAAATTTCCCAATATGAAAGAACTTTAAAAAACGAAATACACAGATCAAATGATTTTTCTTGTATATACTTGTAAATTTACTTGTCTTTTAATTCCACTATATTACGAACACGATACAGCGTTCCATTAACAATTAATTAATTCCATGTTGTTAAGAATATTACATTCCGACTTAAACTCAAATTCTGCAAGAGCAATTGCTCTAATACAATTTTAACCAGAAGAAAATTTCATTATTGAGAATATTTCCTAAATTCTAAGACAAAATATTAATTTCTGTTTTTCCATTAGTCTCCTCCACATAGAGTAATCGTTTTCCATACATTTTATTTGTTATTGTATCATTCTTTTTTCAGAATTATTTTAGTAACACATGTTTGATGACGATAACTTAAATGGTTTCAGTTTTGTTATAATCATTATGCAAATATTGTGTAGGATAAATTAAAGTTGAATAAAATTTTGGTTTGTATGTTTTTGCGGTTCTGTAAGAATCGTAGCAAGAATAATAAATTTACCAAATACAGACTCTTGGATTGGCTTTTAAA
Source organism: Diogma glabrata (assembly GCA_963693315.1). Classification (NCBI taxonomy): domain Eukaryota; kingdom Metazoa; phylum Arthropoda; class Insecta; order Diptera; family Cylindrotomidae; genus Diogma; species Diogma glabrata. Next base: position 207,206,448 of record OY856187.1, read on the forward strand.
ATGTTTTTCGAGACTTTAGACTTTCAATTTCCAAACAACGTTTTATGACGTATTTTAAATTATTGATAATAAGTTAACGTTGATTGTGATTGTAATGTTGATCTTGATAAACATTAGCAAATATCAAATTTATTAAAAACAGTTTATCAAAATTTTTCGATTTGCTTCTTTTTATTCTATTCTACCATCAACCTAAAACAAACAAAAATCTCGATTTTTATTGTAATCAAACTATTGATATGTCCAATACTCCAATATCATCCGATTCCATTGGTAAAAACTTATTTATTGTTTTTTTGTTGAGTAAGTTACTTTAGTTATGATTGCCCCTAAAGGATAAACTTTGTTTCTTTTGTACTGTACCAAGTTTGGTTTAAGCAACAAATCTGAAACTGAAAATTCTTCCTGAAATTCTCGGACCTTTATTCTAATAGAAGAGATTTTGGCGCCTGTGCAATCAAAATCTCATGAATTTTGTCATTTCAAAATAGAGCATCATATTTGAATGATAAAGCTTGTAAGGGCGTCATATCAATTGACATAAACCTGCGGGGATTAGAAAGTTGGTTGAACTAACTCATGATTCCGCATATGACTTAGACTTTATAGCTAAGGAAATAGAAGAGGTTGTGATGAAAATTGAGTAGGGTCACAGTCCTGATCTAACGAAAGTTGTAGTTGCACACCAGTCCTGAAATATAAAAGCTCCGGTAATCTTTGGCGGATAAGCTTTTTAGACTGCTAAGCTGCTTAAATAATATTTATACGGTTTCTGTAATTAATACAACCAACAACTCAAGAAAGACAGCAAAAACATGTAAAATAAATTAACTGAGTTTATCAGAGTAAAACATATTTATGGCGCAGCAAAAACCAAAATTTCCGAGCAGAAAAACAAATACAGTTTCAATAAAAACAGCCAATAAAATTAGATAGCTTGGTATGGACTTCAACGAAATACTTAAAGGGATAAATCGATAATGGCGTAACTGTGAATTTTCTTCTTCAAAAGAATTCATGGACGCGCGTCAATGCTAGTTTGATGAGAATTTTTGTGTGGTTTGCGGTAAAAAGGAATCGTTAATATTGATGTTTCGTGAATTTCTTGAAAAATTTAGTCAAGAAAATACATGATAAAATACTGGTATAAAATAATTTGAGAACGAATATCATTCCGGTTAAAAATAATTATTATACATAAATATCGGAAAATTAGCAAGAAAAAGATTCTTTGTCTTTCATACGGGCAATGTATTATAAACCTGCTCATAAAATATTCAATGGTCGATTTCGATTCATATCAAACAATCAATTCAGCGGGAAAACTAAACATATAACCAAACAAACTGTAAAATAAATTGACGCTAGTATGTGTTGTTTTTCTTTTTCTAAAACAAAACACTACAAAACAACTTTGTTGTTATTAAAATTTTTTCATGAAGCGATGGTAAATATTATTATGTATACACGAGGAGTAAATGGAATCTCTTTTGTATCTGTTGCGCATGATTTTCTTAAAAATTATATCACGAATTAGAAAGGATAAAATTATACAAAATTATATACAATCAAAAAGAGTCACAGAGAAAACATTATTTGTACAGAAATAAAAAAAAACAAAAGTTATCGAAATGCATCTTTTGTAGTTAGAGAAAAAAATGTAAACAAAATGAAAACAAAAAATGGTTATCAGATTCGATTTTTTATGAAAGTTAGATAGAGATAGAACGAAAACAAAGACCAAGGCTTCATATGTGATTACAGCTGGCAGAAAAATCATTTTATAGTTCATAGTCATTTCCATAATTTTTAATTAAATTTTTTTTATTATTGCAGGTAAGTCTTCATACCTTGTGATAATTTAAATAATCTGGGTTGCCGGTGGTTAATGATAAGGTAAAAATGTTATATACTTTTAATAAAAAGCATAGTAAACTGTTCTATCAATTTCTTACTGCCTCTAAAACCTCTGTAGTCTGATTTTAAACAAAGAAAAGAAATGCTTTTTGTTATAAATATTTTTTTCTATAAAATACAATAAAACGTAAATATTTTTAAAATCAGAAACGACCTTTTGTTTGAAAATGAAAATCCACAAAAAATATAAGGATAAAACAGCTGATAACATGGAATGAAAACAAAAACCTGTCTGAATAAATACATGAACAATTTTTTTTTCACCAACAAAATGAATCATGAACAACAAAATGATAAACATACTTGCATGTGGTATAATGTTATAAATGAAATAACCAGAAACCTTTAAGAAAATGTATATGTATGTATGTTTGGTTCGGTTTTGCGTTTTAATAAAAATTCGTAGAAATTCAACCCCTCTAAGAACAAAAGGGTATTGAACTTTGTAACAATTGGAAAATTGTATGTCTTCAATTAAAATGCTTTGATTCTGCAAAATGATTTCGGTTTGGATTCTTTGTTTCTTTTTATAATGGCTTTTCGAAAGTTTTATATTTATAGGAGAATGATATAAAAATATGGTAATGCTTTGGTTGAGTTTGTGATAGAGATTTCTCTCACTTAGTCGATTTGTCGAAGGTTAAAAAACTTACGAATTTTAAATGCTTTTAGGCTTTAAGAATTAGTTTACAAGGCACTTGGGTTCCAGAAGTCCGTCGGTCTACGTACTCCACATCTTTCAAAAGTATTTTGTGTCTCTTAATTTAATAATATTTTTACCACTTTCCCGGCTGTTATTTTAGGAAAGATTTGACAACTGATCCAACAAAAACAAAACACAAACTCTACAAAATTGGAAGTTTTTTTAAAACACGCTTTACAATAGCATATAACTTATAGATTCAAAATCAAGTAAGTTAGAAGATGACTTTGAACAAAAATTGGTCATCGGTGATGTAAAATTCTAAGTTATAGCTCCAATAAAATATAAGCTAAAGCTACCACTCTTAAACTGTTGTAATCCGGTCGGCGCTATTTGAAATAGCTTTTTAATGAATAAAATAAGGCTTTGATCGTAGGCACCACAAAAAGTGTTCAGAGTCTCTTTAGTACAGCAATAACAAAAACCACTGTTTCTTAACCCGATAACCAAAAGATAACATTTTCCTTATTGTCATCATCTGATTTATTATTGCAATAAATGCTCGAACTGCAGATTTTGAAATGGTAAATTATAATGTTATTGAACTTCTCCAGTGAATTATTCTTCGCACCTTTTATATCTAAGAAAGCCCTGGGAATATACTTTAGGAATCAAGTGATTTTTCAATTTTATTTAGCGAGTGGTTAACAGATAGTAATTAATATTGTACAATATTATTTCATTATGATCATTATACCACATAGGTTACAGTAACGCAATTTATTTATTACGCACTAGTGTGGAATGAATTATACAAGAACACAATACCATATGAACGGTTCCTTATACAAATAACATAAACGAATACCACATAGCTTTTCTTAATTTTCTTTTACAAAACCCTAAAGCAGGTTTTACATTTATAATAACAATCACAATACCTTTACGACAATCAAAATAAAAGCCATGGCATGCTAACCTAAATCAGTTTTCAAACAAATTATAATTGAAAAATCGTCGGCTACAAAGCATTTACGTGTATCTACATTTTAGAAATATGGAAAGGAAGTTCACAAAACGATTTATTGCGCTTCTAAACAAGCTTGAAAATACTACTTTGCACAAAGTTGATTTTTTCCGCACGCGTCGTAATATACGACGAGTGCGGAAAAACTCAATTTGTGCAACGAGCTGCACACAACGTTTTTTGCAATTCCGAATCACAATTAAACAAAATTATTCTGCAACCAAATTTTTTACAATCTACATTCATATTAAGATATAAGTAAACATTTCTATTATCAATATAGCATTGAGAAAATTTCCCATATGTTCTTATTTTTCACTTCTACAAAACAAAGCAAAAAGTTAAAATAGTGCGGAAAAAAATCAAAGAAAACAGTGCGGAAAAATAAAACAGTGCGGAAAAATCTACCTTTTTGACAGTGTTGACAATATCGAAATACGTTGAATTGTGATTCGTATTGATCGATCAACAATGCCTTGACAATATGCAAGTTGGATTATATGCAAGAAAAAAACGTCATTTGTTCTTGATTGTTCCCACACTACAAACGTGTTTTCATTTCGCGTGTATCTTATTGAGAAACTGCAAAAAATGAGCTCAGGGGAGGATTCCGATTTGGAAGGAGCAGCAGAAAAAGCTTTGCAAGGTTTATTGTCGGTAATATCCAAAGAAAAATACGAAAAAACGTATCGAGCGTTCAAACAATGGTGCAGTGAAAAAAAAATTAAAGTGACGAAAATAAGTGGCTTGCTTATTTCGATACCGAGATGAAACAATTCCAATCGTCAACTACATGGAGCATTTACTCAATGTTAAAATCCACGTTGAACGTGAAGGACAACATCGATATCTCAAAATTCAACAATTTACGAGCTCTTTTGAAGCGTTAAAATGACAATTATTTTGCGAAGAAATCAAGAATCCTCACCATTGAAGAAATCTACAAATTCCTGAAGGACGCTCCCGACGATGTTTATTTGGCTACGAAGGTCAAATTTGCTGATAATTTTTTTGTTTCATTTCCCTAACCTCACAATTTTAAGGTGGCCCTTATTGTCGGTGTCTATGGTGCTTGTCGACGAAGCGAATTGTTGAATTTGAGCATAAAGGATGTCGAATACATAGACAATGGTATTAAAATTACCGTTCCGAAAACGAAAACCAAAATCATTCGACAATTTGTCATCAACGAAGGAAGTGATCGGGACGTAAATTTGGTTGACATTTTCAAGATGTATTCAGGACTACGTCCTCATGGCGTTATCACCGACAGATTCTTTTTAGGTGTTCGTAAAGGCAAATGCATCAAACATCCGATCGGCATTAACACGATTAGAGGCTATCCGAAAACAATTGCAATTTTCTTGAATCTTTCGTCACCGGGTGAGTACACTGGTCATTGCTTCCGTCGATCGTCTGCATCCTTGTTGGCAGATTCGGGTGTGAATTTAACTACAATAAAGCAACATGGTGATTGGGAGTCTGATAAGGTTACATGAAAATACATTCAACGTATTCAACAATAAACGTAAAATTGCTGACAGCATCATGGGTTCGAAAATTATTAGAGCTGATAACGTTTCAACGACCTCATCAACCACTGCTCAATCCAGTGAATCAATCATTGAAAATGGCAATGTTTCAGGCGGTACAACTATTACAATAATTTCGAGTCAAACGAGCCGAACAAACTTGAAAGTGGTTGAAGAGCCTTTGCCACAACCACTGATTCCTGGAGGATATTCATTCAATAACTTGCATAATTGCTCTTTCTACTTTGGTCAAAAGTAATGTTTTCATTCATTTCTACTTTATTAATAAAAATGTTTACCAACACAAACGCACCGTTTCGTCTTTTAAATTGGCAGCAGTGCGGAAATGAAAAAGCAGTGCGGAAATGAAAAAGCACTTCTGAAATGAAAAATCAGTGCAGAAATAACTCACTTTTCACTTCACTTTTCCTTTTAATTATTGATAGTAACTTTTTTTTAAAAGCTAGTTTAGAGTCGCAATAAATCGTTTTGTGAGCTTCTTTTATTTTTCTAAATTGTAGTTACACGTAAATCCTCTGTAGCCGACGAAATATTATATGAAGAATTAAATAAAAATAAAATTTATATATTGTATTTTATAGTTTAATCGTAGAAAGAGTACAGTAAGTTACTAACAGTGACTTACACCCGCTAATCTATAAATCTCGATAATCGAAATCGCAATTAATTATTTGATCCTACTCTCTCCGAATCCAGTCAATACATGTATTTGTTTTGAAGGCAAACACAATTGTTGGCTTGGTAAATAAAAGTTAAGTTACTCATTGTTTCATTCTTTTTTATCCAATTACGTTTTCCCAAACCAAAAAAACATACTATTGTGTCTAAATTTTTGTTTGCTTGTCTAGTCTCTGATTCATTTAACAACAATAATAATCGTAATAATAACACAAACAAAATCTAAAACTTCTATATATTTCTTAGTTTTAAAGAATAAATTATATTACGAATATTTTTGAATGCACGTGTTGCTTTGTTTTGTTTTGATCGGGTATCATACATTCGATATGATTTTACTCGAGTGCATAGACCTTTCTAATATATATTTCAATGTGTACAAAGTCAGCGGCATAATGTTGGTGAAAAGGTTAACATGTAATAGTGACTATTTTTGATTAAAAAAAAAGCATATCTTTAGGAGGTCGTTTTTACTATTTCCCCCTTTTTGAATTAAAACAAAATTATTCATTCAGTGGCGTGCAAGCATTAATATTATGTTATTACACACTTTTATAACGATAAACAACAAACTGTGAAAATTTAACAGGACGAGAATCGCTACCGTTTTTTTCAATTGGCGCCGGTAAAACGGCAAAATCAAATAATTTATTCCAATTGGTTGACTAGGATATAACTACCTCGAAATTTTTTGTTTGTTGTTAAAAATAATAGAAATAGTTTGGATAAAGATAATATTATTTTGTTGTTGTCAGACAGGAAATTGCGGTTAAATAATATATACTTTTAAACACATATTCATATTAAGTTGGTCAAAAATTATAAGTACATATAATATAAAATAAACTACTTTTATTATATGTTTATCGTCCATTAACTTGAAAATATAATAGTTTAACCTCAATTAACATGAGGGAATATGACATTAATAGTCTGATGTTTCTAATAATACCTAATTTATAGTTATATTTTCTAGAGTTTTTGTGGGGATGAAATTAAAAAATAAGTAATTATTTTAATTAAATAACAAAACAAACTGATTTATTGCTTTCTTTTATTAAAATGACATATGGTATAGGAACATAGGGTTATCAAATTAAATCTTCTAGCTCAACATTTAAAAATCCAACCTGGCTAAAAATCTGTGAACATCATAAAGCAAATATTTATTAAATTCAAAAATAATAACCTTCTAACAACCAACGTCACATAAAATTTGAATTCCCCTACGTCACATAATATTCAAATAACAAGTATTATTTCCTCATTTACCGAATTGTTTATCTATCAGTTCCCAGAATTCAATGATGATGAAATATAATGTTATTTTTTTTTATGAATTCGTCATTCAAATCCGCCCCAATATGTATGCACATACTATAAATTTTACATAGAAACGTTACGGTTTATATGATAAGATGTATTGCATGCAATAATTGTTTTTATATCTACAATCTACATACATATATAACAGCAAAAATTTTAAAGGCTAGTTTTCTATTACGGTTTTCCCTGAGGATATTTTACCTAGGATTGACAGTATGAGGTAAACGTATGTAAAAGTAAAATGTTTGTTCGAGTATTAAGTCCATATTTTGTTGTTTTAATTCAATCATTTTTTACAACATGAGAAACCGGTTTTCATGGTGTTAATTTAAATATTTAACAGTTCTTTTTTATTTTTATTAATAAGTAAAAAACTTTACTGAAAGTGCAAGCAAAGGAAAGTGCAAAAAAAGAAATCATGTTATTGGCAGGCCATCGAGTGAGATTTACTAATGCAATCAAATTAAATTAATAACAATTTCAGCGTTTCATTCCTAAGAGGGCCTACCACAAAAATACTAACTGGCGGTTATAATATTATAATAAAACCTTAGTAAATGGTTTCAGCGATCGTGAAAAGGAACTGATAATTTTTTTGTGTGTAATGAACAAAGGGACTCAACTCCTACTTTTTCCTTTTTTGATGTTAATTTTGTTCACTATATGCCTTCGTTTATAAATTTATTTAAACGACACCACGATGCATAATGTTTGTAGCCTATTTATCAAAGTGATGTAGTCGAAGGCACACGAAGGACTTTTTATTTCAAAATTTAATAATCTTCAAATGTTTCTAGACAAAAAGGTTTCGCATTATATCTTTCCCAAAAAATTGGATAATATAATGTATGAAAATGTTTCTTTTGACACAGTACCCGATTTTTTTAAACACTTTCAATTCAATGATCGAACTATTCGTATTGAACACAGATGCAAATTTTAAACTCCATATCGCTCAAACTAAACAATTTTTAAGCACGCAAGTATTTGATTTGATCCGTACTGTAATCGACCGTATACCTATACATATATCAAGTCCATCCTATGCTTGAGTCATCGTATCAAGCAAACATATTTTTGGAATCAAGGTTTGTGAAATCGACTATGTAGCTTTCGCACATTCGTTCTCCGGACAGCTGACTGACAATCACACGAACATTGTTTTCGTTATGCAGACTGGTTAAGACCCAAAACGTCAAAAATTGTGGGGATAATATTTTCACAATTTTCACATAATTGTAATCCTTTGGTCTTATGTTTCTGAAACAATTTCCTACTTAATATATGCATTGTTTTGACAATGATGTCAAAATAAATCAGACAAATCGATTGGACCACTTTGACGTATGTTGGAAAACGAACTGTTAAATCGTCATGGAATTGCAAACTATTCGTTTCCATTTCTGTGGCGATGGCGATATGTGTAGATGGTGATAATAATAAATAATGACGATGAATATATTTTTAATCTTTTGAAAATGTTTCTTTTCGTATTTTAATACGAACACCAGGCGCTCACACAGAACAATATTTAGCGAGGGGACCAACTAAAATATTCATGTCAAACAAAATTGTCATTTTAAAAATTTTGCAGTGCACAGTTTTTAAATTACAGTAAAAAAATTGCAGGTTTTAGTATGCTTTTGCAAACTTATGGTCAACTCTATGTTAAATATTTATGCTATTTTGTTCTTTTACGTTTACGAAACCCTCTTATTCGCACTTGAACGACTTCTTTACTTCGGTTTTGAAAAAACCAAAGTATTGATTTCATGAGCCAAAAGTGAAATTCTTACCCCCACTTTTTTGGCATTTCTCGACGTTTTAGGACCTACTGATTGTAAAACAGCAAAAAAAATGCATGTCTGTTTGCCGGCCGGCCATCTGACTGTCACAACCGACGAAATCTCGAAAACCGCTGGGGGCTTTCAAAAATGTTTCTAAAAATAGGTATACTCAATGGGAAGAGCCGAAAGGACAGTGTGTTCGATAACTGTACCGGAAGTGCGTCAAAAAAATCGTCAAGTGTGTCAAAACAAGGAAATTTGCATACTTTTTGTTTAAAAAACGTTCATTTTAAATGATTTCGAATAGAAACATTGAATTTGAAGAAATCTTGATGGTCGGGATTGGTATGTGAGACCAAAAACTAGATTATTGCATTATAAGTTTGTCAAAAAAATGTTGTCAAGTGTGTCAAAAGAAAAAGTTTATAGTTATTATGTTTATGATTTATATTTTATTTATTATTTTACCCAATTTTTTGGAAAAAAATAAAATTAATTATTTGTATGACATGATATTTTATTATTATTATTGAGAATTATGGCATTATAAGTTTGTCAAAAAAATGTTTTCAAGTGTATCAAAAGAAAGATTTTGATTTATTTTTTTACCCAATTTTTTTTTCATAAACTGAGTCCATTTTTTCATAAATTGAGATATTTACATTACATTACATTTTACGTTTGCATTAATATAAAAATATAGGTCAATGTAACTAAAATTTTGTGATATTTTTCACACTTTAAACCTATTTAATTTTATTATGTAATAATAGTTATTTAAAATTAAAAAGAAAATAATTGATTTTTTAGCTCCAAATGGACTTATACCACTTTCAATTATAACATATTCTAAAAAATAAGAACAAGAGGAAGTATAAGTCCCATACGTTTCTGACCGACACATTTTTGATTTGTTGAAATTTTTTTTATGGGTTTTATATCGAAAAAAAAGATATGGGTGTTCGAGGATTTTTTTTTTGGAAAATATAGCGGTTCTAAATTTCGAGAATTTCGTGATTAGTTATTTTCAAAAATTCATAACTTCGGTTCTATTAAAGATAGAAACTTCTGTTTTATTTTATTTTAAAGTTAAAAGATGCTAGTTTAAAAAAAAATAAAATTAACAAAAGTTATTCACAAATTTCTATTGATATAAACAAATAAAATGTTAAAATAGATCTTTAGCCATTGCTCTACCTACGCTCCACCCCAAATCGGGCTCTATTGAAGGTATGATTATATATATAAAAATAGGCCATCATTATCTTTCTAAAACTACCATTAACTCAATTTTTTCCAAAAGTGGACTTATACCAAAAAAAAACGGTTTAATTATTTGTATGACATGAAATTTTATTATTATTATAGAGAATTATGGTATTATAAGTTTGTCAAAAAAATAATGTCAAGTGTGTCAAAAGAATGATTTTCATTTCGTTTTTTAGAAAATAATAAAATTAGTTATTTTGATGAAATGAAATGTAACGAACATGATATTATTATTATTGAGAATTTTATTGTATTATAAGTTTGTCAAAAAATATTGTCAAGTATGTCAAAAAAATTATCTCATTTATTTTTTTAGCCAATTTTTTGGAAAAAAAATTTAGCTGTTTGTATGACGTAAATGTGACATGTTTGTTATAGTTTGTTATAGTTTTTGAAATATTTTTGGAATTTTGAAAAAAGTTTGTATATTTGATTTTGTAATAATTTTTGCAATATTTTTAGAATTTTGGAAAAGGAAGGAAAATTTTTGATTTTGTTATAAGTTTTGCAATATTCTTAGAATTTTGAAAAGAAATAGAATTTTTGAATTTGTTTATTTTATTTATATTTGTAGAATTTTGAAAAAAGGTTTCAAGTTTTGATTTTGTAAGAATTTTTGGAATATTTTTATAATTTTGAAAAATTTTAAATTTTTGATTTTATTTTTGGAATTTTGAAAAAAGTATCAATTTTTGATATTGTTATAATTTTTGCAACATTTTTAGAATTTTGGAAAAAGTTTGAATTTTTGTATTTTAAAGAATTTTTGGAATATTATTAGAATTTAGAAAAAGTTTAAATATTTGATTTTATTATAATTTTTGGAATATTTTTGGAATTTTGAAAAAAGTTTCAATTTTGGATTTTATTATAATTTTTGCAATATTTTTAGAATTTTTCAAAAAAGTTTGATCTTTGATTTTGTAATTATTTTTGGAATATTTTTAGAATTTTGAAAAAAAGTTTGATTTTATTTAATTTTTACAATATTTTTGGAATTTTGAAAGAAATATGAATTTTTGATTTTGTAATATTTTCTCGAAACGCTAAAAGAAGAGGTTTTTGAGTAGTTTGCTGATTGTAGCATCTTTTCGCTAAATTATGTTAATTTATGATCTATTATGATTTTCCGGCAACGTATTGATGTTTCGTGTTAGTTTTGTAATACATTTCTAAATAGAGATAAAATACACGTACTTTAACAAAGAGTTATGTTTGATAGACATCGCTGCCCAAAACTAAAAACAATGTCATCATAAAAGTTTTATGCCGAAAACTATATCAAAATCCTTAACCAAAACCCAAATCTTGATATCTCAGAGCTTGAGATTTCAGCCCCTCCATATATTATCATTAGATCTTTTTTAACTTCTCAATATTTTCTAATAAAGTAGTTTTATTAAACTTTGATCTTATTATAACCAAATATATTTTCTTAGTTGGAACTTTACCTTCGATTTCCATCACAAAACTTTCTTTAACGATTATATTAATTTTACTTCAATCTGAAAGACCTAAGCATTACAATCTCGAATCAAAAGTGAATATCCTACCTCCACTTTTTTGGCATTTTTTGACGTTTCAGATTATGACGGTTCTAAAAAGACAAAAAAGAAATGTCTGCGGCCGGCCGTCACAGCCGACAATATCTAGAAAACCGGTGGAGCGATTTCAATTTTTTTTTTAAAAATAGCTTAACTTCGGGAAGACCCGAAAGGATGATGAGTCCGATAGCTGTACCGGAAGTGTGTCAAAACACGAAAATTTTCATATATTTTGCTTAAAAAACGTTCATTTTAAGTGATTATGAGTAGTAACTAGTAACGTTGAATGTGGAGAAATTTTGATGGTTTGCATTTTTATGTGAGACCAGGAGCTTGATTATTGTATTATTTGCGTGTCAAAAAAATACCGTCAAATGTGTCAATGTATGATTTTCATTTATTTTTTACCTAATTTTTTGAAAAGAGTAAAATCAATTATTTATATGACATGAAATGTAATTGAACATAAAATTGGAAATGAAATATGGTTCTATCCAGTTTCAACTCCTCCCCTAAAATCAATATCCTCGAAAAAGCCTTTTGCTGAAAACTATATAAAAATCCTTAACACAGACCGAAGTCTTGATATCTCAATGCCTTGAGATTTCATTCCCTTCATAATGTTTCTTAAATTATAAACTAAGTTTGTGCAAAATAAAAATAACAATGCTCTTACATTAAACAGTTTTGACCATATTATAGATTTTTTAAGATAAATTACACACGGCAATAAAATTAGGCACAACTGTAAATAAAAATTCATATTTTGATCCTTATATTGCATGAAGTTAACGAGAATGTAAAACCATTTCAACGATTCTTCAACGAATAAAAAGTCATTCATTAAAGCGAAAAAAAGTGTTAATTTAATTTAATGAAGGAGAACTTATCTAAAAGAGAAGGATGAATGAAAATAAGTTTTCAACACGCCCACAAACTATAAAATTCAATACAAATTAAAAAGCTTGGTCTTTTAGCACATTGGGGTCGAATTTTAATGAAAAATTTTTGCACTTCTAGTTAAAGAATGTTTTGTAGAATTAAATCGTGGTGTTAGAGTAAAAATGTTGTTTGTTTAAAATCAACCCAGTTAAAAATGTACTTTGTCGCAAATCATAAGTTTTCTTAAGTCCATCGCCTTTTAAGGTTTTTATCGTTTAGAGTTCTACGATTGTGGCAGGTATCCTAACATAAATAATAACTGAGAGGTTTTTACTTATCACTTGTCAAATTTCATATGTTATCTTATTGCCACAATATTAAATACCTCAATATAAAACTCCCTGTATAATAACTTTTAAAATTGTTATGTACGTCATAAATTAAAAGGGAAAAGCATGATACATGCCACAAAAAAACAATTTTCTTTCTTAAAAATCTTTATAACAACCGGATTTCTTTTGAAATTAACTTAAACGTGTAATTAAGATTATTTTAATAACTTTTGTTGTAAAATGAAATAAATACAAGTTATGTTAATTTTAATAATAGTCTTACTGTTGTAATATAATTCATAAAGAATTTGGATTAATGATTTATTTTCATTTTTAAAAGTTTTTTTAAGTACTGTTGAAACGAATTTGATTTATGACGAGTTAAAAGATATGATAAACATACTACTGATTAATATAATAACAAAGAAAGAAATTAGAATATGCATGTCATTTATTTGACATTTTAAATTTCGAAAGAATAACAATAATCTTATGCATGAATTTTGTTGTTATGATTTGGAGAATTCAAATTTTTATCACACATTAAACTAGTTGTGGTTTTCAACAGAAAGCTTATCAAATCATAATAATTCTATTAATTATATGCCGTTTTCAAATTTTCCATTATTAAATTATTAAACAAAATATCTCTAATTGTATGAATTTATTTTAATTTTCGCAAATTAAATTCAAACGTAATCTTCTAAATGTAATCTCTCTACTGGCTCAATTTATTAATTTTTCTCTGTTTACTATTAGTCCCTGGGCCTTCACCTACATAATTTTGTGATTACCATATATTTTATACTTCGTGATGCGCCTGTCCTTGACGAGCCTGAAAACATTTGTTCTATGATTTTTCTCAAATCGGCCGCTTTTGCGTTCGGCAAGCTCCGAAAAATGCCGATTGCCTGATCTTGTAAATTTGCTACCACATTTATTTTTTTGACTGTGGAGGTTGGAAATTTGTTTTAGAATACGAGGGTAAGCTTGTCCGACCAAAATGTGTTTGCTATTGTCGAGTCCGACAGTTGACATTTTGGATGTTTGGGTTGTCGGACTAGACAATAGCAGACAAATTTTTGTCGGACAAGGCTACCCTTGTGTTCTAAATCAAATTTCCAACCCCCATAGTTAAAAAGAACAAAAATTTACAAGATCCCGGGCGATCGGCATTTTTCGGAGCTTGCCGAACGCAAAAGCGGCCGATTTGAAAAAACTCGCAGAACAAATGTTTTCGGGCTCGTCAAGGACAGGCGCATCACGAAGTATAAAATATGTGGTAATCACAAAATTATGTAGGTGAAGGCCCAGGGACCATATGATTTTTATCTTGAACAATTTTTCGAACAATAGTTTTTAGAATTTTGCTAAATAATCGATTGAATTTAAAGTCTAGCTCCTTTCAATTCAAATATTTTTATTAGACTGACTAAATCAATTACAAATTATTTTTTTGATTATCTTATTTTAGATCCCGTTTTATGCCGTTTTAACATTATTACGTTTAAAGTTAATATAGGGTGATTCCGCAATTAATTAAAATATTTTACTCTATTCTACTCGGCCCTCCTTCAACTTCGTCTGTCCCAGACGAATCAGAATCGTTGCCATCAGAATCACCAATGTAGTATCGTTTCATAAATTCTGCGGACGTAGATGTTTTTGAGGAACCATCCTCTCCACTAACTTTGCGTACTTCGTATCTATCGTTTCCTATGTACTTCGTAATTTCGTATGGTCCAAGAAACTTGCTTTGTAATTTCAACCCAGAACCGAATTGTGTTCGTTTTCTTAGAACCCAATCCCCCAAACGATAGATTGGAGCCCGTTTACGCCGTAAATTGTAACTTCTTCGATTCTCTTTTTGAGTTCCTTCTATGTTTTGTTTTGCAACATTTCTAATTTTCTCCCTTTCTTCCAAAAATACTGCTATTTTCTCCTTTTCTAGAACTTCTTTGATCTTAATATCTTCAGTTGTGTTCATTTTCACTCCTACCAGTAACTCAAATGGTGACATTTTTATTGCTCGATGCCAACTGTTGTTGATATACCTTTGTACCCACATGTTTAAACCAGTCTGCCGGTTTATCACGAGACAATTTTACTAGTACTGGAATCAATATTTTATTAACAATCTCTACCTGCCCATTGCCTGATCACATGCCTGTTGTGATAGTATGATGTTCTAATTGTTCTTTATCACAATAACTACGAAGTTCATCCGATGTAAATGCTGTTGCTTTATCAGTGGTTAAAAACAATGGACTTCCAAACGTATCTTTAAGTATCTCCATTTTTTGAATAACTTCATTTGACGTTGCTGTTTTGTTGGAAATAGCCAAACAAAATTACTGAAGGCATCAACTATACATAAAATATGCTTATATAGTTTTTTGGTTGTTTCTAGGTTACCTAAATGGTCCATATGAAAATGAACGAGTGGTCTTTCACCTTGCGGTATTGTATTAAGTAGACCATCCTTTTTCCCTTTTTCCTCTCCAACACTAAACATGATATACAATTATTGATGAACTTTTCGACCTTTTTCTCTACATCTACAATGTAATAATCACGTTTTATTAGTTCCACTGTCTTGACTTTAGAAAACTGGCCATGTTCGTGATAACATTTTATTACTTCCTTTTCCATATTTTTTGGAACTACATGTTGAGTACCGTCTATAATTTTAAATAGAACATCGTTCATTAATACAAAGTGTTCGTAATCTTTCTGAAGCTGCAATAGTTCTCTAACGGTATTGAGATACCGATCTCCTTTTTGGGCTAACTTTATTCGATTAGTGACATCTGATTTAACCATCAACGCCAATGGTGACCTACTCAATGCATCCACATGACACATTATTTGCGACGGTCTGTGTACCAGATTGTAGTCAAACTTTTGAAGTTTCAGGGCCCAGCCAGCAATTCTCAATGTAAGCTCCTTACGTTCCATGGTTCCCTTGAAGGCTGCGCAATCCGTAACGATGTCGAAACTTAACCCCAAAAGATATACTCGAAACTTTTTCAATGCTTCTACAATCGCTAATACTTCCAGTTCATAGCTTGCGTATATTTTTCTTCGCAAGGTTTTGTTTTTCGGTGTAGTAATACATCGGATGTAATCCTGAATCTTCTTCGTGCTTTTGCAACAATATAGCACCTAGCCCTATTTTCGAAGCATCTGCGTGCAGCTCCGTTGTAGCACTAGGTGAATAAATTCTTAACACTGGTCTTGACATCAAATAAGACTTTATTTCATCAAATGCAAGAAATTGTTCTTTCTGAAATACAAATTCAGTATTTTTACGAAGTAAGTCAGACAACGGACGTGATATAGTTGAATAGTTTTTTATAAAACGCCTGAAATACCCAGTCAAGCCAAGAAATTGTTGCAATTGCCTAATGGTTTTTGGCTGTGGAAACCTTGAAATCGCCATTGTTTTATTTTCTGATGGTTTTATTGTTCCATTTGTAATCTGGTATCCAAGATATTCTACTGACCTTTGAAGAAACTGGCATTTGGTTCACTTTATGTCAAGACCATTATTCTTTGCTAATTCTAGAACCTCAGCTAGCTTGTCTACGTCTTCTTTCTCCGAAAAACTAGGAATTATTAAATCATCCATATACAAACACAATTTTTTTTTGCTGAACCAAATCATTATAGATGCTGTTAATAAACCGATGAAAAGATGCAGGCGAATTGCATAGTCCAAATGGAGCTCTAAGAAACTCATAGTGGCCAAAAGGTGTAACAAAAGCAGTATATTTTCTTGATTCTTTTGCTACTGGTACATGGAAAAATCCATTACGGAGGTCAAGTGTGGTGAAATACCTTGCTTTTTGTAGTTGATCAATTTGATCATCGATAAGAGGGATTGGATATCTATCCTTTATGATAATTGTATTCAACTTTCTATAATCAATGCAAAGACGTTTGCTTCCATCCTTGTTATTGACAAGCACAATTGGACTAGCATACTCAAATGTGCTGTGTTTTATTATCCTATTTGCCATCCAGTCATCTATTTGGTTTTGAACAACTGATTTTTCTAAAGGACTGGAGACAAGTCGCCTTGGTCTCTATGCTACAGGTATTTCGGTAGTTAACAATATTTTCATTTCCACTTTTTCGTTTATCACTGATTTGTTTGGAGCATAATTTACAACCATTTTTTCAACAACACTTATCAAACTTTTATTTTCGATATGATTAGCGTTTATCGAGAACTCATCGTGTTCAGCAACTTGCATACATTTCTCCGGTATAAATTTTTTTACAATTACTTGATCAGAAGTTATTGTTGTGATTGTTTGATCAAGTATTTCCTTGCCCAGAATAATATCGTATAACATTATGTCATTCGCAACCACATGATATACTGTGGAATACTCTTACCCTTCAATTGTTATTTTGCATCGAAAAAGACCAAAACTTTTCAAGTCTTTTGATCCAACCCCTCCAAAACATTTAAAAATATTTTCCAAAATTGGAGCACCTATCAATTCATATTTATCCTGCTTCATCAAATTCAAATCGCTACCATTATCTACGAGTCCTAGAAGCGGTATACCATTCATCGTAAATTGTTTTAAACTATTCGTCCTATGATTATCACACACCAAGTTAACCTTGAATTCGCTACCATGCACATCTACGTTTTCCATACAGACCGGTGCTAAATGCCCATATTTGCCGCATTTAAAACATTTCATTCCTCGTTCTTTATTTTGACACTCTCGCTTTGTATGACCTCGTTCACCACAACTATAGCCTTTAAATCTATTAGTATTCTTCATTTGTTTAAAATTCTCATTGGACTGTTTTATTGGTGCACTATTAGAACTGGAAGAATCTTTATTTCCCGTCAAAGTTTTACGTTTTTCGCGCACTATTTCTGATTCATCCTTCTTCTTAATTTCAGAATATAAATCAAGTTTTATTTCATATTCATTCATACTGACAGCACCATATAAAATTGATTTGTTAAACGCATCATCACAAATTCCATCATTGCAATATTATAGCCTCGTCTTCAACTTGACCCAAACTTCCGATTTCTCTGAGTGAAATCAAGTAACTTCTAAAATTTTCATTGAGTTTTTTCTTACGTTCCTTCAATTGTTTGTGTATAGTAGCACTATTTTGTTTTCTCTCAAACTCATTTTGCAAAAATTTGCATAGCCTTGGCCACGTTCCCACATCACGCATTAGACGTAAGCACTCTTTGGCAGATCCGACCAATAACCTTTTTCCATAAATATCTTTTTGTTGATCATTCCATCCCATTACAACAGCAGTTTCATCTAAATCTGCTATCCAGTTATTTATGGTATAAGCGTCAATCTCATCACCGCTAAATGTCGAAAGGGATTGTTCAATGTCATTGAAAGAAAACATGGTTTTATTAGAATTAACAGCAACCGCTGAATCAACCTGTTTACTTTTGAGTAACTGTAACTCTAGAGTTTTTATTTCTAACTCATTTTTCAGTATGTTGTATTCACTGTTACTCGCAGACGAATTCGTTTCCTCCAATGTTATCTATCAATTTGGTTATTTATATTGTTAACCATACGTTGATATATGAATCCCTGTCTTGTTTGCGTTTACTTTTATTTTTACCCATTGTCTAAAAAAAAGGAAACTTTAAAAATATTTAATTTTAACACAATAAACTATCGTTGATTCGTATCCGTAATCTGCTCGTAATCCGTTATTCCTTTACGTAATATCTATACGTGATTCTCGATTCTAGATTCCCAGGATTTTCTATCCTACTTCTGACACCAAGTAGGTTTTTCGTTTTTTTTTTTATATATATATAAATATATATATATAATATATATATATTTATATATATATATATATATATATATATATATATATATATATATATATATATATATATATATATATATACATATATATATATATATATATATATATATATATATATATATATATATATATATATATATATATATATATATATATATATATATATATATATATATATAAATATATATATAATATATATATATATATATATATATATATATATATATATATATATATATATATATATATATATTTATATATATATATATATATATATATATATATATATATATATATATATATATATATATATATATATATATATATATATATATATCACTTATATAAATCATGCGATTAAACAAAATCGTATTACAGAATCATTCTCTGATCCTTAATTATCAAAAGGAATTTACTCTGGCTACCTTAAATTTATCAGGGTGTAAAATGAATCTCGTGGGTGATAATTCGCATTAATAAAAGTTACTCAGCTGCGTTACTCAATTTTATTATTTTTCTTTTTATACACAAAAACCAAATATTCTGACTTATATTTTTCAACATGAAATAGAATATAATAATATAATATAACATAATGATTGTCTACTCGTATACAACAAATGAATTTAAGAAAAAAATCCTATTTTTGGAGGTTGCGTAGAAAATAAAACATTATGTTTCCAATATTATTATAAAAAAATGTGGGATCTATTTTGACTAAAAACTCGTAACAATAAAGATTTTTATGTCCCAATCTTATTACGTCATGAGGATAACATAAAAATATTGCGTAGTTGTATAAAAAGAAAATGCGATTTTCTAACGATGATAAATTATTGGGTGGGCTGATTTTTAGAATTATGATTGTTTTATCAAATATTTAAAATTGGGTTAATGAAGAGGATGTTAAAATATTTTGCAAATCATAGGAAAACCTAAATCAAACCAAATTATATTATCTTCAACTGTATAATAGGATTTATAGGATACATTATAATTAAGTGTAGGAGAAAAAATATTTAGTTTTCCTAGGCTTTTACTTTAGTTTTGACTTTTTACGGAAACGAAGGTGTCATGAAAATAAATAATAAAACTTAATAAACCGGCAAAAATTTGGTAGTTCAATGATTTTTGTCAATATTTAATTTTATACCCATTGATTTTTATTAATTCTTAGGTAATGTTATCAAAATGAGAGACGCTTGAACCAGGCATTGAATGTCTTAAGCCGCAATTAGACTATTGCAGAACTCTGCAATATTTCTGCAATGGTAGTGTGTAAAATATTCATTGCAGAAATGTTTGGCGATGAACTCATTGCAAAACATTGCAATGACTCATTAAAATGTTTTGCAATGAGTTCATTGCCAAACTTTTCTGCAATGAATATTTTACACACTACCATTGCACGACTATTGCAGAAATATTGCAGAGGTCTGCAATAGTCTAATTGCGGCTTTAGCCTAACTTTGAATAAAAAAAAATTAAAAATTTTATGTGACAATATGACTCGTAATATTAAATTAATGAATTTTATTTTATTTTCATTTGAAATTATGTGGGAAAAAGTTTTTTGTGAAGGTTATGAAAACAAACACAAAACACAAATGGGCACTTTGAATTAGTGATTTTGAAAAAATTGTTATATTTTTCGTTTCCCTTGTTTCATATTCTCGGTTTAAAAATATTTAAATTTATTTTTCTATAATATTAAGAAAATTATGGAAAATTAACATTATTCTTTAGATGTAAGTCAAATATTTAAATTTTTTGCATTCTGATTTTTTTTATTTAAATTGTGTCATTAAAAAGTGGCGAAAAAATGAAAGCATCATTTAAAATGCAATCACACACAATATTTTAAATGTACAACTTAAAAATGTGACCGTTATCTTCGTGATGACGTTACCAAAAATATTAGTCTAGTAATGATTCATAACGTATCAAAATTTCCTAGTGATAAAAGCCGTATCTATATAAATAAAATTCAAATGCCTGTCTGTTCGGGATAAGCTTCGAAACGGCTGAATCGATTTAATTGAAGCTTGACAAATATAAAGAAAGAAATGTCAGAAGTATAATAGACTACTTTTGTCCATAGATTTTATAGTTTTTATAATAGAATTTTTGATTTCTAGGAACTCCGGTACTTAATTCATAGCAACGAGTTTGCCTAAATGTTGATTACAATTTGGTTTTTAATTGTTCTAATTATATATATGAGTATAATTCATAGCTACGAGTTTGCCTAAATGTTGATTACAATTTGGTTTTTAATTGTTCTAATTATATATGAGTATGTTTTCATTATATAGAGACAAATTTGTATTTTGTTGTATATGTTTTAAATCCTGACTTGCAAGATTTTCTCATTTATTGTTTATGAAGATTTTTTATTTAAAGAGAAATTAAAATGTGTGTTTATGTATTTCGTTTATTTATTTTGAGAGAAATTTGTATTTTGTTGTATATGTTTTAAATCGTAATACATTAAGATTAAATTTATTGCGTATCTACTAGAGGGTGTCCCGCGGGCTTCGCTCACCCAATGAATGCACCTTCTGCTTAACTAATGTTACAAAAACACATGGATAAAACATCCATGGAGATCCTATCGTTCATCCATATGTTTTTGTAAAATTAGTTAAGTAGAAGGTGCATGCGTAATAGATTAGGTCTGTAGGAGAGATTGTATTGTGATGGATAGTAGCTCCTATCATAGTACTATATAAAATGATAGTAGTAGTACTATATACTTGTAGTACTATATACTATAGTAGTAAATAGTACTACTGGTACTGTATAATATAGAGTACTACTGGTAGTATATAGGACTACTGGTAGTAGTACTATATACCATGGTGCTATACACTATATGCTACTATCATAGTACTATATACCATAGTACTATATACCATGGAGATATGTATGTTTAATCCATGTGTTTTTGTAAATTAGTTAAGCAGAAGGTGCATGTATAATAGAATAGTAGAGATTGGATTGTGATGGATAGTAACTGTATCAAAGTTGAATGAAAAAATTAAGAGTGCGTTGGCATGCGAAGGGAGCTGGGGGGAGGAACGAAGCTCACTGGATACCCCCGAGTATAAAATATTTTTGTATTATTTATGCCCGAAAGCTTTATGAACATTTTTAAACATCTTTACTCAAATACTTTTAAGCTTCAACTAATTTTAAAACAACTTTGATGAATCGTAACGACTTAGACACTTTAAAAAACTATTTTAATTTTTTCCAAATATTTTCGGTTTCTATGAAACCTTCCTCAGGGAAATATTTATTTCTATCGTAATAGAAATAAATATTTCCCTGAGGAAGGTTTCATAGAAACCGAAAATATTTGGAAAAAATTAAAATAGTTTTTTAAAGTGTCTAAGTCGTATACGATTCATCAAAGTTATTGAAATAACACTTTAAGTAGTTCATAAACAATCTTCATTTAAATTTAAAACATGCACTAGAGAAACTAAAAAAAAACTTAAAACCCTCGTGCACAATGTACATTATGTTTTTCGGAACACACACTACCACATAGTGCAATTTGTCGCTTCAATAGGTGATAAAAAAGATTTGCATCGAATCGAAACTTAAATGTTTCGTTTATTATTTCTTCGCCTTAGCTTTTTCTAATAGAACCATTTTTTGGATAGAATTTAATGGGTTGATCACTAATTTAATATTAGACAAATACGTTTTAGGAGTCGAAAAACGCTCTGGTAATAATCTAAGAAAACGATAACAGTTCTATACACTTTGTTAGTTGAACCCAAAAAGATTTTGCATTACTGCAGATCTGACATGACTCAAGAAGTATGTAGACTTATGTAAAATCGTTTTAATCTGAGAAGTGCTACATAACGAAATTTTCAATTTGTCGATTGTTCAGTGAATTATGTGATTAGGTTAAACTCTTCCTTATAGAATCATACCAAGTTTTTTCTTGTTTTTTGTTCCATTACCAAAAATAATGCCACATTGATTCCAATTTACTTTCTCAAACACTTTTATATCTTGTGTAATGATATCAAGCGCACTTTCGTAATATTTTATTTTATCTTTTAATATTATTTCCTATTGTATGTATTTTGTAATAACATGAAATAGTTTTAACTGTATACGTTAATGTTTTTAATAGAAAGTTTTTAAACTTTTGTACTTTAAAAAAATTCTTTTTCATATTTTGTAACCAAAATAATAAAATTTGTTACAGACAATTTAATTATGTTACTTCGTTAATTAATATTAAGTAAAGCTTTTTTATGTCAAACTTTAAAGTTCAGTTAAAACATTAAATGGCGGAAAACGAAATTATTTTTGACAGTTAATTTATACAACATTTCAAAGTATGAATATTGAAATATATCATATATAACCGACTAGCATATGAAAAAAATGTCAGCATTTGAATATTTTGTCAAACGTCTTTTAAAAAAAATAAATTAATATTGTTTACAATTTGGGAAAGTAGTTTTTTTATTTCCTTGAGTTAATTTACAAAAAAAATGAAATATTTGTTAATTTGATACCAATTTTTTATTGAAAGTGTTTTGTCATTTTAGCTATAATTTGCAAAAATTAAAATATTCGAAGGTAAACATGAAACTTTTTACAAAATCCTTGTTTTCAAACATTTCCTATTATTTGTTTGAAGGTAGATGCAGTTTGTTATGGTTGAATAAACGAACTAAAAGTTTTTTTTATTTATTTCTGTGAAAAGAACAACAACGTTTTAATAACGTGTTAAAGGCAATTATGATATAGGTTTAATTACACTGTGTTAGCTCAAAAATATTTTTTTTTTTTTTAACGGCGTTCATGCTCCATGTATGAGCGTTACCAGGCTAATCAGCTTCGAATATTCACCACGGTCATTCGCAACAGCGACATAATTACCATGGCAGCCGATTTTTTTAAGGTCGTTTATTACGTCAGTCTCCCATTGTAGTCGTGGTCTACCTCGCGGTCGCCCACTCCCTGGGGTACTAACGTACATTTTTCTAATCATTCCAGACTGTGAATCGGCTCGTAGAACATGCCCAAACCAAGCAATCCTATTAGAACGGATACAACCTATTATATCAGGACCCTCAAGAAGGTCTCTGATCTCAAAGTTATACCGGGTTCTATACTCTCCCTCGTCTGTCTTAAGTGGACCAAAAATGTAGCGTAGGATCTTACGCTCAAATACAGATAAATGCGATTCGTCATTTTGTGTAAGGGTCCACGTTTGTGACCCATACATCACAACCGGTCTAATCAATGTCTTGTATAACTTGAGCTTGGTGTTAGTTGATACATACGGAGATCCAAGGAGAGGTTTGATTGAGTAGAAAGTTCGATTACCTGCAGCGATTCGAGCTTTTATATCTGTAAGTATGCTGTTGTTTGAGTCAAGCATTGATCCCAAATATTTAAAAGATTCAACTCCCTCAATTCGTTCATCGCCGCACATCAAATCTTTCTTCTCAGACTCTCTTGAAACATTCATATGTTTGGTTTTATTGTAGTTAATTTGCAGACCAATTTTTCTAGCTCCACTCTCAAGCGACTTAAAAGTCTCACTCATAACAGCTTCACTTCGGCCGAGGATGACAACATCATCAGCGTATGCAATCATCTGTACTGAGTTTATTGACAAGATATTGTTGTTAGTCGGCAGTTTCTTTTGACGGCACACATATTCCAAGGCTAGATTAAAAAGTATAGGAGAGATAGCATCACCTTGTCTTAAACCGGAGTCGACTTTAAAAAACTTTGATAGCTCAAAAATATAACAAGCTAATAAACCTTACGTTTTGATTTTTTTAGGTTAGGGATTGCTTTTGAGGATTCAACAATGTATGTAACCGTAAAACACATAACAAAAAAACGTTATCTTTATCATACCTTAATCTTGAATCAGATTTTGTTAAAATAATAATACCTACAAGAAATCTTGTTTTTATCTTCTTTATTATATTTCTATCGTTGTTTAAGATACCAAAACCTATGCGTTCTAAGCAATCCCATTTTAAACAAATCTTAAAACATTGTAACCATTATTTTGATCAACCACGGCCATTTTGTAGATAAACTTCTGACCTGAAAAAGTAAGCTTTTGACATCAAGAAGTTTAATTCTACAAGTTCTTACAAAACCCTCCGCGTTCACAATTTTACTAAATACATATTTCATTTTATCTACGGAAAATATTTAAAATAAACAATAGTTTACTTATACCTAGTGCGAACGCGTTTTCCAAACAAGACTGTAGTTTGTAGCACGAGCGTAATTTATTCAATAAATTTCTAAACAAATTTAGAAATTTTAAATCTAAGCTAAAGCACGCCATCTTCATTTTATGCATTTTACTCAAGATTATTACTGATAGTAGATTCCGAATTCAAAAAGCTGACTGATTTTATTAAACAAGTTTACTCAAATCTAAAATGGACTGGACAGCCTTAGTTATATATTTAAATACAAATCCTACAATGAGATGGCGTGCTTCAGTTAATATTTTACATTTTTTTGTAAATATTTTGATGTGTCATATTTAGTTTTTTGCGTGCAATAAATATTTTCACAGGCGAAATCTCCTATTTGAAAGAATAACAAATATTTTTAGGTGTATATGTATAATGCCGGGTCCACACCTACAAATATTTGCGGCGAACGCGTGCGCCGCAAATATTTACGGCGCATTCTACGTAGTGTGGACGTATGCGGCGCACGGAAAGGACGCAAGAATTTTTTTCACATTCAACACACACGATCCGTAGCTTGTCGGTTTTTGACAAACTTCAAAGAGATTTGCGCCGCATGCTGTTTCTAGTGTGGACGCTTCCCACAACATAAAAATTTATTTAGTTCAAATCCATAATTATTTATTTGAAATAAATATTATATTTTAATATATAAATATCAAAAAATACAATTTTAACCAGGAAAGTACAAAATCCTCGACAAAAACAAACAATTCAGAAAATTAATATAACCTTTTCTCGTTTTCACGAATGACTTGAGCGGAGTGACGTAAAAATTTACGTGAATAAATATTTGTGTGATAAAATATTTTTGCGGCGAAAATATTTGCGACGCACGCGTTCGCCACAAAAATTTGTAGGTGTGGACCCGGCATAACATATACATTTTTTGATTATTTTTGTCCCAGACCTGGCCCAAAGCTAACTAGCCAAGGCTTGGCTCGCTAATGCTGGCCCGAGATTGGTCCGTTGTTTAACATTGGCAGCTCATACTCGGGTAGTTGTATTTTTTATTTTATCCTATACTACTTATATGCCAAGATTCAGTAAAATCAAAAATGATCAAGTTAAAACCTGTGAAGACCACATTTTCATCAATAATTCTAATTAGCTATTAAATGTTGACGTTGTATTATTTTGCTAACGATTGTTTTGTCCAGTCAGTTCGTAAAATAAGTTTTCATTTCAAGCACTGCAGTCTAATTTACATAAAGTAATAAATTAAAAATTAATTTAAGTATGATGACTTAATTCTAGACGACATTCAAATTGTCTAATTTCATACTAAATCAACAAATAAAACCCTTTTTAGGTTTTGTTCGATTAATTATAACTATCCCTTTAAATTTAATCCATCAGTTTGCAAAATAATGTAAGGGTTACTTATTTTCTCTGTTGGACTTTGTCGAAAAGATGAAACTTTTTTTTCTTATGCAAAAAGGTAATAGCTAAAGCGGGACTTAGGAGAAGATTTTTAAATTGTCTTTGTAGAAGTGACAACTGTTTAAAAAAAATTATTTTTCAGGAATTCTTAGCTTAAAAAATTCATAGCCTATAAAAATCAGTTGGGAAAAGCAGTTTCAAAAAAAGGCAAACGAAAAAGTTTTCTGCACATGCTTTGCTTTTGTACTTTTTGTACTCAAAAGTATAATTAATCTACCCCAAAAAAAATAAATTTCTAAAAACCTCAAAGTGATGTAACTCCTTAACAATAGTTTCCTGAATTTGATATAAAAAATATTGAAAAAAATTATCAAATTATGATGGTTATATGAAAATATTTTCAATGATAAAAAAAATTCAATCAACTTGATGGAAAAATGGTTTTATGGTGTAAAAGCTCAATTACGCTTTAATGTATATAAATAAAAATAAAAGCACGTTTTCTTTCGTTAGTTTTCG
This sequence comes from Diogma glabrata, assembly GCA_963693315.1. NCBI lineage: Eukaryota > Metazoa > Arthropoda > Insecta > Diptera > Cylindrotomidae > Diogma > Diogma glabrata. The sequence goes on from OY856187.1 coordinate 207,233,421, forward strand.
TTTTTTTTTGTACAAATACAAATAAAAGCTATGTTGCATGCTTTTTTCCATTGAATTTGAATTTTAGGTCAACACATTCAACAAATCTTAAACAAAAAATATATTTTACCACCAGGCATGCGTATACATTGATTGCCTTCACTGTGTTTAAATTAAATGCGTTGTTATAACCTTTCTAACATAATTTTATTTGATTGAAATAGGACGACACTGAGTTGATAAGAACTTTACTTTTTGTTTTTTATATAAACTTGTTATTTGTTAGCTTTATGAACCCGCATTTAAAAGGAAACATATTTAGAAATTTTCAACTTTTCCTCGTGAATTTGTTTCTTGCCAAGGTGAACATTGTTCGAATAGTATAATATGTAAATAAATCATATCGTTTTTAAACTATTATAATAAATCAATCAAAATTGTTAAGCCAATTACACGATATTAAGTATCTGTTAATACAACTCAAGGTCAGTTTTGTTTTTATTTTATCAATCCAATAATAACATTTTCAAAATTGTATAATCAGGAATGTATAAATAAATACTATTTTATTTTTTAATTCATAAAAAAAAACTAAGCATTGCTTAATTTAAAACAGAGCAAAATGAATCATAAACCTAAAATTAAAAAAAAAATATAATTTTAAAATTTTACGCATAAATTCCGATTTCGAACTAACAACATCTAACATTTGCACGCCTGCGTTACGTAACACAAAACTTTTTTATGTCATACAACGTGAACGAAAGAGTAAAAATATAATTTGAAATGTGTCGTTCTGATGCCTATGTATATTTTAAAATGTATGACGTGAAGTTGGTTCGATTCTATTGTTAAAATAAGAAAAAAAACAACCATAATAATAATATTACTTTTCAAAATACGCTATTTTAATGACCTAACTAAATAATTGATTTTTTGTGGGTAATTTTCTTGTATTTTTATTATATTTTAAATTGAAGCGGAATTGAATCATTATAATTTATTTTTTAATTATTGTTAACCCCGACACAATGGAATAGTTTTAATTTAATTTGATTAGAATTGAAGTAATTAAATTGCTTAATTTGTATAAAGAAAAATGTAGTTAGTCGAATAGAGAATTTTTATTTTTTCATTTCCATTTACAACGAAGTATAATAACATATCTAAAAGATGCCAATTAGTAAGATTGGCATCTTTTAGGTCTTGCAAAAATAGATATCATTTATCCCTTCAAAAAAAATTGTTATTACCTCCGAAACTGAAAAACCCAAATACAATTATTTCTATAAAATACATAAAAACAACAAAAACGAAAATTAGGTCACGCAATAATTCCTCGATATTTAAAAGGAAATTTGGCTTATAAATTATATTTACATTTTGCGCCTCAGCGCGCTATCTTTAAAAGCATAAAATTTATGTTTCAAAATTTCTCATTTTTTTTTTTTGCAATCGATCGATTATATTTTGTTCTATTTTTATTTAAACCTACAAATGTATATATATTTAAAAAAAACTATAGCGTATTTCATTACAAGAAAGAATAACAAGAGCATAATATCCAAACAATATATACAATAAACTAGGTTACGCATTTCCCCAATTTTCATTTTCCCGACCTATTTACCGTCTCTCTTTTACTATACATAAATATTTAATATAAACATTTTACTTCCCTGTGTACAAAAAGATTTCCGTGTATGTACATAATTGTATTGGTATTCAAAGGGTGATTCAACATTTTTATAATCTATCATTTTATTTCTGAAATCAACGGAAAATCATAAACATTTTCTTACAACAAATATCATCAAAATTCAAAGTAAATTAACGACACATATGAATTTAGATTCAACAGAAAAACAGTTTTGTGTTATGCTTGATGCCCCGGCAAAAATTAGAGCATGTTACATAAAAAATAAATAAATTAGAACGAATAAGAGAAAATGCAGAGTAAAAGTAGGTCACCCTCATTTCACCTTGTCCTATTTGCCCGATTTTAGCTTTTGTGAAATTTTATTGTGGTGTATGAACATCATTGCTTTTGTTATACATATAAGCATTTCAGAAAATAAGCTTTTGACGGGTTTAGCTGATGACAGTCAGGGTTCAATTCCAGATAAAAGAGAAAGGATTTTTAGGGGTTTCGAAAAAATTACCAACCACACCACGGTTTGTGATAAAACATATATGAGAACTTTACTGTTGAAAAATCAAACAAACAAAAGCAATCGATAAAATACATCAAATCATTTGTGTTGCATTGTGCACATAGTTTTGTTAAAAATTTCATTAGTCATCTTTGTTGAATTTTATTTCAATTACATTAATGAAAAAAATTAGGTTTTTGTCAAAGTCAAATGACAAATTAAACATATTTGTGTGAACACTCCCAATATTTTTATGATGAAAACTGTTTATAACATCTACTATGATAATCGACAGTATCCAAATTTGTTTAAAATCATATGCCGATTGACATGAGAAATTATCTGATTGGTTTAGTTTAATGATTCACTTTCGTCGGTTGCCTTGTAACCTTTTTAACTTCCCGATATGGGAAGTTATTGTTTTTGGGTCGATTTTCGAAATCAGAATTTTTATGATATCTTTACGTTTCATGACCTCCTGAAGCTGTTTAGACTATTTTTAGCTGGCAGTCTGTATGTGTGTGTGTGTATGTTTGTGTATATCGCTATGTGGAGAATTTTTGCCCAACGCTTTCCCAACAACGGATGGGTCGATTTTAACGAAAATGGTCGCAATCGATGTATCTTAGCGTAACTTATAGCCCAGTCCTTTTCTAGTGAATCATTTGTTTTTTAGTGGTTTCCAAAAAACTGAAAATTATGAAATGAAAATCAACTCTCAATCATCTCAAAAATCATTACAATTGATGTGTCGTATAATAAATAAATCTTAATTTTGCGTATTTAAGGCTTTAAAAACCCTCATTGGGCTAATATTCACTTTTTGTTGACTTTTTTTTCCAATTTGTTTTAATATTTATTTTGTAATGTTTCGGTTTTTATTTGTATTTATTGCAGTTAAATTATATTGTACAATTTTTTTTATGTTTGGTACTATAGTATACATAATCCAGTAACTGGTTAGTTTTTAATCTTACGGGAAGTTCTTGTCGTTGCCCCTATGGTCACACCCCCATCCCACTAGCTAAATTTTTTTGTGTTGGGTCCTTTGTTTTTTTCTGTTCCAATAAGACTACTTATTTTAGTGAAAGGGTGCGTATCAGATGGATAGAAAATATTAAAAATTAATTGTTTTCATGCTTATAGGTTTTAGCATCATTGGAAAAGAAACAAATTATTTTACATTTTAGATATGGAAGGTAATTGTTAAATTTGAAATTTTATGTTTATCTGATTCCAAATTGATCTTCAAGGGTGGATGCATGTTAAAGAAAACAAAAATTTTCAAACCGTTCTTTCTACACACCTAAATGTTTTCCTGCGACGCCAGCACCCCTACAGATACTGTACACTAAGCTTCATGAATCATGGTCTCGAGAAAGATAGAATATGATAGTATACGATATCTATATAGAGAATAAAATATTTCCAATGATACTTCTCATTTTGTTGTAAGCTATCCGTGTATACCTTAATTGCTTTACAAAATATCTCTTTCGCAGATGCTCAATAGAATACCAAATGATCCTAGACAATTATAAGAAAGAAATCATATAAGCCGTTACATGGAGTTACGTTATTTATAGGTTGCCTATTATTTTGAATATAATATCAGGGGTTTGAATCAAATTTCCACACTATGGAAGTGAGTTTGTTCAAAGCAAGCATAATCCCTGCCTACATTCTCAAGATATGAGGGAAACTAAGAAACGGAGACAAAGCCGTTTCATACCCAAATCCTAGACAAACAAAAAAAAATGAGACCAAATCATACAGACTGCCACCACTGGTCAAAATCAGACGTCTCTAAGTTTTGTGCTATATTGCTGTAATACAGAGGGGCTCTCCATCTACCCGAAAAAAAAGAAATATTGTCGTTTAAAAATACAAGACTTTAGTTTCAAATTTCCTGGTCTTAAAAGCGAACTCATATAAATATATGAAACTAGCTAAGTTTTTAGGTGTTATTCCGGATAGTAATCTTCTCAGAAATGCTTACGATATATCTCGGACACCATACATAAAGCTTTTTCACTTGTGAAAACTTATTTTGCTTAAAAATGATACTGCACTTTCCAGCATTGTAAAACCAATTCATTTTTATTTGGATTGAAGCTTTCGTCATTCACAGTTAGGATTTTGATGTGCTCAACGGTCAAATAGATATTTTAAAATATACTTGCATTATTCCTGACAGTCAGTCTGTACTTTCTGCCTTAAAATAAATGTGATTTGGCTCAAGACTTGTATGGGAATAGTCACTCTAAAACAAATCGCAACAAACAATAGTGTCCCACATCTGTGGGCAATGCCGGGTGACCGTGTATGAATTTAAGGAAATGTTGTAACAGACTCAACCGAAAGCTGGTGTCAATAAAATTTTATTCAAAGATAGACTTCCTCAAAATCACACACTTGAATAAAACAAAACATACAATTTCGGCGAAAACGAAAAGAAGTATGTTTTACACTACAAGTAGTACTATATAGCCGCAATTTTTCAAAGATTTCAAAGACATGCTTTAAAACGAGTATCTCTAAAGAAACTAGCACGCTGCGTTAATGGACATAATCTTACAAATCAACATCTCAGCTAAATAGCCATAACTTCCAACAGGTTCTACAGATTATACAACTTGGATGCAAAAAATATATTATAGTACATCGTATGCGACAGTCCTTAATTTAAAAAACAAATCTACACAATATTATAGAACCTTATTCAGTTTGTGGGATTTAGCATGATTAGTATTAGAATTTAAAGTTTATACAATCGCGACAGTATCATAAAAGTAAACGAAGATTTCGATGAACACACAACAAACCACATTTCTTTATCAGTTTACTAACTACATAGTAATTCCCTATCACAATAAAAAATATGCCTTCTTATTTTACCATAAAACATTTATTTTGTTACACTACAACAATAACGAAAATCAATACTAAATGGTAGTCATGAACAAAATAATAAGAAATACGTTAATTATATTTAACAGACAAAAATGGTACATGACCTAAAAATTTTAATTTTTTATGTCAATCTTAAGTAAACAACCCAAATTCCATAAAAGCTTCCATTTTGTGTACATATTATTTTCATTTCATATAATCGTGCAATGTAGGTCAAAAATATACCAACTTAATTTTTAGTATTACATGATACATATAACAAACGAATATGTAATACGTACACATTCATATTTCGAATTTCTGTCGTATAAATTTATTTTTATTGAAATAGATTGGTTTAACCATTTAAACTGTTACATTATTTTTATTAATGTCATTACATACATGAAATAATTCTCAAAACAGAAAAATTTTATAAATCAAAAAACAATCATATAATTAATAAATAAAAATATTACAACTACAAAAGCTCCCCTATTTAATTTTGAGATTAAGGTAAACAAATAAATGATTAATAGCATTCCGTTGTGTAACTCTTGCCAGAAATAAAGATTTAATACACACAAGCAAAAATAATTGTAATCGTTATATTATATTAAATCATCTTAATAAAATTTTAAGATGAAAAACAAAATTACTACACAAAAAACCTCATTTTAAATTGGGTCAGTAATACCAATACGCCCTACTTTAAAATTTTAATGCATTAGTTATTGAAAATATAAAATTCTCTTTCTCAATATAAAATTTTCTAATAAAATAAAACAAAAACAAAATGAGTAGCATCAAAATTTCCCTCCATTTATTTAAAACCAAAAAAAAATTAAATCAATAAGAAAACCATGGATTCGGAGTAGCTATGCTCGTGTTAAGTAAAACTATATATGTCTCTTTCCACAAATACTATATAGGAAACAGATTTTAGAAATAATAAAAGCTGCCTATTTATAACAACTTCACCAATACAAATGTTTACAGCTTGTATATAGGGCGTCCATTTTCCATTTTCATTAACACATAAAAATAAAAGCTTTAATACTAAAACTTTTATATTTATGTATGTATGTACACACAATCATACATATATGTATATAATTTAGTTAGTATGCAATATTCGTTTTTGACCCAGTTTTCTTCTTCCGGATTATATTTTCTTATTTACAAAATTTATTTAATAAAAAATGAATTGTTTGTAAAAAAGATAAACTTTCAACAAAATGCGGAAGAAGTCAAACATATTACGAAATTAATTTTGTTTGGAAAAAACTAGTTGTACGAGAATGATGAATTAATTATCAAAAAAATAAGACATAAAATTTGTTGTTGTTATAAACATAGTAGCGTAATTTTTAAATCAACGTAGTTACTCTGAATGAGTTTCAGAAGGTTTTTTAGAGATTAGTAAATTAGTAAAATACATAGTAAAAAAATTCAGTAGACTTTGTTGAATGGAATTTAATTAATTTTGTGTTTTTCTTTCATTGTTTTTAGTATTTTATCTTATACACATATTCACTCACTTTTATTAAGAAAATGTTTTTTTATTCTGCTATTCGATGATTTTTAGTTGGGGTGGGAGTCACAAATTTTGCTATTGTCAGATAGTAGTAATCGCCAGATAACCCAAGAGATTGATCGGTTTATTATTTTTTGTTTCTGTCTTGCAATGGTCGTTATTTTATTATATTCAAGATGATGAATGGCTACCCCTTCTTTGTGATAATGTCTCCTATTTTATGGACATTAAAGACGACAATTTATCGAAAGATGTCTCGACAGTGAGAATTTGGTGCTTTTCATCAACCCTTACCGGTTTAATTGCTACATAATTTTAAGACATAGAATTGAAGTTGTAAGCTTGTAATCTCAAATACAAATGTGAAAAATAATATCTACAATCACCCTTTTTAGTATATTAGGTGTCTAAACTTCTTAATATTTTGTAACGCTTGAGTAACTTGATCTAGGTCTGTGTTGAACTGCCATTGCAATGAAACTCATAGTATTTCTTTCACCAAGCAACGTCAGCAATTATCATTTATCAACGACACAATAACAACTGCTAACAATTTACAAAATTATAAAATATAGATAATAGCTATTTATGTACCAACGGCGTTATTAAGATTATTATTCCCGGAAATGTAATCCAACCCGAGGGCCAAAACGAGAAGGAGTATACGGTTTTAGGAAAAATCCCAGAAGAGAACAAATGGTTAGAACCATTTCATCATTTTGAAACAAACCATGTTCCATACAATAATGTACTAACAATTGTGGAATACGCACTGTTCTTAACAGAAACTAATGCTGCAACTGTACGCGTTTTTCTGCTTTAAATAAAGAGTGGACATCATAAAAATCACTAAGTGTTGAGTCTTTGAAAGCCATTTTATGTGTGTATTATAATTTAACAAATTCTTGGGAAAATTTTCATTGCCTTTTAAACAACGACGGCAATCTACTAGAAAAAATTCGCTCAATTGAGAAATTTGCCAAAGAATAATACATATAACCCTCGCGGAATCCGATCATTTTTTATCGACTTCATACTTGCAATATAAGTAGTAAAAGTAAAATAAAAAGTAACTGGTGTCTTTAGAAATATTTTAATGTTCAGTTTGAAAAAAGTTTTATGGGAATTCAAACTTAAGGTAGCGTTAAAATCAACCCGACTAGCAATTTGTTCAGGTATGCCCTATTATGATCCGGGTCGGCTCAGGGTGTAATAAGGCAAATCCTAATAGGGCATTTGTATCCAGCCACTATCAGAAATCATACCTGATTTCACTACTAGGGCGTGCCATATTTGTCCAGATCCGGCCTGGATTTCGAAGACCTACCTCATCCCTAGTAGTAAATGCCGGTCCAGAACCATATCAGAATCATATCTGATTTCATTTGAATAAATTTCATTTGGGCAAAATTCACTAGAATATTATCCATTTTAGATATACATAGTTTTTGAAATTTCACATATATTTTAGTTATCGCTTCTCTGCGTTATGACTACATATTGATATATAGGTAAGTATAAAGTTAGAATATTTTCATAAACATTTTTTTCTTATGTATGTAGTAGTAAATTTTCCTAATGTATGTTGGAGCAAATTCGCTATTTTAAATGATGCGGTCCTGGTCCTGTTCTAGTAGGGCTGCCTGATCCGGTTGGATAGTTTGAGGCGTTATATTACTGATCAGCACCTGTTCAGTGTGCCTGATACGGTCCCTTTCAGTAGTGTGGGAAACCGTATCCGGTTCAGATCTGAGCCCTTACATAATGCTAGTCGGGCAATTGCAAGAGAACGGCTCACCCAATATCAAAAGTTTAGTATATGTGTTGAAAAGATATAATTGAATGGTCTTTCGAAATACAAGACACCGCTAAATTTTAGCTGAAATAAATTTTTTGAAGATGGTTCAGATGTCATAGATCAAGCATTTTTTGAATTTTCCACGTTATTGTCACGTTTTTCTACTTTCCTCCTATAGGGTTATTTTTCAATTCGGTAAAGGTAATTCCCAAATCACCTGGATTCGGTCACTGTTTAGTAAGCAAAATTACCAGGTTTTATTAAGCATTCAACACCGCCATTGTTTCTTCTTGGAATTATAATTTACTAGACCGAAAATTGAATAGATTTTTGAATTGCTTTTGATTTAATTTTTCAACTCGAAAGCAGTTTCTCTCTATAAATTTTTCAGTTTATATCTGGTATAACGTACGTTCCTTTGAAAAAAATTAGTACCTCAAAAGAGTTTTTAAGTAGATCACCAATGGAACACTTGGGACGTTAACCGTATGCTGCTGAAACTCAAAATAAAATTAAACGTAAAATCTTTCGATTTCCATTTCGTAAGTAGTATGCAGCTGAAAATAAGAAAACGTGCCCGTGCGAATATATTCCGTTACCTAGACCTGGAAATTTCTTATTTTCAAATTACCAATCAAAACAAATCTGTGACTGTACATTGTCGCTTGCAAAACTTACCTTTTGCACCACATTTGCATATCCTATTGGACTGTGAGCTTTTTGAACCTGTTCTGATTTTTAGCTCTAAAGGATGGTGTGTTTTTCCCTCTAAATCTTTCTTTACTATAATTTTAATAATCACCAAGCTTTTGCTGCATTGAGACCAATGAATCGTTTAACTCCTCTGGCTGTCTTTTTCGGATACGGGTGTTTCCAAAACCCCCTCTGTTTTGTCAGTTTGAACACTCATGCTACTATAACTAACTCTTGAATAATTATCCTCCATATCACACCCCTATTTAACGGGGTATGGAAAAATTGCACTTCAAGACTGTCACTTTTTCATGTGCTTCAAATAGCCACTAGCCTTTCCAATAGCTAAATGAGCTATTACAGTAAGACCTAATAAGGCTGATCTTCGGCACAAGTCCGGTTGCGACCTTGATCCGGTCTTAATTTTCTAGGCTTTAGTTTGATTTACTCATACCGTGATCGTTTGTTTTACTACCACATTTTAAAATAATGCGCAGCGCCGCCGACGACTAGCGTTGTGAAGCATAATGAATGCTCCTTCCAACAAGAAGCATAATTTCATTTTAACAAAAAAATTGAGAAAATGTCAAATATACATTGTTCATGATTATTTATTTTGATTATTTTCAAATTTAATTGTTCTCATAGTATTTAAATAAATAATAATTAAACGCTTATATTTCACTATAATCTAAAATATACTAAACTGATTTATTGCTGATTTATTATTTTTCCACGAAAACGTGCATTGATTCATAAAATTCTTAATAATAATTCTCAAACGTTTTGCTTATATTTTGTTAATATATTTTCTATACCTGAAAACCTGGAACAAAACATAATGGCGCTAATTTTATTATAGTGGAAGTCGTTAACCAAAAATTAGGTAATACTATTTCTAAATATATTAATTGGAGTTATTCATATTACAGCCATCACAATTTACATAACCATCTTGCAAATAATTACTTGAGACAAAATAATATTTTCTAAAACATGATTTCATCAGTTTTCATGTGATGATTGTAAACCATTTTATAATGAACAAACTGGTCGACCATTTTTGAATTTTCATATTTGGGAATTCTTCTTCAACCTTTTCTAATCTAATCTTTTTCTAAACACTTTTCAAACCATATGCATCTTTTCTATAATACAATACGTTTTTTCTATAATACAAATTAATTAACAAATTATTAACTTAACCAGGATTTGTTTGATTTGACGCCTAATTTCATTTAACTAATTTTTGATTACAGTGTTTAGCTACTTTAGAGTTCTTGAAATTCAACAGCTAAATTTTACTTTAAGTTGGGTACATGTACGAAAATAGCAAATCACGCAGTTCATAATGCATTAAGCAAAACTCATAACCACCTTCAAATTAACTACATTAAAAAGCTTTAAGATTATCACAAATAAAAAACATAGTTTCTTACACCTCAAAACGTTTAAAATGACGCCTGAACTGACAGTTTCATTCTTCATTCTTCACAGTTTCATTCTGAAGAGATCCTAGTCTATAAAAAATCCAGATTGTCTTTAAATTTTTTTCCACCAAAAAAACTAAAGTAAACTAAAGCTTCCCCTGTGACCCACTTTAAAATTAGGACAAATTTTTTATGAAATCTCAACAAAATACATGTTGATTAAAATAACCTACATTAAAAGCTCAAATATTCTTTCTTGTTTATTTAAGAAACATTCTACATAAAGCTTTTTGTTCTATCTCCCAGAAGTAGCAGAAATTTTATACTAGCTATTCTTTTTTATTGTTTTGATTTTCGAGTTAAGCTTTTTCTCAACAATAACAAAAACTAAATAGGTGAATCGATATTACAGTTAACCAGATTTTCAAAATTGTATATAGGTCAAACCGATTTGACATCACATCACCAAAATGATTTTGGGTTGATGCCAAATTAAAAATTGTTTTACATACAATGCTTATTCTACAAATCATAACGAAACATATGAATTAATTTTCACTCCAGATTATTTGACATTTTATTTTTATTTAGGTTATGTTAAAGTATTTTGTTTTTGTTTGTTTATTAATCATTTTAATTTTTTTTTTCTTGTTTTTCAGGCAAATGATCAAATTTATAAATGTACATGGAAAAGATGTGGAGTTATTTTTACAAAAAAAGAAGAAATCGTAACACATGTTCGAAGGACACATCTTGGGTATGTTGACCATAACCTCAAATAAAATTTAACTATAAAATTTATGACTTAATCTTAAAAGTGATATATAATGTTCCTGCATAACTGTACTTACAAGTTAAAGTATCCATCATGAATTTAAATTAAATATGATAATTAAGACAACATTCTCACTTACATACAAATTAATTGGTAACGATTACCGGTTTTTAACCAATTTGGCAAATAAAAACTTACCATAAAATAGTTTTATTTTTGTTTTGCTTTTCATAGAATTTGGCACACGTATATGTTTGAGAAACAAGTAGCAGGACTTACGTTTTTGTAAGAATATATTGGCATAAAAAAGGTGAAATGTTTCGATTTTTAAGAAAAACGTGATCTTAATCCATCATTATTTTGATTTGTTTTTTTAACGATTGATACGTTTTAAAAAGTTCAACAATTTCGATTTTCTTTGTGTTATTATGACTTTTAATTTTTTTCGATTGAACTTGATTTTTTTGATTAATCTTATCAATTTACGTTCTAAAATCTTAAACAAGTCTTATCTTAAATCTTATCAAATCATAGTCAGTATTAAATTTAAAAACTAAGAATACGAAATTACATGTTATAACGTGGTTTAAATTCGGTAAACCAAGCTTTATAAAACAAAAAGCTTAAAGTAAAACCAAAGATAACGTGATTTTGTCGACCCTACACTTGTAGTGGCCTTAAAACGAAAAATGTTTGTATTTGTTCAATAATAATTAAAACTTGAAATTTTATAACGTGACCACTTCAAAAGACAGGTTAAAAAAATAACATTTAAAAAAACTTCCGGTTTTAGTAAATTTAAGTTTATTTTTGTTTTACCAAAAATAAACGCAGAGGTACTTTTATTCAATGATAATGTTGGTTTTAGTTTTAAACTTATATTAGTAGTTTTCCTTCAAAAATTAATTTGTTTTCTGGTTTTTTGTTTTCGTATGTAATATATCAAGGTTGTAAATTTTAAACTTAAAAAAACAGAATTTGAGCTTACGTCATGAAAACAATATGCTTTGTCTTAACATCCTATCTAAACGTTTTTGAATATTTGCTTGTAAGCATACGCAAGGTTGTGTTCAAAGTAGTAACGTAAAATAAAAATTTGGTTATATGCTCGTACTGTTACAGTTATGTAGGTTTTTTAATACGTACTAGCTTTTCTGTCTAAGGCACTTATTTGCTTCAAATTCTTCTTAAAAACTGCATGTAGATGGCTTTGTCTATCTATAAAAAATTGTAGAACTAATAGGTTTACGGTTTTGGATTTTTAATTAGAACTTGTGTTTCCTGAATATACTCTTTTGATCTACGGACAAATACGGTTAACCAAATTAGAACCATGTCTTCTATTTGTGAGTAGGGTATTCAATACCGGACAAACAATTACCGTTATACCGGTATACCGTGGCAATCGCCAAAAGCGATGCCGAATTATCAATACCGATTTTAGTGTTATTCTCCAAAATATTCTACAATTTATTTTTATTGTATTAACGCGTGAGTGTAGATATGCAGTTTTAATTTATCTTTAATAGTTATTCTAATTAGGCAATTGGGATACGGAAACTGGTACTAATTTTCTGAAAAATTACTATTTGGACTGCGAACGATAAGTCGCGAAACATAAATCAGTGACGTATTGATTTTGGTACACGTTTTCGATATATAACGTCATTATTTTAATTGGCTAATTTTCTTCACTTCAAATATAACTATTAGATCAATCGAGCTTTTAGCCATCATGATGTGAATTATGATTTGCTTAGTTAGTTTTACATTGTAAACATGGTTGTTCTAATTTTGGATACTTCCTCGCTAAATTATCTGCTAAAGATTTGTAAATTTTAGCACATACCGTTAGATGTGGAACAGATGTGGAATGATTGATGGATCCGAATGATCTAAAGATTTCCAAGTTCTAACGAAATTCGTTAAATGTGGAGTATGATTTGATTGGCTGGAGCATACAAACGTTATCCAAGTTTTGCTATTTAGTCTACCACATAAGTTTTGCGTTGTACCGTGATTGTCTAAATATGTTAGTGCAAAATTTGGCGAGATCCGCTAAATGTAGAATATTATTCGGATCGACTTGCAATCCACATCATTCGTGTTATCGATTGTTTTCAGTTTTCACCTTAACAAACAGTTCTGGAGGGATTTAAATTTAAGCGCAACCCACTCAAACGGCAATTTGGAACGGAAACCGTCACAAAATTTTAAACTAAATTTTACCATTCTTAGTAGAAGATGATTTGAATTAGCAAAATTTATCCACCTTCAAAAGCAATTTCGGATTCATCAACCTCTTGATAATGTAAAATGAAGCATATGATTTAATTTTGCCGGAACTTTGTGTAGTGCAAACGCAGACGTTATTCTAGTTTTATATGTTGACACCTAATTGTTTTAGAAAAAAGGTTTATCGATGAATTTACCTTTACATAATCATATTTCCGTATAAAAGAGTAGTAGATTGTATCACTTGTGCGAACGCGTTTTCCAAACAAGAGTGTAGTAGCGTTTGTTTGGAAACGCTGTTCGCGCTTTAGTAAACCCACTAGTTTTTGTAACAAACGCACAAAATTTATTAAATATTTATTTAATTGTTGATTATATAATTTATTTAACAAATTTATAAACAAATTTAAGATATTTAAACATAAACTAAAGTGCGCCATCTCTTCGTTGTAATATTTGTATGCAAAATTATAGGTAGATTCCAGTTCGCTGCTAAATTGTACTAAACTGCTAAAATTAAATTTGATTTCATAAAATCCACCAATTTTCCAAATTTGATTTCATAAAGTCGATCAAACATGTGAACTGTCACAAAATTTTGATTTCGTCAAACAAATGTATTAAATAAATAATACTATAATATAATTAAATTTTAAAAATATATAAACATAGCAATCTATCTATCAACAATCTGCTGTCAACAGCACAGGCACTATATTAGTATAACATATTCTTCGTAATTTTAAAAAACTTAGTCATCCACGGAAAGTTTTTGACTAAAATTATCTTGACAACTGATTTGAATTTTAAAAACTCATAATAATTGCTATTTCTTGCAAGTCAGATTGTTTTGGGTTATGTTTAGGTAGTTTTTACTATATGTACATAGTTATAGTTATTTATGTATCAAGGGAATTATGAGGATGTTAATTACCGAGGGAAACGTTTACTACCCGAGGGCCTCTGGCCCGAGGGTTAGTAAGTTTCACAAGGTAATTGACATCTAATAATTCACGTGATGCATAAATAATTTTATGTTTTACTACTTAAAACATTTATTAAACTAAAACATTTATTTTTATCAAGTATTTTTATAAGATGAGTTTGCGTTTTAATTGATCTAGTTAGTTTTTGTTCACTTGATATTGCTAGGGTATTGTTATTCGTTACTATGGCTTTATGTAAATAATTTTGTTTTTAAATAAACAATTCTTTTATAACATTTGCAAAAATGAGTGACGTCTGTAAAAATATTTCTCAAAATATATTAGAAAAGGCTGAAAAAGCTCGCTCAACTCTATTGCCAAAAAAATCTGAAGCAGTGTACCAAAAGGAATACGACATATTTAAAATATGGATTAATAAGAATCAAATGACAGAGTCGAAGAATGTAGAACCAGTTGTACTCCTCGCTTACTTTCAGGAAATGGTAGGTTTTCCTTTTAATATTTTAAAACGTAATTGCCATTCTGACTTTTTTTATATTTTTTTGAAGTCTGAATCATATAGCCCTAATTCCTTATGGACTAAGTGGTCCATGCTAAAAACGATGATGGAAATGTACGATAAAGTAGATATGAAGCAGTTTTATGAAGTAGAGGCATTTCTTAAGAGAAAAAGTAAAGGTTACAAGCCGAAAAAATCAGAAGTTCTTACCAAAGACAACGTAATCAAGTTTTTAAGAGATGCCCCTAATGATGACCATTTACTTCATAAGGTGGTTTTGATTATGGGCTACTTTGGTGGATGCAGAGGTCAAGAGCTGCTGAACATGACAACAAAAGATATTGAGGATAGAGGGTCTGTCATGGTAGTAAATATCCCAAAAAGTAAAACGGACATTCAAAGACAGTTTACTATTGTAGAAGTACCTGAGTTTCCTACACTATTTTTAATCAGAAGCTATATGTCTCTACGAAAGTCCGGTATTGAAAGATTTTTCTTAACATATAGGGCAAAACGATGTACCATGCAGCCAGTTGGAAAAAATACGCTTGGAAAAATTCCAAGCAAAATTGCTTGTTTCTTAGGTTTGCCAAACCCAAATTCCTACACCGGTCATTGCTTACGGCGAACTTCTGCCACTGCTTTAGTAAATGCTGGAGCAAGCATGACAACTTTAAAGAGACATGGCGGATGGCGAAGCAGCACGGTTGCAGAAGGGTATTTGGCAGATAGTCTGGAATTAAAAAATAAGACTGCACGATTGCTAGTTGAGATGCCTGATGTCGAAGCAAATAAATCATTGAACTCCCATATAGAAGTAATAAACTCCAGTGAAAGTTCAGTGGAAAAATCGTTGATTTCTAGGGGAACAGAAAATTTATTTAATGGGAAGTTTGAAAATTGCCAGTTTTATTTGAACTACTCCGAAAATAAAGGCGAAAAAAATAATTTTTTTATAAGTTATTATAATTAGTAATTACTATTGTTCAAATTTTTTTTGTGTTCTAAAATTATAATAAAAATTAGGTCTATTATGAATCCATAACTCCCTCTTATAATTCCCTTGGGAATTAAGAATGCCATTATTATTTCGGTAACTAAGGTCTAAACGACTTATAATAAATCAGTAAAACATAAAATTATTAATATTATTGCAATAAATAAATTATTGATTTCTACTTCTCATTGCAGTATGTAATGTGTCATTGTCATACAGCTTTATAATGAGTTGAAATTTCAAATCTCATATGAACACGCGTTTTTAGTTTATAATTGTAATACACTGTGAAGTGTCAGCTCAAAAAGTATTTTGTGTGCTTGTTTTGATGTTTGACATATTTTCTTAGCGTGCAACAAATACGACTATTAGCATGTTACATATACTATTTCGAAAAATGAAATAGTACATTATATAACAAGGTTGAGAAGTAGGCTATTATTGACCGAGAACTTTTAGATCCTGAAGCGCGTAGCGCCGAGGGATATAATGTTCGAGGTCAATATTAGTCTTCTCAACCGAGGTATATATAGAATTTTTTTAACTACAAACACTAATTATCATATTTGCTTTCATTAGATATTTATATTAGTCATTTTCCATTTCAGTTTTTAAATATCTTAAAATATCAAGTAGCCTGGAAGTTTAGTTTCATACAAATAAAACGAAACAAAGCAATGCAATTATTATTTGTTTGTGTTTTTTTGTTCATTTTGTTCAATCAAAAATAAAAGAAAATTTGTCATTATTAACCTAGGTAATTGTTTGTTATTATTATTGACCTAGCTTGAGAAAAATTACTTCTCATTGGGGCATTCGAGTAAATAATGACGATTTCTCAAGTTAGTATTTAAAAAAATATTTTTTAAGTCTGTGTATCATATATACATATTTTTATTCCCCTACCTATTAAAGTTTTACTTTATTACTGTAATTTGCGGTCGTAAAGTGCCACTTTTTAATCCTATATTTTGTTGCCACGATTACGTCCAAAAAAACAAACATTTAAAATTGTATAAATTAGATAAAAATTAATTTTTTTTATCAAAGCAATATTTCAATTCAAAATTTCATAATCCAATCAAAATATTTGTTATTTTTTGTTGTCATAGCCTAATTTGTTTAAAAAAATCAAAGGTTACTTGTTCAACCTATTTTTATTTCAAAAATTTATGCAAATTTTTAATTTTGAATTATGTTAAACAATTTTTTTTAAATATTTTGCTTTTGGCGAATAAAAAATAGTATGATTACGCCTCGATTTGCAAACTTCACATATGTCCAAAAACCTTAGCTTTCCGTCCTTGCATCATAATCTAATATTTGGTTATTTTCTTTTAAAACAAAATTGAATATTTTTTGTGCATGTGCTACAAAAAATATTTTTACGCACAAACGAATTGTAAAAAATATTTTACATCCTAGTTTTCGTGGCTGGAAGTTGTACCTTACGTCCATAAGGCGTAGCCCGTTGAGCCCATTGCTATAAAAATCATAATATGAGAACATACAAATGAGTTATTGTTTGAAGTTTATAGTGAAAATCATGCCATGCTTAATTTTCTCGAATTTTCAAAATATCTAAGGTGTATTTTATTTGCCAAATTACACTAACTAAATCCAAATCTAACAAAATAGTTGGTTTTGAAAAAGTCGGAATTGTATTTTAGTTCGCGTACTCAACACGCAATTCGCTACCCATCGTTTTTTATTTCTAAAAGTTGTCAAAAGTTCAAAATTCTTTTGAAGTTTTGATAATTTGTCTACACTCAAAAATTTATTAATTTTCACTTTAAAAATATCAATTTAAATTAACACGCAGAACGTTCAAATTATACGGATAATAAAAAATTAAATAAATAAGCTTGTTGATTAAAAACTTTTATTTACTTTCTGAACAAGTACTAAATGTAGTCATGCTAGTTTTACGATTTGGATAGTTGGCAAATTTTCGCAAACAAAATTATAGTTTATCAGATATTGAAATACACGACAAAACTATGAAACCAATAGACCCAAAAATATGACATTAGTGTGGTCAAATGGCAGGAGGACTTTGTTTTTAGTTTCGGGCAGCGATGTATATTAAACATAAAATTCTCTGTAAAAGTACAAGTACAACTTTTTTCCAAATTCTAAACATATTCCAAAAATTATAATAAAATCAAAAAATTAAAATTTTTTCAAAATTCTAAAAATATTCCAAAAATTATTAGAAAATCAAAAATTGAAACGTTTTTTCAAAATTCCAAAAAATATTGGAAAAATTATAACAAAATCAAAAATTCAAACTTTTTCCTAACTTCTTAAAATATTGCAAAAATTATTACAAAATTTGAAACTTTTTCCAAAATTCCAAAAATATTACAAAAATTCAAACTTTTGTGAAAATTCCAAAAATATTGCAAAAATTATAACAAAATCAAAAATACGAACTTTTTTTCAAAATTCTAAATATATTCCAAAAATTAATCGAAAATCAAAGATTACAATTTCAAAATTCCACAAATATTGCAAACTTATAACAAAAATTCAAACTTATTTTTCAACTGTTTCTGTTATTCAGAAGTCGTGGAATCTGGAATCACACAAAAAATTACTCAAGAAACATCTCCCTAATAATTACATTTTTTTAAAAATACGACATTTAATCTGCAACACTTGATATTTTCCAACTTTTCCTATAAATCGGGAGAAGTTGAAACTCGATGGAACCATATTCCATGCCCAATTTCATGTTCAATTACATTTCATGCCATACAAAAAATAAATTTTATGTTTTTCAAAAGAATTGGTTAAAAAAATAAATGAAAATCATTTTTTTTGATACACTTAACGATTTTTTTGACACACTTTATGTTAATTTAATGTTCAATTACATTTCATGTCATCCAAATAATTACTTTTATGTTTTATATCTTTCTAGCGGAAAAGTTTCCCATAATATGTTTCTCAAAAAATTGAGAAACAAAATATATGAAAATCATTTTTTTGTCTCTACGATTTTTTTTACATACTTCTAACACAAAATTCACGGTCCTGATCTCACATGCAGATCCCGATCATCAAGATTTCTCCAGAATCTCTATCACTGAAAATAAACGTTAGCCAAAAATATAAAAACTTGCTATTTTTGGCACACTTAATGATTTTTTGACACACTTCCGGTACAGTTATCGAACCCAACGTCTTTTCGTCTCTTACCATTAACATATAGCCTATTTTTAGAAAAAACTTTGAATCGCTCAAGTAGCTTTCTTGTTTCCGTAGGTTGTGATTCCAATTGAAGAAATGGCAGCAAAAGGAGGCAAGTAAAATTTTCAAAAGTTCAATTTTGTTGGGTAATAAGAAAAAAGGAAAAATTTATTAAGAAAAAATTAAATTATTAACAAAACGTACGCTTTTTCGGGACGAGCTCAAAACGTGTACTGTCTTGTCACAAATGACGCAATGATTTCATTTGTTGCAAAAAGGAGCTAGGTCCGCACTTGCAGACTTTTTGCACCAAACGGTATAGGCCGGTAAATTCAAATTTTGTCATGCGTTTGCTTCTCGTCGGATCTGCCTCGTTCATGACTTCATGCATCAATCGATAGCATTAATTTTTGTTCAAGTTGTAGGTGAAAAAAAGAATAACGACTAAAATTTGGATCTGCCCCTGTTTTGCTGTAAGGTCTTCAATTTTATGCTATCTAACCTTTCTGATTGAATTGCATTTTGTAATCCACCACATAAATTGTACATTAAGTGCAAATACAATAAATTTTATTACATTTATTAATCGTAGCCATTCGACATAACTATGTTTCATTTCGTCATCATAACATAATAGTGAAAGTATTTTTTATAGTTTGTACATAAGTTTTGTTTTCTTTTCGGTATAAACTTGAAGTTTTACAATAAAAAACTAATTTTTAGTTTTTTTGTTTTTGCAATAATTTCTTTACCTTGACATAATAATTACTATACAATTGAATAATTTTAGAATTTTTTCTATTTTGCCTATTAGTTTTTGTGGGTACTGTAAATCTATAAATTCATTAAATATTGATTATAATTACAAATTATACATCAATCTCAATATAAATTTTAATCTATCATTATAATTTTGAGATTCGATTAGATAGCCTTGGATTATCCATTAAATAACCGTATTTTCTGCCAAAATATTGTTTGAATTAAAACACAAAAAAACATATTGTTTACATTGGACTTAATCAAACGGATTAAAGGCTATTTTAAGTTACTTAATATAATATTACAACTGACTCCGTTAATGTGAAGATTGGCTTATAAGTTTGTTCGTTGTCCGATTGGTTGACACCGTATGCAAAAAACAATGAACTTTACAATATGTATATGAAAAAAGTATACTATGTAGTGTTTTTGGTTAAGCTTTTTTATCTGGAGTTTTATATTTCTGTAGGTGGGAGGTAAACTGCACCAAGTCACATTTTTAAAATTTTACAGACCAAAAAACTGTTTGAAAATGGACTATGGACTTGGACTATTTAAAATTGTTCTATCTCGAAAACTACACTAGTTAGGACTCAGTGCTATTAACCTCTCGGTAGAGAACAAAATCCTGATTCTAACAGTATAAAAAAACGTATTTTGAAAAAACTGGACTTGGTGTAGTTTACCTCCCACCTACATATTTTAAGATGGCGTTTAATATTTTTTACATTGAGTTTTATGTTTCAAATGGTGCTATGGGTTCCGAATTTTTTCTGTGCTAAAAAAACAAGCAGACTTACAATATATCGAGGGTTTTGCATATGCTGACGCTGAACATTTACCCATTTGTTAATATAATGTTTTCAATTTTAGTAAACAAAGTCCGAGCAGCAAGATGTCCGCTAGAAATAGGTAGATTTCGAGATCAGACAGTTTTGTGTACAAGTAGAATCTGATATATCAGATTAGTTTAAACAAAACAAACTAATTACAAACAGATATCGAACAAATTTTAAAAAGAAAATTAGCTGCATATAAGCAAAACTACCAATCTTTCAACAGAAAAATATCAAATCTACCACAGAACATATGTGTGACAATTTATGACACTATATGAAAAACACACGGCAAACCTACTCTATATCATATGTCATGTCGTGCAATTACGGCAAAATATCAAAATAGTTTATTTCTAACAAAAAAAATTAATTTCTTCTATTCAAATCTTTTTTTTTTTTTTTTTCATTGACTGTTATAAGGTTTTTGCAAATTTTTGTTGTTGGGGATTGTTGCAAACGTTTTTGTTGAAGCCGACAAGTCAAAAACCTCTAACTGCAGAGGTTTATATTTATAAGAAACGGATTAAAATGTTTCCACAGATTCTAAATTTATGAAGTTTTTAAAAATATTAGTATCCAAACAGCCGTTATAACGGATTTAAAAAACCAATTTTTTTGCTAGTATAAAGCCTCTAGTTTCTTAACTATGTGTTGGATCTCGCTGATTTACGAACTTGTTCACGGTATTCATAAAACACACATTTTTAAAATAAGTTTTTTGATCTGGCTCCACAAATGCGACCGTGAGAGTGCCGGTTGAGTCAAACGCATTTTGTGTTTTACAAGCTTTTTTGTTGGAGCCGCTCACTCAGAAACCTCCAACTGCAGTGGTCTATTTTTTTGGAAGAAATTGGTAAAAAAGGTTTCAAAGACTCTACATTTCTGAAGTTTTTCAAAATGTTAATATCCAAACAGCCGTTATAACGGATCTAAAAAACAAACGTTTTTTTTCTAGTATAAAGCCCGTCGGATCAAGCTGATTTACGAACTTGTCCAAGATATTAATAAAACACTCATTTTTAGAAAAGGCTTTTTGATCTGAGAGCGCCGGTTGTTTAAAACAAATTTTTTTTTGCAAACTTTTTTGTTGCAGCCGCTCACTCGGGCACCTCTAACTGCAGAGGTCTATTTTTAGAATAAATTGATAAAAAAGATGCCAAAGATTCTAAATTTGTTAATTTTTTAAAAATATTAGTATCCAGCCGGTCGTTTTCATTATATCTTATATCGTTTATATATATATAGCCAATTTCATTTAATTTTTTTTTTCATTTAATTTTTTTGAAAACGAGCAAGAAATTTGTTCGAAACGTAGGGTAGTTAATTAATAAATAAATTAAAAAATTAGAATTTGGGTATAAACAATAAAAGTATAAACAATAAAATTGAAACTTTTTTCAAAATTCCATTCCATAAAATCAACAATTTAACATTTTTCAAAATTCTAAAAATATTCCGAAAATTCTTACAAAATCAAAATTTGAAACTTTTTTCAAAATTCTAAAAATATATATCTAAAATTCACAAATTCAAAAATTCCATTTTTTTCAAAATTCTAAAAATATTGAAAAAATTATAACAAAATCAAAAATTAAAACTTTTTCCAAAATATTGCAAAAATTATTACAAAATCAAAAATACAAACTTTTTTCAAAATTTCAAAAATTATAATAAAATCAACAATTTAAAATTTTTCAAAATTCTAAAAATATTCCAAAAATTCTTACAAAATCAAAAATTGAAATTTTTCTTAAAATTCTAAAAATATATATATATAAAATTCACAAATTCAAAAATTCTAATATTGAAAAAATTATAACAAATCAAAAATTAAAACTTTTTCCAAAATTCTAAAAATATTGCAAAAATTATTACAAAATCCAAAATACAAACTTTTTTCAAAATTCCAAAAATTATAATAAAATCAAAAATTTAAAATTTTTCAAAATTCTAAAAATATTCCAGAAATTCTTACAAAATCAAAACTTAAATCTTTTTTCAAAATTCTAAAAATTTATATATATAAAATTTTACAAATTCAAAAATTCCATTTTTTTATCAAAATTCCAAAAATATTGAGAAAATTATAACAAAACCAAAAATTAAAACTTTTTCCAAAATTCTAAAAATATTGCAAAAATTATTACAAAATCAAAAATACAAACTTCTGTTCTGAAATTCTGTCTTATATAAATTTCTATGTTCCTAGAGTCAATTCGAGATCTCGTAACTTATTTTTTACCAATTCCTCAAAGAAAAATATTGCTCATTTTGGACCTGCTAATCGTTTTTTTTTTTTTATTAATTAGTTAGACATGTTTAGCACACTAAATATGAAATATTCATTATTCAGACTCTTTGAATATCCCACGTCAACTATAAAGGAAGGAAATGAGGAAAATGGAAGGAAAATGGAAGGAAGGAGGATATAGGGACAACTATACTAATTGTTTTAAATGATGATGTACATTCTCTTTAAATGATTGAGGGGAAAATTCATCGGGAAATACAGAGGAAGGCATTGAGTTCCACATTTTGGCTCTATTAAAATAGTCGTTTTGGAAGGACACAGTTCTACAACGAGGTATTTGTACAACAAATGGATGAGATGACTCGGCAGCCCTTGTTTGTCGATTATACTGCGCACATGGTGGAAGGATGTTTTGGATTTCTTTAGAGGAGAATTCGCTAAAGTTATATTTATAGTATATTGACAATTCAGCCACATTTCTTCTGTGCTGGAGCGAATAAAGCTGGTCCGTTAGTTCGGTATTACCAATCAACCGTATTGCTTTTCTCTGTACAGAGTCTAGACATTTTATTGTTGACTGACAAGCACCTCCCCAAACATGACAGCAGTATTCCGTACATGGGCGAATAAAGGACTTGAAGATTAGCAAAATTTGGTCGGGATTGAAGTAT
This sequence comes from Diogma glabrata, assembly GCA_963693315.1. NCBI lineage: Eukaryota > Metazoa > Arthropoda > Insecta > Diptera > Cylindrotomidae > Diogma > Diogma glabrata. Next base: position 207,257,074 of record OY856187.1, read on the forward strand.
TTTTTACATCGGCTCAAGACTCAAGACAAGTTTAATGAGATTAGCAAATCAGTTGCTACCCACGGTCGATATTTTTTGCACCAGTACAGCTCATTTCAAATTGGATATTTCTAAAGCGAATCGCCTTGCTATATGTTAATTTTTTGTAGCATATCATTTTTAAACCTATCTTTGTTTCTATTGTTTCACGGTTATCCATTTTCTGATTTCAATTGATGACGATTTCTTAAATTTAATTATATCCTAATCAATTTTTAAACTTAAGGTATAGGGTCATTCCATTTTAAAGTCAACCTTCAAGCTAAAGTTTTTTTCTTCACAAAACTGTAACTGTGACCTATAATTTTTTTTTCATATATTTTACTATAAGATATGGCAACAACTGTGAAAATTCTAATATTATTATTTTGTTTAGAATGCAATTAACCGCATGGTTGTGAAAAATGCTTAATATACGAATTAAAATATATCTAAAAAGAATATAGCATAGCACAAATATAATAAACCGAATTGTTTTAGACTTTTTATTTTCTGTAAGCTAAAGTTTGGAGTGTCTGAATTGGACAGCTTTGCTTTCCAAATAAATGAGGTAAGCATTCTAAATACATGAATTCTTTTGTGTTACGTTAGTCACGTTACGTTAGTCACACATCATTTAAATCAAAAGCGTCAATTTATGAAAAACTAACAAATTTTTTAAAAAGTTATTGGCTTTTTTAAAAAATATATTAATTACATTGAAGAAACTTATCAATAAATTTTATGTACATTTTCAACATCTAGAGAATTTTGGTTCATAATTTAGGTGTTAATTTAATGGTATAAAAAATGTTACGTTAGTCACATTTACATTTTTATTTAAAAAATATCTAAAAAATTTAATTTAAATAAAAAGCTTTCTGATTTAGATAAATAATCTCGATTTACATTTTAAAAAGTCAACAAGTACTTAAAATAATCTTTACAATTTTAGTTATAAGGAAACAAAGTTGTGAATTTCGGTATAAATGTTACGTTAGTCACTTTGGAATGACCCTATATAAATAATATTAATTAGTAATTAAATAACAAATATGTAGAAAATTTTCCGATTTATGGACGACGGTATTACTAACAAGTTAACTTTGTAAAGAACGAAGAACGAAAGAAAAAATAAAAAATAAAATAAAAATAAATAAAAAAAAAATAAAAAAAAATAAAAAAAAATAAAAAAAATAAAAATAAAAAAAAAAATTACATGGAAAAAGAGAAAAAAAGAAAACGTAATAATATAAAAATTTTAGGATAAATGTAATTAAAAAAAAAAAAAACTATAAATTATCAAATTAAATATAATAAAATTTCAATTTTTATACTATATAGCATAAATCAATAATTTAAAATATATAAAAATTACAAATGTTTGAATTTTTAAAAATCAATTTCCTAGATATTAAAATAATACTTATGTTTAAAATTCATGATGCATTGTCCAGAAATAATTTATTTGACTTGTAATTTAAATTATATTTCATTAAGTTGTTTTGTATTCGCGTCTTTAAAAATAAATAAAATAAAATAAAAAATAAAAATAAACTTTTTTCAAAATTCCAAAAATATTTCAAAAACTTAACAAATTCAAAAATTTCCATGTCATATTTACGTCATACAATAGCTAATTTTTTTTTTCCAAAAAATGGGCTAAAAAATAACTGAAATCATTTTTTTGACATACTTGACAATATTTTTTTGACAAACTTATAATGCAATAAAATTCTCAATAATAATAATATCATTTTCATTTCATACAAATAACTAATTTTATTATTTTCTATAAAATAAATGAAAATCCATTCTTTTGACACACTTGACATTTTTTGACAAACTTATAATTCTCTATAATAATACTAAAATTGCATGTCATACAAAGAATTAATTTTATTTTTTCCCAATAATTGGGTAAAAAATAAATAAACCGAAATAAAATCTTTCTTTTGACACACTTGACAACATTTTTTTGACAAACTTATAATGCAATAATCTAGTTTTTGGTCTCACATACCAATCCCGACCATCAAAATTTCTTCAAATTCAATGTTTCTATTCCACTTAAAATGAACGTTTTTAAGCCAAAAATATGCAATTTCCTTGTTTTGACACACTTGACGATTTTTTTGACACACTTTCGGTACAGTTATTGAACACGTCGTCCTTTCGGCTCTTCCCATTGAGTAAACCTATTTTTAGAAAAAAAATTTGAAATCCTTCCAGCGGTTTTCTACATTTCGTCGGTTGTGACGGCAGGCCGGCCGGAAGACAGACATACATTTTTTTTTTGCTTTTTTAGAATCAGTAGGTCCTAAAACGTCGAGAAATGCCAAAAAAAGTGGGGGTAAGAATTTCACTTTTGGCTCATGAATGCAATACTTAGGTTTTTTCAAAACCGATGTAATAAGTCAGTTTTTGAATTTTATAAACTCGCTAGATTTTTGAAAATTCGAAAAAAACCTAAATATACCATAATTTTTACTAAACTTCAAACAATAATAAATTTGTCTGTTCTAATATCATGATTATTTTATAGCAACGGGCTTTTATTTTATGGCCGTAAAATTCTAGTTTCCGCCATGCTAACTATAAGGATGTAAAATGTGTTTTACAATCAGGGGCGTCAATTGGGTAGGGCTGGGGGGGGGCATTGGCCCCCCCCAAGGATCTGATACTATCAATACATCGATTCAATAAAACTTTCCAATCGTGATAGAATTATACACTATAAAAATTTCAATGCACTGCTATTTTGTAAATTCGTCTAATTTTTAGAAGACTTACTTAACTAATATACCAATTTTATCGCATACTATTAATTGAAATATATCTGATAATATAATTATTACGTTACATATTATTTTGGCCCGACTAAAGTACAGTTCACCGCAATATTCAAACCGTTATCGTTCTTTGTATCAAGGACTAGAGCGCCACCGATACGAAAGGCGGTCGTATTGCTTCTAATCTTCTGATGAAATCAGTTTTATAAACAAAACACGATCGTTCTTCCAAAAACGCCGTGGGTGCGTATTGAGACAAAATTCTATCGTACTATAAGGTGCGCGGCATCACCGCTTTTAGAAGAACGAATGTGTTTTGATTATAAGATATTCGTGTCTGAGCCGCGTCTGAGCCCTGATTTCATTAGTATAGCGTTCCTCGAGAGTTCATAGTGCAGTATTTAACATTCAAATTTCAATTGTTATTGGCCATTGGTAATTTATATAAACTTAAAAGTAAGTACATGCAGGAGAACACAACCTAATTATACCCCACTTATTTGGAGAACCCTGACTGTTTGGCCTTGTTTTTTATCTATATCAGATTGTACAAACTTTACAAGACTTTTTTAAAAACAATAAATTAAAAACAATTCTAAAATGTAAAATCCTATAACATATCAAAAGTTTTCTTGATAGTTGTGCTAATTTTTATAAAATGAATGAAAATAATTATGGGAGTAATTTAAATTTATTGGGTTATTTCCAGTGATTTTATGATAGTGAATGTTTTATAATGGACAAGCAATATTTTCTAACGACACGAACAAATATTTAAGTTATGTAAATATTTTCAAAGTATGTTATGAAAACTTGCTGACAAATTCATTTTATGAATTTTTAATTCATAAAATAGCAAAAATTATATGTTTGGTTGGTTATAATAAAATCCAAAACGTATCCTAAACGTCAATCTTTGTTCATTTTTTTATACAGTCACAGGGAGGGAGAAACTATTATTTTTTTGTGGTAGGTTTTTCTTATAGATTTAAAAGAAGCTCGCAATAATTGTACAATTTTGAATCAAATGAAAAATTTACGCACGTTTATGGGTAGTAAGCTGACCAGACGTCCCACGCTGCGTGGAAATGTCACACATTTTATTGCGTTGTCCCACGGAGAAATCTGTCCCACAAAGCGTCCCACGAAACAAATATTTCCACCGCATTTGCCCGCATTATCGAAATAATCATCTACCTACGTATAGTTTGCGCAATATCTTAGTCAGAGCAATGGCTTCACTTTTTTCTTGCAGTTTGTATAATGTTATGTATATGTTGATTTAACCATATTGAGAGAACAAACCAGTGCAATATTATTATGAAAAATAAAATACAAAATATTTTACTTAAAAAGATGCAGTTTTGCGTATAAATTCATAAAAATTTAAATTTTTAAACCAGAGTTTACGAGTCTTTATTCGAGCACTCATTGAAATTTTATTCCCTTTGAAATAATATTCAAAAATTAAAATGTTCATAATTTGAATATCGTTCTTACTTGTAAGAGTAAAATTTTTGTTTTTTCGATTTTACTCTTTTGGAGCAGATTACATTTTCCAGTTCTTTCATTCGATTTGTAAAAGAAGAAAATTAGACACTCTACGTCATCCTTTATATTCATTTTTCTAACAATGCATGAATAATTGAACGAATCAAGCATTTTACGTTGAAAAGCATCAAATTTGACGCAAAAGTAAAAGTTTTGAGTATTTGAAAGAAAATATTTACTTCAATTTAGTAGCAAGAATGATATTTTATTATTTTCACTCCTGTATGTGGGAGTGTTATATTTTTTTTAAGCTACGCACTGAAAGGACAAAGTAAAAGAGTGATATAAGTAGCGTTTTAAACTCTGTTTAAAACACACTTTAACTAGGAAGCTCAAAAGTAAAATGATTATTTTCTAATATATAATTTTTTTTTCTCAATAAAGAACAAACAAAGCAAACAGCATAAAAACTTGATAAATGGTATAGATTTGCAAAAGATAGAACGAGAGGTATACTGTATACCTCTTCTACTTACAGAATACAGAAAAGATATTAATTATTTAGTAAAATTAAAATAAATTGTTTCAATTGTTTTACAGTCTTTACTTGTGTAACAAAAGTTTTAAGCTACTATAAAAGGTAAATTTATGCTCATTTTTAAAATTATATTTAAAAAGTTCTCCTGCAAATCAAGACGGATAGAAAACGTTTACGTAAATTCTTATACGATATTGAGTTGGACTATCCTTTTATAAAAAAATCAAAATATAACGACGCAAAAGTTTAGTGTATTACCAGTCGGAGTGAATTTGCAAATTAACAGTGGACATTATGATATTAAAAGACATATAGATACAGATAAACATAAAAAAGCGTTGCTATAAGCCGCCAGCTCCAGTAGCTTGAACAAGTTTTGTTGTTATTTTGTTTTCTTGTTGTTATTTAACATTGACAAAAAGTTAGTTGCAATTTGTGCTGATAACACGAACACCAATTTTATTGGTGTCACGTCAAGGGGTGAAAATTTAAAAACAAGCTAAACTCGAATTTGAACCAGAGTGTATTGGGTATTTGATTCGCAGCCCATATTCTAAATAATGCAATAAGAAATGCTGCTGATTTAAATGGCAGGGTTAAAAAAAATTGGATATTTTACTGCCTTTACTGGAGACGTTGCAGGAGTTCTGCGGCAAAAGTAATGTCGAACATAACCGACTTATTAGATACAGTGAAACTCGCTGGCTGGCGGTAATGCCAGCACCAGAAAGAATTTAGAAAATATACGAACCACTGCAAGCACATTTCCTAACGGTTGAATGTCCAATTAAAATAAAAGAATTTTTTGAAGAATTAAATAGTAAACAAATAGTAAAGGAAAGCATTAAATAGGAAATTTATGCACAATCTAGCTAGCACGTTTTCACCGTTCCACTTTCTCGCAATAGAAATTCTAATTAGTTAGTATTTGGAAGAATGTTTGCATTTTTTCCCACATTTTAACGATTTGGCTCTGGTCAGTTTAGGGTAGACATAACTCTTCCTCTCTGAGACAAATATAGGAAAACAAACAAAAAAACGATTCGACATAAGAGGAGTCACGTAGGGATTGCAATCCCGTGGTGTTTTATTTTTACATAATTTCCATAAACGACTCATAAATTTTAAATCCCGGGATGCCCGAGATCTAAAAAATCTATAGAAAAACCATCCTTTTTTTCTATGCTGCACGATCTGCTGTCGTTTACAAATTCACTCTCTGAACAGTTACAAAGCAAAGATATAATAATTTCTAGCACAAGCGCTTTAATTAAAACTACTATCTTGATGCTTAAACAATGCAGAGATGATACTAAATTTAAAATTATTTTTAGCAAATGAAGGGATTTTGCAGAACTTTGCGGCATTCGCTTCGATGAAACAACACCAGAAGACTAGCAGAGTAACCAATGTAGCTCAGAAGCATTTTATTTTTATTTCTAAGTCGATGCATTTAAATGCTTTTAAATATATGTGTGCATAAAAACGTGTATGTTACGTTTTACGAAAAAAAATTTTTTTTGTCATTTAAATTCTCGCCCCCCCCCAAGATTTTGGTGAAATGACGCCACTGTTTACAATTGATTTGTGCGTAATAGCTATTTATGTACCGAGGGCGTTATGTAGGTTATTGCGCCCGGAAAGCGACGTAATCTAGCCCGAGGAATGGATGTCGCTTGATGGGCGTAATACCCAGTAACGCCAGTTACAAGATTTGATGCTTCACTAAATAAGCTTAAAACTAAGAAAGAATTTTTTTAATCTATATAGTCGAGGAAAATTAGCTTCAAAATCCGTAAAACTTCTAAGTCCTCAGGGACAGCTCCGATTTTGATGATTTTTTTTTTAAATGTGTGTTTTTATATATTATTTGAAATCAGAAACATTACAATGTGCGCAATTAAATATTTATGTTGTTTAAACAATATAAACAAAATTTATGAACAAATTATTTTTTTAACAAAATTTATGCAATAAAAGAATTGTTATGTTCAAATTTATAGAAAATTTCATTTAACAATAACATAAAAATATGGTATTATAAGAGTAGCAAAATATGTACACGCTATGTCTAACTTCTGTATATACATTTGTCATTAATATAGAGACTTTGCTGAGTTTTACGAACAGACACGTTTTCCGCTCCGAATTCTTTGAACCTTGTCCGATTAACATGAAATTTGGTGAGTAGTTTAGGAATGGCTCAAGGAACGAAAGTGGCGCTGATGTGCCCTTATATCCTGGGGTGGATTCCACCCCTTCTCGAGGGCGGAACATTTTTCACTCAAAGTAACCCCAAAAATAGATAAAAGGACACATTTGAAGTATAGAATTATAAGGTTTTTTCGATAGATCGATATTTTTCGAGTTATTTGCGATTGAAAACTTATATTGTGCGTTGAAAAACGCATGGTTTTTGATAGTTTTTCGAAAATAACTCTTAAACTTAGCGTTCTCTCAACAATTTGGTAATCAACAAAAATGAAACTTAAAAAAACCAAGAGATTGTTGTTTTTATGAGGGTTGTAGGTCCAAAATGAAGCAAGTTATGGTTCAATGACGAGACATTTTTTTAACGACTTGGTTCGAAGAATTCAACGTTAAATAACGGAAAAGTAATGCATTTTTCGGACAAAACTGTCATACTTTTTTGTAATGATTGGAAAGACGTTTAAAATGACTAGTTCAAGTCGTTTGCATTAAAAAAAAACCAAGCTATGATGCGGGCATCTCGAATTCAAAATAGAAATTCAGCGTTAAAATTTCGGTCATTCCTAATAGAATTTATATTGACCATAGGCCATAGCCCCTTTACAACTAGCTGTATTTTAGTGTAACCTATGTGATCCAGAAGTTTTGCTAGATTAGAATACGTATTTTCCGAAAAAAGTTTGATAATAATGAAAAATGAATTGTCAAATTTCCTAAGAAAGTACGTTCGGTTAAAAATAACTCTAAAACTAACAAATATACGTAAAAAAAATTTCCAGACAAAAACGTAGGTTTTTTCTTAACCAAAAATTGGTTTTATTTTATTTTCTGTGGGATAAAAAATACCAAAGATATAACTGTTTCAAGTTTGCATTATAGTGCACGGATCACTCCTTTCGAGTCGTTCAACCCTTAACAATTTGAAGGTGAAGGGTTTAGGCATGTTGGAATATATATCATCTTATAGCTTTGAAAGAACCTATAAATCGAGTTTTTAATGGAAGTTGTAACTTTAAAATTGAGAGAGTTATGTTACTATGAATCATACATGTTCAACTCATATAATTTAAATTATATGAAAATAGGACTTTATTTTTTTTTGTGGGATTAAGGAAATGCTTATTCATTATATGGGGACTTCTCTGCCCTTTAATCATCGAATTAAAATTATCGAATTTCCTGAATTTATAGTTTGTACTTTCTGAATTTAGAATTATATATTTTCATATTTAAATGTAAAATAAATACAAAATAATTTATAATTGTTTACAATTTTTTTCTTACAATATTCGTATAATTTAAAGCTTTTAAAAATTAAAAAAGAAAACAAAACAAATTTTTTAAATTATACTATTTAAAAGTTAAAAAATACCGTGACAAAATTTTTTCTCTCTATAAATTATGTTTTTATTATTTAAACAATATAAATATTTAATTGCGCACATTGTAATGTTTCTGATTTCAAATAATATATAAAAACACACATTTTAAAAAAAAAATCATCAAAATCGGAGCTGTCCCTGAGGACTTAGAAGTTAAAACCTAATTTTCCTCGACTAATATTGATATGCAAAAAAATACAAATTTATCCTAGTATGCCAAGAAAATAACTATTTTGAAGTTTAAAATAATTATTTGTTGGTTGTACGTTGCTATTTTTAGTTTTTAGCGTTTTAATAGCGGGCGTTATAAATTCATAATGCCCTCTCATAACGCCCCGGTTTTTATGAAAGTGTTTATATATATCGTATCCTAGGCATTATAACAATTTTATATCATTGTAAAGTATAATAGTTATTTACATATCGAGGGCGGAAAGAAGATTACGCCCGCGGTTTATATTGAAGTTCGACGCGAAGTGAAACCTATTTTTTATCCAAGGGCGTGATTTCCCTTTCAGCCTGAGTGAATATGTACAATGTTTTATGCACAACTTAATGGTAAAATAAATCAGTGTTTGAATTTTATAAAATCACTAGAGTAGTATTTTATCTGCCCAATCGGTATTCGCATTGAACTGTCAAAACGTAATTTTCAAATAAATGAACCATAGAATTTGATTTGGATATCAAGTGTTTTCTGGAGGTTGGTATAACTTCGTATGATCGATTATTGTTAGTAATGTGAGTAGCGCCTGTCTTATAATCACGCCGAAATGGTGAATATAGAGTGTTTTAATTTATTGTTATTGAGCTCAAGACCTGTTAAAACGCTTACTTCTCTGTGAAACTTTACGGTCGAGCACTAAAAAATAAGATAATTAACTACAATAAATAGATAAATATAAAAGTATAATTTTAAATATATAGAACATAATGTGTAAAGCACCTTAAAATCCCATTTCGTTGAAAAGGTAATAAAATCAGACTTCTTCATAATTATATAGTAGAAAGTTTATTGACTTTTGAACTAACAAGGGTTCCGTATATTTACAAATTTTTATTTAATTTGCCGACAAATTTATTCATATTTAAAATTTCAATAACTGAAGTCAAACGAATTTTTAAATCTGAATTATATATAAAAAGATACAAATATCCAACTGTGATTTATATGTATTAATTTCATTAAAATACCGATTTAATATTAATTAAAAAACGTTTAAAAATCATAAAATAAATTTAATATCAAAAAATGGAGTATCATGCATGAGAACAATAACCAGTAAATAAAGATTATATATTCTAAAATGTTTATGCATTAATCCAATTTATACAAAATCTCAAGTTCAGTAGCTCAAACTATATAATGTTTTATGATCTTATTTCATTTCCGAAGTGCTACACATTTCAATTTAATTTTTGTTTAAAATATCATGCAAAATTTAAAGTACATATCAGCGCAAATTTGAGTAAGAACTCTCAACCTCTATATTATCTTGTTATATCGTACAAGGAATTAAAAAACGCATAATTATGGTATTATATAAATACTTTCCTGGTCACTGATCTTTAGCTCTAATAAAAAAATCAATCTTTTGAAAATTACAGCTTCACGTCCATCAAACTAATCATTAGGCATCTATTCATAAAAAAAATTAAGATACATTTTTTTTAAACATAATCTATAATTATTAACGCTACTGCTGTTGAGTGCAATTAACATTTTATTTTATTTTAAAGATTCGATGTTTTTTTCGTGTATTTAGAGTCCATTAAAGCATATTTTCAATAGATGATATTTTTTAGATTAATTCAACAACAACAAAAAGGAGATGAAAAAAAAACAAATTGAACATAGGAAAACATACCACAATTGATGTCATCAATTTTATAGATATCTTTTGTTAGCATCTTTGTAATTACGAATTTTATTTCTAAATAAATATATGTACATATACGCTTCTAAGATAATATACAAAAAATAACAGTTAAATTTGGATAATCGTAATTTTGTATTGTCATGTTTTGTAAGATGGTGTCTGTCAAAAAAACATTAATTTTATGATGGGAAAAATATGCAATAATTAAATTATTAAGTCATAAAAATATGTTTTAATATGACCTAATTAGAAAAGTATGGGAATTAAAGAATAAAATATTTAAAGAAAATAAAATAGAAACGAAACACGAATAACAAGAATTTTAAGCCAGGACACCGATGCTAAGGATTTTTAACTATTTTTTTTTTGTGTAAGAGTGCTAGGGAAAAACATATAGCCATATTTTGAAAGTGTTTGACCTTCATGGTTCTGGATAGTGGATGCACATGTTGACTCGGAAGTTTTGAGAATTATGTGTTTTTGAGAAAACATCGAACTTAAAGTGCTAACAAATTTAAATTTGTTGGAATTGTATTTAAATAGCCTTGCTGGGGTTAAAATAAAAAATCTTACAAACTGAACATACCATACCATACGACCATTCAGCCTACAAGAATAAAGGACCCGTATAGTCTTAACTAAAATAAAATAAAAAACAGTAGATTGTAGAGTAGTAGATTACGAGTGATTGCAAGAATAGTAGATCGCGTTTGGAATACACACTACCTAGTTTTTGTAACAAATGCAAAAAATTTATTAAATTTTTATTTAATTATTGATTATATTTAACAAATTTACAATAAATTTAAGATATTTATATATAAACTAACGTGCGCCGTCTTTGTTGCAATATTTGTACTCAAAATTATAGGGAGATTCCAGTTCGCGGCTAAATTGTTAAACTGCTAAAATTAAAATTGATTTCATAAAATTCACCAATTTTCCAAATTTGATTTCATAACATCGATCAAACATGTAAAGTGTCACAAAATTTTGATTTAGTCTACCAACAGTACAATCTATCAACAGTACGTATAATGTATGTACTCGAAATTATAAAAAACATAGTCATCCACGTAAAGCTTTTGACAGAAAATATCTTGACAACTGATTTGTATTTTGAAAACTCAAAGTAATTGTTTTTTCTTGCAAGTCAGATTGTTTTGGCTTGTGTTTTAGTTGTTTTTTCTATATGTACATAGTTAAATTATTAATTTTATAATAATAAATAAATTGATTTCTACTTGTCATTGCTCATCGTCATACAGCGAACTATTATATCTGTGTAAGATATATATTTTTTGGTTATTTTAGAACAAAATTAAACATTTTTTGTGCATGTGACAAAACAATTAACAAAATCAATTTTCACATAATTGTTTGAAAAATGTTTGGTTTATTTTATCCCGAGAATAACAACAAACTATTTCGCAATTCTTTTCAAGTTTTTTTCTAACGACGTAATGCTTGAGAATTTTTAGATGTCCTAAATTAACAACACTGTGCAAAAAGGTTACGTTAAGCCTTGTTTTTCTTCTTAACTATACAATTTAATGAAAATTTGTTTGTATTATAGGGACTACTGTATGTGTCAGCACAAAGCATGTGGGGTTCTAAATTTGTATACAATGCAAAATGTCATGCCCTATGATATGATACCTTGGTCAAACAGCTTATTAATTTATTTAATTATTTATTATTTTCTCACTCTAATCCCCTGAAAGCGCATCATTAGTTAAATTTTGACTAAGGTTTATATCTAGTAAATTTTAGGTTTTTTGTTGTTTACTGTTGAAGTTAAAGGGGCTGGAATCGATTTTCGGTAATGTGTCAAAACATAAAACCACTCATAAAATATTTTAATTTTTCTTAATAAACAAATATTTTAGTAGACAAGCAACAAGTTTCAGTAACAAATTTCAAATGGGTTTTCAAACAGTTTTCGTTACCTATTTACCGAAAGTAGTAAATTATTGACTCTTCACAACATCACATTTTCGCAAACATCCATCCAATTAACCTATATTTTTTTCTAATTTTAGACCGAAAAAACCAAGACAATCAATTGATGATGACAGATCATACAGTGAAGTTGAAGAAGATAGTGAAATCGAAGAAGAGTTTTACTATACTGAAGTAGAAGATGAGCTAGATGATTCAACAAACTCGCCATCACCCCCTACATTGAGTCATAGGGACATGGCGAGACCACCACATGAAGACCCTGAATATCAAAGACAGCTTGTTGGAAGCTATAGGTAATTCTTAGTTATAGAAACTGAATATTTAATTTTTGAATTTTCTAATTATTTTACTTTCAGACAAGGATTATTAGCGTTAAATAATCAATCGCCGGGTAGATCATCTCTCCAAAAATCTATTACTTTGAGTCCAGTCAGTATTTCGAATCAATCGTTGGCACATCATCACACTTACGCTTGGTCACAACAAAGTCCGGTTTGTAACTAAAGAATATTTTTTACAAAAATTAAAACTTACCAGCAATATCTTTTTATAGGCCTCCCCACAAAAACATGTTCGATTGTCACCACGTCAATCTACATCATATGCTCCATATCCGTCTCCAACATACTCAAGTGCAGCTCAAAACCTAACGAACACATTAATTGCATCACAGATAACTACCCACATTCAACAAACCAATATTCAACACCAACAAACATCACATCATAATATTCTTGTGACACCAACATCTATACCATCATCGGTTATAGTACCTACCGCATCTGTTATTCAATCAACAGTGTCATCAGTTATTATGCCACATCACACATCACAACACACAACAATACATCATACATCTCAAACCAATCAAACATCATCTGTTGCGCAAATTGTTCATCGTTCACCATTATCTCCAAATCGTAGAACACGTGGTGAGAATAAAAAATGTCGAAAAGTTTATGGTATGGATAACAAAGAATTATGGTGCACACAATGCAAATGGAAAAAGGCATGTAGTCGTTTTGGAGACTGAAATAAGGCAAAAATTTTAAAATAGTTTTGAAATTTAAAAAAAAATTATTTTAAAAAAAACAATAAGTGATAAAAAATATAAAATATTAATCAATCATTATTATTACTAAACCTTATTTTTGTTCTACTTTATATCGTTAAATTGTAAATTTTATCAACGAATTATTACACTTTTAAATAAGTTGAAAAAACACGTCGATTTTGCGTTCAGCATTGCAATTAAAAAATTTACTATGCCAAAACTGAGGCTCAATTTCAATATCATTTTTATATTAACTGAATATCATTGAAGTTTCATTCCAAAACCTTTAAAGTTTGTATCGTATAAATATATTTGGATATAAATTTAAATATATGTGTATCCTTTAAATCTCCAGATTAAAAATTATTGACTTAATTATATGTGTAAATTGTATCTGAATGTCAATGACTTTTTTGTGTAAATGACTAAAGATAGTTTAACTTTTTAATAAATTTTTTGCAAATTTAAAAGCAAGACCAAAGAAAATTCTTCCAAATATTTTTTTAAACTCAAAAAAAGCAATACAAAAAATTGTGATTTAATATTGTCAAATAATTTTTTGTTATTTTGACATACAAAAATATGATTATTAAACTAATTAATATAATTAATTATTTCAATGATATTCACACTTTCACAAACAACTTTGCTATATGTATGAACCAGAATCAATTTTGATATCTTTAATAAATAAAAGTGTAGTAATTTGTATTTTATTTTATTTCTGTTACTATTATGATTTATTTTATTTTCAAAACTCAGCGATTGTCCAAATATTTATTATTTTTATTATTATTTTTTTTTTAATAAAAATGAAATTTTATTTAATTAAAAAAATTAGTATGTAATAAACAATATATTTAAATTTCATAAGAAATATCATTGTAATAATATTATCAAATGATAAAAAAAAGGAAATGACAAACACGGAAATGATTGTTGATCTTATGCCATAAAACAAAGTAAAGTAATATATCTGTATAACAGAAAGAAAGACGCTGGACGTACTTTTATTAATTTTCTGTAAAAATTAAATATATGAAAAAATTCGAATAGGGTGGTTATTATAGAATGTGAGTAGCAAAATAAAACTTTTTCATCACATTGTTATAATACATATTGACAAATCAAAATTTAGTTAATTAATTTTGGAATTATATTTTTCTCAACACCCTTTTCCTTGTAAATTCTTATATATAAATCATTTTATTTTAATGATGACTAAATTGGTAAAATTTCAAACCAATAAAAAATATTTGGTCCGTCAGTTTTGAATTTTTTTATTTTTGTTCTATAATTTTAATATATTGATTGTGAGAAGTCTATGTGTGATTTATAGTTTTAAGTTTATAAAAAACATAAAAACCATTTATTTTATTCATATACATATATAATATATATACATATTTATAAATTGTTTAATACTAAATAAAAAATATTTGTTTTGTTACAATTATTTTTGTCGTTTACAAAACAAATTATAATTATCATTTATTTTTGTTATTAAAATATTTAAAAAAAAAATCTGTAAAATAAATTCTCGATATTATTTTTGATAAATTTAAAGTATCATCCTGCTATTTATTTTAATATTGAAATCGAGAAGAAAATTTAAACAAAATTATTAATTTTTTAAACGAAAAATCAAAACTCGTATAATTTATAAGATAAAATTAAAATTATAATACAGCATGAAATTCAAGCAAAACGACGGAATTGTTTAATGTAAATAATAAACAGTTCACTAAGTTTTTATTTATCAAAATATTTAATAACTATAGTGAGAAGTTAACATATATTTAAGAAATATATGTTACATATTAATAATTTATAATTAATTTGGGATCGGAAATTGATTGTTAGATTAAAACTAAGATTAATAATTCAATGTATGAAAATAATACTCCATACGAAAAAATTGATTTGATTATAAAAATAAATCAATTAAATATATTCCTAAATATATCTTTAAAAATAAAATGAAAAACATAAAAGGAGACGAAACTATATGATTGGTCATCAGGCAGATTTATATGACTAAAAAATTGATAAAGTACAAAAAACATAAAAATGGCGGAAATATTAATATTTAAAATGGATTTCGAATGGATATTTTAACTTTTAGTTAATTTTTTTTAAATCAGAATTGGCAATGAAATTAATATATATTTTAAATCTCTTAATCAAATAAATTAAATTAGTATTTATAAATAAATCTTATACAAAAGGCTGATTTTTTGTTTTTATATTTTTAAGAGAAATAAACTAATTAAAAATAAGATTACAAAATTAAATTTAAACCTAAAATCAAATTCGTTTACCAAATTAATAAATAAACTGAACGTATAACATACTTTAAAAAATTTCATATCAATTTCTAAATTAATTTTCAAACCTTTTGGGAAAACTTTATAAATTTGAATTTCCCTGATGTTGCGCCAATTGGGTGTATTTCTTTATATTGCAAATAAATATTCAAACACCAAAATATTTAACATGTTTACAATAGGCACTTGGTGTAATTTTTTAAACAAAATTAAATTTTATACGAAATTTTACGCAAACTGTTTTTTTTTTAATTTTTAACCGTTAAAACAAGCGAACAAATTATTTTGCGAAAAATCTTAAGTTACCAAATTACTTGTTTTGAAAACTTTAATGAGATTTAGTAACAAATGTTATTTTGAAGATGGATGAATACTTAAATTATTTTCAATCAATGACAATTTTTCTTAATTAATAAAACATATAATTCACTGTTTGCCGTTGGCACTTGGCGTAAGTTTTCAAATAACATAATGTCAATCAATCTCTTGTTACTTTACGCAAATAACTTATTTAATAAGTTTAATAGAACAAAGAACACAATAAAACACTTAAATTAACAGTTATTAAAAAATCTAATATTAAGAAAGAGACAAACATTTTTAACTAATAAAACTATTGTAAAACTAAAATTAAAATAAAAACGTTGAATCCCTTGGTCCATCCTCCAGAAAGAAAATATTTATATTTTATGATCCGCAATCCTAAATAATTGAAGTAATCTATAAAATCTTAACTCATTACTCCAGAAGATGGCCTAACAAGCTGAAATATATATAGAGTAACAGTAAAATTATAAAAAAACTTTTTCTTTAATTTTTTTATTAAACTTATTAAATAAGTTATTTGCGTAAAGTAACAAGAGATTGATATTATGTTAATAAAACATGTTTAAATTTATTGTATCAATAAATTGCATGCAATTTCGTATGATATATGAGTAATGTATCTTAATAAAATCACAATTACTGTCAACAGTATTTTATGATCCACCAGTATTTTATTTCAAAAGTGAGATATAATCTTAATCAATTATTGGTAATATCGATCAATAACTAAGCCCAACTTCTAATGGAATATTTATTGCAACCAATCAAAACCATTCCATTTAACTATATTATCCTGTAAGACTATCACTTCTTTTCTTCATCATCCATTTTCAAATAGATTGAAATTCTATCATCTTATCTTATCTCTTTTTCATAGTAAATGTTCTCAAACCACTTTATTTATTTTTACCTATTAGTAATATTAAAAATTTATGTATATAAAAGAAAAACACTGCCAAGACTTAAAACTTTACATATAAAATATTAAAATCATTGGTGCGTACTTTAAATTAAAAAAAAACTAAATTTGAAACCAAAAAACTGAATAATTTATTATTAAATTTGAATGTTTTTTAATCATATATCGGTTTTTAAGCGAATCATAAAAACCAACATCTAAAAAACAAACAACAAAATTTAGAAAAATTAAGAATTCGGCAAAATAAACTTCTTTTAAATTAATTAATTTTAAATTAATTTTAACATCGTTTATATAAAATTAGTTTAGAACGAAACACATACGACTAAAGTAATGAAACAAAAAAAAGAACTCACTAAAATTAAATAAATGAATTTGTAATCACAAATACATTTACATACAACAAAAACTAAATGTTTTAATTATTGAATATTAATGACTGAATTATGTTTTATTGAAAGAAAAATCGTGAATTTTTTTTAAATAAGTTGCCTTTTATCGATTATTTTTAAATAAATAAAAAAATTGTTGTGTTAAGAAATCATGGCAATTATTGACAACTTATGTTTTTTTAATCAAAAATATAAAAATAAACCGTTGAAAATATGAAAAAGACTAATGTTTTTGCCTATTTATGTACAAAGAGAAATTAAATTATAAAAATTAAAAGCAAAAAACAATTAAATAAAAAAGTACGACAAAATTCGTGATTAATTAATTATTACAAAATATAAAAATTATTTATAAGATTTCAATACAAATTTCAAGTAATAAGTAAAAAAATATTTATACTATAAATCGAAAACTAACCTTAAAGTGTATTGATTAAAGAAATAAAATAAATATTAATATTGTATGGATCTCTATATTTTACAAAACAAACAAGAAAATATATAAATTTTAAAATAAGTTATTTAAAACTAAAGTCTAATAAAATAAATGTGTTAATATATTAAAACCACGAAAATTAATTTATGTAACCATTTTTTTTGTGATTTTAAAAATAATATGAGAATATTTAATAACGCTCAAAAATTAAATTAAAGCTCAAAACGGTTAAAACTGCCATTATTGATCCAATACACCTCCAAATTAAAAAGATTACATCAATATTTAGACAAAAAAATAATTTGCATAAATTAATTTCTTGGTTTATTTTACTAAGTTTAAAATGAATAATATCAATGCATTCTAAAATTAATAATAATATTTAATAGCTAAGTGGTAACCTTCGTTATAAATTAAAATAAATTAAACTTATTATTAAAATATATTAAAAAAATAAACTATAAAATCCATCATATATATTTTCTATTGAAATAAAATCAAAAGAAATTGAAATTCGAAATTATTATATAAACTAAAACAAAGCACAAACTTAGAACTAAAAGAAATATATTATTAGTAAAATCGTAAAACTTCTCATAAATCTTTAAATGTCAATTTAATAAGTTCGTGTAAAATTAATAAACATTTTCGATTGTTGTTTATTGAAAGAAATTAACTACATATAACAAAATAAACACAAAGTAATATAAATTAAAAACTAAAAATTAAAACTTTTAAAAATAAAATCAAAAGCTTAACTAATTATGACAATCGTCGTAAGACTAGATTTGAACAGACAAATCTGAAACAGAACTTAAGTATAAAGAATGTTGATTTGAGTTTAAGGAAAGCACTAATTTTTGTCAACAGGAACTTATAGAAATGAGCTAAAGATTTTAAATATGTTTATTCATTACGTTTTGCCAACGTTTGTAGTTCTTGTAATGTTTTCTTTTATTCACGTCATTCATTTGGTCCTTGTATCCGGATAACTTGTCATTTTTTATTGCTCTTTTAATGTAAAATCTTTTTTTTCTTCATAACAATCTAATTTTCTTTAAAAAAAAATTAACCTTAATTTTTTGTTTCTAAAATTAAAGTTTTCATATTTCAATTTCTGTTTGATAAAACATATTTGTAAATGCTACAAAATAATGAAAAGAAGGCACTGTATAGTACATCAACAATCTAGTTATGCAATATTAATTCATTAATTATTAATTAAGCATATTAAGAAATTATTATTATTAATCAAAATCGGAAAACTAATATTAATGTAAATTAAAAAAGTAAAACTGTATGTCTTATTATTAATGATTATCGAAATTTTATTATTATAATTATAAGAAAAAAACACAATAAAAATAAATATTATTAAAACATTAAATTATATTAATATTATTATATATTTTTAAGTTATCCAGAGTTAGTTTTGAATATATATTATATTATTATTATTATTACTAAATGTTAAGATAAGAAGGTTTTTAATAAACAAAAGCTAAAATGAATAAAATTTATAATTAAATTATGAAAAAATATGAAATAATTATTTATTTACCAACAAAAATGTATATGTATAAAAATGTATATATATATATATATATATATATATATATATATATATATATATATATATATATATATATATATATTATATGTATATATATATATATATACATATATATATATATATATATATATATATATATATATATATATATATATATATATATATATATATATATGTATTTATATATATATATATATATATATATATATATATATATATATATATATATATATATATATATATATATATATATATATATATATATATATATATATATATATATATATATATATATATATATGTATTTATATATATATATATATATATATATATATATATATATATATATATATATATATATATATATATATATATATATATATATATATATATATTTATATATATATATATATATAAATATATATATATATATATATATATATATATATATATATATATATATATATATATATATATATATATATCGTTTTTCTTAAATTTTAAAAGTAATATCTATATATAATTTTATAATACGTTTTTAAATTACAAAAATTCAAAAAAAGGTTTTTTTCCTAAAAATTGGATCGGACATTTTTTTGTTTTATACAACGCGATTTTAATCTATATTTATATATTTTCTATATTTTTAATCAAATAGTTTTATCGTTCGTTTTAATAATCAAAAACATTTTCTTAATAAATGCCATTATCACGATGAAAGAAAATATGTTTAAATTATAGTTATATTTAAGATATTATTATTTTATGTTATAATATGGAAAATTTGATTTATATTTAAACCGTTTTGTTCATTAATTTTTAGAGCTAAAAATGATAATAAAGTTTATGTTTTCAGTTGAGAACTGTTAGGTTTAGTTACTAAAACAGACTATTTGTACTAATTAAACCCGTTATGTACTTTAAAATTCAGTAACAACTTTGGACGTATTTTATTTTCTCAAGTGGATTTGGAATTCAGTGATCAAAGATTGTGTATAAATAAAAAATAATGAATGTTAAATTAATCATTTCTACACATTGATAACTTACTGACAAGACTGACACTTTAGAAGTTAACACTTTCGATATACACATAAAAGTTTAATTATTTCCAAATCCGTTTAGGAATCGGATGCAATGCATTCTTATTGTAATGTGGTAAATATAATACGACATTGACCTATTTTAATCTACTACCCTTTTTTTTTGTTTCTATTCAGGAATTACCTTCTCATATTTGAACTCTTATCGGTTATCCTATTACATCACCATACCATCACAATCATTATTTCATCAAAAACTTGATAAAACATGTTTGTGAAATTAAAAATCTATTTCTGAAATAAATTTTCTTAAAACTTCACTTTGCAGTCGCTTACTGATTTCTGTGTCCAAATTTATTATTATTATAATCTTTCCACCTCGATACGACAGTTTGAACTCTATTAAAATAACATCAAAAACAAACATAAAAAAAATATGTTTTAAATAACTTGCTGTACATTTTTATATAGTTTAGATAAATTCTTTTGTAATATATAATTTAAATAATTTATTTCATCATAAATTTTTAAATAACTCATTTCGTTTTCTATTAAATTATTACTAAAGTTACGTACCTAAAAGAGTTCAATATACCATTTTTTTTAATGTAAATAAAAAGTAATAAACCAATAATAAAATTTCACTTCCCGTTTTTTTAAATAATAAATAAAATAACATAATAGCAAAATTTTTCAACTAACAAAATAATTAATATATATAAAAAACTAATAATAATAAAAAAACAAATCTGCAAAACAAAGAAATTACCAATATTTTTTATTATTTTAATATTATAAACAAAAGAAAAAAATGAACTCAAAATTCAAAAGATAATAAATGACATTTTTAAATGTAACAATATATGTAAAAGTAACTATAGTTAAAAAAGAAATATATAAAAAAAATATTAAATATTTACATAAATTAAATATATAGTTATAATTATATCGGAGAAAATAAAATAAAAATTGATATATAATTAATATTCAGGTAAAATAAAAGTCCGATTCGATGATTTAAAATTAATTGTTTTTATTTATTATAATTTATAAGAAATCTCCTTTCAGCAAAAAAATATAAGTGGTGTTTTGCTGTAATTAGGCAACAAAATCAATCAGTCTAACAAATGTTACGTAAATTGGAAATTTCAAGACAAATCAAATTTGTAAAACAGGCAATATAAATAAAGGCTATATGCAAATAACTAATGCTTTTTACACACTTTTATTTAACTTGACTTTTGACAGTTGTGATGGTTACTCTTTTGTGATCCATTTTCAGTAACTTCCCATTATGTGATTGATCCCAAATTTAAAAGACAAGTTTGTTGAAGCAGTCTCTCTCTCTCTGGCGTTTACATCCCATGAAGGGATTTTGCCGTCTGTGCAATAAGCTTCCAATCATCTCGTTCCATGACCAGTTGACCCCAGTTTCGACATCCTATATCACGAAGGTCTTGGATGATGTCATCACGCCACCGTTGTCTAGGTCTTCCTCTTCGACGAACACCAGCTGGTTGTTGTTGGGACGCTTTTTTTATCATTCTATCTAATGGAGTCCTTTCTACATGACCAAACCATCTGATCCGGTTAGATTTAATGAATCCGATTACATCGCAGCCTCCAAGAAGCTGTCTGATTTCGTGATTCATTCGGATTCTATACTGATTTTTAGCAACTTTACATGGACCATAAATTGTTCGTATGACCTTCCTCTCGAATGTTGATAAAATTCTACAATCGGAGGAAGTCAGTGTCCAGCTTTCACTTCCAAATGTAAGCACAGGTCGAATTAATGCTCTGTAAAGTGTGAGTTTACACGACCGCGAAAGATGTTTTGATCGCAGAAGTTTTGAGTATGCGTAGAAAACTCTGTATGCGGCAGAGACACGGGCTTTGATATCTGCCTGCATGTCATTTGACGATGTTATTACAGACCCAAGGTATTTGAAGTTTTCCACGCGTTCCACTTCTTAGTCGCCAGTATCCAGATTTCCGGGAGGTATGTTCTTAGATGTTGTTAACACTTTAGTTTTGCCGATGTTGATGCATAATCCAAGTCGTTTAGCATTTCTTTCAAGCTGAGAGAGACTATCTTTAATATCGCTCGTTCTACGTCCGAGAAGCACAATATCATCTGCGTAGCCAAGAACTTGACTAGATTTATTATATATGCAGTTTTGCGTCTCAATTCGGCTTTTTATTATCGCGTGCTCCAGCGCCAAATTAAACAGTACAGGCGCGAGTGCATCACCTTGTCGAACACCTGATGTTATATCGAAAGGATCAGAAACTGAGCCTTCGATTACTATTCTACAATTTGATCCCGATGTTGTGAGTTTGCACAGAGAAACAAGTTTCTCTGGGATACCAAGGCATATGAGTGCGGACCAGAGGTTGTCGCGGATGATACTATCATATGCTTGCCTGAAATCAACGTAGAGCTAGTGAATGCTGATGTTGTACTCCCAACATTTTTCCAAAATCATCCTTAATGTAAAACATTGATCTGTGGTTGAGCGGTTGGGACGAAAACCACACTGATAGTCACCGATGATAGATTCGGCGAACGGGATGAGTCGAGCAAGTACGACATTTGCTAGTATTTTATATGCAGTGTTCAACAGTGCGATGCCACGATAATTCGCACACTTTAGACGGTCACCTTTCTTATGCAGCGGAACAATGAGAGCTGTTTTCCATTCAGCAGGTAGTTCTTCTTGGTCCCAGATTGCAAGAATCAGATCGTATATACGTGAGACCAGAGCTGCTCCTCCATTTTTCAAAAGTTCTGCGGGCATTCCATCGAAACCTGGTGATTTGCCATTTTTCAGTTTTTTAATTGCAGCTTCCACTTCCTCTATTGCTAGGTAAGGGACAAAAATCTCCTCAGTTGATGGAGCAATTGCTCGAATAGGATGAACTTCATTCGTCCTATTCAATAGGTCTTGAAAGTGGGATCGCCACACTGCCAGCACATCACGTTCACTTGTTGTAAGCTCATTATTTTCATTTTTGATGGCTGTAGATCTTTGGTGGAAATCTTTTGTCAGATTCCGTGCATTGGCAAAGCACTCTTTTAAATTTCTATTGGCCGCATGTTGGTTGATGTCTTCAATGCAGCTCTTCATGTGTTCGCGTTTCTTTTACGTAGAAGTTTTGCTGAGGCTTTCCTGACACATATATAATCATCTTAAAAGCTTCGGGTGTTCCTTGTTAACCATTTTTCTCGCAGTTTTTGTTTATGTTCAACGGATTGGCGGCACTCGTCATCGAACCATTCGTTGTGTGATTTCGGTGGCCGCTTTCCGATTGTAGTTTGTGCTGCGGCTATAATGGTTGATTGAAGCGTTTGCCATTCTTCTTGTATGTTTGATGGCATCTCAGAAGAGATGTCATGCTCTTCTATGTTTTGTGTTATTATTTCCTGATATCTGTTCAGCGTTTCCGGATGTTTAAATGCATCGACGTTCCAGCGCACGGTCTTTTTTGCTTGTCTATTAAATGTAGATGATAATTTGCACTTGTACTTAAAGATGACAAGCATATGATCAGTGTCCATATCAGCCCCTCTGTATGAAAATGATGTCCATATCAGCACCTCTGTATGATCGAACGTCAGTTACACTTGTGGAGTGTCTCTTAGAAATCATGACGTGATCGATTTGATTTTCCGTTCTTCCGTTATTTGATTTCCACGTTGCCTTGTGAATTCTCTTGTGAGGGAAGAAAGTGCTGGAAATTACTAGATCATACATCATAGCCAGCTCGGCTGCGCGAAAACCGTTATTGTTGAAGCAGTCAGTACGTCTAAAAGTTTTAAAGCAAAAAAACTTTATAAAATTGAGGAAAAAAAATTCGAATTTTTCTTCACTCTAAAAGACCTTAAACAATTGCACTGAAATCCTCATAATCTGGTTGCCCCATTTTGAGCATAGGAATTATATTCATAGACATCATACTTGTTTGTGTCATTTTTATATGGATAAAAGGCCGTACATTATAAATAATAAATATAAAAAAAAATCAAAGTATGACATTTCGTTTTCATTTCAAAGGTTATAGACCTTTTTTCTTAAACAAATCGTTATTTTGGTGTATTTGAATGATTTCTAATTATCCTTACATACAGCAAGGATTATTAGAAATCATTAATTATGTATGAAATTTTATTGCAAAAATGATAAAAAGCAACTATAGTAAAAACAACCTAAAAACAACACAAAACAATCTTGATTTGAAAGAAATAACAATTATTTGAAGTTTTTCGTTATACAAATCAGCTCATCACAACTGTCATATTTTTTGGGGGAAAAAAGTCTTTTATTCACGATTCGTTTGAGTAATAATCGTTATTTGTATCTTTATATCAGTTAATAGAATGCGCTGCAGCAAGTTAAAAGAAAACTTGTATTGTATTTGTCAAAACCCTCCTAATGCTAAGCCATTGTTTTTTAAACAAAAATATTTCTTGTGGCAGAAAAAAAATTATTTGTGCGGGTTTATTTTGACGCATGTTATGTCAAAATAAATAAGTTATTTAGGTTATGTAAACAAAAACAAATTAAAATTGGTGCTAAATATTGTTAATTTCTTTATAATTCACAGCTAATATAATTTTTTTCAACAATTTCGATATATTTTGTGTAAGTTAGTTGAAATTAGTTTAAATTTATTTAATTTTTGTACATGTATGATGTGTCAAATTTAATTTGAAGTTTTGCTTGCACAAATGCTGTTTTTTAACCCTTCCAGAAATTGCACAAATTTTAAAATTGACAGACACAAATTGTGTTTTACCTTGCACAAATTGTGAAAATTGTGTGGATATAAAATCGTTACCTACCATTTGTTTTAAGAAAATGTTTGGTTAGTGGAGACTGATTATTAGCAAACGTAAGTAAACATTATAATTTATAGCAAACGTTTGTTGTTTGTGTTTATGCAGTAAAACGAATATGGCATATTTTATAAGAATTTATTAAATTTGAAAAGAATATTAAATTTTAGGTAAGTCATTTAATTACTGGTTTTACTTAAGATGTATTTACTGTGATATTAAAGTGGTAAGCTTATTTTTAGGTAAAATAAAATTCAAAAAACTGACTCAAAAAAAAAAAATTTTAGAAACATACTTTTATTGAAAACGAACTAAAAACTAACAAAAAGTCCAAGCGGCACGTATATCCGCTAGAAATAGGTAGATTTCGAGATCAGACAGTTTTGTGTGCCAGTAGAATCTGATGTATCAGATGAATTTAAACAACTCAAACTACTTTCAAACAGATATCGAACAAATTTTAAAAAGAAAATTAGCTACATATAAGCAAAAGCAATTTTGCAACAAACAATTATCAAATCTACCACAGAACATGTGTGTGACAATTTATGACACAAACCTACGCTATATTATATATCGTCCAATTACTGCAAAATATCAAAATAGTTTATTTCTAAGAAAAAAAATTAATTTCTTCTATTTAAACCTTTTTGTTTTTTTTTTTCATTGACTGTTATAAGGTTTTTGCAAATTGTAGTTATGGATTGTGGCAAACTTTTTTGTTGAAGCCAACAAGTCAAAAACCTCTAACTGCAGAGGTTTATATTTATAAGAAACGGATTAAAATGTTTCCACAGATTCTAAATTTATGAAGTTTTTAAAAATATTAGTATCCAAACGGCCGTTATAACGGATTAAAAAAACAAATTTTTTCTAGTTTAAAGCCTCTAGTTATTTAACCATGTGTCAGATTTTCCTGATTTACGAACTTGTCCAAGATATTAATAAAACACACATGTTTACGGAAGGATTTTTGATTTGGCTCCACAAATGCGAGTGCCGGTTGAGTCAAACGCATTTTGTGTTTTGCAAGCTTTTTTGTTGGAGCCGCTCACTCAGAAACCTCCAACTGCAGAGGTTTATTTTTTGAAAGAAACTGATTAAAAAGGTTTCAAAGATTCTAAATTTATGAAGTTTTTAAAAATATTGGAATCCGAACGGCCGTTATAACGGATCTAAAAAACAGAGTTTTTTTCTAATATAAAGCCTCTAGTTTCTTAACCATGTGTTGGATTTGGCTGATTTACGAACTTGTTCAAGATATTAATAAAATGCACATATTTTGAAAAGGTTTTTTGATCTGGCTTTACAAATGCGACCGTGAGAGTGCCGGTTGTTTCAAAAAAAAATTTTTTTTTGCAAACTTTTTTGTTGGAGCCGCTCACTCAGGAACCTCTAATTGCAGAGGTCTATTTATAAAACAAATTGATAAAAATGATTCCAAAAATTTTAAACTTGTTAACTTTTTAAAAATATTAGTATCCAAACGGGCGTTATAACGGTTTTAAAAAATCAATTTTTTTTAGAAAAAAGGCCCTAGTTCCTTAACCACGTATTGGATTTGGAACCACGTGTTGCTGATTCACGAACTCGTCCGAGATATTAATAGAACACACATGTACAGAAAATTTTTTTGATCTACCTCAACAAATGCGACCGTGAGAGTGCCGGTCGTTTTCATTATATCTCATATCGTATATATATATATATATATATATATATATATATATATATATATATATATATATATATACATATATATATATATATATATATATATATATATATATATATATATATATATATATATATATATATATATATATATATATATATATATATATATATATATATATATATATATATATATATATATATATATATATATATATATATATATATATATATAAATATATATATATATATATATATATATATATATATATATATATATATATATATATATATATATATATATATATATATATATATATTAGACTGGTCGTTAAAAACTAAATTTTCCGAGACGCCCCCCAGAAAAATTCTTTGTGGTCAAAAAACCATAACGGCTTTATTTTTTTTTTTTTAAAGTGAAAAGAACACGTGCCGCAAAATCATCGAAGTTTATTTTTTGATAAAATTGTTAATATCTCATCAAATATGCAGATGTCAAAAAAAATTATATAATCATTTTTGTAGGAAATTTAATTCTCTACAAAAAAGGTCCAAGTCATTTTTTTCCTAAAACCTATATTTCTGATGATATTTTGAAATAAAACTTGAAATTCTTCGAAACTCGTAAAACCAAATGATGAAAATTTCGACGAAAAAGTACTAATTTTGATTTTTTTTGTCACGATTATTTTTTTATACATTTCATTCTATAGCATAAGAAGAAAATTAGGAGATTTTCGTCATCTTTATTTTTTCTGTTTTTTAAAAATTACGAAAACTTACAAGTTCATTTTCAAAATATCATGAGAACTATACGTTTTCGGGAAAAAATGACTTGGACCTTTTTTGTAGAGAATTAAATTTCCTACAAAAATGGTTATGTGATTTTTTTTGACATCTGCATATTTTATGAGATATTTGAAAAAATCTACGAATTTTTCAAAAAATCAACTTCAACGATTTTGCGGCACGTGTTCTTTTGATTTAAAAAAAAAAAAAATAGTGCCATTGTGGTTTTTTGACCCCAAAGAATTTTTCTAGGGGGCGTCTCGGAAAATTTAGTTTTTAACGACCAGTCTAATATATATATATATATATATATATATATATATATATATATATATATATATATATATATATATATATATATATATATAAATATATAAATATATATATATATATATATATATATATATATATATATATATATATATATATATATATATATATATATATATATATATATATACATATATATATATATATATATATATATATATATATATATAATATATATATATATATATATATATATATATATATATATATATATATATATATATATATATATATATATATATATATATATATATATATATATATATATATATATGTATATATATATATAAGGTAGGGTCGCCAAATTTCGTCCCCGAACGTAATTACGTCCCCATCGGTTTCTTTTTTCCTGAATAGCGTCATCTAGTTTTTATACTTGTAATTTAAAGTTACTTATGTCAGTCAGACATTTTAAAAGTTTGGCGGTGAAACGTCGCTCCTATGTTAAGATATTTAAAAAAAGAAAAAAATGTCCAAGGTGAGTTTTTTATTGAAATATGATCGGTATTGTTTAAATATTGATATGTTTGACTTATTGAAACGAAATTTTGGCAAAATTTGTTGTTTTCGCTTATATTTAAATCGATTGTAAGTTCATTTAGGTAATGTCATGTGTTTTTTGTTGGATGGAGGTTACTAAAACAATTAGCAAGTTCTTAATATCGTCCCCTAACGTGAGCGTAATATCGCCCCGGGACGATATTTAGATCACTTTGTCATCTGTTGTGCTCTGTTTTTAATATTTATTTATCTAATTTTTAGATGCCAAAGAGAAATTTGTGGGATCCGGAAGCAATGAAAAAAGCCGTTGAAGCTGTCCGAAATAAAGAAATGGGTTATAAAAAAGCAGTTAAGTTATTTAATGTTCCAAGAGCTACTTTGAAAGATTACGTAAAAAACTCTGATAAATCTATAGAAGATATATTTTCTGGAAAAATGGGACGAAAACCAGTTTGGCCAATTGAATTAGAAGAGGAATTGGTACACTATTGCTTGCAAATACAAAAGAACCATACTACGGTGTCACCGCTTCTGATTTAAAACGAATGGCTTTCCAATTGGCCATCAGAAATAATATTCGACACCCATATCATATTCACAAACTAAAAAAAGCAGGCAAAAAATGGATGAAGTTATTTATGGCTCGCCATCCCAACTTGTCATTTCGCCAACCAGAATCGTTATCTCGAGCTCGCGTACACGGTTTTACTACAGAAAACGTTAAAGCTTTTTTTAACATTTTGAAACCTTTTTGACATTTTTTGACAGCTTTTTTTGAGATTTTTGTCATTTTGAATTACTTAAACTTTAATTTATCTGTGCAATTTGTTTGGAGAATTAGAAATACTTAAACAATTGTGATTACTAATAATTATTGTTAAAAATACAATTTAAGTTTTGTACTGATTATTGTGATCTCAATATCGTCCCCGGGACGTAATTAGGTGAACAAAAATTTATTTTCAGAATTTCTACTTTTTTGTTAATGCTATTTTTGTAGAAATAGTAACAAAGTTATTGAATTTTTGATAATTTAAATAAATGAAGAAATATTGCGGCTTAACTTTGACCTTTTATTTATTACTTCACTCCTGATATTTTTTTCAAAATTATTATTTTTACAAAAAGGGGACGTTATTTGGCGACTGTACCTTATATATATATATATATATATATATATATATATATATATATATATATATATATATATATATATATATATATATATATATATATATATATATATATATATATATATATATATATATATATATATATACTAGCGGGACCCGGCGTGCTTTGCTACGCCTATACAAAAGTTTGTGCGCGTACATTTTGTTGAATTAGCAAAAATAATTTCAAAGAGTCGGAATAAGAATAGAAAGCGTATTTTTTAATTTTTCCGTTTGGGAAATATGAATAACAGGGAGCATTAGCATTCTAGCTGATCAATCTAGATGGATTGAGAATCGAACGGCATGTCAAAATTTGAAAGTGATTGGTAAAGAGTTTTGGAGAAATTTTTAAGCTTGTTGTCGAATTTCCAATTCGATTAGCATTCGCACTATTAATAAGTCACAAGGCCAAACAATGTCAACGTGTGGGCTGGACCTAGAAACCTCGTGCTTTTCGCATGGTCTATTATATGTTGCGTGTTCGAAGGTTGGAAAACCTTCAAGTTTTATCGTCTATGCTCCTGAAAATATTGCAAAAATTATAACAATATCAAAATTGGAAGCTTTTTACAAAATTTCAAAAATTATAAAAAAACGAAAAATTCAAACTTCTTCAAATTCTAAAAATATTCCAAAAATTCTTACAAAATCAAAAATTGAAGCTTTTTTCAAAATTCTAAAAATATTTATAAAATTCATAAATTCGAAAATTCAATTTGTTTTCAAAATTATAAAAATATTAACAAAATTAAAAATACAAACTTTTTTCAAAATTTCAAAAATTATAATAAAAACAAAAATTTAAACTTTTTCAAAATTCTAAAAACATTCCGGAAATTCTTACAAAATCAAAAATTGAAACTTTTTTCAAAATTCCAAAAATATTGAAAAAATTTAAAACTCACAAATTCAAATTGCATGTTCAATCACATTTCATGACATACAAATAATTAATTTTATTTTTTTCCAAAAAATTGGGTAAAAATTAAATGAAACATTCTTTTGACACACTGACAATATTTTTTTGACAAATTTATAATGAAATAATCTACTTTTTGATCTCACATACGAATCCCGACTATCATGATGTCTTTAAACTCAAGGTTACTACTCATTATCACCTAAAACTACCGTTTTCAAGCAAAAAATATGAATAATTCCTTGTTTTGACACTCTTGACGATTTTTTTGACACGCTTTTGGTACAGTTATCGAACATATCGTCCTGACGGCTATTTTAATTGAGTGTACCTGTTTTTAGAAATAAAAATTTTTGAAATCCTTTCAGCGGTTTTCTAAATTTCGTAGGTGGTGACGGACGACCGACCGGCAGACAGATATACATTTTTTTGCTGTTTTAAAATCGTTATGACCTGAAACGTTGAGAAATGCCCTGAAAGGGTAGGAATTTCACTTTTGGCTCGAGAATGTAATACTTATGTCTTTCAGACCGAAGTAATTGAAAAAAATTGTATTCCCGAATAGTTTCGTTTAATAGCCAAAAAATTCAAATTATACAGTACAGCCACTATTATTGATCTCAATGAATTGAAGGCAGAATGTCGATCAGAATTGATAATCGCTGACAAATGTTATCTACAAGTATATTGTAGGTGGTGCGAAGTCCACCGAGTGGGTCTTCTAGTAAAAATTTGTAATTTTAATTTAAATCAGTGCTAATCGGTGTACAATATTTTTAGTTAACCTGTTTTTTGCTAATACAATAAGATTTGCTGATTTACCCACACGTGAGCATGCAACATATAGTTGCCCATGTGAGAAACATGGATTTGGACTTGGCAAAGACTTGGCCACAAATGGACATTGTTTGTCCTTGAGACTTATTTATGGTCATGGCGAAAGCCAAACGAATAGGAAATTGAAGTCTTTTGAATGGTATTGGAGAATCTGATGGTATCAATGGAGAATCTGATGGTATCAACTTTTTATTATTATTTTTTAATATCAGCACAATGCTTTAAACTGTAGCTAGCTTAATTCTTTATTGATCATGAGGAAAAAGTTAAGAAATTTTAAACTTTTTCATTGAGAAAAATATATTTCAAAAATAAATGTTTTTTCCTCAAAATAAATTTTCATACAAACTTGGTAAAAGTTGTGCATGCACTGTATTGTTTTTGGGGCTTAAACTGTTTCTAAACGTTAAAGGCTTAAAATAGCTAAATCGTTTTATGCCTTTTTGGGCAATTTATTAACCTTTCGAAAACGTCCATGAAATAATGACTGTCCATGAAATAATGATTTTAAGCGGCGTTTAAAAGTAATATTAGAAAAGAAGTAATAAATTATGTGCAATACCCTAACAAACTATTGTTTTAATACAGATTTAGTGACAATACAAATTAGTTATCATCATTATAGCATTTACTGTTTTTTGTCAAACCAAATTTGAAATTTTCCACCTCCGTGATTTTGAATCTAAAATATAAATAAAAACCAAAAAAGCAAAAAAAAACGGAACGACGTGACTTGATTCGTACTCCAATCTTTTTGGTTGATAGCTCATGTTATTGGCCATTACGTTATCTAGACGTATTTACTACTAACCGTAATTTTGGGTATTTATAAAGAAATCATTAAAATTAATAAACTTTAAAGTCGTGTTGTCAAAATTCTAATGATTTCTAATGAATTTTAATGTTTTTAAGACGTTCGGTAAAGTAGATTTTTTCTGTATTATTTGCCGTGACTCATTTCTCAAAAATGCCGATGAAATTGAAATTTAGTCGTTTTTCGCAGAAATATAATTTTTGTTTTGCTTTATCTTCTTCTAAAAAAATTAAATTACGAAAAAAACAAATATTGAAAAACAAATATTACATGAATTTCAACACCACAATCTGGCAAAATTTATTCAAATGCGATAGCAGAGTAAATTGAAATTTTTGAGTCAAATTGCAGATTCAATTTCAATTTCATCGATAATGGGCCACGGCAATTATTATTTTAAATAAAATTATTATTTTTAAACAAATTTATTAGTACTTACACAATTTTAATTTATTCTTGTAAAAACTTATTATTTTGTAGTTAAAAATAATAATAATTAAATGATACACAACACAATTAAAAAAAAAATAATTCACAAAATAGAAAGAGCTATGCGTTAAACTTCAAAACTGTATCATTATAACAAAAAGTTGAAACCAACAGTTTTTTTGGGGCCTACGCTGATGATTCAAAAAGTCCATGATGAAGTTGTGTCACTTACGTTAAATGTGTTTACGAAATACATTTAACATTCAATTCGCAATTAAAATATATTAAAACTTTTAATTGAGATAAAAACTATCCTATCTAGTATATATTGATTCGATATTCGGTGTTTGCGAAGTAAACATCAAAGTATCAAGTTATAATCAAATTTTTCAATATTAAAATTTCTAACTGTGTTTTATTTTTTGTTTGGATTTGTTGTTAGTTATAAATTCAAATCAAATTAAAGTTAAACATTGAAATATAAATTGATTGTTTTGTATTATTGTGTGTGGATGCTCACAAATAAAAGAACTATAAGTCGCCAGATGCGTAGCCTCCCTAGGAGCTCGCTCAGCAGCATTAAACAGATGAGTCAAGGCATTAAAATGAGTGACATCCCAACAGTAAACAGGTATGCAGGTTTACCGCCTAACGTTAATTTATCAAAATATGCAAAAACATCGCAAACTTGTTCTCCGTCTGGTGAAAGTTCTAGAAAACCTGTAGAAAAGATTCCTCCAATAATTACAAAATCTTCCTCAACGGAGATTCATAAAAATATGAAGGAACTAAATATTTCAAAATATAATATACAAATCATGTCAATTGGTATAATAGTACATTATAGAACAAGGTTGAGAAGTAAGCTATTATTGACCGAGAACTTTTAGATCCTGAGGCGCCTAGCGCCGAGGGATATAATGTTCGAGGTCTATATTAGTCTTCTCAACCGAGGTATATATAGAATTTTTTTAACTACTAACACTAATTATCATATTTGCTTTGATTAGATTTTGATATTAGTCATTTTCCACTTAATTTTTAAATATCTTAAAATATCAAGTAGCCTGGAAGTTAAGTTTCATACAAATAAAACGAAATAAAGGAATGCAATTATTATTTGTTTGTATTTTTTTGTTCATTTCAATTAAAAATAAAGGAAAATTTCTCATTATTAACCTAGGTAATGTTTTGTTATTATTATTGACCTAGCTTGAGAAAAATGACTTCTCATTGGGGCATTCGAGTAAATAATAACGATTTCTCAAGTTAGTAGTTAAAAAAAATACTAACATATAGCCTATCAGACTATAACAAAATTTTTACTAAATTAAAAGAACATAACAATGGTATGTACGCTTGAGGAAAACCGCTTTGTTAAATTTGTACTATGTGGGCTCCATGATATGGATACAAATGAAGTTAAGAAAAGCCTCGAGAATAGTGGCCTGAGTCCTGTTAATGTTTGGAAAACTATTCCTAAAAAATATCGTCGAAACAGTGAAGATGCCCTTTATTTTGTTGCTTTCAAAAAGGGATCAATGTCTCTGAATCAATTAAAAAATATAAGATTTGTTAATAACACAGTGTGCAGATGGGAGATTTGTCGATCCACCAGCAAAGGTCCTCTCCAATGTTATAAATGTAAAATGTATGGTCATGGAGCGAACGCATGCTACATGAAGCCAAAATGTAATTTCTGTGGTGGAGATGAACATATTGATGATATGGAGTGTCCTTTACAAAACGATATTACTAAACATGTTTTCTGTAATTGTAGTGGAAATCATACATCTAACTCTATAATTTGTCCAGAAAGAGAAAAATACATTCAAATAAAAAATCATCTGAATCTAAAAAATAAGTTGAGTCGACCTTCAAATCAACCAACGTTTTCATTTCAACAACAGGATTTTCCTATTATTCCTTCAATACCTCATCAAAACAACAATAACAATTTTAATAATAATTTTAATAATAATTTTGTTAACAAAAAAATGCAGTTCAGTACAGTGGTTCAAACAAATGCAATCAATCATGAAAATTCAATTAATATTAATTCAGATAGCACAAATGATTTGTTTGCACCACATGAGTTATTACAAATTCTCAAAGAACTTGTTTCAGGACTTCGGGGGTGCCATTCCAAAGAAGAACAATTTGATGTTATGGCTAATATTGCTATTAAATATGTCTGTTATCCATAATTCTTTAAAAATTTGTGTGTGGAACGCGTACGGTATAAAAAATAAAAAATTTGAGGTAATTCAGTTTTTAGATAATTTTGATATTGATATATTACTTATTAGTGAAACGCATTTAAAGCCTTCTATTTCATTTTCGATTCCTAATTTTTGCTTTTATCGTAATGATAGAGAAAATCTTCGCAGGGGTGGTGTTGGTATTCTTATAAAAGATTGCATTAAACATTCGCTTCTTCCTGACCTTAAATTAAATTGTATAGAATCCCTGGGTATTAATATAATAAGTAGTGATAATAATCAACTTAAAATATTTTCTGTATATTGTTCATATTCGAATTCTGAGCATCTCAGAAATGATTTTATAAAAATTTGTAGTGGTAATATTCCTTACCTAATTGGTGGTGATTTAAATTGTAAGCATCCTAACTGGTGTTGTCCTAGAACTAACCGCGGTGGTCGAACTTTATATGATTATTCTATTAACTCTGATTGTGTTGTTATCGCTCCCCAAGATCCTACCCACTATAGTCCTGCTGGAGTCCCTATTATTATTGATATATTTTTAACAAACAACCCACAGTTGATATCCGAAGTTAACACCATTCAAGCACTCTGCTCCGATCATCTGCCAGTCCTCTGTTCAATAGTATTTAATAATCAAGTAGATCATTGCCATCGTAAATACTTTAACTATAAAAAAGTTAATTGGAGCATTTATCAGAATCATATATCATCTGAAATTGAAAATTTCAATTTAAGTTCAATTCATACTATTTCAGATGTCAACGCTGCAGTCGATTTTTTGACAGCATCTATTTCTTTAGCTCGTGAGCTATCCGTACCGCTTGTGCCTGTTCTTCCAACTGATAAATTGTTATTATCTGATCAAGTGTTAAGTTTTATCAGACAACGAAATTTTAGAAGATCTTACCTCAGAAGTCGCCTTGCTCACATTAAAACCTCAATAAACTTGCTAAATAGAATTATTAAATATCATATAAATATCCTTTATAATCAAAAATGGCAAACGAAGCTTGAATGCTTGGATAATGGTTCAAAAAACTTCTGGAAAACAACTAAACATTTTAAAAACCATCGCAAGTCCATTCCACCATTAGTTACTCCCAACACTGGAAATCGAATTTTCTTAAATACAGAAAAAGCACAAGTATTGGCTGATGTTTTCCTTGACGCTCATCAAATTCCAAACTCCAATATTGTAATTGAAGAACAAGTGAATGACTTTTGCACTAATTTCAATAATTTGGATAACAATGCTACAATTCCTGAAATTCACCCTTCTGAAATTTCTGATATTATGAAATTCCTTCCAAGGCTCAAAGCTCCAGGTGTAGATAATATTCCATTTATTTTACTTAAAAATCTTCCTGAAAGTGGAATCCATTTTCTTAAGATAATATTCGAGTGCTGCTTGAACCTAGGCTATTTCCCCATTCAATGGAAAAAAGCAAAAATTACTCCTGTTTTAAAGCCTGGCAAAGACCCCACTCTTGCTACAAGCTACAGACCTATTAGTCTTCTTTGTACATTGGGAAAACTTTTTGAGCAGATTATCAAAAGAAGAATGGAAGAGTTCATAGCTGATAATCAAATAATTATAAACGAGCAATTTGGTTTTAGATCCGGGCACTCTACAGTTCATCAAATCCATCGTGTAGTCAATCATACTAAATCTAATAGATCTTCGCTAAAATCTACTGGAATGATATTATTAGACCTTGAACGAGCCTTTGATAAAGTTTGGCAAGACGCAGTCTGCTATAAATTATTTATATATGGATTTCCAATATTTTTAATTAAAATCATAAAATCGTTCTTAACTGATAGAACATTTTTTGTCCAGATTTTTCATTCCATGTCCTCTATACTTAGCATTCCAGCTGGGGTTCCTCAAGGTGCTGTATTGAGTCCTTTGCTTTTTTGTTTATTCATCAATGATATTCCAAGAGATAGTGAATGTAAATTATCATTATTTGCTGATGACACTGCAATATTTGTGTCAGATGAGCTGGCGGTATCTATTACAATAAGCTTCAATTGTACCTCACTAAAATTCTCGAATTTTTTAAAAACTGGAAACTTAGTATTAACATATCAAAATGTGAAGCTATTTATTTACTAGGTGCAGAGCATCCCGTAAACTTCCACAACAACCCTTTCTGATTCAAAACTCTTCTTTGGAATGGAAACCTTCAACTAAATATTTAGGAATTTATTTGGATAAATCATTAACATTTAAGACACACGTCACTCAAATACAACAAAAATGTAATGCACTGTTCAAAAGTCTATATCCTCTACTCAACAGAAATAGTAAACTGAATAGTCATAATAAGACACTAATTTACAAGTGTGTGATTCTTAATATCATACTTTATGGTGCGCCAATTTGGTGGGATATTGCTTTGTGTCATAAAAAGAAATTTCAAATCATTCAAAACAAATTTCTAAAAACTATATATAAACGCCCTAGACGTTATAGCACTTTAAGACTGCACAACGAATTAAATATAAAGCTTGTCAATGTAGTTGCTAGAGAAGCTAATCTTATATATATAAAAATCACGTGTCACGATGGTTGTCCGCGATGAACTCCGCAACAATGTAACCAATCTTAATGAAATTTTGTACAATGTGTGTATGATGGTCCAGCTTGAGAGACAGGATAGTTATTATCTTGTTTAAATCCCTAGATATTTTTTAATTGCGAATTAAATGTTAAATATGAATGGTTTATATGCCAACTTTCAGATGGCAGCGTAAATCAATTTATTCAATTGATAGTAAACTTGAACTTCGTGTAAGGCCATTATTAGACTATCAAATATGTTTTAGTAAAGAAAGTTTTGTTTTATTTGATAATAAACGAAAAGCATATTATGCTAAGTCAAATACGTTACCAAAGCTTATTGATAATTTTTTGCACATCAGGCGATTTTCCATGTTCGCTGATTCGTAAATAAACATAGTAAGTTTCGTTTACAAATCACTGGTCGGTAAGTAATTACTTACCGATCATGCAGCCGGTAAGTAATTACTTACCAGTAAAGGAGACCTCAGGGTGTGAATAAAAACGATTATTAGTTAAATAATTGTGTACGTCTATTCACTAGCTTCAAATTTAAATAACATTCATTTAAAAATATTGCAGTTAAAAGATTTAAAAAAAGCAATTAATTTTGAAAATATATTCGATGGAATTTAGTTTTGCAACAAAAAAAGCTATAGTATTATGATGAAACGCAAAGCTTACTATTTTGAAATGACATTTTAAGAAATTTTCTTTAAAACATTTAAACTTGAATTTTGCGAATGAATTTTATTATTTGAATAGTTTTAATTGAATTTTTATTAATCGTGCAAAAAATGTAATAAGCATTTTGAGCATTAAGAGTATTACCGATTTCGGATATATTAGAGATCTCGACTTCGTCTCGATCTCAAAACATATATCCTCAATCGGTAAAACACTCTTACTGCCCTTAATACTTAAATAACTATTGTGGACAGGGTTCCCAACCGTCCTTTTTTGGGAAGGACAGTCCTTCTTTTTTATATTTTGTCCTTTCCACTTTCTGTGTGACACAATGTCCTTTATTAAGCTAAAATGTCCTTTTTTATTGTAATTTTAATGCAATTTTTGAATCAGAGTCAAAAAACTAAATATATATAATTGCTCATATTTTTCCTTGTAGCTTTCGAATTTAAATTCGAAATTTTATACAAGCGCCCGTATGTATGTATGTTATTTAAATAATTCTAATTGGAAATCATATTTAAATTAACGAATACACAACCAAAAAAATATAAGTCTCCTTCTTTTTAAGTATCCCTGCATCATCAGCATTTTCTGAGCGCGTGTTCTCCCTAATGGGGGTAAAATGAAGAGAGGAGCGTCATCGATCTTCTATTGAATTGATTAAGGCAGAGCTACTTGTTTATTTTAATTTTAAAGAAAAATGTAGCGAATTTTATGAAACTGTCAAAACCGACCAAGAATTACTGAAGTGTGCAAAAACAAAACAAAAATATCGTTTTTGCAATAGTAATTAATTATTAGTGATTAGATTTTGTAATTAAATTTGTGATTTATTTTTATTTTATGTATAAGTATTTTACTTATGATAAAAATTGCGTGCTGTGAATTCAAAATACTTACATATGTAAAAGTACTGAATTTATTTACATATGTACATAGTTTGATTTTTGTTATATTTTCATTACATTTAATCAGTTGTTATTGCTGTCTGCTGACGAATTATAAATTTAAAATCTGTGAAATAATTAAGCTAAATTTGTGAAATAATATATGTATATGATGAATCTGTGTTGAAATAAAAATACAATAAATGCCTATGCACATAAAATTAAATTTTTTTCGTAGTTTTGCAAATGTCCTTTCTTTGGAAAATTATAAGTTGGGAACCCTAATTGTGGAGGTTATATATTAATTATAGAAGTGTTAAAAAGTATCGGAATTCGGAACCTGTAAAAAATTTGTTGTATTGGTTTTTATAAAGTTGGAATAAATATAAGAGTAAAAATTAAAGAAAACAATAATTTAAATTTATTTATTTATTATTTTAAATTTTTCATTGATCTTCTATGTTAATTTACAAAAATCAATATCAAATTGAAAAATACTCTTATTTGTATTGCTAATTAAAATATAACGATTAGAGGTAAAAAAAAATTGTCATCAAAACTGGATGAAAAACTAGGTAGCGAAGTCTATTTTTTTACAACGTTTGCACTCTCCAATTTCATGTCATATTTTTTTTATTGACCAATATATTTGATAGTGTGATATACGCCTCATAAATTTGGGTTATCCAATAGATGGTGTTGTATTTGTATTTAGAACGTTGTTTTTAACGTCGAAGTTTGTGCAAATACACTACGATTTGCTTTTTCAAATTGTCGTGTATTATTTTTTGATTGGTGATTGGTGATAAATATTTTATTTGGTTTTTTGTTTAAATATCGGTTTATGAGCGTTATAGTTATAGTTATAATTAAAGAATTCAATAACGAATTAAATATATACTCCCGCAGGAAGATTTGTAAAATTTTAAATTTTTGATCTATGGGAGTGACAACCCAGCGTACTTAGATTCCTGCTATTTGCATATGAGTTAGGTTGAGTTATCGTTAACCACTGGCAATAGTAGTGAGATATCACTAGCCAAAGTGATATCTTAGGGATATTGGCGGATGAACTTTTTTCAATCAACGATAGCACCCTTAGTCTTAGTTATAGAATATTCTTTGATGATGACACGCTATTTCTTTTAAAATAAAATGTGTTGGGTAGTACGAATTACAATGTGAGTAACAACAACTCATGACAACCTTTGAAGAATAAAGTCCCCAACAACATCCTTTCTAAGGTGTTGATGGACGCAAATTTTTTATTTTTTTATATTTTTTTAAAAAAATGAACTTTTTCGTTTACTTGGAGAAATGAGCTTCCATATAACTATTAAATGTGCCGGGTTTAATCCTTCAGCAAAACAATGTTTACATGATCTTTGTATATGCCTCTAGCACTAGCAATTTGCGTCCATCATCTTAAAAAACATGATGGTGTGCAACCTAGGTCTTAAAGGATTTTATGTGTTGTTGTGAGACATATTGTAATTCCAACTACACAACAAATTTTATTAAAAAGTATTTCAAATATTTTGAAATAGCACAAATGTTTTTAAAAATTTTTGGTGAAAAAGATGATGAACAAAGTCATTGAAGCTACAATCAATTTTGAATGGAAAATTCAAAGTGGGAGATGTACTGTTGCTACGCATTTCAATGATCCCAACAGATATGGCATCTGAATTCAAACGTTTAGTTTCCAGTGCGACTCGCTTTTGCAATGACTGTCAACAAAGAACAAGGAAAATTGCTGCAAGGATGTGGTAGATTTGGAGAATCCGTACTTCTCACATCTGGACAACTGTATGTGGTGGTCAGCTAACGTCGGAATACCTTCTGATTTATTCGTGTACGCATCTAGACGGAAAAACGCAAAATATAATGTGTGCCCACAAGCACGAGCAAAGAAATAGAATTAAAACGACATTTTGAAATTTTTTCCTTATTAAAATAAATAATTGTTGCAATAAAAATGATACAATGTAAATTGAATGTTTGGTACGTTTAGTGTGACTAAAACAATTGAAAAAACAACAACAATTGTATTAAATTTTTTGTTGTTTCAAATGCTTCAGTCAAATCAAACACGGCTGTTATCAGAACGAGTTTTCTTGAATTTCCTTTCTTATGAGATACCGACAATATGCGACAGGTATAATGTTAAATAAACAAAAGTTTTACACTATTTGGTGTAAAATAAATAAAGTTTTGAGAGATTTTTAGAGTGATTAAGCTTAAAGTAATTATTTTAATTCACATGAATTTTGCAATTTTAAAGCATTTTTTATTTTCGCTCAGAAAAACTTCTTTAAAACAGTTTTTGTGTGTTTCGTATCGGGAACAAATACAATTTACAATAGTATAATCACAGATGAAGAATTCAATTTAAATAAATATGAGATAATGAAGTTTCAATTTAGAAATTATCTGAACATGAAAATTAAAATATGTTTTATTGTTGTTTCATCCACTGTGGCTGAGTCTGTATGATGGCTTTGAAGTTTGAACTGTGATGTCTCTGATGAGTGTGAGGTTAATCCCGATAATAGTTACTTATTATCGGGAATAATACTTTCAATAATTACTTTGAGCAATAATTGCTCACAAAATCGCCCAAAAATTAATATTCCATTAATGTTGCCTATATATGGAACATATATGCCAATATATTGACCGTGTGTAAGATATTAGTTTCGCATTGATTTGCAACAATCAATAATGACTTTAAAATGACTTAGGATGTTGACTAAATAGAAATATTTCTCACCCTATCAATTCACATCCAATGAATGCTAATACAAAAACTTCCAAAGAATTTTGATTTTTTTGCATCACTTCTTCTATACCTTCATCGAATGTATTGTCGCTATTCTTACAGCCCTTGCTGATCATAAAATGACATAACGATCAAAATTGTTTGCAACGTTTTTAGTAACCTACCACAGGTAAAGAAAGTGTATATTATACCGCATGAGCACTGTGAAAATTTGTGAATCCATTTTAGTTCCGTATGTTCTAATGTTCTATATAGAGACACACCTGAAAACTTATTTGATCACGTATTTTTTTATATATCCTTTGTTGTATATATAATACTATTTTTTTTATATTTTACTGATCAACTAGAGTGGTGATCCTTTTACATTCATATTTAAAAAAAAAATAGATCATTTCTCATTACAACTCTTTGAAATTATTGCTACTACGTCAACAAAATGTATACACACAAACTTTATTTATAGGCGTAGCAAAGCACGCCGGGTCCCGCTAGCAATAGATATATAAATAAATTAAATTATATTGAAAATGAATTGATAAACGCAATTAGCTTTACTACCGCTTAATTTTTGCAACGTAGCTTTTAAGTTTAGATTTAAGTAGGTTAGGTAAATATAAGTTTTTTATTAGTTACTAAGCAGACTGAACTGCATTTGTATATATAAACATTCTTTTTTCATTTTTTTTTTCGCAATACTCATAATAATTAATTTCATCTGCTGTAAAGCTTACTATTAAAAGCTGATCTCAGTAAATTATTAAATGTACACAACTGTATTATAAATTTGAAGTCAATAAAGGATTATTATTATCTAATATCTAGTATATATTAAGCGTAATATACAGGGTGAGTTTTTTAAAAAATGCCAGGCTTTTATCTCGAGAACGAT
Organism: Diogma glabrata; assembly: GCA_963693315.1. Lineage (NCBI taxonomy): Eukaryota > Metazoa > Arthropoda > Insecta > Diptera > Cylindrotomidae > Diogma > Diogma glabrata. The sequence continues at coordinate 207,299,775 of OY856187.1, forward strand.
GTTAGATGGGACAAAATAACCCAAGATAATATTTGTTAAGGGTCGAGGGGGACGTCTAGTGGTAATATTGAATGACCTTGAAACTCATAAGTATTGGCATTATATGCCAAAGTAGGGTTTTTTTATATTAGAACCTATACATTTAAGGTTTTTTTTTAATTAAGTAAATCAAACTAGGGGAAGTGGGGATGGTATAAACAGTTTTTACTTAAAGCTCAATAACTTTAAAACCATAAAACATTTTTACTTAAAAACTGTTTCATTGTAAAATTTCATATCTTTACTACAAAAAACTATTTTTTTTAATTACGTAACTAAACATTAAGTATAAAATTTTGAATTTCAAAAAATTTATGTTTCTCTTTTAAAGTATCCCCACTGGTGGGGCACTTATAAACAATGAGCATTTTTGTATGGGGCACATATAAACACCCAAAAAACACCACAATAAAATTCATAAAGTACCTTTTTTAAAATGTTTTATTATTTATTGTGCTTCAAACAATATATATAAGCATATAACATATATATTTCTTTAAAAAAAAAACAATATTTTTCGATTGTTGTAAAACCTCAATAAATTCAGGTAGAAAATTATAAAGAAAAAAGCAAAAATTCAATTTCATCGTATGTTTAGGTTTTGCAAATCAATATCAAAAGTGAAACGGGAAGCCACACGTATACCATATAACCATACCATGCTTCACATATAAACGCGTTTATACTATCAAAATTTTGTTTGTTTATATGTGCCCCACGTGGCGATTTTAGGGTTATGTTTTGAAAAAATATTCCAAGATCTAAAATTTGGCTAAAACAAAGAAATATTATGTATCTTGAATATTTCAGCTATCAAAACATGTTGGAATATTTTTAAACATATGATGGTAAAAAAAGTTATTCGAGTTTTACAAAAAAAAAAAATTTACTTTTGGGTTGCCGAAACACCTATTCACCAATAACTTTTGAACAAGACTGACTTCAGCTGTCAAATTCTCCTGGTGTGTGTAGTCGATCGAAGCGACATCTGTGATATTTTTGTCGAATTTTTTGATTGATGTTTTGTGAGGGAAATTAAAACTTTTTACAGTTGCCCCATGTTTATACTATTCCCACTTCCCACTTCCCCCTACACACTTTTTGCTTCATAAAATTTTTTTGTAAAGTGTACGATTTAGTAGATATGATTAACATTGATTTGCACTAAAGCAAACGTGTCTTCGCAAAGATCTTCAGAAAAAAAATAAAATTTCGATTTAAAAAAAAACTATGAAAATCATTCATCAATTTAAATATTATTGCATCGTGGTCTACTGCGTGAAATTGATTTTCGTTATTTTTTTTTAATTTATTGAAATTTTATTTTTTTACTGAAGAACTTAGCGAAGACACGTTTGCTTTAGTGCAAATCAATTTTCATCATATCTACAAAATCGTACACTTTACAAAAAAATTTTGGAAGCAAAAAGTGTGTAGTTTGATTTACTTAATTTAAAAAGACCCTTAAATATATGGGTTCTAATCTAAAAAAACCTTACTTTAGCATATATATCCAATACTTATGAGTTTCAAGGTCATTCAATATTACCACTAAACGTCCCGCTCGACTCTTAACAAATATCACCTTTGTTATTTTGTCCCATCTAGCATGGTTCTCGAGATAAAAGCCTGGCATTTTTTAAAAAACTCACCCTGTATAAAATATTATTCTTAAGTCGCTCAAACATGAAAATTGCCAAAATTTTCCATACAAACTTGTATGAAAAATTTAACCTATTTTCGTATTTCTTTTACGGACAGAAGAAAATAAAATATTTTATATATTATGCTCAATATTGTCAGTAATTGTCAGTAATAGCTCATAAAGAAACTTAAATTATTTAATTGTAGTAAAATGTGAAATTTCATAGATAATTTTTAAAATTATTCAAGTTGTGTTTTGTATGAAATCCCATATAAATTTTATTGAATTTCGTTTCTTTTCCCCCTTTTGCAGTGCCATTGCAGCAAACACCGGAGCAAAATAATCGCTCAATAACATATTTGGTAGTCTATATGGGCCCTACATGGATGATTAAAAAGTCGATAAAGCAGGTTTGACAGTAAATTAATTAATTTACGCCGCCATCTGAAAGTTTGCTTATGAACTATCCATATTTAACATTTAATTCGTAATTAAAAAATATTTAGGCGTTTAATCAAAATAAAAACTATCCTATCTCTCAAGTTGGACCATTATACACACACTGAACACAATTTTGTTAAGATTGGTTACGTTGTTGCGGAGTTTATCGCGGACAAACATCGTGACACGTGATTTTTATATATATAAGATAAGATATATATATTTATATATTTATATATATATATATATATATATATATATATATATATATATATATATATATATATATATATATATATATATATATATATATTTATATATATATATATATATATATATATATATATATATATATATATATATATATATAAAATTTTTTTTTTTTGTTTTTTGTCTCCGCTTATCATATATAGTCGCTTGGCACAAAAATTTTTCCGAAATTTCGAGATGAAGCCCATTGCAATAGGTAGATTTTTATATGAAATCTACCTAAAAATAAATGTGGCATTCACAGAACACGATGTTCCAAAGAAACAGTTAGTTCGTTTTCAATTCAATTAGTTCGTTTTCAATAAAAGTGTGTTTTTTTAAATTTTTTTTTTTAAAGTAAAGGGCGAAATTGTTAATTTCTGGGCTAAATTGTGATGCTACAAGATAGTCACAGAACTGTCCCATCACTACGCGTATACTACAAGATAGGCACGGTAGATTAAATATAAAATTTATAAATAAAACTGATTGAGTACGAGTAGGTACCAATCTTTGTTTTAATAAAATGGAAACCACGGAATTTCTAAACGCATTAACTGAACAAATTAAGGTTATTGTCGAGCTGGTGCAAAAAATGACCTTATTAGCAGAGGAATATGAGAGAGCTCTGGCGTTTTTAAAACAGCAACCTGTTAGAAATTCTGCAGAGGTTAAAAAGCCAGCAGAAGTTGTTCAACAAATAATGTTCGGTGTGTTTAGAATACCGGATACCATTAAATCGATACCTGAATATGACGGTAATCGAAAATAGTTAAACGCGTGGACTCAGACAGCAGAAGATACACTAAACGTGTTTGAGCCTCTCGTGTCTGAACCACAATTTAAACTTTACTCACAAGCAGTGAGTAACAAAATAAAAGTAATGTTTAGCTGGAAACCCACAAAGTTTCCATGAAATTTAAACAATTTTCCTTGAGACGCTCGGTGACAAACACGAGTTGTCATTTTACAAATCACAGCTCTGGTCCACCAAGCAAAGTGAAATCATGACTGTACATTCGTATTTTAATAAATGTAATGAGAATGTACAGAATATAAAAACTCTGGCCAAACAAAATGCCATTTGCAATAATTCATGGCACGCCATAAATACATTCATTGATGAGGATGCATTAGCAGCATTCATATCGGGGTTGAGAAGACCAATACTTTGGATATACCTAAGCGGCTAGACCAAAGACTATAGAAGAAGCTTATGCTTTTCTATGTAAATTTAATTCGAACGAAATAATTTCGAAAAATTCTAGAAAACCTATTAATCAAATTCAAAATAAAAATATTTTTCCAATTCATAAACCAAAGGAATGGAATCAAAATAATTTAAATGATAGCAACCAACTTCAAAATAAGCAAAATTTAATTAAAGTTGAAGATGTTTTTATGAGGTCAAGAAACACGATCGATAGAAAACACACTCCAATGGAAGTGAATGCTTCAATGAGAACTAGAAACCCAGTAGAAAGCAAGTCAACACTCCCGAAATTAAAGAAGATCATGAGGTTGAAGACTTCAATTTAGAAGACTTAAATTTAGAAGACCCTCTACCTGATGTCGAGGTAAATTCGGGAAATTTTCAACAGATTCAGCAGGAAGATACGGAAGATTAAATTTTCTTCCATATTTATTATGCAATGGTATACAAAAAACCAAACAATTATATTATTATTGGATACTGGAGCAAATAAAAATATTATTAAGTCCAATATCCTTCACGGAACACAACTTGTTAAACAAAATATTTCAATAAAAAATATATTAGGTAATCATTTTGTAAATAAAAAAGTCCGAGCGGCAGGTATATCCGCTAGAAATAGGTAGATTTTGGGATCAGATAGTTATGTGTGCAATTAGAATCGGATTTATCAAATTACTTTATGAAAAACACTAATTAAAAACAGAAGTATTAAACAAACTTTAAAAATAAACATCTTTTTATACAATTTTTGAGCTCTAGGCACTTAACCTGTACCCCGATATGGCCAATTGTCAAACATATTTAGGAAACTGTTTGCCGCAACATACCCAGAAAATAGTTTTAGCGCATGTGAAAAAATGCGACCGTGAAAGTGCCGCTAAATGCCGTTGTACTTCACAGTTTATTGCAGATAGCTAAAGAACCTTTTATTGCAGATGTCTGGCTTTTTAAAAAATGATAGAGATATGTTCAAATAATTAATATTTATAAATTTTGTTTACATATTTTGCCCCAAACGGCCGTTATAACGCTTTGTTTTTAACAGCTTTAAGGCTCTAGACTCTTAAATTGTACCCGGATATGGCCAGCTGTCGAACTTATCCAAGAAATTGTTTGCCGCAACACGCTCAGAAAAACTTTTTGGTCTAGGTCAAAAAATGCGACCGTGAGAGTGCCGCTAAATTCCGTTATACCTCATATCGTTATATATATATATATATATATATATATATATATCTATATATATAAAATTCTCCTGTCACAGTGTTTGTAATTAAACTCCTCCGAAACGGCTTGACTGATTTCCATGAAATTTTATGTGTATATACGGTAGGTCTGAGAATCGGTCGTCAACTATTTTTTATACCCTTAAGTGATAAGGGGGGCCCTCCCCCCAAATTTTTTTTGTATTTTTCAGACAAAATTTTTTATTTTTATTTTTTTATGATTTGACATTAAAAAATACATATAATCCCTAATTTTCCCCCTTCTACCACCAACCCCCATTTTTAATTGCGATATTAGTACTGAAATACTCTTCAATTACTCCTCCGAAACGGCTTGACTGATTTCCATGAAATTTTATGTGTATATACGGTAGGTCTGAGAGTCAGTTGTAAACTATTTTTTATACCCTTAAGTGATAAGGGGGGCCCTCCCCCCAAAAATTTTTTGTATTTTTGAGACAAAATTTTTTATTTTTATTTTTTTATGATTTGACATTAAAAAATACATATAATCCTTCATTTTCTCCCTTCTACCACCAACGCCCATTTTTTAATTGCGATATTAGTACTGAAATACTCTTCAATTACTCCTCCGAAACGGCCTGACTGATTTCCATGAAATTTTATGTGTATATTCGGTAGGTCTGAGAATCGGTTATAAACTATGTTTTATAGCCTTAAGTGATAAGGGGGGCCCTCCCCCCAAACATTTTTTGTATTTTTCAGACAAAATTTTTTATTTTTATTTTTTTATGATTTGACATTAAAAAATACATATAATCCCTAATTTTCCTTCTTCTATCACCAACCTCCATTTTTTAATTGCGATATTAGTACTGGAATACTCTTCAATTACTCCTTCGAAACGGCCTGATCGATTTCCATGAAATTTTATGTGTATATACGGTAGGTCTGAGAATCGGTCGTAAACTATTTTTTATACACATAAGTGATAAGGGGGGCCCTCCCCCCCAAAATGTTTTGTATTTTTCAGAAAAAATTTTTTTATTTTTATTTTTTTATGATTTGTCTTTACAAAATACATTTAATCCCTTATTTTCCCCCTTCTACCACCAACCTCCATTTTTTAATTGCGATATTAGTACTGGAATACTCTTCAATTTTCAGTAGTCAACAACTGATCAATCTATTAATCTATCTATCTATCTTCTATCTACATATCTATATATGATAAATACAAATGCAAATGTTCGTTGGTTCAAAATAGGCAATCTAGGAATGTACTGGATCGATTCTCTTGAAATTTGGACACAATGTTGCATTCAGAAAGGTTATTATATAGTTTTTTTAGCGATATGCGTTTCATATAGGAATGTAAGCTGTCGACAAGCGCTCCTCACCTGCAATAATCTCAATTCAATCTTTTTATGGTCGAGTTTCACTTAAAGACTTAATTTAATCGATTAGTTATGTATGGGTGATCTGATCACCCATATATAGTTTTGTCCAATTTATCAACCATATTTGCTGATTACCGGTTAATTGTATAACCACTCCAGTGTCCAGTGTTATTGTGTAACCAGAGTGTTTATGTTTGTTAATGACTTTGTATAACAACACTTTGACCTAAATGGAAGTAGTGCTAACCACTAGACCATTCAACACATTTGTACATACATTTATATACATACGGTCATAAAAATGTTCTATTTCATTTTTGCTCATTGCATGGAAATTGGCTCTATTGTATATTTTACCAAATACTTCTACACGGAATGGCATTTTGATAATTTTTTTGAAAACCAGATTTCAAAAAACGATTTTGTGCATTTGTTCAAAACAGCAGTTGACATGATGTATGTGATACATATATAAGTTTCAATAGGTCAGGTTGACAAAACGCCTGCTTGAGAACATATGAGAAGATTCAATGCTCGGACAATAAACGAAGTGACAATTAATAAAGTCGGCAATAAATTTCAACCGGGATATAATTTTTGTCAATAAAAGAGGGATTAATGATTCGAGGGGAAGATTTCCACATTTGGAAATGCCGTCAATTGTTTCACCAATACATGGTAGATATGTATGCAAAAACATTCGAAACAGAACGTTTAATATTCATTCGATTAAATCAAACCAAGCTTTTCTCTGAAGTACCAGTATATTTGCGAGAGCCAATTTAATATGACGGTTATTCACAACTAACGCACACACACAAAATCATCTCAAATGCACACGGCAAATATCCGATGCCAGCTTCGATAAAGATTTGTAGGAAGTTGTGACGAAAAATATGTAACATGAGCCTTCCAGAACACTGAATCCACTGAATCCAAAGTACGCAAAGTGATATCACCAAGGATTCAGTCAGTTACACGAAATTCAGTTACATGAAACGATGATCCTTTACATAAAAGAAGAGCCGCAGCAGATGGCGGTAAGGTAACAATATATAGATATGCGAAACGGGAACATGGAAATAGTTCCATAAACATGGATGGTTGTTCCATATTAATCCTTTCCTACAAAGAACATACAGATCGCACATAAACTTGGAATACGGTATATACGTCAAATCAGTCAAATACGTAAGTTAGAAAGTACTTTAATAAAGGCAACATTTCAGTTTTAGAGTGTTACAATGAAGCAGCACTGGGATGTATGTATCATTCATCAATGACACGTGCAGCACTTCACCTCCAAACTAAGTTCGAGCTATGTTTAAAATCATGCTGACCGCTTACTGTTCTTCATCTACAAGAACGTTATGGGAAAAAATATAAATCGCACATGGTTGATGATATTTCCTGTCCTATATAGCAAAATGATTGAAGATCTGTGCGTAGTATTAGCGAACTTAGTTCTCAATCAATTATTAATGCTACCGTCGAATCGATCTGCTCCGTCGGTCAATGTGAAATTACGTCGTTAATATAAATACAATACTGATGATTAGGTTTAATATAAGTACAATACGGGTGATTTGCATTTCAATTCAAAAGATCACAATTGTCAATTAAATTGATGTTTGCAATCACCATAAAAAAAGATCACGCTCAATCATTAACAGTGCGCGCTTTAGATGTAGAACGGATTGATTTTCGTATGGACAATTATGTTGCGTAGATAGAATAGAGGCATAAAACTAGATAACCTCTATATCTGAACCAACAATGGAGCCACAACAAATAATGTATAACCTGCAGAAGCATCGAGAAATTGAACACTAGAAACCTGTAGGTTCTCTTTTCTTAGTGAGCACTCAGCACATTGAACATATGGGTACTGCGAACATTTGTAAATCTATTTATGTTCTGTATTATGTTATATATAGAGATGACACACCTCTACTAATTCAACAAGTTGCTTAAATTTTTTTTTGCTTACTTGAAAACTTATTTGATCGCTAATTTTTCATATATCCGAACTGATCAGTAAGAGTGCTGATTATTTTTCATCCATATTTTTAAAAAGATAAATTAAAAATTCTCATTACCACTTTTTGAAATCATTGCTACTACGTCAACAAAATGTCTGTGCACAAGCTTTATTTATAAGCGTAGCAAAGCACGCCGGGTCCTGCTAGTATATATATATATATATATATATATATATATATATATATATATATATATATATATATATATATATATATATATATATATATATATATATATATATAATATATATATATATATATATATATATATATATATATATATATATATATATATATATATATATATATATATATATATATATATATATATATATATATATATATATATATATATATATATATATATATATATATATATATATATATATATATATATATATATATATATATATATATATATATATATATATATATATATATATATATATATATATATATATATATATATATATATATATATATATATATATATATATATATAATATTTATATATATTACAAAAAAATATTATTAAATCCATAAATGCTTTTGTTGATACTATAAAAGGGTTTGTACTTTTTCTAAAACTTTTGTGAAAACAATTTAATAAGTTTTATAAATTTCACAATATCTCTGATAAACTTAAATTTTTAATTTGAAGATTTTACAAAATATTTATTAAGCCAAAAATGTCTCTGCCATTTTCATAATTTAATTATAAACCTTAAAATCTTTTGTTGGATGTAAATAAAAGAATTTGTAGTGTTTATAAATAATTTTTTTCACAATGACAATATTTATTGTAAAAATGTAAATTTTACAAAAATTTTTGTGTGTTGTATATTTATAAAAAAATTGTAAAATGTATGTAGAATTTTATTAGTTTCACTTGGTTTTTTTTTTGAGTGTAGAAAATTTGTTCAATAAAAGTAGAAATTCAATAATTTTATCGAAAGTGACAAACCAAAAATTTGAATATGCAGAATTATTGTGAGTTTTTAAAACATCACCGCTTCCCAATTACAGAATTTGGCTGCTGATCCAATTTTAGTATTCAAGCCCAAAAGGTAAACAAAATTCAAAAAACTTGACCAAGTGCGAATAAAATTCGCTCACCGAGGATTCCGTGAACGTAAAAGAACATAGTATCTAAAATAATTGACAAAGTTGTGTTGTATTATTATAGTCTTCCTATTGCCAAATCATAAGGACATACAAAATGTATATTTCCTCTTAAACGTTAAACGATTTTGCCACCTGTGCAATCAGCTTCCATTCATTTCGTTCCATGACTAGTGGACTCCAGTTCGGACATCCGAAGGTTTTGTATGATGTCATCACGTCAACGTTGTCTAGATCTTCCTCTCCAACAAACACCAGCTGGTTGTTGTTGAGATGCTTCTTTTATCATTCTATCTAGTGGAGCTTTTTCTACAAGACCAAACCATCTAATCCGGTTGGATTTAATGAATCCAATTACTGCCAAGGAGCTGTCTGATTTCGTGATCCATTCGGCTTCTTTACTGATTCTCAGCATCTTTGCATGAACCATAAAATCTTCGCATGACCTTCCTCTTGAATGTTGATAAAATCCTACAGTCGGTGCGATGCAGTGTCCAGCTTTCACTTTTCAAGTAAGGCACAGGTCGAATTAATGCTTTGTAAAGTGCGACCGCGAAAGAAATTTTGATCGCAGAAGTTTTAAGTAAGCGTAGAAAACTCTGTATGCGGCAGTGACAAGGGCTTTGATATCTGCCTGCATGTCACTTGACGCTGTTTTTGCAGACCCGAGGTATTTGAAGTTTTCAACGCGTTCCACTTTATAGTCGCCAGTATCCAGATTTCTGGGAGTTATGTTCCTAGATGTTGTTAGAAGTTTAGTTTTGCCGGTTTTGATGCATAATTTAAGTCGTTTAGTATTTATTTCAAGCTGTGAGCCTATTCTTAATATCAATTGTTCTACGTCTGAGAAGCGCAATATCATCTGCGTAACCAAGAATTTAACTAGAATTGTTAAAAATGCAGTTTTGTGTTTCGATTCGGCTTTTTCTTATTGCGTTCTCAAGTGGCAAATTAAATATTATGGGCGCAAGTGCATCACCTTGTCGAACACCTGTTCGATCGTGTTATATGGAAAGTTAGATCGAAAGGACCAGAAACTGTTGTTGTTGCGCATGATACTCTCATATGCTTGCTTGAAATCAACATAGAGGTGGTGGATGCTGATGTTGTACTCCCAAAATTTTTCTAGAATCATACTTAAAGCAAAACATTGATCTGCGATTGAACGGTTGGGATGAAAACCACAACTTGACGGCGCAATTGCTTGAACAGGATCAATTTCATTCTTTCTATTCAGTACGCTTTGAAAGTGGGAGCGCTATACTGCCTGCACATCACGTTCATTTGTTGTAAGCTCGTAGTTTATTTTTTACGATTGTGGATCTTGGGTGGTAATTTTTTGTCAGATTTCGCGCATTGGCAAAACACTCTTTCGAATTTCCATTAGCCGCATGTTGGATGATGTTTTCAATACAACCTTTATATGTTCGCGTTTCTTTTCCGTAGAAGATAATCAGCTTGGAAGCTTCGGGTGTTCCTTGTTAACAATTTTTCTCGCTTATGTTTAAACCTTTAGCGGCAATAGTCGTCAAACCATTCGTTGCGATTTCGGTGGTCGTTTTCCGATTGTAATTGGTGAGAACAAACGCTTGAGTTGCATTGGTTTTACGGCGGCAATGACTCGCCATGGCGTAGAATCATTCTTACTTTGTTCTTACGCAGTTCTTACTTTGCTCTTCTCAACTAAAATAACCTTATTCTGTCAACGTTACACAAGTAGCACGGCATTGACGTAGAATTTCGCTAACAAATAGCAATATCAATGGAAAATTCATCGATCAGATACGAAAAATGTAACATACTATCCATTGAAAAATGTTACATATTAAATCTTATTCATAGCGGTTTATGGTAACTAAAGATAAAGAGTAGCAAAATCCGATGTGTTTGTCGTGCTGCCTGGGTAATGCTGACAGCATTTGGTTGGTGTATCGAAGACAAGCAGAGTAAAAACTGCTTAGTCAATGACCTACATCACAGCAAATTAGCGCCTTAAAACGCATGCGACCCAAGCGTCTCTTTTTCATGTTAGGGGCGGCTAGGAACGGGCCGTCAACGCTAAGGATCTTGGATCAACGCTAAATAAACATGTAAAAAGGTTATTCTGATGACCTTAACATTAGAACGGACCCATTCACAAAATTTGGGTTGGGTCTGAGGTTAACACCCTAACCCCGAAAAAAGTTTTGTTAAATTGAGAAACCAGAAAAAGAATAACAAACCCGGACAAAAAACAGAATGTTACATGGACGTGAAAAAGGACAGACTACCGAGCGCAGCCTGAGCGCACTTGATGCTCTCTAAAATGTCTAGAAACAGAGGCTGAGAAGTATAGGAGTGATATTATTACTCTGCAAGAAATTAGACAGCCAATAATCGGAAAAGAAGATTTAGATATCCACTCTTTATGCTGTAGTGGTTATCCTTCTCGAAGAGAATTTGGTACTGCGTTTCTTGTTGGTGCACGCACACAAGGAGCCGTGATGAAATTCATTCTGGTCAATGAGAGGATCTGCTACCTACGGGTACACGGTACGTACAACAATATTTCTCTTATTACCGTACATGCACCTACTGCAGTGAGGGCGGAGAGGAGAATGCTGTCTAAATACCAATGGAAGAGGTTATGAAACACACACCAACACGTGATTTCATTATGGCTCTTAAAATAAATATGAACCAAAATCAAAATCACAATAACAACGGTACTTTTCAGCACCATAAGACAAAAAATATTGGACCTTCAGTCCGTATTTTGCAATTGAACATTGAAGGCATAAGCAAGTCAAAAACTGAACATTTACAAAGATTATTAAAAGATTACGACATCGACGTTATAATTCTGCAAGAAACGCATGCAGCAGATGAAGCGCAACTTACCTCTAGAGGAAACATTGTTGGTTACAAATTAATTAGTGCTATTTACCATCAATCATATGGATCTGCCACATATGTTAAGTCAGAAATCCTGAACTGCACGCACGTACTTACACAGACGGACAACGATATACATCTTATTGTTGTTGATATATCGGACACGAAAATTGTAAACGTATACAAGCCTCCAAATACAGGATGGCCAGTTGCTACTCTACCATTATTTTATCATCCAGCAATATATGCTGGTGACTTCAATAGCCATCACACTCAGTGGTCCTACTCAAATAATAATACCAATGGCGTGCAACTGACCGACTGCAGGGCGGATGATAACAACATGTTCCTGGTATATGATGCGAAAGACTTGAAAACCTTTAGATCTGCAAGATGGCGACGTGATTATAATCCAGACCTCTGTTTTTCCACAAAAAACGAACAACGTAACCCTATTCCAATATCTAGGGCTGTCTTACAAGGTTTTCCACGCTCTCAACATCGTCCAGTAATTCTTGAGGTAGGAATCCAAATTCCACTCATTAACTCTACTCCTCAACCTAGATGGAATTTTAACAAAGCTGATTGGGATAAATATAGGATGAAGTTGGATGCAGTGATTCGCTGGATCCAACCCATTCCTAAAAATTACGATAGATTTGTTGGAGCCATCATCTCAACTGCAAAGAAATGCATCCCAAGAGGCTTTCGTGAAGAATATATTCCTGGCTGGAGTAAAGAGAGCGATATATTATATGAGGAGTACCTTAGTATTGGTGAAGCAGACGTGGCTGATGACTTAATATACTCACTGGATTAAGGCTGTTGAAAACATTGATTTTTCCCATTCAAGCAGGGAAGCATGGAGTCTCCTTCGGAAACTGGGTGGCTCAAACTCAATTACTCGTGCTAACAATGAAATAAATCCAGAGGACATCGCAAATCACATAGTAAATATGTCTCGTGCTTCTATTAATCGCCTTCATAAGAGAACAATTAAACGCAAATTAAGAGAAATGAAGCGTAATTGCTCGTCTCCATCGAAGTATGCGAACTCTTTTAGTAGCGAAGAACTAGAATCAGCTCTGTCCCAAACAAAAAACGGAAAAGCAGCTGGCTACGATGGCATTTTTCCAGAATTTCTTAAGAATGCTGGAAAAAATGTAAAACAGTGGCTAACTAAATTTTTCTCGAATGTCCTAGAAACCGGCAACCTACCAAAACATTTTAAGACTACGAAAGTGATAGCGATACTTAAGCCAGGTAAACCATCCAATGAACCAGGAAGCTATCGCCCGATTGCCCTTTTGAGCACCTGCTATCACTGAGAAAAATTTAGTTTTCTAAATTCAAATAAACCATTTTTTAATTTCAAAAAGTTGAAAGTCTTGTTAAAATTAAAAACTATTTATTTGTTTTTAAGAACTATCTTTAGATAGTACTAATTTGCTTTTAAATGTTAGCCGTGTTCGATTTGACTGAAACAACTGAAGCAACTGAAAAATTTAATGCAATTGTTGTTGTTTTTTCAGTTGTTTCAGTCAAATCGAACGCACCTGTTAATAAAATATTTTTTAAAAAATTTACAAGATATCTTTTAATTTTAAATGATTTTTCTATTTGATTTTTGTTAGTTGGAACTAAAAACGTTTTGTTTGTTAACAATAAATGGGTTTTTAATAATTGTGCGATCTTTTATATATTTGTTATACGAAATCTACCGAAACGCAATTGCTGTAAATATCCCGTAAGCTAAATAATATTTGTCACAAAAATAGGAACTGAGTTTTATTTGTAGTCTTCATTTGTTCGTGTTTTACATTTATTAGAATTAGAATTGATTCTTTAAAAGTGAAATATTTATATTCTAAGCAAATATTGTGAAATTGTATTCCATTTTTAGTATAGTTTTTGGTAAAGCTTATTAAATGGGACCAATCTATAGAACTAAGTGAATTTATTTTTTGTTCAGAACAATCGGATCAAGATTACATAAATCAAGACGCCGGGTTATTATTTAACGAATGGGGTTTGTCCGACAAAGTTAAAAATAATTTAAATCTTTATGGAGTTACAATTGAGGTTTTAAAAAATTTAACTTTGTATGATTTAAAGGATATTTTCCCCTCTGTAGAATCTTTTGGTGATAAAGTTATATTTCGTTCTAATTTAATAAAATGGCGTGAGAAAAACGTAAGTATTGTAGTAATTATAATTAAGTATTAAGTCAACTATAGTAAAATTTTTTATTTGGTAATTTTTATAATAAGTTTATTAATTTAATTTGATTCTACATTTAATGACTATAATATTATAATATCAGGATATTCCAATAATTGATCCTAGAGCAACCACTATCACCAATTTAAGTGATCTGTCTAATGTGCAAAAGTGCGTGAACGATTCATTTTTGAGTTCAACCGATGCAGGTCCGTCATGCTCTAAATATGATCTTGACAACAATTTTGTAGAGAAATTAATAAAAACCACCATAAAAGGAAAAATCATTGAGGACGGGTATAAGACAAATGGCTTTCTAAATGAACTGGAGCAAAAAGGTTTAGTTCATTTAACGGTTGACTATTTGATAGCAACACAACAACAAATATCACCAACAAACTTTGAGGAATGCACCAACCAAATAAAAGTGTTATTTCCAAATGAAAATATTGTAAGATAATTGTTATAAACAAAAATTAAAACATTTAATATATCATATATATTTACAGGAAACGTATTACAGAACTTCAATTAAAGAAAACGGTTTGCAGAAAAGAAAACTTTATGGTGGAAAAATTTACCATAGATATGTAAATTTGATAAATAAACGAAAAAAATATTCAAATAAGGAAGATTCAAATTCTGAATCAAACGAGAATAGTATTCGACAAAATAACACAACAGAGCTACTGTCTATAGGTATGAATTGTTTAAAATATTTCTGATATACAATTTCAAATTTTGAAAAACTCTAAGATTATATTAATTATTATGTAGATCAATTTAACCAATTAAAAGTTTGGTTGAATTCAAACTTTAGTCCATGGGATAAAGTATGTGACTTCTGGGACAAAACTGCAAGCAATCGAATAACCAATTTTATAAGGTCAAAATCTTCAGTATCTGACTTTTTGAATTTGTGGCCATTGTACGATAACAGTCTTGGTTATCAACTTGTAAGTTTGAAAGACATACTTAAAAGGTAACTGAATTGAAATACATTCATTTATTTATATTTACAGATTGAAATAGATTTTAATTATTTACATCCGGGGAAAAAAGATAATCTTTTAGAAAAATTTGAATCGTTTACTGATACTTTCATACAATACGCCAAAACTAAAATTAAAGATAAGGCCAATTTAAATTTATTCTCCAAACTAAAAACAGCCAATATTGACAAAAGTCTGTATATGATAATATCTGTTAAACTTTATATGTACACTAATCTTATTTGTTGGCTTTTCAGATTCAAAGGATTGTATAATAACGTTGATTCTCCATGCAATAATTCAACCCAGTCGCATATCTAAAACATATAAACCTACCATTAGCGATTCACAGAACGACTTTCTACTTCATGTTACCTCGTTAAACGACATCAATCCTCAATTAGAGAAACGGCGAAATAGTTATTATGAAAAAAAAATTAAACTTCAACCATCAATAATTGTGGTAGGATCTGATATAACGAAGCTTACACATTTTACGTGTACAGCGATGGCCTTAAATACAAACTAATGAGTTTCCAAAAATGCCTAGACGTTGTCATTAAGCTCATTTTTGTATTTAATTTAAAATATTCGACAATAAGTAAAAACGTATGGTTGTTTCTAGAACAGTATTTTTTTGAGTTGCCTATTACTGAATCTAATGCACAGGTTTTTTATTTCTCACAAATTTTTTTTTTTCACACAATTTAGTAGAAACTTACCTTATTATTTCCCTAATACGCTGTAATAAATATTTTTTTTTACTACTTGCATGAGAAATTTCAGTTATTTACTCAAAAACCCAAGACAATAGTTATTTTTCTCAGCTATGGTTACTAATAATTATTCCCCACACCTAATAATAAGTATTTTAGCACCTTCGTAAATAATGAAAATATAATTTTTGTTCGTTTGTTAACTGAGTTCATCTTTGAATTTTTTTAGTTTCTTCCGAAAATAATAATAATAAATTAAAAAATATTAAGCGTTTTGATTTTATTTTAATAATAATAAATAATGAATGAATGCAAAAACTTCTTTGTAACTATAGGTTAGTTTATTTGAAATTTTAATTCGTGTTAAACAGAATTCTGTTAAAATTTAGTTTAGTTGTGAGTTATAGAATAAAAAAATTCTAAATTTGGCTCAACAATATTGAATAGATTTTTAATTTCATGTTAAAAATAAATAAAAGCTATATTTTTAATGCAAAGCATATGTGATTTTTATATAGGTTTAAGAAAATTCATTGAAAATAAATTTCTAACTAAGCAGCCCAGAATAATAAATATCCAATACGCAATCCAATGATATGATAAAAAATGTTTCACCAAATCAAAATTTTTATTTATTCACCATTTGCTTATTAATTGACATTTTATTTTCTGAATAATTAAGAGTTTTAGTGCATTTTTTATATCAAGTAGTAAAAAAAATAGTATATAAACCTCGGTGAAGTAAATTTTCTCCATTTCGGTGCTTAATTCGCTCGAAACTTCGTTTCTCGCGAATTAATATCCACCTCAATGTAGAAAATTTACTTTATCACCTCGGTATATAATGTACTATTATTCCAAAAAATTACAGCGTATTAGGAACATAATAAGGGAAGTTTTCACGAAATTGTACGAAAAAAAATTTTTTTGTGGGAGATAAAAATTAAAAACGCAAAATTATTTTTTTCTCGGTTTTTCTATTATTCACAGAAAATTTTAGATTATGTGTAAAAATGGCCTACACGAAAAATATAGACCTTTTTATTACCTACTTTTTGTACTTGAAACTTTTTTCGATAGAAGGTGAAAATCAGCGAAAATCGTGGAAAAACATTTTCCACCCCAAAAGGCTTACAAAATTTCACCCTCGTAACTCGGATCACCTTTAATTAAATTTTCCCATCATTTGCGCAATATTTTCTTCCTTATCCAACAGTTTTCATGCTGTTACTAATTTTTACCATTTTTTGCCTTTTTAAGGGGTATCTGCACTGGTCCAATATGTATCAAATATCAAACAAGTTAGAAACATAATATTTAAATTTTAATTATTAACGTAATGATTAATTTTTTATAATATTAATGAACACTGTTTAATAGTTTTATGATTTTTTGTACGTTAATACACGGCTTACAACGCTGGCCTAAAACATAGGTATAATATGTACTAGGAGGGCCCGGCGTGCTTCGCTACTAATAAAGTTTTTGCGTAGACATTTTGTTGACGTAGGAGCAATGATTTCAAAAAGTGGTAATGAGAAATGCTAGCATATAATTTTTAATTTTTCTTTTTAAATATATGAATGAAAAATAATCAGAACTCTAGCTGATCAGTTCGGATATATGACAAATTAGCGATCAAATAAGTTTTCAAGTAAGCTTATTTGATCTCTAACTTATTTGATCGCTAATTTTTCATATATCTGAACTGATCAGCTAGAGTTCTGATTATTTTTCATTCATATATTTAAAAAGAAAAATTAAAAATTATATGCTAGCATTTCTCATTACCACTTTTTGAAATCATTGCTTCTACGTCAACAAAATGTCTACGCAAAAACTTTATTTATAAGCGTGGTCTACGCAAAAACTTTATTTATAAGCGTAGCGAAGCACGCCGGGCCCTCCTAGTACTCATAAAAGAGGAAAAGGTTTTTGAGAAAAGTGAGAGGAAATCAGGTAACAATGACTTCTGGGAAGACGATATTTTTTGAGAAAACTCTATCATCTTTGAACAAATGACCTTGGTCAGATGTATCATAAATATAAAATTTCAAACATTCAAACGCACGCACTCTACTTGCAGCAACATACAATTGACCATGTGTGAATACAGGTTTTTTAAGTAAAATGGCAACTCTGTTGAATGTCTGACCTTCAGATTTATTAATAGTCATAGCAAAAGCAGGAATAATAGGGAATTGAGTTCTTTGAAATTTAAATGGAAGAAGAGTTCCAGAATAAGTCAAATGAATGCGAGGAATTAGAATGCGAACACCTCGCATGACACCAGTCAAAACTTCACAATCTATTGAATTTCGGTGTCTACAATTCGGTGTTCACAATCTATTGAATTTACTAATGCTTGACCTGTATTTAAATTACGTATGAGGAGAACAATGCAATTCACTTTCAAATTTAATTTATGAGGTGGCAAACCACCTACACTCAATTTATTTAAAAATTCTATTGGAAAATTGTTCTGCTCACGAATGTGATTGCAATTCACTTTCAAATTTAATTTATGAGGTGGCAAACCTCCTACACTCAATTTATTTAAAAATTCTATTGGAAAATTGTTCTGCTCACTGAATGTGAATCACAAACAACTTTATCAAAACTAAAATATGCTTTCTCCTCTCCTGGCATAATACTCAAGATTTTAGAATTGATTTCATTGCAATCATTGTTTTTGGGGGCTAAAATGACGGAACTCAAAATGTCATCAGATAAAATTGTATCAGAAATATTTCCAAAAATGTCTTCAATAATATTGTCTGGATTGCCAATCAAATTATGAGGAATTTCAATGATATCTGAACCAAACTGTGGAAAACTTTGCATATCACCATTACCGAGTCTTCTAAGAAATTCTACAAATTCAATTTCATGAGGGAGAGCTCTCATGTTTTGATTTAATTTCAAAATTTTAAAGTTAATAAATTCTTGCCAAGATGTAATACAATTTTCAATTAAAATAGAACGTGAGCCATGCGGTATAACTGGAAAAATTTGGCGAAAGTCACCGCTCAGTAAAAGAGTTTTACCTGCAAACAGTTTATTTTTATTTTCTTCGTTTGGAGTCAAATCTCTTAACAAACGATCAATTAATTTTAAAGCATGAATAGAACACATTGATTGATGCATTATTAATATATGTGCCATATACACTGTTTGGAGTTATATTTGGCATTGAATTCTCTAATAATGGAATTGGTAATTTGAAAACATTATGCAAAGTTCGCCCCCGAATCAAAAGAGTTGATGCAATACCACTGAAGGCAGTTACCATATACGAAAGATTTAATGAATTAAATTTATGAATGATTGCCGTTTGAACAAAAGTTTTGCCACAACCTGCATGAGCTGTCAAGAAAAAAACATTACTACCAGTATCATGGAATTGAGCTTCACGCAAAACAATATCAATCACACTACGTTGCTCATTATTTGCATTTTCATACATTCTATCGAAAACTATAGCTTCTTCTTCAATATCAAAATGACCTACATCGCCAATCTGTAAGTTATATTGTGGAATCGGAAGACCAAGATCACCACATGAAGTATTATGTGTAAGAAGAATTTCATTAATTTCAATCAAGGCTCGATTAATTGACACATCTTCATCGTAATTTCGTAAAAAGTCTTCAATCATACTATTTCTAAATTCAATCCATAAAGCTAAAGCATTCGGAGGAACATTCAAACCACAGATAAATGCAAATAATTGACGAAACTGTTTTGGTGATTGAATTTCTGAAGCTTCAAGTAAACATTCACGCCATTCATTATCATTTGTTGCAATACCTCGAGCTTCACATGCTGCAACAAAAGTAGGGTACTCAACACCTTCATACATACGTAGATCAGAAAAAGATTTTGGACCACGAACATGCAACAGAAGTAAACGCATATGAAACAATTCTAGATCTTTTGGAGAAACCATATATAATCGAGCAACAACTTTATCAGCCCCACGTTGTCTTCTTTTCCACGATTTACTTTGATCATGCCAAACATAATGTAATGGTAATTCTGTATACAAAAACTCATTAGCTAAATTATCAATGGAATTCAAATGGAAAAATGCTAACAATTTTGTTCTTGATACATTTGCGACTGCACCAGCCACATTACCATTCCTGATATAAACATTTTGTCTATTAGGCAAATGACAATCAAGTCGAATAATTGTATGAGATTGAAAATGCATTGGAAATTCAAATACGGGCCAAGCAGCTTCAGTCGAACCAACATACCGTCCATTCAAAAAATCTTGAATTTCATTTCCCACAATCGCATCATCATTATTCACTGCATTCTCTCCATTCACTCTCAATTCAACATTGGCAGAATCATACCCTTTATATACATACTTCTAAACATATTTCACACTTTTAACAGTCGTACATATTTCAACGTTAATATGACAATTGAATTTTGCAAGAAGATAAGGATTATATGGAACAACATATCTATTATCAAGAGATGCACCACGTACATCAACACTCGAATACCATTATCACGTCGACGGTACAAAGGATAACCATTCACAGATTCTTTAGTATTTTCAGAAAAAGGTTTTGGAAAATTCTTACTACATTTACCATCTCTCATACAAACAGAATTGGGATTTAGAGCACCACATGGTCCATGCATCATATGACGTTTCACATATTCATGTAATTTAGGAAAAAGAATGGGATCAGGGATTTCAGTACATACAAATTTATTAATCATTTCATTTCCATCAATTCTATCTTCATCTGATAAATTTAACAAAATATGAGCATGCGGAAGACCACGTTTTTGAAATTCAATGGTATATATAAGTGCTTTGACAGAACCGAAAGTCTTTTTTTTCATTAAACAATCTATGAGCTCTTTAAGTTTCACTTTAAACACACGCACAACAATATCAGGACGAAAATTCGAAGACTCATAATTACTCAAATTATCAACAATTTCTGGCCATTGAGGATTACATGTCATTGTTATAAATAAAGAAGGTTTACCGAAATGTTGTACAATAGACATTGCATCCAAGTAATTTTGACATGTTACGTGGTGAACCGGTGAAAGAAGATGGCAAAATTACTTTACGACCAACTACTTGCATATTATCATCGCCATTGCGATTTTGATGTAAGAAATCTGTTAAATTATTGTACAAATCAGCACGAAGAGCAGATTGGTTTGAACGAATGTAATGAAGCCGTGTACCTTCGATACGAACATACATATCAACAATCCATTGAAGAAATAATTTTTGAGAACGATGCAAAAGACTAAACCATCACGTATAGCAAGGCGATAAGATGCATATTGCAACATTGTAACTTTTGTACGTGGCACATTAGCACGTGAAGTTGAAACTAAATTATGTGGAATATTAACGTGCCACCCAGTATCACCATTTGGAAACAACAAAGGATAAGCTAAAGGATCCAAAGAAGAATCAAGGACAGAAACAGAACGAATTTCATTTGCATTTTTTGAAAAAACAATCATATTTCTTTCAAAAGGTGGTTCACCATCATCGTTTTTAAAAATAGCAGCCACATCAGTTTGAACAGCATCATTAAAACGACGAATATCACATTCTCTGTTAACTTTTATAACCATTGACACATCAGCAGTAACATTCTCAGGTCTTTCACAAAATTCATGCATTGATTTAAAAGAACGAACAAAAGGATTCACACGATCTAACTCAAAACCTATCTCACGCATAAGAAAAACTTCACATACATTTCTATTCATTCTCATATTAGCAGCAGTATCAACATCATAAAAATATAACTGTGCATACATTGGAGGTCGACCATAAGCAGGAATTAAAGCACCAGTACGATGATAAAAAATATTATGAATTTTAAAATGATAAATACCACGTGCAGTAGAATCCGCTATATTACATTCAGAACTGATCATTGCAAATGCAGAATTATAGGAACGAATATTTGAAAGAAAAATTTTAGAACATTTTTTTATAGCATTATCATTTGAATTCAATCCTTCGAAAATATTAGAGAAAAATGCATTTTCAGAAAGAGGAGGTAAATTGACTTTGCCTTTATGGCAACACAAAGAAAACGCTTCATTATTATTTGAAGTAACTTCTCTTGCAAAATGTTTGGCATGACAAAAACGACAACTCATATCCAAAGCACCACAAACATACGAATCAAAGTTACCTGGAATCACATTCAAAGCACACTTGAACGAATCTCTCAAAATTACAAAGGGAATTTCAACCACATTCAATTCTAAATCATCATTCATTTCTTCATTCGCAACATTCATGACACCATTCATGACACCGTTCATGACACCATTCATATCATCAACATTCACTTCATCATTCACAACAACATCAGCTTCAGCATTCATTCCATCATTATTACCATTCATTTCATCATTCATAAAATCAACATTATTACGCATATTACGCATATAATCTCTTTTATTCCGACGGCTCGATGTACCACTCACATCCAAACGTCTACGACGTGGTCTTGGCATCGAAATAAATAAATATATCAATATATCAAAAATATCAAATAAATAAAATATCAAAAATATCAAATATCAAACCACTTTTGACAATGTGTCGTCAGTCGTTGACAATCAAACAAATATCAAACAAAATATCTTTATATCAATATCAAATATATCAATAACAAAATAATCGAAATGATATCGAAAACCGTGCTTGTTCAAAGACAAAAGACGACTGAAATGAAAGAAAATAAATTTTTAAGTTTCGTTTTTGTTGTTCGTTGTTCGATAGCTAATATATAAAAAAGAAAATATAAAAAAATAAAATAAATTTTTAATTTCGTTTTTGCATGTATGTAAACTTATAATGCATATGTATATAAAAAGTTTTCCGTATATAATAACTTTTTTATTTATGATCCGATTTGAGTGAATCCGAATCCGAATATAGGTTACACTAATATCAGTTAGCTGTGAAAATTTGAAATGAATCCATCTGCGAATAAAAAAGCCTTAGGCTCCACAAAGTTTTGTTCTAGCGGATTAATATATACTAGGAGGGCCCGGCGTGCTTCGCTACGCTTATAAATAAAGTTTTTGCGTAGACATTTTGTTGACGTAGAAGCAATGATTTCAAAAAGTGGTAATGAGAAATGCTACCATATAATTTTTAATTTTTCTTTTTAAATATATGAATGAAAAATAATCAGAACTCTAGCTGATCAGTTGGGATATATGAAAAATTAGCGATCAAATAAGTTTTCAAGTAAGCTTCGCTAATTTTTCATATATCCGAACTGATCAGCTAGAGTTCTGATTATTTTTCATTCATATATTTAAAAAGAAAAATTAAAAATTATATGGTAGCATTTCTCATTGCCACTTTTTGAAATCATTGCTTCTACGTCAACAAAATGTCTACGCAAAAACTTTATTTATAAGCGTAGCGAAGCACGCCGGGCCCTCCTAGTTTTTAAAAATAGCAGCCACATCAGTTTGAACAGCATCATTAAAACGACGAATATCACATTCTCTGTTAACTTTTATAACCATTGACACATCAGCAGTAACATTCTCAGGTCTTTCACAAAATTCATGCATTGATTTGAAAGAACGAACAAAAGGATTTACACGATCTAACTCAAAACCTATCTCACGCATAAGAAAAATTTCACATACATTGGTATTTCTATTCATTCTCATATTAGCAGCAGTATCAACATCATAAAAATATAATTGTGCATACATTGGAGGTCGACCATAAGCAGGAATTAAAGCACCAGTACGATGATAAAAAATATTATGAATTTTAAAATGATAAATACCACGTGCAGTAGAATCCGCTATATTACATTCAGAACTGATCATTGCAAATGCCGAATTATAGGAACGAATATTTGAAAGAAAACTTTTAGAACGTTTTTTTATAGCATTATCATTTGAATTCAATCCTTCGAAAATATTAGAGAAAAATGCATTTTCAGAAAGAGGAGGTAAATTGACTTTGCCTTTATGGCAACACAAAGAAAACGCTTCATTATTATTTGAAGTAACTTCTCTTGCAAAATGTTTGGCATGACAAAAATGACAACTCATATCCAAAGCACCACAAACATACGAATCAAAGTTACCTGGAATCACATTCAAAGCACTCTTGAACGAATCTCTCAAAATTACAAAGGGAATTTCATCATTCACCACATTCAATTCTAAATCATTCGCAACATTCATGACACCGTTCATGACACCATTCATATCATCAACATTCACTTCATCATTCACAACAACATCAGCTTCAGCATTCATTCCATCATTACTACCATTCATTTCATCATTCATAAAATCAACATTATTACGCATATTACGCATATAATCTCTTTTATTCCGACGACTCGATGTACCACTCACATCCAAACGTTTACGACGTAGTCTTGGCATCGAAATAAATAAATATATCAATATATCAAAAATATGAAATAACTCAAATATCAAAATATCTCAAAAATCTTTATATCAATAAAAAACAAAATAATCGAAAAATATCGAAAATCGTCCTTCTTGAAAGATAAAAGACGACTAAAATATAAAATAAATACGACGACTGAAATGAAAAATTTTCGTTTTTGTTATTCGTTGTTCGGCTCGATAGCTAATATATAAAAAAGAAAAATTTTAAAGCATTGTTTTAAAGCAAAAAGAAAATTGTTTTTGCATGTATGTAAACTTATAATGCATATGTATAGAAAAAGTTTTCCGTATATAATAACTTTTTTATTTATGATCCGATTTGTTTGAATCCGGATCCGACTATAGGTTACACTAATATCAGTTAGCTGTGAAAATTTCAAATGAATCCATCTGCGAATAAAAAAGCCTAATGCTCCACAAAGTTTTAATCTAGCGTATTAATATATAAAAAAAAAAAAAGAAGATAAGAAGATTCATCAACGCTCAAATATATGTGTTCTCAATTCTAAAAAATATGTTATGAGTTTTTTACCCATAACTCCCTTAGTTTTTAAGCTATCAAGTAATTCAAAAAATTTAGTAGGTATTTTTAAGAGCTATAAACTCATATAAATTTTTCTTTTAGTGCTTAGTTTTAAAAGGGTTTGGGCTGAAAAGGCTTGAAGAAGTTACTGTTTACGAACATATGCAAACTGTAAACGGCCATATCATCTTACTTAATTTTTATCCTGAAGAAAAACAAAGGATACCAAATTTTTAAGAAAAACATAACCTAGATATATTTAACTCTATTTTGAAGAAAAGGGAATTTTTTGCGAAAATTCAAAAATCTCTTTTCACTTCCAGCTCAATTTTTTTCAAAACTAAGCACTTTAAACCTGTCAACCTTCCAGAGTATATTACTAGTACATTAATAAAGTGAATTCTTAAGTGGTACCAATTACTTTTAATTAGGGTGGTAGTTAAGGTGTGATTTTCACTTTTTTTGTCGCTGAAAAAAAAGAGACCAACTTTGTTTTCGTCATAATACGCTTAGTATTAATGGTATTGTCTTTTATAAAACACAAAACTAAGGGGTTTTAATACACTTTAAATAATATTGTATCAAATTTACCCGAAAAATGCATTGTTTTTTATTTATTCAGGTCGAACTCGAAACTTTCAACTTTAGGCGTTTGGCGAATATGAACTTACCTTCAACAAGCTATTGCTCCGTTTGTATTGGGTCTACAGAAACCATAAACCCAGCATTTTGTTTGTTTTTTATAAGCTACATTGTAATCTAAAATCATTTTTACGATAAATACTTACTTTTCGAGTTATTCATGAAAAACCGTCTGAAAACGTGGTTTTTTTATGAAAAATTGACATTTTTACTTGCAAAGGTATCGACTTTCAGAAAAATATTTCTATGACAAAAGTTGCATAAAGTTAGTCAATCTATCTATTCCCGTACTTATTTTTAATATAATATTTTTCACCACCGAGAAGGGGTGGCATTCACCCCTAGGTTTTAAACACCCACCGGCATAAAGTCAACTTTGAAGTAGAGGGCAAGCATAACATAAATCCAAATTTTTGTGCAAATCGGTGTTGCTTGTGGGTAGCGAAAATCCGAAATTCTACGTCCACGCCGTGCTACCTGGGTAAAGCTAACAGAATTAGGTTGGTGTAGTTGAGAGGGGCAGAGTAAATACTGCTTATACTCAATGATTCTGCACCATGGCGAGTCATTGGCGCCATAAAACCAGTGCAACTCAAGCGTCTGTTCTCCATGTTAGGGGCGGCTTGGAGCGGGCGTCTGTCTTGGATCAAGTGGCTCGCTATATAAATGTGTAGAAAGCGTCTGTTCTCCATGTTAGGGGCGGCTTGCAACGGGCGTCTGTCTTGGATCAAGCGGCTTGCTATACAAACGTGTAAAAAAGGTTGTTTCTGGTGACCTTAAGATGCAGAACGAACCCATACACGAAAATTTGGGTTGGCCGAAGGGCTAACACCCCATTTCCGTAAAAAAATTATTGTCATGAATTCTGTACACAGGCCTCGGAATATCTCGGATTCAATATTGGAACGACCTCGGAAACTGTACCCGGACTACGATTTAAAAATGGGAACCTGGAACGTGCTAAGCCTTAGAAGACCAGGAGATCTCCTAAAACTAACACAACAAGTCGAGAGCTACACACTGGATATAGTGGCATTACAAGAACTAAGATGGCCAGGTAGTGGAATCCATGAAACAGCGAAAGGATACACTCTTTATTACTGCGGTCATCAAAACGGAGGAGAATTTGAAGTTGGCTTTCTTATACACCGTCGCGTGAATCAGCATGTTTATCGACTTCTGCCCAATTAATATGCGGTTATGCACACTGAGAATCCGCACGCAAAAATTCAATGTAACGATCGTCAATGTTCATGCACCTACTGAAGATAAAGCAGATGATATTAAAGACCTGTTCTTCCTAGAACTCGAAGAAGTCATCAATAACATCCCGCGGCACGATATAAAAATCGTGGTAGGTGACTTTAATGCTCAAATCGGTAGGATTGCAGAACTTAAAACACATATCGGCCCTAACAGCTTGCATTATACCAGCAACAATAACGGTTTTCGTGCAGCCGAGCTGGCTATGATGTATGATCTAGTAATTTCCAGCACTTTCTTCCCTCACAAGGGAATTCACAAAGCAACGTGGAAATCAAATGACGGAAGAACAGAAAATCAAATCGATCACGTCATTATCTCTAGGAGACACTCTACAAGTGTAACTGACGTTCGATCATACAGAGGTGCTGATTTGGACACCTATCATATGCTTGTCATCTTTAAGTACAAGTGCAAATTATCATCTACATTTAATAGGCAAGCAAAAAAGACCGTGCGCTTGAATGTCGAAGCATTTAAACATCCGGAAACGCTGAATAGATATCAGGAAATAATAACACAAAACATAGAAGAGCATGACATCTCTTCTGAGATGCCATTAAACATACAAGAAGAATGGCAAACTCTTCAATCAACCATTATAGCCGCAGCACAAACTACAATCGGAAAACGACCACCGAAATCACACAACGAATGGTTCGACGACGAATGCCGCCAATCCGATGAAAATAAACAAAAACTGCGAGAAAAATAGTTAACAAGGAACACCCGAAGCTCCCAAGCTGATTATCTATGCGCCAGAAAAGCCTCAGCAAAACTTCTACGTAAAAAGAAACGCGAACACATGAAGAGCTGCATTGAAGACATCAACCAACATGCGGCCAACGGAAATTCAAAAGAGTGCTTTGCCAATGCACGGAATCTGACAAAAGATTTCCACCCAAGATCTACAGCCATCAAAAATGAAAATAATGAACTCACAACAAGTGAACGCGATGTGCTGGCAGTGTGGCGATCCCACTTTCAAGACCTACTGAATAGAACGAATGAAGTTCATCCTATTCGAGCAATTGCTCCATCAAATGAGGAGATTTTTGTTCCTTACCCAGATTGCTGGGTCTATTGAGAAGAAGTGGAAGCTGCCATTAAAAAACTGAAAAATGGCAAATCACCAGGTTTCGATGGAATTCCCGCAGAACTTTTGAAAAATGGAGGAGCAGCTCTGGTCTCACGTATATACGATCTGATTCTTGCAATCTGGGACCAAGAAGAACTACCTGCTGCATGGAAAACAGCTCTCATTGTTCCGCTGCATAAGAAAGGTGACCGTCTAAAGTGTGCGAATTATCGTGGCATCGCACTGTTGAACACTGCATATAAAATACTAGCTAATGTCGTACTTGCTCGACTCATCCCGTTCGCCGAATCTATCATCGGTGACTATCAGTGTGGTTTTCGTCCCAACCGTTCAACCACAGATCAATGTTTTACATTAAGGATGATTCTAGAAAAATGTTGGGAGTACAACATCAGCATTCACCAGCTCTACGTTGATTTCAAGCAAGCATATGATAGTATCATCCGCGAAAACCTTTGGTCCGCACTCATATGCCTTGGTATCCCAGAGAAACTTGTTTCTCTGTGCAAACTCACAACATCGGGATCAAATCGTAGAATAGTAATCGAAGGGTCAGTTTCTGATCCTTTCGATATAACATCAGGTGTTCGACAAGGTGATGCACTCGCGCCTATACTGTTTAATTTGGCGCTGGAGTAGGCGATAAGAAAAAGCCGAATTGAGACACAAAACTGCATATATAACAAATCTAGTCAAGTTCTTGGCTCTCTCTCTCTCTGGCGCTTACATCACATGGAGGGATTTTGCCGTCTGTGCAATCAGCTTCCAATCGTCTCGTTCCATGACCAGTTGACCCCAGTTTCGACATCCTATATCACGAAGGTCTTGGATGATGTCATCACGCCAGCGTTGTCTAAGTTCTTGGCTACGCAGATGATATTGTGCTTCTCGGACGTAGAACAAGCGATATTATGGATAGTCTCTCTCAGCTTGAAAGAAATGCTAAACGACTTGGATTATGCATCAACACCGGCAAAACCAAAGTGTTAACAACATCCAAGAACATACCTCCCGGAAATCTGGATACTGGCGACTATAAAGTGGAACGCGTGGAAAACTTCAAATACCTCGGGTCTGTAATAACATCGTCAAATGACATGCAGGCAGATATCAAAGCCCGTGTCTCTGCCGCATACAGAGTTTTCTACGCATACTCAAAACTTCTGCGATCAAAACATCTTTCGCGGTCGTGTAAACTCACACTTTACAAAGCATTAATTCGACCTGTGCATTTGGCAGTGAAAGCTGGACACCGACTTCCTCCGATTGTAGAATTTTATCAACTTTCGAGAGGAAGGTCATACGAACAATTTATGGTCCATGCAAAGTTGCTGAAAATCAGTATAGAATCCGAATGAATCACGAAATCAGACAGCTTCTTGGAGGCTGCGATGTAATCGGATTCATTAAATTCAACCGGATTAGATGGTTTGGTCATGTAGAAAGGGCTCCATTGGATAGAATGATAAAAAAAGCGTCCCAACAACAACCAGCTGGTGTTCGTCGAAGAGGAAGACCTAGACAACGTGGGCGTGATGACATCATCCAACACCTTCGTGATATAGGATGTCGAAACTGGGGTCAACTGGTCATGGAACGAAATAATTGGAAGATGATTGCACAGATGGCGAAATCCCCCCATGGGATGTAAACGC
Organism: Diogma glabrata; assembly: GCA_963693315.1. NCBI lineage: Eukaryota > Metazoa > Arthropoda > Insecta > Diptera > Cylindrotomidae > Diogma > Diogma glabrata. The sequence continues at coordinate 207,329,572 of OY856187.1, forward strand.
CAGAGAGAGAGAGAGAGGTGTTGCTTGTAAGGATTATACGGGAAAATGCTCATTGACTGGGCTAATATCCAAACTCGTCAAAATGCGACACAAGCATTTTGGTTTCATAACAATTATTTTGAACAAAATAATTGATTTGCTTCATACATTTTTGCAAATAATAATTTTTAATTATGTTTGCAAAAATGTAAATATGTTTCAAATCAGTTTGTTGACTTCGGAATAATTGTTATTAAAAGCAATTATTTAATGTAGGTCAAAGCATTATAATTAAAGTGGTATGCTTTGACCAATAACAAATAAATTAATTATATCACGCTCTTTCCTTTTATTTCCCCAAATAACAAATTAAATAAATCAATATACTTATGTACTAGCACTCCCCTCCAATTGTGTTAATTTAATTTAATTTTAAGAATATTTGAATAATATGAAATGACTCCGATTTAGACCGTCAACTTATTAAGTAAAAAAGTTATAGCTGTATGTTATATATGTTATATATATATAATGTTTTGCTACGTGTTCACCATTAGCTAGTCATTCTCGCTAATAATCAGGTACTTGATTCCCTTGCCCTTTCATTCGCTCGTCTGACACGCCTGCTGACATTGGCCACAATCAAAAATTAATTCTTATATTTGTTCCTTAGAATAGTTTTCTTTCTATTTCAATATATTAATATTATAAACTACAATTCAACACTTCAAACTATATAAAATAAACTGTAAAAATTTTATGTTTATTTAAATTTGCCTTAATTCACATTTATATGTACATATAGTTAAGTATGTTTGTTTAATTAAAATTACAAAATATATCTTTTGGACCGTTTGTAACGACGCACTATTTCCAATTTTTACTCTGAAAATAATAGTTTTCAAATTCAATAATAATTTTATTAATTTTCTCCAATTGCACTAAACATAGACGTTTATCTATACCACTGTTTTTTTTATGAATTCAAGTAAATTAAAAATACGAGTTTTGTCAAATGATGAAAAAATGAAACAGAAAATCTGGTTGTATACGGAAGATGCAGCTATACATATATGCGAAGATGATATAAATACGATCAAATTGTTTAGATCGTCAATGAGTATATAAT
>OY856187.1:207330879-207381317 GCA_963693315.1 Diogma glabrata
TATATATATATATATATGTATATATATATATATATATATATATATACATATATATATATATATATATATATATATATATATATATATATATATATATATATATATATATATATATATATATATATATATATATATATATATATATATATATATATATATATATATATATATATATATATATATATATATATATATATATATATATATATATAATATATATATATATATATATATATATATATATATATATATATATATATATATATATATATATATATATATATATATATATATATATATATATATATATATATATATATATATATATATATATATATATATATATATATATATATATATATATATATATAGATATATACAATTATACAATTATACAATATATACAATTCATTGCAAATGCTTGAAGCACACTAAATTAATTCTTGAAATAAAATGTGCGTTTTGTTAATATCTTGGACAAGTTCGTAAATCAACCCAATCCAACACATGGTTAAGAAACTAGAGGCTTTATACTAGAAAAAAACTCTGTTTTTTAGATCCGTTATAACAACAGTTTTATATATATATAATATATATATATATATATATATATATATATATATATATATATATATATATATATATATATATATATATATATATATATAGAGGATATAATTTGTATATATAAATTGTATATATATATACATATATAATTTGTAATATATATTATAGGATATAGATAAATATATATATAGATTTAATCTTTATAAATGTTCTTTTATCTTTATAAATATTTGGCCGATAATCTTTAAACGAATGGATAGTGTTAATATGGCATATATATGAAGAAAAGGAAACGGATATAATATTGGATATAAATTTGTGGCTGTATTCCATGGCATTTCGGTTGGTGTTACCTTCCTCATGGCATGAGGATAGAAAAACTAATAATGGGGAATTTAAAGCACAAGAAATCAAATAACTGACGGTTTTGAGTATGTAATGTTTGGAAGTGGACAGTTAATGGATTTCTAGCCTGATCAACATTGAAGAAATCAATTATAATCAGGTACTGGATTCCCTTGCCCTTTCATTCGCTGGTCTGACACGCCTGCTGACATTGGCCACAATCAAAAATTAATTCTTATATTTGTTCCTTAGAATAGTTTTCTTTCTATTTCAATATATTAATATTATAAACTACAATTCAACACTTCAAACTATATAAAATAAACTGTAAAATATATATAGTTAAGTATATGTTTGTTTAATTAAAATTACAAAATATATCTTTTAGACCGTTTTTGCGGCAGACGTATAACCATTGAATAAATATCTAAGGAAGAGTAACTAGACATTTTGAGTGAAGCATCTAAATTTTAGTATTGGTGAAGTTTGATAGTGTTTGCATTCTAGCTGGGTGGTACTGTTTACAATTTGCATATTTATATTTTCAAAACAAATAAAAGAAATAATAAATGTTACATATAAATTTAAAAGTCTAATATGTTTGGATAAAATATTTCCTTATATTTCCATTTATAAATATTTTTAAATGTCCATACAACACATATTTTAATAATGTTGAATTACTTTAAGAACACCTTATATTCGGCTGTGATTACGTTTGAAATATGGTTTGACAACGATGGATTAAGAAAAATTACATTTATGTAGGGTAATAAAATATAAAATTAAACTAGAAAATAACAGTTTTTGTAAAGCAAATACTTTATGTTTTTGTTAAAACATCATTCTAAACCCTTTTTATGCGTAGTATTAGTCAAAATATTCTAATCATTGATATGAAATTCGATGATCAAATTTCAGTGTATTTAAGGTTATTTGTACATATTTTAATGCAACACTTCATTTTTATGAATAAACTACTGCACAAATACTAATAATTGTTTTGTAAAACATTAATTTAAACTTTAATTTTTATAAATTTTGTTTAATTTGAATATCTTCAAGTAGAATTTCGGGTAAAAGCTATCATTTTATTTTAAAATACAAAACGAAATATGTCAAACGTCATGGATGAAGAACGCACAGATATACAAATTACATACTTCAAAAAATATTCGTGTAACCACACGTAATTATTCTTCCTTATATATTTATTCAATGCGTATAACAATTATTTTAATTTTTTTGGTTAATCAAACAATGAATCTCAATCTTATGAAAATTAAAATCTGAATAATGAAAAAACAAAACCTTTTTTAAAATGAATTTTGAAATGAATGCTTGATGAAAAAGTATTTTTTTGAAAACTAGATTAAAAAATTGTACATAAAATTTTATTAATCTATTGCTAAAAGTTTGAAACGATTTAAAAGAAGAATTTTAAATGAAACGCAAACGATTGAATCACTACAAAGTACTTGCTTTTGTAAAAATTAAAATAAAATAAAAAACAGTAAATTAAAAAATTTAGAGTGTTTTAAGTGTTTCGGGCTTAAAGGTTTTAACGGCCCGGGTCCACAACACTTATATCATGAATTTTTCATTGTAAAATTAAAGTAATCGAAACTATTTAAATTTTAAACTATATTTAATTTTCACATAAACATTATCTGCGGTTGCTATACGACTACACCGTTCTGTACCTGTAAAGCTCTTGAATTAATTGAAATTAACAACTGCATTTCGATTGGAAATAGAATATGTTTTTTCAGTAAACCAGCTCAACATTATTTCATTTTTTTAGTCTATCCGTATAGCCCGCATTTTATGAATGCGTGTTCTCTTTAATGGGCTTAAATAAAGGTTAACCTAAATATCATCATCAACAGATAAGAAAGGAAAATCCAAGTTTTGAGCAATCGTTTATTTAAATTGAACAAATAATAAATTATATGGTAAAAACTTTGCCAGCAAATAAATAAATATAATTAATATTAATTTAAAATAAACGCACCATTCTAACATTTAAATGTTCTTTATTTGCCGAAGAGACCTCTTTCAAATAAAAATAAAACTAAGGTAAAAAGGAGTTAAACGCCTTGCGAAAGTTATATCAAATGAAAATTTCAAAACAAATGATTTTTATTGTGTAAGAAAACGTATATCAGGACATAAAATGGTGAGAAAACTTTTATTTATGTTCTAAATATAGTTTGTTACATATGTTTAATATTAACTTAAAGATTTTATCACGGGTTAAATCAAATTCAGCTGCTAGTAATCCTAACTCAGCTGCATCTTCATCATCAATTAAACGAAAAAATTTACCATCGTTCGAAGAATTTTTAATGAAACGAGATTATACTGGGGCACAAACTATTTTAGAAGTAATTCGTATATTTTTTAAGTGGATTTATAACGTAAATTATTAAATCGTATATTGTTTATTCCTTTAAAAGTTTTCAAGTGATGAGAAAAAGTTTCAAAATAATTCGTTGAAGGAGCAATGGATTGCATTTTGTAATTTCCATTTAGGAAACTATCAAAAAGCTCTTGAGCAATATGAAAATATTAAACGGAAATATGCGGACCAGAAGGATGTTTTGTTGAATATTGCTGTTTGTATGTTTTATTTAGGTTTGTATGAAATGTTTATTTTTTATAAATAAAAAGTGATAATCTAGTACAGTGTTTCTCAACCGGTGGACCACGGACCATTAGTGGTGCGCAGAAAAAGCTTAATGGTTTGCGAATTTCTTTATATTTATTGCCAGTTAAAATTTTATTTTGTTCGAGGGCTTTTTCCACTCCTCAAATTTGAATACAATTTCGTAAATCAAAATTTTGTTTACGATAGCATATAAAAATTCTATTTTCATGCAGGCTTGCGAATCCCTTGCGTGTAAAATCATTTTTGCTAAATAACAAATTGTTGTTGCTATGTTATTTTCATGTAATTATATAAAGTTTCTAAAAATCACAGCAACCATAAAAATATAATACGAATTTTTGAATGTTAGTCTACAATCTACATCAACCGATCATCACGAGTCACGACTAATATTTAGCGGCCATATAGACTTAAGTAGTAATCGTTTTTTGTTTGTTTGTTCTCCTCTCTGTGCCTCTCTGAGAGACAGATTATGTCTTCATATAGACGTGCGTAACTTTTTCATTTGATTGAAAATTGTACAATTATTGTTAGGTTTTTATAAATCTATAAGAAAAACGCCTACCACAAAAAATAATAGTTTCTCCCTCCCTGTGACTGTATAAAAAGAAATGAAAAAACAGACATTTTTACTTTTATTATAACCAAACATATAATTACTTCGGTCTGAAAGACCTAAGCATTACATTCTCAAGCTAAAAGTGAAATCCTTACCCCCACTTTTTTGGCATTTCTCGACGTTTTAGGACCTACTGATTCTAAAAAAGCAAAAAAAAATGTATGACTGTCTGCGGGCCGGCCGGCCGCCGTCCGGCCATCACAACCGACGAAATCTAGAAAACGGCTGGAGGGATTTCAAAAATTTTTGTTTCTAAAAATAGGTATACTCAATGGTAAGTGCCGAAAGGACGATGTGTTGGATAGTTGTCTCGGAAGTGTGTCAAAAAAATTGTCAAGTGTGTCGAAACAAGGAAATTTGCAAATTTTTGGCTTAAAAACGTTCATTTTAAGTGATTACGAGTAGGAACATTGAATTTGGAGAAATCTTGATGGTCGGGATTGGTATGGAGACCAAAATCTAGATTATTGCATTATAAGTTTGTCAAAAAAAGGTTGTCTAGTGTGTCAAAAGAAAGATTTTTAATTATTATATGGGATTTTTGCATTAAATTTCTAGACAATACTTTGTGTGAATTCATAGAATGGGGAACATTTCTATTCTAATTAACATCCTAAGTCACGTTTTGTATAGTCATTATTGATTGTTTCCAATCAATGTGAAATCAATGGCTGACACTTGGTCAATTTGTAGTTCTATATGTATTAACATTAGACTACATTAAGGGAATTTAAATTTTATTTTAGATTTTTGAGATCAATTAAACTCAAGTAAGTAAAGAAGTAATTGGAATTTTTTTCAATTCAAAGGTATGGTTTGAAGTTTTTCAGAAAAAAAACTCCAATTCAGATTTTTCGTGTTTCGGATCGGATTCGAACCTACCCTCGTCAGTGCCCGGCTCGAATCCTTAGGCAGACACGCTATCGATTACGCCGTTGAGGCGATGACAATTTCAAAGTTGAAACTTCTTCATCACTTATTTATTTTACTTAAGTTGAATTTTTCCACTGTCATTAGACTCCATATTATGGAAATGTTTTTACATTATATGGGATTTTTGCATTAAATTTCTAGACAATACTTTGTGTGAATTCATAGAATGGGGAACATTTCTATTCTAATTAACATCCTAAGTCACGTTTTGTATAGTCATTATTGATTGTTTCCAATCAATGTGAAATCAATGGCTGACACTTGGTCAATTTGTAGTTCTATATGTATTAACATTAGACTACATTAAGGGAATTTAAATTTTATTTTAGATTTTTGAGATCAATTAAACTCAAGTAAGTAAAGAAGTAATTGGAATTTTTTTCAATTCAAAGGTATGGTTTGAAGTTTTTCAGAAAAAAAACTCCAATTCAGATTTTTCGTGTTTCGGATCGGATTCGAACCTACCCTCGTCAGTGCCCGGCTCGAATCCTTAGGCAGACACGCTATCGATTACGCCGTTGAGGCGATGACAATTTCAAAGTTGAAACTTCTTCATCACTTATTTATTTTACTTAAGTTGAATTTTTCCACTGTCATTAGACTCCATATTATGGAAATGTTTTTACATTATATGGGATTTTTGCATTAAATTTCTAGACAATACTTTGTGTGAATTCATAGAATGGGGAACATTTCTATTCTAATTAACATCCTAAGTCACGTTTTGTATAGTCATTATTGATTGTTTCCAATCAATGTGAAATCAATGGCTGACACTTGGTCAATTTGTAGTTCTATATGTATTAACATTAGACTACATTAAGGGAATTTAAATTTTATTTTAGATTTTTGAGATCAATTAAACTCAAGTAAGTAAAGAAGTAATTGGAATTTTTTTCAATTCAAAGGTATGGTTTGAAGTTTTTCAGAAAAAAAACTCCAATTCAGATTTTTCGTGTTTCGGATCGGATTCGAACCTACCCTCGTCAGTGCCCGGCTCGAATCCTTAGGCAGACACGCTATCGATTACGCCGTTGAGGCGATGACAATTTCAAAGTTGAAACTTCTTCATCACTTATTTATTTTACTTAAGTTGAATTTTTCCACTGTCATTAGACTCCATATTATGGAAATGTTTTTACATTATATGGGATTTTTGCATTAAATTTCTAGACAATACTTTGTGTGAATTCATAGAATGGGGAACATTTCTATTCTAATTAACATCCTAAGTCACGTTTTGTATAGTCATTATTGATTGTTTCCAATCAATGTGAAATCAATGGCTGACACTTGGTCAATTTGTAGTTCTATATGTATTAACATTAGACTACATTAAGGGAATTTAAATTTTATTTTAGATTTTTGAGATCAATTAAACTCAAGTAAGTAAAGAAGTAATTGGAATTTTTTTCAATTCAAAGGTATGGTTTGAAGTTTTTCAGAAAAAAAACTCCAATTCAGATTTTTCGTGTTTCGGATCGGATTCGAACCTACCCTCGTCAGTGCCCGGCTCGAATCCTTAGGCAGACACGCTATCGATTACGCCGTTGAGGCGATGACAATTTCAAAGTTGAAACTTCTTCATCACTTATTTATTTTACTTAAGTTGAATTTTTCCACTGTCATTAGACTCCATATTATGGAAATGTTTTTACATTATATGGGATTTTTGCATTAAATTTCTAGACAATACTTTGTGTGAATTCATAGAATGGGGAACATTTCTATTCTAATTAACATCCTAAGTCACGTTTTGTATAGTCATTATTGATTGTTTCCAATCAATGTGAAATCAATGGCTGACACTTGGTCAATTTGTAGTTCTATATGTATTAACATTAGACTACATTAAGGGAATTTAAATTTTATTTTAGATTTTTGAGATCAATTAAACTCAAGTAAGTAAAGAAGTAATTGGAATTTTTTTCAATTCAAAGGTATGGTTTGAAGTTTTTCAGAAAAAAAACTCCAATTCAGATTTTTCGTGTTTCGGATCGGATTCGAACCTACCCTCGTCAGTGCCCGGCTCGAATCCTTAGGCAGACACGCTATCGATTACGCCGTTGAGGCGATGACAATTTCAAAGTTGAAACTTCTTCATCACTTATTTATTTTACTTAAGTTGAATTTTTCCACTGTCATTAGACTCCATATTATGGAAATGTTTTTACATTATATGGGATTTTTGCATTAAATTTCTAGACAATACTTTGTGTGAATTCATAGAATGGGGAACATTTCTATTCTAATTAACATCCTAAGTCACGTTTTGTATAGTCATTATTGATTGTTTCCAATCAATGTGAAATCAATGGCTGACACTTGGTCAATTTGTAGTTCTATATGTATTAACATTAGACTACATTAAGGGAATTTAAATTTTATTTTAGATTTTTGAGATCAATTAAACTCAAGTAAGTAAAGAAGTAATTGGAATTTTTTTCAATTCAAAGGTATGGTTTGAAGTTTTTCAGAAAAAAAACTCCAATTCAGATTTTTCGTGTTTCGGATCGGATTCGAACCTACCCTCGTCAGTGCCCGGCTCGAATCCTTAGGCAGACACGCTATCGATTACGCCGTTGAGGCGATGACAATTTCAAAGTTGAAACTTCTTCATCACTTATTTATTTTACTTAAGTTGAATTTTTCCACTGTCATTAGACTCCATATTATGGAAATGTTTTTACATTATATGGGATTTTTGCATTAAATTTCTAGACAATACTTTGTGTGAATTCATAGAATGGGGAACATTTCTATTCTAATTAACATCCTAAGTCACGTTTTGTATAGTCATTATTGATTGTTTCCAATCAATGTGAAATCAATGGCTGACACTTGGTCAATTTGTAGTTCTATATGTATTAACATTAGACTACATTAAGGGAATTTAAATTTTATTTTAGATTTTTGAGATCAATTAAACTCAAGTAAGTAAAGAAGTAATTGGAATTTTTTTCAATTCAAAGGTATGGTTTGAAGTTTTTCAGAAAAAAAACTCCAATTCAGATTTTTCGTGTTTCGGATCGGATTCGAACCTACCCTCGTCAGTGCCCGGCTCGAATCCTTAGGCAGACACGCTATCGATTACGCCGTTGAGGCGATGACAATTTCAAAGTTGAAACTTCTTCATCACTTATTTATTTTACTTAAGTTGAATTTTTCCACTGTCATTAGACTCCATATTATGGAAATGTTTTTACATTATATGGGATTTTTGCATTAAATTTCTAGACAATACTTTGTGTGAATTCATAGAATGGGGAACATTTCTATTCTAATTAACATCCTAAGTCACGTTTTGTATAGTCATTATTGATTGTTTCCAATCAATGTGAAATCAATGGCTGACACTTGGTCAATTTGTAGTTCTATATGTATTAACATTAGACTACATTAAGGGAATTTAAATTTTATTTTAGATTTTTGAGATCAATTAAACTCAAGTAAGTAAAGAAGTAATTGGAATTTTTTTCAATTCAAAGGTATGGTTTGAAGTTTTTCAGAAAAAAAACTCCAATTCAGATTTTTCGTGTTTCGGATCGGATTCGAACCTACCCTCGTCAGTGCCCGGCTCGAATCCTTAGGCAGACACGCTATCGATTACGCCGTTGAGGCGATGACAATTTCAAAGTTGAAACTTCTTCATCACTTATTTATTTTACTTAAGTTGAATTTTTCCACTGTCATTAGACTCCATATTATGGAAATGTTTTTACATTATATGGGATTTTTGCATTAAATTTCTAGACAATACTTTGTGTGAATTCATAGAATGGGGAACATTTCTATTCTAATTAACATCCTAAGTCACGTTTTGTATAGTCATTATTGATTGTTTCCAATCAATGTGAAATCAATGGCTGACACTTGGTCAATTTGTAGTTCTATATGTATTAACATTAGACTACATTAAGGGAATTTAAATTTTATTTTAGATTTTTGAGATCAATTAAACTCAAGTAAGTAAAGAAGTAATTGGAATTTTTTTCAATTCAAAGGTATGGTTTGAAGTTTTTCAGAAAAAAAACTCCAATTCAGATTTTTCGTGTTTCGGATCGGATTCGAACCTACCCTCGTCAGTGCCCGGCTCGAATCCTTAGGCAGACACGCTATCGATTACGCCGTTGAGGCGATGACAATTTCAAAGTTGAAACTTCTTCATCACTTATTTATTTTACTTAAGTTGAATTTTTCCACTGTCATTAGACTCCATATTATGGAAATGTTTTTACATTATATGGGATTTTTGCATTAAATTTCTAGACAATACTTTGTGTGAATTCATAGAATGGGGAACATTTCTATTCTAATTAACATCCTAAGTCACGTTTTGTATAGTCATTATTGATTGTTTCCAATCAATGTGAAATCAATGGCTGACACTTGGTCAATTTGTAGTTCTATATGTATTAACATTAGACTACATTAAGGGAATTTAAATTTTATTTTAGATTTTTGAGATCAATTAAACTCAAGTAAGTAAAGAAGTAATTGGAATTTTTTTCAATTCAAAGGTATGGTTTGAAGTTTTTCAGAAAAAAAACTCCAATTCAGATTTTTCGTGTTTCGGATCGGATTCGAACCTACCCTCGTCAGTGCCCGGCTCGAATCCTTAGGCAGACACGCTATCGATTACGCCGTTGAGGCGATGACAATTTCAAAGTTGAAACTTCTTCATCACTTATTTATTTTACTTAAGTTGAATTTTTCCACTGTCATTAGACTCCATATTATTGTATAGTATTGTCTAGAAATTTAATGCAAAAATCCCATATAATGTAAAAACATTTCCATAATATGGAGTCTAATGACAGTGGAAAAATTCAACTTAAGTAAAATAAATAAGTGATGAAGAAGTTTCAACTTTGAAATTGTCATCGCCTCAACGGCGTAATCGATAGCGTGTCTGCCTAAGGATTCGAGCCGGGCACTGACGAGGGTAGGTTCGAATCCGATCCGAAACACGAAAAATCTGAATTGGAGTTTTTTTTCTGAAAAACTTCAAACCATACCTTTGAATTGAAAAAAATTCCAATTACTTCTTTACTTACTTGAGTTTAATTGATCTCAAAAATCTAAAATAAAATTTAAATTCCCTTAATGTAGTCTAATGTTAATACATATAGAACTACAAATTGACCAAGTGTCAGCCATTGATTTCACATTGATTGGAAACAATCAATAATGTTAATGATGTTAATTAGAATAGAAATGTTCCCCATTCTATGAATTCACACAAAGTATTGTCTAGAAATTTAATGCAAAAATCCCATATAATGTAAAAACATTTCCATAATATGGAGTCTAATGACAGTGGAAAAATTCAACTTAAGTAAAATAAATAAGTGATGAAGAAGTTTCAACTTTGAAATTGTCATCGCCTCAACGGCGTAATCGATAGCGTGTCTGCCTAAGGATTCGAGCCGGGCACTGACGAGGGTAGGTTCGAATCCGATCCGAAACACGAAAAATCTGAATTGGAGTTTTTTTTCTGAAAAACTTCAAACCATACCTTTGAATTGAAAAAAATTCCAATTACTTCTTTACTTACTTGAGTTTAATTGATCTCAAAAATCTAAAATAAAATTTAAATTCCCTTAATGTAGTCTAATGTTAATACATATAGAACTACAAATTGACCAAGTGTCAGCCATTGATTTCACATTGATTGGAAACAATCAATAATGACTATACAAAACGTGACTTAGGATGTTAATTAGAATAGAAATGTTCCCCATTCTATGAATTCACACAAAGTATTGTCTAGAAATTTAATGCAAAAATCCCATATAATGTAAAAACATTTCCATAATATGGAGTCTAATGACAGTGGAAAAATTCAACTTAAGTAAAATAAATAAGTGATGAAGAAGTTTCAACTTTGAAATTGTCATCGCCTCAACGGCGTAATCGATAGCGTGTCTGCCTAAGGATTCGAGCCGGGCACTGACGAGGGTAGGTTCGAATCCGATCCGAAACACGAAAAATCTGAATTGGAGTTTTTTTTCTGAAAAACTTCAAACCATACCTTTGAATTGAAAAAAATTCCAATTACTTCTTTACTTACTTGAGTTTAATTGATCTCAAAAATCTAAAATAAAATTTAAATTCCCTTAATGTAGTCTAATGTTAATACATATAGAACTACAAATTGACCAAGTGTCAGCCATTGATTTCACATTGATTGGAAACAATCAATAATGACTATACAAAACGTGACTTAGGATGTTAATTAGAATAGAAATGTTCCCCATTCTATGAATTCACACAAAGTATTGTCTAGAAATTTAATGCAAAAATCCCATATAATGTAAAAACATTTCCATAATATGGAGTCTAATGACAGTGGAAAAATTCAACTTAAGTAAAATAAATAAGTGATGAAGAAGTTTCAACTTTGAAATTGTCATCGCCTCAACGGCGTAATCGATAGCGTGTCTGCCTAAGGATTCGAGCCGGGCACTGACGAGGGTAGGTTCGAATCCGATCCGAAACACGAAAAATCTGAATTGGAGTTTTTTTTCTGAAAAACTTCAAACCATACCTTTGAATTGAAAAAAATTCCAATTACTTCTTTACTTACTTGAGTTTAATTGATCTCAAAAATCTAAAATAAAATTTAAATTCCCTTATTGTAGTCTAATGTTAATACATATAGAACTACAAATTGACCAAGTGTCAGCCATTGATTTCACATTGATTGGAAACAATCAATAATGACTATACAAAACGTGACTTAGGATGTTAATTAGAATAGAAATGTTCCCCATTCTATGAATTCACACAAAGTATTGTCTAGAAATTTAATGCAAAAATCCCATATAATGTAAAAACATTTCCATAATATGGAGTCTAATGACAGTGGAAAAATTCAACTTAAGTAAAATAAATAAGTGATGAAGAAGTTTCAACTTTGAAATTGTCATCGCCTCAACGGCGTAATCGATAGCGTGTCTGCCTAAGGATTCGAGCCGGGCACTGACGAGGGTAGGTTCGAATCCGATCCGAAACACGAAAAATCTGAATTGGAGTTTTTTTTTCTGAAAAACTTCAAACCATACCTTTGAATTGAAAAAAATTCCAATTACTTCTTTACTTACTTGAGTTTAATTGATCTCAAAAATCTAAAATAAAATTTAAATTCCCTTAATGTAGTCTAATGTTAATACATATAGAACTACAAATTGACCAAGTGTCAGCCATTGATTTCACATTGATTGGAAACAATCAATAATGACTATACAAAACGTGACTTAGGATGTTAATTAGAATAGAAATGTTCCCCATTCTATGAATTCACACAAAGTATTGTCTAGAAATTTAATGCAAAAATCCCATATAATGTAAAAACATTTCCATAATATGGAGTCTAATGACAGTGGAAAAATTCAACTTAAGTAAAATAAATAAGTGATGAAGAAGTTTCAACTTTGAAATTGTCATCGCCTCAACGGCGTAATCGATAGCGTGTCTGCCTAAGGATTCGAGCCGGGCACTGACGAGGGTAGGTTCGAATCCGATCCGAAACACGAAAAATCTGAATTGGAGTTTTTTTTCTGAAAAACTTCAAACCATACCTTTGAATTGAAAAAAATTCCAATTACTTCTTTACTTACTTGAGTTTAATTGATCTCAAAAATCTAAAATAAAATTTAAATTCCCTTAATGTAGTCTAATGTTAATACATATAGAACTACAAATTGACCAAGTGTCAGCCATTGATTTCACATTGATTGGAAACAATCAATAATGACTATACAAAACGTGACTTAGGATGTTAATTAGAATAGAAATGTTCCCCATTCTATGAATTCACACAAAGTATTGTCTAGAAATTTAATGCAAAAATCCCATATAATGTAAAAACATTTCCATAATATGGAGTCTAATGACAGTGGAAAAATTCAACTTAAGTAAAATAAATAAGTGATGAAGAAGTTTCAACTTTGAAATTGTCATCGCCTCAACGGCGTAATCGATAGCGTGTCTGCCTAAGGATTCGAGCCGGGCACTGACGAGGGTAGGTTCGAATCCGATCCGAAACACGAAAAATCTGAATTGGAGTTTTTTTTTCTGAAAAACTTCAAACCATACCTTTGAATTGAAAAAAATTCCAATTACTTCTTTACTTACTTGAGTTTAATTGATCTCAAAAATCTAAAATAAAATTTAAATTCCCTTAATGTAGTCTAATGTTAATACATATAGAACTACAAATTGACCAAGTGTCAGCCATTGATTTCACATTGATTGGAAACAATCAATAATGACTATACAAAACGTGACTTAGGATGTTAATTAGAATAGAAATGTTCCCCATTCTATGAATTCACACAAAGTATTGTCTAGAAATTTAATGCAAAAATCCCATATAATGTAAAAACATTTCCATAATATGGAGTCTAATGACAGTGGAAAAATTCAACTTAAGTAAAATAAATAAGTGATGAAGAAGTTTCAACTTTGAAATTGTCATCGCCTCAACGGCGTAATCGATAGCGTGTCTGCCTAAGGATTCGAGCCGGGCACTGACGAGGGTAGGTTCGAATCCGATCCGAAACACGAAAAATCTGAATTGGAGTTTTTTTTCTGAAAAACTTCAAACCATACCTTTGAATTGAAAAAAATTCCAATTACTTCTTTACTTACTTGAGTTTAATTGATCTCAAAAATCTAAAATATAATTTTTATTTATTTTTTTACTATTGTTTTTTACATTGTTTAGAAAAAAATAAAATTAATTATTTGTATGACATGAAATTTTGTTATTATTATAGAGAATTATAGCATTATAAGTTTGTCAAAAACACAATTTCAAGTGTGTCAAAAAATGATTTCATTTGTTTTTTTAGCCAAGTTTTTGGAAAAAAAATTAGCTTATGAATTTGAATTTGTTATAATTTTTGCAATATTTTTAGAATTTTGAAAAAAGTTTGATTTTATTTAATTTTTACAATACTTTTGGAATTTTGAAAGAAATATGAATTTGTGATTTTGTAATATTTTCTCGAAACGCGATTTTTGAGTAGTTTGCTGAGTGTATCATCTTTTCACTAAATTATGTTGATTTATGATCTGTTATAATTTTCCGGCAACGTATTGATGTTTCGTGTTAGTTTTGTAATAAATTTTTAAACAGAGATAAAAAATTACTTGTACTTTAACAAAGAGTTATGTTTGATATACATCGCTGCCCAAAACTAAAAACCATGTCCACATAAAAGTTTTTTGCCGAAAACTATATCAAAATCCTTAACCCAGACCGAAGTCTTGATATCTCAGAGCTGTGAGATTTCAGCCCCTCCATATTTTTTGTTAATTTATCAATGAAAAATAAATTTGTCCATAATGAAGAAAGTGTGCCAGAAAATGTTCATAATATACTTTTAGAACATTTACATAACCTAAATAATTGTTACTGTCGTTAGAAACTATTTCTTGTCCTTTATAAAATATTTTAGTTTAATAATCACTGGAAATTACACAATAAATTTAAATTAATCTCGTAATTTTTTTCATTCTATAAAAATTAGCACCATTATGAAGAAAACATTTAATATTCTTTGTCATTTTAAATTTAGAATTGTTTTTAATTTGTAATTTGATAAAAAAGTTTGTGGTTGTAAACAAAAACAAATCAAAATGGAAAAAAGGGAAATTGAATATGACATATCAGCCATCACCATTTTTTATGTATTTATTTTTTAAAATTTATTATTATTTTTAAACCAATGAACTTTTGTGATCATTTATTTATTGATGATTTATTTGTCCTTTTAGTATAACTTTTTTGAAGTAAAACTTCTTTAGGCGAGATATGACAAGTAACTCAAATCTTTTTTCGGGCGGAAGTAACGTTTTCAAACGAAAATGACGTTCAGTAAAATAAATTATAATGAAACCACATATGATCATCTCTATACTACACTCTTAAAGCTTAAACACATACATTTTAAAGCTTAAACACATATATTCACACAATTGCATCAAATAATAATAAAAAAATAAAATAAAGAAGAAATTCAAACAACAATGAAATAATAAGAAATAAGAAATAATAAGGCAAACAAATATTATTTTCGGTAAGTATACGATACAATTCGATTATGTGTCATTATTTTTTGGAATGGTATTTTAATAGTTGCTCATTTCTTAATGTTATTAACTTCCCGATATGGGAAGTTATTGTTTTTGGGTCGATTTTCGAAATCAGAATTTTTTTGATATCTTTATGTTTCATGACCTCCTGAAGCTGTTTAGACTATTTTTAGCTGGCAGTCTGTATGTGTGTGGGTGTGTGTGTATGTATGTGTATATCGCTGTGTGGAGAATTTTTGCCCAACGCTTTCTCAACAACGGATGGGTCGATTTTAACGAAAATGGTCGCAATCAATGTATCTTGTCGTAACTTAGAGCCCAGTCCTTTTCTAGCGAAATTAAATCATGTGTTTTTTAGTGGTTTCCAAAAAACTGAAAATCATCTTTTGCAAATATCATAAGATTAATAAATAATGCTATCAAGGTCATGAAGCTTCCATATTGTTTGTCATCATGTCAGACATTTATAATGACATTTGTATAAACAATTGCTATCTTAGTTTTTGAGATTTTTAACAAAATGTGAAAAAACTACGTGTTATTTTCTTTATGCAAACGCATGATATCTGGTTGAAACTTTTGTTTGTAAATGAGCTGCAACCGCATCCGGGTTTACTTGATTATCAAAAACCGGAGTTATTTTCTATATTTGACAAAAAGGTCAGAGGTTCGAGAGTAGATTGCCTGGTCAACTGTTTATTAACTTCCCGATATGGGAAGTTATTGTTTTTGGGTCGATTTTCGAAATCGAAATTTTTATAATATCTTTACGTTTCAAGACCTCCTGAAGCTGTTTAGGCTATTTTTAGCTGGCAGTATGTATGTGTGTGGGTATGTGCGTGTGTATCATCGTATGTGGACAAATATTTGTCCAACGCTCTTTCAACAAAGGATGATTCAATTTCAACTTCAATGGTCACAATCGATATATCTTGGCGTAACTCACAGCCCAGTCCTTTTCTAATTAAATCAGTTCATTTATTTTTTAGGGGTTTCCAAAAAACTGAATATCATCTCTTGCAAGTATTGCTAGAATAAATAAAGCTATCAAGATCATTTACCTCCCATTTTGTTTGTCATCATGTCAGCCATTTATAATGACATTTGTATAAACAATTGCCATCTTACTTTTTGAGTTTTTTTAAGAAAATTTGAAAAATAGGCGTTATTTTCATTACGCATGAGAACTTGATGAAACTTTTGAATTAAAATGAGCCACAAACGCATCCGGTTTTATTTGAATATGGAAAATGTGCTATTTTGAATCAGCTATTTTCAAAATTTGGCAAAGGAGTCGGGGAGGATGTCTGTGGTTCGTTGAACAACTTTTTTTTAGACTTCTCAGTCTTGACATTTAATTTTGTTGAAACTTAGAGCATAAGGTTTTTGTAATGTTTATAGTAGTTTTGCAACTTGCCGCTTTTGTAATGTTCGAAGTTAAGCTAGAAACACAACACGGGCGAAATCGTCCGACGACGACGTTAGTAACATTAGAATACACAGCATACATACATTTCAAACACAACTACAGCGATAAACGAAAAAGTTTTTTTCGTCGGAGAAAATTTAGATTCTATTTCTAATTTATCGTCGGCGATGATTATTGCCAGATATCAATTTTATTTTTATTTGGCTGCAAGGGTAATTTTTAATGTTATTGTGACAGTGCCGCCAACTCAAAAATATGATTTTCTGATGTTTTTCGCGTTTCTGAGGTTGTAATCGTTTTGTTTTGAGATGTCAACTGCTTTGTCACTTGTCAGTTTATGTTCAAAGTTCGGTTTTATTCATTTATATATTTTCATAATTTGTATTTTGTATTTTATTTTTAAAATAAGTTCAGAGAAAATATTTATTAGTAAAAATTAGTTGGTTTTAAAATTGAAATTTGTGAAATTCATTTTGACAACGAACAAAGTATTTTAGTTTATGCAATTTTATTTTTGACAGCTTTTCGCGCTGACGCCTTTGTTGTGGTTACAACAGCGAAATTGTACACGTTTTTTTTATCGTCCGACGTTATCGTCCGTGTTGTGTTTCTACCTTTAAGGTGGGGGACAAAAAAATCAACACACTTTTTTGGAAATAACTTAAAAACTAAGCAGTCGATAATTCATTGAAATGTCTTTTTGAAATATTTGAATTTTTTTTGATTTTTTAAACCAAACTCGATTCCTTAAAACAAACTTTTGTTGTCCATGTCCAATGTCCATAAAATATTGATAAAAAATAATATTCATAATTTTTTTGTTGTCAGGAGGCGTAAATATTGTATAACTGTAAAAAAATTCAAGTTGATAGCACTTATAGTTTTTGAGAAAATCGATCGTGTAGAAATTCGGACGGACACCGAAGTCTCACCAATAGGGTACCGTTTTTACTTTTTCAAAGTACGGAACCCTAAAAATGGTGATATTGTTTGAGAAAAATCGAAAAAATTTTAGAAACGTTGACAAAGTAGACTTTAAGTAGACTTTAAGTAGACTCCACCGCTAGTTTTTTTTAAATATATGGTGCAATGAACTTTTTTCCAGTGTAACCAAAATATGAAAAAATGACGATTAATTGCAAGTCTTAGAAAGAAAATTTCAATTTATTAAAGTTTTAAGAAAATATCTTTATGTTACCTATTTAACTTAACGGGAAGTTCTTGGCGTGGCCGCTATGGTCACACCCTATCCTACTAGTTATATTTTTATTCAGTCTCGTGTTAAATATTATATGAGGTAGATGTGTCGATTTTAGTTACTTAATTATTGAGTTTCATTATTTTTTAAACGTTTATATTGTCACGTTTTTCAACCTTCCTTCGAATTGGCTTAACTCACAATACGATAAACGTAATTCCCTTAATTCCCAAATCCACTCTTTCCGTAGTGCCACATACTTCTCTAGTCGTATCGACTTCTAAAGCTTTAATCTTATTTCTTCCTTACGCCCTCTTTTTCTCCAAATCGTTTCGGCTTTCAAGCTACGCCAACTCCTGCTAGTGCAACCAATTTTTTTTTTTAAATTTATTTTTGGTTAATAATCGATATCATGGGCCGAAGCTTAAGATCTTCTTCCTTCGTAAGACCCACTCCACTCTCCTTAACTCTTGGGCTGAAACATTTGTTTTTTTTTCGAATTTTCTGATTTTTTTTGTTAAATACTATCACTAATGTTACCCATATGTTTCCATAACATGAAAATCTTCTAACGTTAACCATCTATCTGTTAACAAAACAGGTATGGTCCTTATGAATATACAAATCAGATTTCAACTAATTAAGCAGAAACTCAAAATATCTGATCTCAAAGAAATATCCCAAACGTTACCCATATGTTTCTACAACATGAACATCTTCTGACGTTAACTATTATCTGTTGACGAATAGGTATGGTCTTCACGGATATTTAAAACGACAATTCGTCGTAAATCAGATATTGCTTCTCACAGCGATCTCTTTCTATGGTACACGTCTTCAAGGTAAACATTGGCCTCAGTCAACTTTGTACTGTCAGACTTTACCATTACATACGATACCATATGCACTCCTTTCGCTTACGCTAAATTTCTGCTTCTTACTTTTAACAGCTAACTTTCGCAAAATTAACTTACAGTCACGTCTACTGATGTTAGTATTCGTCTCAGACAACTTAGTTCTGTCAGACCATCAACATCACAGATATTATCTTCTGCTCCTCCTATTTTAAAAAAACGAACCTTTTAACTCATGGTACACATCTCCACAAATATTGGTCTCAGGCAACTCAGCTCTGTCAGACCTATATCTCCACTCGTGTTACCATAACTCCATAATTGTTCGTTTCTTTATTTATTTTGCGAACTCCAATTCGTAAGACCCATAATTTTTTCTCCACCAACTGGTATCGATTGCTAAACAACTCTCTCGCTTAACACAATCTCTCCTAACACATTAGTTTTTAACTCTCTCCTAACACAATTTCTCCTTACCTTCATATGATTGAACATCTACAGCTAATACCTTACTTACTTTAGGTCACATCTGAAGATGGCTCGACTCAATTTTCGTCACTATTTTCTCAGTCGCACAAAATAAACACTGTCTTGTACAGACAACTGCCTACTCTACATTTTCGGACACCTCCCAACTCCTTCTTTTACGTAACTACTACTCCTTTCCTCCCCAATTCTACCTATTTTTTTTCTTCATATCGTTCCATCTTCGATGGCACTAGGGGGGGGGGGTGTTGTGGAAAACGAACGCACCAACATGTGCATAAGTGTGAACGCGCCTTCAAATCTATTACATAGCACCATCTTGATTTATATATAAACTTCACTTGTAGTTTTGACATGTCACAAGCAACATGTCGAAATGTATTTTTCAATTATTTAAATTGTTTTGTTTATCCAATATGGCTTAATATCTTGAAATAAAGTTTTAAATAATCAACGCCATATCCAAACGAATGTTTTAATTATTAAATAGATGGTGGTCCATATATAAGAAAAGAGTGAAATTCCAATGAAAGGGCAAATACAAATTGAATACGTTCGAAATTCTGGAAATTGAACCTTACAAATAATTGATTCAATTAAAGAAGTTTTAACTGTTTTATCAACACATGGTGACTCAACGAAACGTAATCAATCAGGAAATTGTGCTTTAATTTTGTTTTATACAACATCATGCACCGGCAGCGCTATGGTTGCAGCACATTTTAATGCAATTGCCAGACAGTTACCAGATCTACGAATAGCTGCTGTAGACTCTAAAGTATCATTATTTGAAT
The DNA here is from genome assembly GCA_963693315.1 of Diogma glabrata. Lineage (NCBI taxonomy): Eukaryota > Metazoa > Arthropoda > Insecta > Diptera > Cylindrotomidae > Diogma > Diogma glabrata. The sequence goes on from OY856187.1 coordinate 207,350,880, forward strand.
CCTAAATTTGGAATTGTTGGCTTATCAACGATAATGTTATTTCATCAAGGTCGTCCTGTCATTATTACACCGCATTGACGCAACTTAATTGGATTCAACATCACATTATCAACTAAACTATGGGAATAACATCCACAAACCAATTACTGCTAGCATCCTCTTTGAATCAGTAGACAACACATAAATTAAATTTAGACAGAAAATATAAAAAATAAATTTGCGATGACAATCAAAATTTAAAATTTGTTGAAAACCGTAAACCGCGATTTTTAGCAGCGGTTTACGGTTACAATTTGATAAGCTGGAAACCGCGGTTTCGGTTTTCGGTTAACCGAACCGTGCAAACTCTACTTTTATTTTATTTGTTCTTTAACGATAGATTTCTAACAATACATATTTTGCTTTTAGGAATGTATGAAGAATCTTTCAAAATTATCGAAAATGCACCAAACTCTCCGTTAAAAGTATAATATTTACTATCCCAAATGTTATAAAATATAAATTCCGAATATTTTTTACGTTTTTAGGTTCGCTTACTTTTTCATTTGGCACATAAACTCAATGATGAAGATCGTGTAATGGAGTTGCATGGATCATTAAGGGATGTCACTGAAGATCAGCTCAGTTTAGCCGGTATGCATTACCTTCGTGTACATTACCAAGAAGCCATTGATATTTATAAAAGAGTTTTATTAGACAATAAGTACAATAATGTAAATTAATTGTATTTTTAACAAATTTAGTTTATGTTTCAATGTTTTAGAGATTTAATTGCATTAAACGTTTATGTGGCTTTGTGCTACTACAAGCTCGATTACTATGATATCTCTCAAGAAGTTTTAGATATATATTTATCTCAATATCCCGACAGTACAATTGCTTTAAATCTAAAAGCATGTAATAGATTTCGATTATATAATGGACGAACAGCACAGCAAGAATTAAAAAATGTAGTTGAAACTGGAACATTTGGAGCCGAATTGATAAAACATAATAAAGTTGTGTTTTGTAATGGTGAAGGTGCACTACAAGTGCTACCAAATCTTGTAGATATTATCCCGGAAGCTAGGCTCAATTTAGCGATACACTATTTAAGACGTGGTGATATACATGAAGCTCATTCATTAATGAAGACAATACAACCAGCAGAGCCACATGAATATATATTAAAAGGTGTTGTGTACGCTGCGTTGGGACAACAAAATGGATCAGTAATACGAGTTCAATTAAATAAATTCCAATTAAAAAAGTTTTATAATTTGTTATAGAAAGAACACATTAAGAATGCGAAACAATGTTTTCATCTTGTTGGAGGCTCAGCTACAGAATGTGACACAATTCCTGGACGGCAATCTATGGCGTCTGCTTTTTTCTTATACGGTCAATTTGAAGAAGTTTTAGTCTATCTCAACTCAATTCGCAGTTATTTTGTCAACGATGATACATTTAATTTTAACTACGCACAGGTAGAAGACTATAAATAATATTTCTTGTACTACTGTACATTTATTCAAGGCAAAAGCTGCAACTGGATATTACAAAGAAGCGGAAGATCTGTTATCACAAATTAATGATCCAACTATTAGAAATGAGCATACTTGGTCCATGGTTCTAGCAAAATGTCACATTTATTCGAATCATGCCGATCAAGCCTGGAATCTCTTTGCAGCAAAAGAAACAACGCCTGAAGCATTTGCACTACTTCAGTTAATTGCGAATGATTGCTATAAAGTTGGAGAGTTTTGGATAGCTGCTAAAGCATTTGATATGCTGGAAAAGTATTATTCTAGTGAAATTAAAATTTAGATTGCTATTTTTATTTTTAAATGTGTCAAATTTTAGACTAGATCCTAATCCAGAGTATTGGGAAGGAAAACGTGGGGCTTGTGCAGGTGCATTGCAAGCAATTATAGCAAAAAGGACAAACGGTGCACCGCCCAATGGAATTAGTGAAATAATATCTATTCTTCGTGACTCTTCCAATTCACAAGCGGAATCGATGATTCGTACATTACGGCGATTTGTCAATAATAAAACATAATCTAGCTATAGCTATAATTTTCTAAACTAACTTATGTATGAAATGTGAATACAAAAACTAATAAAGGATAAAATGTTGTAAACTCTAGAAAATTTTATGAAACCTTACCGAAACTAAGATTAGTCAACCCACGCTAAGGCTGGTTCAAGCCCCACGTTGGGCGCCATTTTGTAGCCGCAACGTGATTTTGCATATTACACCATTCCGAAAAAATAATTTATATTAAAACCAATAAATTATTTACAATTTCTTTTTTATTAAATTAAACTTTCTTATTCTTTTTACTTTAATTAATTTTACAAATTAACATACATACATTTAAATTTTAATTAAAAGAAACATTAATTTGTTCACCAAATCGAAATAAAAACGTGACCATTTTCATTTCACGGTTATAGGCAATGTTGTAAAGATTGAATGAAAAATATATAGCGGTCGACTCATCATTTAAAATATTATTTGGAGTTGAGGGTGGAAATTTTGAAAAATATTATTATTGACCTTGCTTAACAGGTGGAGGGCTTATGAAAAGTGAATTTTTTTCTAGTTCATTTCTGGTTTTTTTGTAGTTTTCGAACGTACAATTTTCGACTTATTTTAAAAATGTGAAATTTTTTTCCTGTCCCTACCCCTTAACTTCGACCATTACAAAAGAAATGATTGAAAAAATTCACGTTTATAGGAAATGTTTTAAAGATTGAATGAAAACTATGGCGGTCGGTTCATCATTTAAAATGTTTTTTGGAGGAGGTTGTTTGTGGAAATTTAAAAAAAAATTATTTTTGACCTTGATAAGTGGAGCGTCATATGAAAGGTGAATTTTTCAACACAACTTTTTTTTGTAATTTTCGAATACAGAATTTTCGATTTATTTTCAAAAATGTAAGAAACTTTTCCTTGGGCCCTATTCCCGAACACATAAATGTGAATTTTTACAATATTGTGAAGTTTGTGTTGCATAACATTAAACGGTAACGGTAACGATTTTCCGGAAAACGAATTTCACATTATTGTCTAAATTTAATTTAGGCAATATAGTGAAATTCGTTTTTCGTAAAATTGTTACCGTTACCATTTAATGTTACGCAATACAAACTTCACAATATTGTTCAAATTCACATTTATGTGTTCGAGAATAGGGCCCCTTGAACCATTTCCTCAAAATATATATTTTTGATGTACAACATTTATTGTTAGGAGATTTTTATAATGTAACCACACTATTACATATCGAGGGTTGAAAGATTACGCCCGCGATTCATATTGTAGTCCGATACAAAGCGAAGGCTTTTATTGAACCAAGGACGTAATCTTCCATTCAGCGGAGTGTATGTACACCGTTTTACGCACAACTGAATGGTAAAATAAATCAGTTTTTAAATTTTATAAAATCACTATATAGACATTTTGAAAATTCGAAAACAAAAATTAAACATTGCATGATTTGCACTATAAACTTCATACAATAATTCATTTGTATGTTCTAATATCATGATTATTATATAGCTTAAAATGTGTTGCGGGGGTAAAGTACAATTTTCCGCCACGATAACTAGGATCTAAAATGTGTTTTTGCCCGAGTTGTATATAATGTTCAATCCCGCTCCCTCATTTGCTGAAGCGGATTGCATCTTTTACTCCCTAGCTAGGGAATACAAAATAACAAACCATGACAACAGTGATAGTTTTCATAGAAACAGATTTTTTTTACGACAAATTCAAACAAATTTGTATAAAAATCGCATACTCTGATGGACATTAAAATAGTATATTTTCCTACAAGAGATGAAAATATTGTTTTTTTCGTGAGTAAACATTTGTTCACGAGACGCGCTAGCGTCGAGTGAGACATGTTTACGAACGAAAAACGTTTTTATCTCGCGGAGGAAATGCAATTTTTTCTATGATACTAATATATAATCGATATTTACTATAAATTATAAAGTAATGAATCGACAAAAAAAACATTCAAAATTCATATTCTATTTTTTCATGGTTACGTTGTTTAAAATACTTTGTAAAATTGTATGAAAAGCCATAGCAACTATAATTTGTTATTTTTTTACACTAGTGAGTTTACTTTTCGCATAGAAAAATTATATTTTCTGTTTTCTTTAAATGATTAGATTTAGTTTTTAATATCATAGTTATATTGTGGTCCTGTAAAAAATATGCCATCTCCCTCAGTGATATTTAGCCCTCAGGCTTCGCCCTCCAAATACACCTCGGGATAGAAACATTCACTTCTCTCCCTTGGTCTACTATAATCTACTATTTACAATTCAGTTGTGCGTAAAATGTGTTTCATAACGCAGTTGTGTGTAAAATGATTAACCGACCAATTTTTAAAATTTAAATCATTCAAATGATCTTCACGACATCTCATTTATTTTAGTCGAAACTTTTTAATTTATCGATAAGATAAATCTTTCATTTTTGACACTTCACAAATCACAGTCGATATTAAAATGTCAAAGTTGTAAGATACATTTCTATAATAAAAATAATACTAAATTTTTCTACACTTTCTTCCCTTTAATTGAATTAATTTATTCATAGATTTTTATAAAAAGAAACATGTGTGAAAGTTTTGTACTATTAAATTTAAAAGATTTATCTGACATAGTTAATTCACCTCTAAAACAAACACAACGAATAAAGGTAATCAAAAGTTAAATTTTATTGATGAAATTGTTTTTTATTTTTTTATTTAATGTTTCTAGTATACATGTTGTGATGTATCTCAAAAATACATCGTATTTGGTGCTTCATCGGGTAGCGTATATTTATTCGAACGCGATCCTTGTAAATTTTTACAAATAATACCAAACAAATATGGTTCTATAAATCAAATTGCAATATCAAAACATGAAAAATGTATATCATTTTCAACCATAAAAGGGGTTATATGTGTGGTTACGATTGATGTGTTGAATCCATCAGGACCACAAATGATAACAACACAAAATGATGATACAACTGTAACATGTTTTTATTGGAGGGATGATGATAAAAATTTATTTTATGGTGATAAAAAGGGCAATGTAACGTTAATTGTTTTATCATATTTATTGGTGAGTTTTGAGATTTAGCCACAATTGAATTAAAAATATCTATATACGTTAATTATTTTTATTATTTTAGGGGCGTACCATTTTACATACTGCAACACATTCAATACTTATATTAGAAAATCCCATTTTTCAAATTAATGGATTTGATAAATTATTGTTAGTTTCTACATATACAAAATGCGTCCTTTGTGATACAGATAAAGAAGAATTTAAACAGGCAAGTATTTTTCTGTATTTACTTTTTAAATTAGTGTTGGTACTTTATATAAGATAGTGCTTATTTTATTATTAATGTAAGCACTATTTCGGTCGAATAAACGTGCATCATTCAAAGTACAAAACCTAACTTTGCATAAATTTCTAGTGATAATCGTAGTGATGCTACGATTACTTATTCGGCTTTAGAATCATTTGAACATCGTATAACGTATAACTAGACCCATTCCTCAAGCCAAAGGTTATCTTTGTGAAATTTGTCGTGTATTTTAAAGATCAGTTTTTTGTCACTTGAAGTCTGGCAGTCTTCTGCTGGTCATTATCTTTAAATTTAGAACACATTTTTATGTGAAGTTTCACTGAAACATCGCTCTCAGTATATTGTGCAGTGAGGTAGCCGCGAGCTCATAAGCAGATTCTACAATTATTTCTTTATTGCGTTACCACCCGCAATCCCATATTCTCAAACTTTCCTAATTTCAATTTAAGTCATATCCGTTTCTTGTTGCACCACCCAGCGTATTTTTACTCTTTCACTTTAGTAATTAGACAGCTTGCTTCGAACGTTATGGTGAATAATGGTGAGCTAATGCTTAATAGTATAAAACCCGTTATGAATATTTTAAAACGCCTTTCTCAGAAAAATTTACTTTTCCATCAAAAGTAAAAGTTTTTGTATCATGAATGCAAATTAATCTCAATCTAGTAAATCTAAATTTATATCAATTTCGTTTAGATTGGAAACAAACCTCGTGATGGTGAATATGGTGCGTGTTTTATAACACCATCCGGTTGTGATATTCAAAAAACAAAAGTCTACTGCGCTCGTCCTGGAATGAGATTATGGGAAGTTGATTTAGATGGTAATGTATTACAAACTCATCAATTAAAGAATATTCTATTAAATCTAAAACCAACCAAAGTAGTATTAAATGAAATAAATTTAAATAAGACTGAAACTTCATCATCTTCTACAACAACTATTAATAATATAGCAAATAATTGTAGCGGTAGTAGCTGTAGTAGTAGTTGCAATAATACAAATTTAAATCATTTAAGAAAATCATCCGACAATAATTCTCATATAAAAGCAATGCAATTTTCAAAATTGTTTTCTTATAACGACACATTCGTTCTAGCTTTTACCGATAATTTTATAATAATTTTCAATTCAGCTACATCATTAATAAGTTTATGGAATAATCAATTTAAAGATATTCAAAATATATTTATTGTAAATAATAACATATTAGTTATATTAACAAAAAATTATAAATTATTTTCAATGAAACTGATTCAATTGAATGAATTATTATACATTCATTTTTATAATAATAATAATTATAATGAATCATATAATTTAATAAAAAATAACGTAGAATATTTTTTTCATAAAATTAAAGTACAAACCTATGATAAAAATAAATTAAAAGAAATTTTAACAAAATTAAATTATAACGAAGATAATGATATAAATTTATTGTTAACTGAAATTGATTTAAATAATAAAATTGAAAGCAACAGTGTAGTAAAGAAAGAAAATGAAGTGAACGATGGTGGAATACATGTTGTGAACAATTTACATCATCAAATTGAAGATAATCAAAATGATATTGTAGTTAAAACAAACAATTTATCACTGAAATATAATAATAAAATGTTATTTTTACAAAATAACGATGACGTAAATAATCATAAAATAACAATTAATAATGAAAATGAAGAAAAAATTTTATGGAATTTATATATGATTTATAAATCATCAAAAATAAGTAATATAAATTTTTTAGAACGTTATTCAATGATATTCGATAAGTATGAATTAAAAGATGTTATAATTTTAATTGAAAAACTAAAGAAAATTATATGCGATAGTGAAAAACCAAATGAATATTACTTAAAAGAAGAAATTGATTTAAATTGTTATAAATTATTTTTAGATTATTTAAAATCTGAAATGATATGGGAAATTGATGATGAATCACGTCAATATATAATGAATGCTTTTATTTTTATAAATTCAGTAAACGATATTAATAAAAAATTATTATTAAAATATAATTGTACCGAATGTAATTTTCCGTTATTCATTTCCAAATATTGTGATTACAAAGAAATTGGCTATATACTATTACAATATTTTTGGTCTCGTAAGGAATATGATTTGTGTTTTAAATTATGCGAACAAGTGACATATTTATTAAGGATTATATGTAAATTTTATATAAATGAAAAAAATTATAGTAATATAATACAATTTACAATAATTATAAGCGATGTAGATTTACTATTAAAAGCAATTGAAATTTTTGATTTAAACAATTGGAATGAATTATTTGAATTTTTTAATTTAATACAATTAAATAAGAATAAAACATTTTGCTTAAAATGTAAGCATTTTAATGTGATTACTATAGATAATGATGTTAATAATGCTGTTGAAAAACTTGATAAATTCAATTGGAATATTATTTTAAATATTTCAATAAATAATATAAAAGGAAATAATGCTTTAAAATTAATAAATACTTATAATGAAACAATTACGAACGATATGGTTGGAAAAGATTTTTATTTAAAATGTTTATTAGATCCGTAAATAAAATAAAACTACCAAATATTATTAGATATATTTATTTATAATATATTATACACAATTGAGATTAATATACAATAAATACAATTTTGAAATAACTTAAACTGAAATTTATTTTGGATTTTTGAGATCAATTAAACAAGATTTTTGAGATCAATTAAGAAGTAATTGGAATTTTTTCAATTCAAACTGAAATTATTTTAATATTAAATTTAAAACGGTGTCGATAAATTTTGGAAAAAATATACATATATTCATAGATATTAATTGCAAAACAACCTTAATAATATACGCAAATTTATTTTCCTTATGTTGGTTAACTTAACAACAGAGCCAGTGACATTTCGATTGTCAAAAAGAAAAGTTATATTTTTGGTGTGAATTATTTTTCATGTATATAAATATTTTTACATTTGTGCTTCGTTTAAATAATATTAAAATAAATAAAAATGATTAATTTAATATGTAATGTGTGAAAATATTTTAATTAATAACTTATTTGTATATAAAATAGAAACTGTGTAAAAAAATATGTTAAACATTTTTTTGATATAAGAAAAAAAAATTAAAGAATCGTTTTTATATATAAATATAGTTTTTGATTCAAAATGGCGGAACATTCAAATCAATTTAATTCTAACTCGTCAGGTATACAATATATTTTGTTTATTTTCTAGTTGTGCATAAATATCAATTAATTTATTGTATGAATTTGCATGTATTACATGTATAATTTTGTAGTATCACATTTTGTTATTTGCATTTTTTGTTATTCACAATTACGTTCTTAAGTGGAATTAAAAAATTTGTGAAAATATTTGGTTATTTTATTTGCGATTTCATCTTTAAATAAAGTGAAAATTTATCATCAGAATATGCCAATATTCCATCCAATAATTTTGGTGTTAATATATCAGGCTGTTGTAATGGAATATTTTAAAAAACTTTACCGGCTTATAATTTTATCATTATCAAATTATTTAACGAACATTAACGTTTTGCTTATTTGTTAGTTCCCTTAAAGATGACAAATAACTAGTTTTATAAATTTGGACATGAAGACAGACGATAGCCCAACGGAGCAGACTACTAAATTGTTTCGAACTGTGTCGTACAATAAATATGCATAAGTATATTCACTTAATATGTTATTTTATGGAAAGTGTGGTGGATTGGATGCCGGAAAACATAGATAGACTAGCAATAGACTAAAATTACTTCTTGTTTGTTTTGTAACAAATTTAGCCATGATTCTAAGAGGCAGATCTATGTGTGGATATATGTACGCACCTACATCTACAAACGGGAAAAAATTGAATGTAATGGTTATCTTTCTGGGTAGCGTTTACTTTGCAAGTGACATCATCTGACAATGCACATAGTATTGAACTTCTTGACAATGCGTCTTCATGGTGCAGTCTATTCGATAGTCGATGTTCCAATTCGAAGTCGAACTCTTGTAAACAGAACGCCCAGTCTGCGATACGGGATGGTAACTTTCTTTTCCATTGTACTTTAAAAAGCAATACACACACTATAGCCGCAAGCTCATAGCTAGTATATATTTCTGATATGATATTGTCTGCCAACTGTAATAAAATACAGGATGCATGGTGTCATCCTTCATTCTTTGATGCATTACAATAGCACAAAGACCGATCGCTGGTCGAACCCAGATAGCTCTTAATCATGTATCCAAGTGGTGCAACAGATTGGGACTATCGATCAACCCAAAAAAAATAAGTATTGTCTAGGGCATGTAAAAACCCGGTTAATTTAAAAAAACAGGTTTCGGTTTTTAATAAAATGAAAAACCGGGTAACCAGTTTTTAGGTTATTTGAATAGCTACGTTGCGTAAAATTTTAAATATATTATAAAAGAAATTGAAAATATCATGTTAAAATTCATTATATTGTATTGTATGTAAACAAAAACTAGAAACGAAACTTAACTTATGATTCTTTTTTTTTTAATAAAATAATATTTGAGAAAAATTAATGCGTCCAACAGGTCAAATTTCAAAGATGAACGTTGTATAGTGCAGAAATTACCTTTGATCGAAAAGACTCTCACTGTCTGTTGAAGTAGGTTGAATGCCAGAACATTGAATACTTAATGTTTAATGCCAGAGCAAGAGTTGTTGATTTTTATCAATTTTTATCATAAGTTGTTGATTTTTATCAATTTTTCCTTAGTACTTACCGCAAAACATTTTCATTTCTTTTTGGAAGGACGACGCTGTTGTAATAAAGAACCAGATAAGGATGTCGTTGGTTCGACTTCACCTTCGTGAATGCTCTCTTAAAATGTTTATTTCGATTTAGGAGTAAGAACTATATTTTTCTAAAAAAACTAATAATTTTTAAAATTGTCGATAAACAATAAATTATTATAAGTTAATATTGATGATATTTAATTCTGCATTAAAAGCAGAAGAAAGTTATTGGTGCGTTTAGGAATGAGGTGTGATGATTTGGAATGCACCGACTACCGAGTATGGAAATATCTGTTTTCTAACGAGTTGCACACAATATTTGTTTGCATACTTTATTAGAATTGATTAAAATAGTTTCTTAGAGTGAAATTTGATTAACCCTGAATGTTATTAAACGTTTAAAGTCATGTATTTATTCTTTGATTGAAAATTAAGAAAACAAACGATTAACTCAGACTAACATTCTATTGAAAATAAGTTAATTAAGTTATGGAAAACGAAATAAATATTTTAAGTATAATAACACCACCAATGGAAACTGCAAAAAATCTAGTACCTCGGAAATCGAAACATAAAATTGTAAAATGTTATGAAAATTTCTTCCAATGGAAGACTGCAGAGAAAAGTTCAGATCGTTGATAAATATGTTATGTTCGAATACTTTATATAGAAAAGTATATACTTAAGAATTTAATATAAACAACTAAAATAAAATTACGAACGGTAAACCCGCAAGTGAAGACTTTACAGTATTCCACATTGTATTTGGGTAATGTATTCGATGTTAACAACTATACTGTATGTTTCGAATATTTCTATGCAGAAATATGAGATCCATTTCTATACGATTTTTGATTAATGAATCTATATTATATTACAAACAGAATACGAAAAACTAAATTTACTTTCTAGAAGAAATAATAAAAGGGCGGAAAATTAAGCCATCAAAAACTATAGGACCCGACGGCATCTCAGCCATCATGCTCAAACACATCGGACCCAAAGGTTTGAACTTCCTCACTACTACACTTAATACATCTTTAAATACTCTTCAGATACCAAATATCTGGAAAACGGCCAGAATCAGCCCCATTTTGAAACCAGGAAAACCTGAAGAAAAGGGAGAGTCTTACAGACCAATATCCATCCTTTCATCGTTCGCAAAACTCATCGAAGCACTTCTGCTCCCTCAGCTGACAAGATCCTGCAACTTGGCGCCACATCAACATGGCTTCCGGTGAGCACACAGTACAACCACCGCGCTATACAGAATACAAAACCAGATCAGTGATGGTCTGAATCAAAAACAACCATGCGCTAGAACAATTTTAGTTGCACTTGACCTGTCAAAAGCATTCGACACAGTGTCGCACGCTGCTCTATTGGATGACATCTTCAATACTAATCTGCCAGGTTTAATGAAGCGCTGGTTGTGCATTTACCTCAGAGGTCGCCAAACATATGTTGAGTTTCGTAACTGCAAGTCCAAAATGAGAGTGCTAAGACAAGGAGTTCCTCAAGGCGGAGTTCTCTCACCGTCATTATTCAATCGCTACCTAAGCAGTTTGCCTACTCCACCAGACGGAATAACCATCACGTCATATGCAGACGACTGCACAGTGCTTGCAACAGGAAATAACCTGCAACAACTCACAAATATCACCTACCTTAATATTCTGAATGATTGGTTTAAAAGCAGAAAACTAAAACTTTCCACTGAAAAGTCTACATCTACACTTTTCACCACATGGACGAAGGAGGTAAATTCAACATAAGCATCTGCATAGACATCATACTTATTCCCACAGTAAAAAATCGGAGACTGTTGGGTGTAACATTCGACCCACTGCTTAAATTTAACGCTCATGCACAAGAAATAAACTCAAGATTGAAAAACAGGAATAACGCATTAAAAGCACTAGCGGGAAGTTCATGGGGCAAAGATAAAAGCACGATCATAACAACATACAAAGCAATAGGAAGACCTATTTTAAATTATGCTGCACCCATATGGACCCCCCAAGTTGCCAACACTCACTGGAATAAGTTACAAACAACACAAAATGCTGCCTTGCGAACCGCAACCGGATGTCACCTGATGGCTCACCGAGATCACTTGCACGAGGAAAGTAACATATTGCCGGTCCGTGAACATAATGAAATGCTAACCAAACAATATCTATTGGCCTGTCACAAAGAGCAACATCCTTGCAATCACACCTTAACTACGATCGAACCACCTAGAGACATAAGGAAGACAGCAAGATGCTTTCTGCAAGATGTCAGAGATAGCCAAATTACTGGTAACATAGACGAATGTACATATAGAACTGGCTTAAAAACACTCCACACCAAAACGGTTGAAAATACAATAAAGAACATGTTTTTATGATAACACTTACCGTTTATCGAGAAAATTCAAAAAAATCGATATATTGTACCTTTGACCTTAAATAGCTTTTTTAGCAGACATGGGATCCATGGGGACTTTTGACATTTTATTTTATTATTATTATTATTTATTTCAATGTAAGTAAGCTGAAAGCTTTTATTTACAATACATATAACGATAGCATCACAGACACATATTTAAAAATAAGAGATATAATATACAAAAACATAAAATAACAATATCATAAAAATATTTAAATACAACTTACAAAAATAAAGTGCGCTTTATACATATTTAAAAATTTTGCCATAGATGAGCAAATTCTTAAACTAAATGGAAGTTCATTGTACTTACTCAACCCAAGGACGAAAAATGAAGAGTTAAAAATTATTGGTTTATTTGCCGGTAGTATTATATGCCCAGTGCGCAAAGAGCACGCCATTTGGATCTTTTTAAAAAGATACGCATGTCTTTTTATAAGTAAAATCTTATGAACATAAGCACAAATTCGAAACTCAAACTCTTTAATGCCACAACCTAATAATTTATCAGCAAATGCTGAAACGTGATCATATTTTCGTAGAGAAAAAACATATCTAACACATGCGTTGAACAACATCTTCAATTTATACATACATTTTTCAAGCATTCCATACAACACAACATCACAAGAAAGTAAGTGGGGCAAAATAAAAGACATGAATAACTTATGTCTAAGTTTTACATTAGCAAATTTTGTAAGTTTCCACAAAACACGGAGTATCCCGTAAACTCGACCACTTTAGACTAAATCTTGTTAATAATGAAAGAACACGTAATATGCTTATGTACAATGGTCTTAAAATGTTCAATGAGTTGCCGGGTGATTTAAAAAATGAAACAAATTTAAATAGATTCAAAAAACAAATTAGTGTTTATTAGAAATAATTAACTTATATGAAAATTTGTATTATTATTTTTTGGTATTATAAAAAGAATAGTTTTTTAAACTAAATAAATAAATATTATTAATCTGCTCTTTCCATAACAATTTTGAATCCATCAAGAGTCCCAAATTACGTACAACAGGTTTTAACATGTATTTATAAATTAAAATGCCTTGTGACTTAGCAGCATTAAGTTTCAAATTGTTATCAAGAGACCACTTATAGATTCTCACTAAATCTTCATTGAGTTTTTCTATACATTCATTTTTACTTACTATTTTGTCACATATGTATAATTGCAAATCATCAGCATACAGGTGAAATTTAGAAAATCTTAGGCATGAAGAAATATCATTTATGAATAGAGAAAATAAAAGAGGCCCAAGCACAGAGCCCTGCGGTACTCCACACGCAAGTGGCATGACATCAAAGAGACAACCAGACACTTCGACAGCTTGCGATCGCGAACATAAGTATGAATAAATAAGTCGACAAGCAGAAGGTGAAAATTTAAACAGCGATGACATTTTGCAACATAATATTTCATGTATTATGGAATCGAATGCTTTGAAAAAGTCAAACAAGATAAGCATGGTGAATTTAAACGCATCCAAATTCTGACGAATATCATCTGTAATGTGTAGCAACGCCGATGCTGTGCTATAACCAGTTCTATATGCAGATTGTAACTCACAAAACATGTTGTGATGCTCTAAATACACCAACATTTGTCTTTTAATCACTATCTCAAAAGCTTTTGATAGAGTTGGTAAGGTACTAATCGGTCTAAAGTCAGAAAAGAATGTGGGTTTTTTAACTTTTGGCAACGGAGTTATTTTCGCAATTTTCCAATTTATATGGAAAATATGACCGCGTAATGCAGTTATTAAAAATATATAGAATACTATTTAAAATTTCGGGTAAGATACATTTAATAGATTTAAGCGAAATACAATCCAAGCACACCGCTTCAGATCAATGCAACTCAGCATGAGAAATATTTACAAAATTCAATTGCGGAGCATCATCATCTATATCTGCAAAATCCATAACCGTTGTCGAAGTTGACGCCAAATTATTATTAGCTGGCTTACAATAATATGCATTCAAATCATTAGGTAAAAACGGGCACGTTGATTGATCAAATTCACTCTTACCAATACCAATACTATTTATATTCCTCCAAAAAACTTTTGGAGGTAACTTAGGATCAAGTTTTTCATTCAGAAAATTATTTTGAGATTGACGCTTTAAAACATTAACCCTATTACGCAAATTTTTATAAATATTCCATCTTTCTTCGGTACGAATTCTTTTCCATTTAAGATAGACCTTATCTCTCTCCTTCATTTTGCATTTAATTTCACTCGTAAACCATTTGGGTTCATTAACATGAAACACGATTGTTTTAGAAGGTACAAATAGGTCCATTAAATGTGTAATCATATCATTAAAAAATGTTAATTGATCATCGATATCAGGAATATCATACATTGCAAACCATGGTAAGCTACAACAATAAGATATCAATTTATCCTTATCAACGTTTATAAAATCTCTATACGTTATAGTTTTTTTTAACAATCCCTGGTATAATATTGTACGAAAAAAATAACAAATCATGCCGAGAGATGCCCGGGATCGATATTTGATTCAAAAATGAAACTTTATCCGAGTTCGACAGAACCATGCCAAGTAATGAGGAAGATGTTGAGCAGAAATGATTCGGTTCACTATTGCAAAGATTAATTGAAAATCTTATTTGTAATAGCATTCCCAAGATATGTGGCAATTTTCAGCTCTATGCGAATTATTGTAAGCTCACCCCTATTTTTCGATTATTTTCGACTATCTAGGTAACAGTCCCGGTTACCGACCGGATGTTATGTTTAGTTTAGTTCATGTATGTTCATTCATGCCCTCATAATTCCGAAACTGCTTATCATAATTTGACAAATTAAGTATCGTTCTAAGCGTTTTGATTGTTCACTGGTTATAAACTGGGTGGTCATTAAATTTAATATGGCGTCCGCTAGAAAACGTAAAGCCATGAGCAAAAAAAATTTTAATGATGCCGTGTTGGAAAACAAATGCAAGAGCTTAATTAGCACATTTCAAAACTATATATATTGTTAGTTGTTGCTTGCGACTTTGCTTGCATGTACACAATAATTGGGAATAATTTCTGAAATTTCACCTCGGATGTGAGTCAAACAAATTTTTCCTCCAAAGTTTCCCAAAATACATATATAATAATAACCCCAAAATAATTTAAATAAAAAGTTCAAAAACTGAAACCTGACTACTGAAAATCAGGCACTAAACAGTAGTATGAAACCAGAAAATATTCCCATCTCAAATTGTTATGTACAAACTATTCAATATTTATTGTCTATTAAATAAACAACTTACAAATTACACATAATTTATTTTAATATATTTAATACATGTTCATTGTGATGTTCAGAAGTCGTATACCACCTTTCCTAACAAAATATTATATTCTAACAGTAGTAAGCGTTCATAAGCAATCACAAAGCGCATCACGCAATACATCTAGAGCGCACCATATGACCAAATAAATGAGGTATATATGAGACCATATGTATATGATTACATACATACTCTATAGTAATAGTTGTTCCCTCGCTTTATTATATGAACTTAACAGGCCATCTAAAACTACACAGTTCAACTATGAATATAATTTAAATAGCGTATTAGCAAATACCAAAATTTCATTATTTATCAGCGATATGATTTTTGTATTTCCATTTTAAACTTAATTTCATACGAAATACTACCTATGAATTCATACCACCGGAAACAAAGTTAAAACTTGACTGCAATAATTTAAATTTTGAGAACAAAACTATTCATAAAAGAATCACAGGAACAATAATGAAGTGAAAGAAATCGTGATAACGTCAGTTTTTCAAAAATGTTGATTGATGAATCACCCATGCCATTCTAATGTAATGTGTTGACAATTGGCATATAAAAATAAAATAATATGCATAAACCTCTGATTATTAGTTTTCTAAATAATAATAAAATAATAAACGCCTTATTCTTGTTAAATTGAGTTTTATTTCACTAAATACGTATTTCGAAAGCTATGCTTTCATCGACAGTAGTATCTAAAAACTCAGTTTTTAGATACTACTGTCGTATTTAGTGAAATAAAACTCAATTTAACAAGAATAAGGCGTTTATTATTTTATTATTATTTAAATATCTTGTTACAGTTTAGAACTTTTTAAATTAAAATGGTTAGTTTTCTTAAGATTTCTGACTATAACCCAACCTATCATTCACGTGCAATATCTGAAAACAAGATCTGGTACTTAAAAATGTTCATTGTTAACATCAAAATTTGCATTGTGCTTGGACTTGCATTATGTTTATGTTCTTATATGGAACTTGTTAATATTGTATGCTATGCTTGCTGTTTTAATATATGTTAATATATAATATTGCCAATTGATCATACCGTGGCATTAGTGTGGTTAATTAGCACCATCTAGAAAAGGATTCGTTTGATTTTAATGTAGTTTGACTCAAATTACATGGAAAGAATTAATATATGCGAAAAATAGTCATTTTGAAAGCAGTAATTTTGAACAACAACGGTTAATTGCTTAAATTCGCATTGCATGAAAAGTTTATTTTGAATTAATTTTTAGATACTTTTTTAAGCTGTCCTGACACTGTTAAACTAGAAAAAGGGCATTATTGTCTTCTTTTTTTTCATTTGAACTTGTATTAAAGTATTGATTAACTTAAAATTTATGTCATTTCACCGCAATTTTTTACAGAAAATACAAATTAATATATTCCCAAACTAGACTCAAATCAACTCATAAAGTATAAACCCGACCAATGTGTATGTACGTTCATTTATGATAGTGTTGCATATACACGGTTTCCAAATTCATAACAACATGGTAACTCATAACTGAAGGATCAGTTGTTATTGTTTTGTATTTGGTTTTTTTAATTTTTACTCTATGGGTGTGACAACCCGCGTACTTTAGTCCATGCTATTAACATACGAATTAACTAGCCATAAACTCTATTCAATCAACTGTAGTCACCTCAATCTTAGTTATGGATTCACCGAAAAAAAAACGTTGGTAGAATCAACTACAAAGCTTGTTTGATTTTGCGTCTAATACGAACGTGGTTATTTTAACCAATGTAGCATTGTCAATTTATTTTAAGAAACGTAACAATTTTCATTATTTAAATCAACCACGGCGTGATCAATTTTTCTTGTTCATATTTTTCAGTTCGTTTGTTCATGTTTTTGTTTGAAAATTATTGTGTTCGTTAAAATAAAAAACTAGGAGAAAAGAAACTAATAAACAAAATAAAGAAAAGTAATAAACAAAAGAATAGAAAAATAAAAAGTTTTTATATATATTTTAACATGGCTGGTTTTATTTAACATTTTACTTTAGGAAATAATTTAGATGTGTTTAATTGATTTAAATAATTTCCATATTATTTGCATATAAAATTATGTGCGAAAGAAATTTTTCAGTCAATGTTATAACAAAAATATCGTTAATGAAACAGGCCCTTTCTATAATTAATTTTGGTGATTTAAAAAAATTATTATATTTTTTTAATATTTTTTATTTGTCTTGTTTCATGTCCATTTATCGATATTTTAATTTAATTTTTCATAATAATGAGAAAATTATAGAAAATTAGTATAATTTTCTACACATAATTCAAATATTTAAATTTTTTGATTTCTGAATTTTCGTCTTTTAAATCGTATCATTAAAAAAATGGCGAAAAAATGGACGCATCCTTTACAAACAAAATCACACTCATACATTTCCTATTTAGAACGTAAATATACGAACGCTAGCTTTATGCATAAAAATGTTTGTCGGGATTGATGCGAAATACATACTTCTTATATAAAAAATTTCAAATATTATATTTACGAAAAAAACGAACCCATACAAACATCGATAGCAGCAAAAACAAAACAAAGATGTACCAAACCAAAAGATTTAATACGGCGTATTGCTTGAATCTATCACAAACGTATTCAATATCACTATTTTTAGTCTAAATTTTAATTTACCACGTTTGTAGTCAATTGAAAATTAAATCATAATTGACTCAACTACAAACATGGTTAAATCAAATATGTTTGTGATACTTATAAAAAAATATATCAACAACGGTTAAATTGTTAATTTAAATACGGAGCGTTGGTTGATACAATCACTAACGTATTTAGTTCCCCAATTTTCACTTAATTTTCGATTAACAATGCAACATGTTTGAATCAAGCAAGATTTTTTCTTTCGGTGTTATTCCTTGATGATGACATGCTATCAAAGAAACGAGTACTCATATAACTATCAGGGCTTTAATTACTGAGAAAGACATGCCAGTTACTGGATTATTGACAAACTATTTTGCTTTCATCCCGTAAATGTGCTCCGGCGGCTCCAACTACATTGCCCATTATCGCTCAAAAGTTTATCAGTTCCTTCTCATCTATCTCATAGTAGCAAAAGATGGGCTAAAGTTTCATCAAAATTAGTTCATTAAAGAAAGCTTGGTATCCCAATAGGCATAAATTTTGTTGTACAAATGTTGAAAACGTTAAAAAAATTTTCGAAAGAGACAAACCGGAAAGCCAGATTTAGAAGTTATTGAAAATTTCAACTAACAGGAAACCCCAATAATTTTGTCCAATTTTGAAATGAATCCACATCTTCCATTTTCAAGTGAACCTGGATCATATAACAAAGTTTCATCAAGATCCCATGGTTCATTCGAATTTTGTTCTGATTTTCAGAAATTTTACTTGGGCCATATATTTACTTACTTGTCCCTTGTTTGTATAACCTTTATCTCGAATATGATACGGTCGATTCTCAAATTCAAAGGTTAACATATCATATTAAAGTAGACAAAAAGTTGGCCCTTGTAATAAAACACGTAAATTATTTTAAAGAAAAACGATGAGATTTATTTGAATGTCTATTTTAGACTGCCTGACCAAAATCATTTTTACATTGATGAAACGTTACCGTTGTAACCGTTTTCTCATATATTGAAAGAGAATTGATATCAGGAGAGAGTGAGAGAATGAAGAAAATAGACAACTCCTACACTACCACACTGCATCGACCACCAACCTCGGAGTCGTTAAATCCTAAGAAACCGTTTTCACCAAGACTGCTTGAAACTGTATTCTTTATGTCTTTAATCTTTATCCATACTTTGCTCTTCAGTATTAACACCAGGATCTGCATCATTGTTCATCTCACTTGTTGCATGGTTTTGTAAATTAACATTTTCTTCATCCTCTGAAATTCCAACATAATATCGTTTCATCAACTCTGCTGACACTGTCGTAGACTGTAGACCTTCACTGTCACTGGACTTCTTCACCTCATAACGGTCGTTCGGTAGAACTTTCCCGATTTCATATGGCCCAATATACTTTGGCTGTAACTTTAACACTCTACCATATTGTGTCCTACCTTGATGACAACCACATCTCCAAGTTTGTATTGTGGTGCATGTCGACGCTTATGATCATAACTTCGCCTGTTCTCATCTTGTATTTTTTGAATTTGTATAGGAGCCCATTTACCACAAGCCCGCGTCCATCATCAAACAAATCAGCTGCTTTCACTTCCAAAACTTCACACACTGACATATCCCCAGATCCTCGCACTTTCACTTTTCAAAAGTAATTTCAAATCGTTCCATTTTGCTATCATACCAGTTGTACGTAGTGACAATTTGGCATCGCCATCAAGTAATTTTTTGCACATTTCATTGTTTGCACATCATTCCATTTGTAGGTTAGGGCTGCCTCCTCAACATCTGAAATTCATTTTTCCAACAAATAACCATTTGTCCCATTATATTTCATCATCGACTTTTCGATGTTCTTGAACGAGAATGAACAGTTTGATGGAGTCACAGGCGCAGTCTCTCTTTCCCTCGTAACTATCGACGCATGAGCTCTAGTTCTTTATTTTTAAGTTCCAACTCCTCACGTGGCTTCTGAAGACGTTGACTGTCGAAGTTCCTCCCTTGTTGAACTTCGTGAAAAACGTATTTCTCAAGCATTTTCGCAAATTCTTCACTCAAACGATGTAAAGTATCCTCTTCACTATCAGAGTCCCGTGCAGCACGGCGTCGCCTTCTCGAACTTTTTTTCATTTTTAAACGAAAACAATAACCGTATTTGCTTTAACGAGTCTCCGCTTTCTCACAAACCACGTTTTTTCTTTGCGTTACGATTTACTTTTTGAAATACCGCTATTTGATTACAAAAAAAACTTTTCTCTTTCCAATTAATGATCCCGTTTTACCGTCACACCGTATATGATCTCAAATTCAATGCACGATTTTTATTAACACGATAAATTAAAAACCAATATTACAAACTATAATAATTAAAAATATTTTAATCGTCTTTTACTTTCGGGATCCCACTTCTGACACCATGTAGAGAAAAGTTAGCCCTTGTAATAAAACACGTAAATTATTTTAAAGAAAAACGATGCGATTTATTTGAATGTTTATTTTAGACTGCCTGACAAAAATCATTTTTATTGATAAAACGTTACCGTTGTCTCATATTTTGAAAGAGAATTAATATCAGGAGAGAGTGAGAGAATGGAGAAAATAGACAATTCCTACATTAATGCTTTGTTTAGTGTGAGTTTGCACGACCCAGATGTCGTTGCGAGACATTCCTGGATCTCGCATAGTCTACTTTCGAGAAATGCAATGTCATCTGCATATCCAAGAATTGATTACGACTGGTTAAAAATGCTGTTTTATGTTTTGATTTAGCGTATTATCATGATACTCACCAGATATTATCGGAAACTGATGCTTCAATTGTTATTACTTCGGTCTGAAAGACCTAAGTATTACATTCATGAGCTCAAAGTGAAATTCTTACCCCCACTTTTTTTGGCATTTCTCGACGTTTTAGGACCTACTGATTCTAAAAAAAAAAAAAAATGTGTGTCTGTCTGTCGGCCGTCACAACCGACGAAATCTAGAAAACCGCTGGACGGATTTCAAAATTTTTTTTTTTTCTAAAAATAGGTTTACTCAATGGGAAGAGCCGAAAGGACGATGTGTTTGATAGCTGTACCGGAAGTGTGTCAAAAAAATCGTCAAGTGTGTCAAAACAAGGAAATTTGCATATTTTTTGCTCAGAAAACGTTCATTTTAAGTGATTACGAGTAGGAACATTGAATTTGGAGAAATCTTGATGGTCGGGATTGGTATGTGAAACCAAAATCTAGATTATTGCATTATAAGTTTGTCAAAAAAATGTTGTCAAGTGTGTCAAAAGAAAGATTTTTATTTAGTTTTTTACCCAATTTTTTGGAAAAAAAAATAAAATTAATTGTTTATTTGAAATGAAGTTTTGTTTTATAAGTTTGGCATTATAAGTTTGTCAAAAAAATGTTGTCAAGTGTGTCAAAAGATTTTTATTTAGTTTTTTACCTAATTTTTTGGAAAAAAATAAAATTGTTTGTTTGAAATGAAATTTTATTATGATTATTGAGAATTATGGCATTATAAGTTTGTCAAAAAATGTTGTCAAGTGTGTCAAAAGAAAGGTTTTTATTTATTTTTTACCCAATTTTTTGGAAAAAATAAAATTGTTTGCTCGAAATGAAATTTTATTATTATTATTGAGAATTATGGCATTATAAGTTTGTCAAAAAAATGTTGTCAAGTGTGTCAAAAGAGTTTTATTTAGTTTTTTACCTAATTTTTTGGAAAAAAATAAAATTGTTTGTTTGAAATGAAATTTTATTATGATTATTGAGAATTATGGCATTATAAGTTTGTCAAAAAATGTTGTCAAGTGTGTCAAAAGAAAGGTTTTTATTTATTTTTTACCCTATTTTTAAAGAAAAAAATAAAATTAATAGTTCGTATGACATGATATTTTATTATTATTATAGAGAATTATGGCATTATAAGTTTGTCAAAAAATAATGTCAAGTGTGTCAAAAAATGATTTCATTTAATTTTTTAGCCAACTTTTTGGGTTTTTATGACGTAAATGTAATTTAAAATGAAATTGGACATGGAAATTTTTGAATTTGTTATAGTTTTTGAAATATTTTTGGAATTTTGAAAAAGTTTGTATTTTTGATTTTGTAATAATTTTTGCAATATTTTTAGAATTTTGGAAAAAGTTTTAATTTTTGATTTTGTAAGAATTTTTGGAATATTTTTAGAATTTCGAAAAATTTTAAATTTTTGATTTTATTATAATTTTTGGAATTTTGAAAAATTTTGATTTTATTTAATATAACAATATTGTTGGAATTTGGATTATAATTTTCCGGCAACGTATTGATGTTTCGTGTTAGTTGTGTAATAAATTTTTAAACAGAGATAAAAAATACTTGTACTTCAATAAAGAGTTATGTTTGATATACATCGCTGCCCAAAACTAAAAACCATGTCCCCATAAAAGTTTTTTGCCGAAAACTATATCAAAATCCTTAACCCAGACCGAAGTCTTGATATCTCAGAGCTGTGAGATTTCAGCCCCTCCATATTTTGAGTGTTAGATTACTAAGTTGAGAGTTTACAGAGAAATAAGTTCCTGTGTGAAACCAAAGCATATATTGTAATTGCAAATCAAAGATTGTCGCCACGGATGCTTTCATATACTTGCTTGGCATCTCCGTATAGAAGTGTTGCATGTTAATTTTGTACTCCCAACTTTATTTCCTGATTCATTTTTAAGGTAAAAGATTGATATGTGCTTAAACGGTTGGGGTGAACACCACACTGAGCAAGTCACTTCAGACTCTCACATTTTGTGTGTAACGGAACGAGAGCTGTCTTCCATTCTTAAGGTTATTCTTCTTGGTCTCATCTTTTGTCAAATGCCGAGCACTTAACAAAATATTTTTTTGAATTTTCATTTGTCGCACATTTATTGAGGTTTTCGGTAATGCTCTTGATATATTCGCAATTCTGTTTCCTTATAGGTTTTGCAGTTTGGGAGCTTCGCCTGTTTCTTGTCAACCGTTTCTCTCGCATATATTTTGCTATCAACGCTTTCACGGCAATGGTCAACAACCTTAAGGTGCGAAATATCGGTGGTCGTTTTGCAATAATGTTTTGTGTTGAGCCACTGTTATGATTGTGATATAAAAAAGGTCATGTCATATGATGATTGACTTGTGCGTTTCACTCTATTAAGAGAGGTTAAGTTATGGCCCGACCGATTCGTTAAGTTTAAATACTCACTCATGCTCACTAGAACTAAAATAACATGTTGAACTATATCGATGATAGAATGTTAAAAGTATGAGAAAATGTTTGCCTTTATACCAACCATTTGCTTTAATCTCTTACTCACAATTTCTTAAAGTTTCGTTAAATTTTTAATAACATTCCAAATTTTTTTTTAGGACGACAAAGAATTCCTCGTTTAGAAATAAGAGAAAATAGTTTAAATGATCAACAATCAATTGAAAGAAAGCGACAGTTAAAACTTAGTTTTCAGCAAGAACAAATTAAACCAGCACGTCCAGTCCCACTTCCTGATAGAACAAGGTAATACAGCTATAGACTAAGTTTTTCTCTATTCATTTACATGGGTTTATTTATTTTTTCCAGAGATCGTATAAAAATGCAAGCAACTGGTAAATTACAATTGGGTCCACATGATGAATATGATTTTACATCTGAAGATTTACAAGACTTGGGTGAAATAGGTCGAGGAGCATTTGGGGCTGTTAATAAAATGATTTTTAAAAGAACCGGAACTGTAATGGCTGTCAAACGTATACGTTCTACTGTTGATGAAAAAGAACAAAAACAATTGCTTATGGATTTAGAAGTTGTTATGAAGTCTAACGATTGTAATTTCATAGTTCAATTTTATGGAGCGCTATTCAAAGAGGTAATTTAATGTTTCAAAATCTTTACAACATTTTCAATGTTTTTCTTGATTTGTTTTGCCATAGGGTGACTGTTGGATATGTATGGAATTAATGGACACATCCCTTGATAAATTTTATAAATTTATCATGGATCAAAATCAACGTATACCAGAATCAATTTTAGCTAAAATAACAGGAGCTACAGTACAAGCGTTAAATTATTTAAAAGAAAAGTTAAAAATAATCCATCGTGATGTTAAACCAAGTAATATATTATTACATGGTCGTGGTGATATTAAATTATGTGATTTTGGCATATCCGGACAATTAGTGGATTCAATTGCTAGAACAAAAGATGCTGGGTGCCGTCCATATATGGCTGTAATTAATAATCAAATAAAACAATCATTATTATAGCAATTTATACTTTCGTTATATTTTAGCCAGAACGTATAGATCCACAAAGAGCTAAAGGTTATGATGTAAGAAGTGATGTTTGGTCTCTAGGTATAACATTAATGGAAGTGGCAACCGGAAGGTTTCCATATCCAAAATGGGGTTCAGTGTTTGAACAATTATATCAGGTATGAAGATTTACATATTTTGGTTGAAAATAACAAATTTTTTTAACAAATTTTATTGGTTAGGTTGTTCAAGGTGAACCGCCACGATTAACTAGTTCTTATAATGGTATGGAATTTTCAGATGAATTTGTAGATTTTGTAAATACATGGTAAGCATACAAATTTATGTTTTTTATAATCAATGTTGATAGTTTCAATAGACATATGTATAAAAAATTTCTTTTTTAATGATCAAGAAACACGGAATAACGGAACCCCAAAATACTAATACTTATTAATAGTAAAATATTTATTTTATACCAAAGACTGTCTAATTCTCAGAAATGTGAAAGTTCACCGCGATCTATGGCACTCACACCTTAACACCGATTCCCGAGGCGAAAGCGTTACTGATCAAGTTGACGGCTCCAACTTTGGAGTCCTCAACGAACCACAACCAACAAGGATAACAAATAACTCGTATTCTTCTTCAGATGTTTCCCTTGCTAGCATGTCACTAATGCCAATTACTGAATGGAGAACCGAAATTGCATTAGGATCAGACCATGTGCCGATTATAATCACCTTAAGTCGCTCAATAAACGAAATAAAGTCCTAGAAGAAGATCTATATTAATTTTAACAAAGCTGACTGAAAAATTTTTACAAATTGTACTGAAATAGAATTTAGTAAGCAATTTTTACCACTAAAGGGTAAAGCCCCTCTCTGGGGAAAAAAATTTAGAGAAATTTTTAATAAAGCCAGATCTCGCTAAATTCCAGCCGGCAGAATACAAAAGCTGAAACCAAACTTCCCACAGGAAGCTTGTGTTCTTTCAACATTAAGAAATGACATCCGCAAGGCAGATCCAGCCGACAATAGAATTAAAGACCTAAATAAGCAAAATATAAGCTAGTTTCTGAACACAAACGTAATAAATGGAGAGAGCTAGTGAGTAAGTCAAGCTTTGGCCCAAGCAAAAGTCTCTGGAAGGTCATAAAAGGCTAAACTCATCCTCGACAAGCGGGTAACAACTGCATGATCTTCTTCGATGATATCCCAACCGAAAACCAAAGAAAATGCGCTAGTAAGTTTAACACACAGTTAACAAAAAAGCCAAGTAAACATGAAAAGAATATAAGGTCAGTATTGAGACATATGCGCAAAGTAAATAGATTGAACCACACCCAACACATCGCTAAATACTCTTCAGCTACCTTCCACAAGAATAAGCCCCATCTTGAAACCTGGAAATCCTGAAGAAAAGGGAGAATTTTACAGACCGATCTCCATCCTTTCATCGGTTGCAAAACTGATTGAAGCACTTTTGTTACCTCGGTTATCCAGATCTTGCAATTTGGCGATCCACCAAACCAACATGGCTTTAAGACAGCACATAGCACAACCACCGCTCTTCACAAGATCCAAGAACAAATCAGTGATGGACTGAACCAAAAACAACTCTGTGCCAGAACAATATTAGTTGCACTCGACCTATCAAAAGCATTCGACACAGTGTCGCACGCTGCACTATTAAATGATATATTTAAAACCAATCTGCCAGGTTTAATAAAGCGCTGGTTGTGCAACTACCTAAGAGGCCGGCAAACATACGTTGAGCTCCGTAACTCTAGATTTAAGATGAGAGTACTCAGACAAGGAGTTCCACAAGGTGGAGTTCTCTCACCTTCACTATTCAAACTCTACCAAAGCAGATTACCTGCACCACCAGAAGGAATAACCATCACGTCATATGCAGACGACTGCACGATACTTGCAACGGAAACAACCTGAAACAACTCACTGATGTTCTGAACACCTACCATAAGATCCTGAACGAATGGTTTAAAACCGGAAAACTGAAACTTTCCAACGAAAAGTACACCTCTACACTTCACTACATGGACGAAGGAGGCTAATACAACACTTAACATGTGCATTGATAACATACTTATTCCCACGGTTAAAATTCCGAGACTGTTGGGGGTCACATTCGACCCACTACTTAAATTAATTGCTCATGCTTAGCAGGTAAACTCAAGATTAAAAAACAGGAACAATGCATTGAAAGCACTAGCAGGTTATTCATGTGGCAAAGATAAAGACACAATCATTACAACATATAAAGCAATAGGAAGATCTATTTTAAATTACGCTGCACCCATATAGACACCTCAAGTCGACCACTTTTTCAATTGTTCAGAAAAACCAACCAACCTGACGAAGGAAGATTTGGGGTACCGCTCAATCAAGGGCAGTAGCAGAGTTGTTGAATATGGAAATAGAACCGTACCCGTCGCTACAACAACAAGAACCTAAGGCCCAGGCGTAGAGATACTGTGTAGAGAGACAGCTTTTGGTCACAGTTACACAAAGTGGGGTGAAGGGGATCTGCTGAACCATTGTTTAGTTATAACTTTAAGTCCTGAAATTGGATTTTGATAAAACGGGGTACATAAGCTTTTGTTGTTGTTTCAGATAGTTTTGCTTCCTTCTTTTTTCACAATTCTGCTTACAGTTATGAAGCGATTTTGTTGAAACTTGGTTCAGGTTTGCCATACGAACTAAAATAATACATTATTACCGGAAATAAAAACACTTATTCCGTTTTTGTTGTTTCTGTAAACATTAGTTTTGCTTTATGCCTCTACCCAGACCTAATGGCAATTGCACCATATTAGTTTTCTTCCCAAAACTATATTTTAAACCAGAGTTTTCAACGCTCCTTATATCACTCCTTTACTCCGTTCTTTCACAGCGAGTAACATAAAATAAATATAACACTACTAAATACAGGAGTGAAAATAATAAAATATCGTTCTTGCTCCTATATTGAAATAAATTTTTTCTTTCAAATACTCGAACATTTAATTTTTGCTTTGTAATTGATGCTTTCCAACGTAAAAAAATGAATCATTTTTGAGAATGTTTTTTTCAATTTTTCATGTATGTATTTTTATAAAAATATATAAAAAGGATAACGAAAAGGTACTAGTTTTTACTTCACCACAATTTTAAATTGTGTGAAGTAATGCAATCTATCGTGAAAAAAAAAATCTTACATACCCCAAATTTTATTTTTTCTTTTGTTTTGGACCATCCTCTATCTAAATAGCCAAAAAAAATTTTGGTGTACGTCTGTGTGTGCGTGGGTGGGTGGGTGGCTGAGTTTTCTGCATAGGATCTTGATGAAACTTTGGTAAATGATACAGGTTCACTTGAAAATGGAAGATCTGGATTCATTTCAAATTTGGACAAAATGGCGGGGGGTCTCCCGAACACCTCTAAGTTTAAATCTTGAATAACTTCTGATCCCGGACTATGATCTTATTGAAACTTAGTATATAAGGTTTTAGTACTGTTTCCAATATTTCTGCATACCAACTTCCGGTTTGTCACTTCCGGTTAAAAAGTTTTTTTTTTCAGGTGTTTATCCCTACTGTAGCCTACAATTACCGATCGATTTTCATGAAACGTTGGTAAAAGCTTTCAAATAACATGAGAAAGATTTTATCAGCTTTTGGAGCACATTGGATAAAGGGTTTGGGGGTCCACCATACAAAGGTGGTTTTTTCCACAAAGTTTTTATGTTTGTTGGGAGCATAAAATATTCATTCGTGAATGAATTTTGATGACACTTTGGAAAAAGATGCAAACATGTATGACAAGGAACTGATTAGTTTTTGAGCGATAGTGAACAAAATGGTGTGGGGTACCTGGAGCACCTGTTTTTTTTAAAGCTCTATAACATCTGTACCTGATAAGCGAATTGGATGAAACATGGTACATGAGCATGTAGTACGGTTCCCAATAGTTCTGCATCCCAACTTCCGGTTTTTCACTTCCGGTAAAAAATTTTTTTTGTACTTTTTTGAAGATTTTCAGTGTATTTATGCACACTACGGCCTACAACAATGAAGTGATTATGATAAAACTTATGAAAAAGGTTCCAATTAGTGTGAGAAGATAATTATCATCTTTTGGGATACATTGATCAAAGTGGTGAGGAGTTCAACCATACAAATGCTGACTTTTCACACTTGGTTTTTTAAGTTTGTTGGGAGCATACAGACTTCATTCATTAATTTATTTTAATGACACTTTGAAAAAAGATGGAGACTTAAGTAACAAAGAACTGATTAGTTTTTGGATAATATTGGAATAAGTGGTGGGGGTCCTCCTGAACACCTGTTTAATGTGTCACACTTTTTTCATTGTTTGTTGGGAGCACACAGCATTCGTTCGTGAACGAATTTTGATGACACTTTGGAAAAAGATGCAAACATGTATGGTAAGGAACTGATTAGTTTTCGAGCGATAGTGAACAAAGTGGTGGGGGTGTCCCATAAACCTGTTTTTTTAAAGCTCAATAACATTTGTACCTGATAATCGAATTGGATGAAACTTGGTACATGAGCATTTAGTACGGTTCACAACAGTTCTGCATCCCAATTTCCGGTTTTACACTTCCGGAAAAAAATTTTTTTTTGTAAATTTTTGACGTTTTTTCAGTGTCTTTATGCACACTACAGCCTACATTAATGAAGTGATTATGATGAAACTTTTGGAAAAGGGTTCAATTAGTGTGAGAAGATAATTATCATCTTTTGGAACACATTGATCAAAGTGGCGGGGGTCTACCATACAACTGCTGACTTTTCACACTTTGTTTTTAAAGTTTGTTGGAAGCATACAGACTTCATTCATTAATCAATGCTAATGACACTTTGAAAAAAGATGTAGACTTAAATGACAAGGAACTGATTAGTTTTTGAACAATATTGGGATAAGTGGTACGGGGCCTCCCGAACACCTGTTTACTGTGTCATCATTTTTTCAATGTTTGTTGGGAGCACACAGCATTCGTTCGTGAACCAATTTTGATGACACTTTGGAAAAAGATGCAAACATGTATGGAAAGGAACTGATTAGGTTTTGAGCGATAGTGAACAAAGTGGTGGGGGGTGTCCCATACACCTGTTTTTTTTAAAGCTCAATAACATCTGTACCTGATAATCAAATTGGATGAAACTTGGTACATAAGCATTTAGTATGGTTCACAACAGTTCTGCATCCCAACTTCCGGTTTTTTACTTCCGGTAAAAAATGTTTTTTTTAATTTTTGGCAGTTTTTTCAGTATCTTTATGCACACTACAGCCTACAATAATGAAGTGATTATGATAAAACTTATGGAAAAGGTTCCAATCAGTGTAAGAAAGTGGCGGGGGGTCTACCATACAACTGCTGACTTTTAAAGTTTGTTGGGTGCATACAGATTTCATTCATTAATCAATTTTAATGGCACTTTGAAAAAAGATGAAGACTTAAATGACAAAGAATTGATTAGTTTTTGGACAATATTGGGATAAGTGGTGGGGATCCTTCCGAACACCTGTTTATTGTTTCAATGTTTGTTGGAAGCATACAACATTCGGTCGTTATGTAATTATGATTACACTTTGCAAAAAAATGCAAATGTGTA